>JBBCBC010000014.1:1711171-2911171 GCA_037126765.1 Stenogyne calaminthoides
AAGTTGCGTTGAAAAGTTCATAGAGGTCTTTTACAAGAAATGGGATATTCATACGTTAATTTAACACCAAGAACATTAGTTCGATGCCGCTTTCGACAAGTCTTCTAGAAATTTTGAAGGCCTATGATTTGTAATTGATAAAAAAAAATCCCGAAATTTGCTCGCAGATGATTCATCATCTAGTAAGAATGTGGCTTTAAAAGCGAAGATGAAACACAATAAGTAGAGAGTCGAGAACATAAATGCAAAAAATCAGGGATGAGCTTGAGGAAAAGTATACTTGTTCTTGAAGGTCGGCGGACTTAATAGTAGATTCAAATCTAGCTATTCGGGGAACGCAGTGCGAAGAAACACGAATGAGATCAGCTGAGAAGAAGAAGAAGAAGGACACGAAAGTGAAGGATCTTCATCGAGAAAGGACTCAAGTCAAGGAAGAAATTGATCGAGGATGATGATACCAGCGAGATCTTTATAATTGCGGAAGAAGGGTCGGCTTCGGTATGATTGTTGATTTGAGTCTTTAGGGAGAAGAAAAGGTAAGCTAAAAGAGGCAAAAAAGTTCTCTAGCAAAAGCTCATGGTTGAGAAGAAGAACACTCAAGGAGGGATCTAGCTCTTGAGGATGAGATATTCTCGAGCGATTGAAAGTGATGACATTTGTCGATGGCCATTGAGGAGAGTAAACTCTTCTTTCTCTGTTGTTGCTCCTACCTTAGCACAGAGTTTTCAAGTTCCGAAAAGCGATCATTTTGATTTGATGGATTCTTTTGAGAATCGATGAAGGACTATCAGCATTTTACAAGGCGCTAAATAGAACTCGAAGCGAGAATAAGGAATGAAATTTGAAAATCTAAAATGGAAGACTGTAATACTTAAATCACTTCTCGATTAATGGGAGCTCTTGATGGTGGATGTTACGAAAGTACAACTCTCGAAAAGAAGAAAGGCGATAATGACACTAGCGAAAAATTTAGAAATCATTTGAAAGAGATTAGGTGTCGGGGACTAAGTTCAATGACCTCTGCGAAAGCATGAAACTCTCTGCGGAAGCTGTGAGGATAATTGCGAGAAGAAGTTAACTCTATTGAATAATGCATCTAATGTAATAGATGAAATTTAGAGTTACCCGAATCTGTGACTATAAAATGCAGATTAGGATACATTCGGGGGAACCTCACAAAGGTCATCTGAATCTTTGCGTCAAGTATGCGAAACAATCTTTGTAAAACGATTGGCACCTACACTTCAAAGCGAAGAAATACCCAAGGTGTTAGACAAGGGTAAAATGACCTATGGTCTCGGTAAAAAGCTGAATGATCGGCCGGTTTAAGCCCCAAACCTCGGTGAAAGGCTAAAACTGAGCCGATCGATGGAGAAGTTCGAGCAAAGTACTTCAAAGCCTCGGGCTAAAATGCAAACACGAAAGGCTCCACTTTATTTGAACCATCGGGAGGAATCCTCGGATGAGAAACACTTTCAATGAGACATTCCCGGCTTTGAAGAGACCAAGTCCTCGATTATCTTTTGAAAGACCCAGTTTCAGTCTGGAACAACTTTGAACCCCGGCACACAAGGGTAAAGGTTATCTAAACAGGAGTCATCAAAGATTTAGACCAAGTTTTGCCTGAAGCCAAAAGCAAATGAAAGAAGGCTGAACCAAGAAAAAATTCAAAAAGCCCGTGTTAAATGCTAAAGTTAGCACACATACCTGAGAAAAGCGCTAAGGCACCGAGTAGTAGATGTGTATGTTGATGTTATGGAAGACACAAATTAGCCACTCTAAAGTGATTAGAGTTGTCGAGGCGGTTGGATTCGAAAGGTACATCTAACCTTGTAGGACCCTACACAAAGCGGGTACCCTAAATTGATCTATTTTTGAGGGGAGGAAAAACAAGCTTGCAAGATTAGCTCTTGTGAGAGGGTTGCCCTAATGAAGTGTTAAAAGTAAGAACATATTTGTGATGCGTGCGAAAGGAAAACAAATAAGAGCATCATTTAAAAGCAAAGTTGAGGTTTCTCTTTGAAAGAATACTTGATTCTTTGCATATGGATCTTTTTTGGTCTATAACACGATAAAGTACTAATGGCGGAAATACACATTGGTAGTAGTTGATGACTACTTAAGATATACTTGGGTCATATTCTTTTCGAAGAAAGAGACTCGAATAAAATTTGCGAATTCTTGAAAAGGCTCGGTATTGAGAAAAATAAAAGTGTGGTCAAAATCGGATCGACAAAAGAACTGAATTTATAAATCATATCATATCGATTATAAATGCGACAAATGGAATTTCACATGAAACATCGGTACCAAGGACCCCTCCAACAAAATGGTGTTCTTTGAAAGAAGGAATAGGACTACGAAAGAAATTTAACGAAGGACAATGATAGGTGGTGATATTCTAAAAGATTTTGAAATTTCAAGTCAGCTCAACACTGCATGCTACTCTCGAAACAGATCCATCTTGACCAAAGTCAAGGCAAAACACCCTATGAGCTTTGGAATGAAAGGAAGCCTCTTGTTTCTTTCTTTCGGTGTGTTTGGTTACAAAGTGTTTCATACACAATAATGGTAAAGATCGATTGAAAACATTTGATAGTAAAGGCGAAAGGAATATTCTTAGGATATTACGAAAGTCGATAAAAGCTTCGAGTTTACAAGCTGTAGGACTCTTTATTGTGGAGGAAACCTCCTCATGTATTTTGATGAATCTACTTGTTGGAAGAAAGCAGAACATGATCTTGAGATGAAGACTAAGAGGATCACCCGATTAAGCTGAAGCAGAAGATAAATCATCCAATTGAACTGAAAAAGAAAAATCGGTCACTATCTATGATTGGGTATTTCGGACTCGAATAAAAAAGTTCGGGATGGAACTGGGATGGTGAGACTCGGGGAAAACCAACACTCCAAAGGTGGCCAATACGAGCAGACACCGATTCAGACTCCGGTATGTGATGCAATGAAGATGTAGTCCACGGTGAGGTAAATTACGAATCTATCAACCAAAGGGAACAAATGTATCTGACAATATTACGAATAGAATTTCCCCGAGGAAGATGATTCGCTTTCTCTTTCTGTTGTTCACGAGTTTCTTGATTTAATTGAACCCTAACATTTCAAATGTTGAGGATACTATTGAAGGGGAACATCAAGAAGGAAATGGTTAGATAGTCATCCTACAGTCCAGTTGTGGGTGATCTAACTAAAGGTGTTAAAAACAAGAAGGTTCCATGGTTAAAAGTTACTTTATGGCTGCTTCCCTATCGGAGAAAAGAACTCTTTGAGATTGGTGAAGCTCTACAAGATTCTCATTGGATTCTTTGCTATGCAAGATGAAATTTGAATCAATTCTCAAGGAATGAATGAAATATGGGAGCTAGTAGATAGACTTTGAAAGACCACAATGTCATTGGAAACAAGTGGGTTTCAAGAATAAAAGAGATGAAAACAACAACATTGTAAGAAACAAGGCAAATTTAGTTACCAAGGTTATTCCCAAGAAGAAGGCTTGGATTATGATGAAATCTTTGCACGGTTGCAACTCACAGAAGCCATCAGTTGTTTCTTGCATATCTTTGCCCACATGAAGTTCTGATCTATCAAATGGATATGAAAAGTGCATTTACGAGCGGTGTGCAAAAAAAGGTTTATGTGGAACAACCTCTGGTTTCAAAGCAAGAATGACCAAGTTCTGGGCTGAGAAAAATGCTTTGTATGGTCTCAAGCAAGCACCCGAGCATGGTATGATACTCTTTCGGTTTCTTCTTGACCATGGTTTTGTCAAAGAACTATTGATAGAACTTCTGTTAAGGGATAGAGGATGGGAAGATATCTTACTAGTTGAGATATATGTTGATGACATCATTTTGGATCTCCAAACCATCATTTGTGTGAAAAGTTTTCAACGATGAAAGGCAAGTTGAGATGTCGATGATGGGAGAGATGAATTTCTTTCTAGGTCTTCAAGTGAAACAATCAAAGGAAGGAATATTCATCAATGAAGCCGAAAGTACACGGGAGATCGATTGCTAAATATGGGTGTCTGGAATTGGAATCGATTGATTCCTATGATTACTAACTACAAGATGGATCTGATTAGAAGGCAAATCGATTGAGTCATATCTTGATTATAGAGGAATTATTGGATCATTGCTCTATCTCATGACAAAGTAAATGGGATATAACATTTCTTTGTTGGGATATGTGCGAGATACCAAACTAATCTGAAATTTAGTCACATAGAATTGCCAAAAAATCTTGAAGTATCTTAAAGGCACGATGAATAGAGGATTATGGTATCCGGTGATGATAACCTTGAATTAGCGGATTCTCGAGATCTTTGATTATGGAGGTTCGAAATTGTGAAGTCCACTTGAGGAACTTCGATTTTTAGGAAGTAATTTGATATCTTGGTTTTCGAAGAAGCGGACCTCGATAGCAACAATCTCTACTATTTGAATATATATATGGTCGAGGGAAATTTCGGCTGTGTTTCGATTCTTTAGCTCGGACAACAATTAAGGGATTGTAAAGTTACTTGTGATGAAGCACAATATTTTTTGACAATAATAGTGCCATTGTTATTTCACAAAATCAAATACACACCGGATGCAAGCATGTGAATATCGGACATCACTTCATTGAGATCATGTCGAGAAGAAGGACATAAGGATGGAGAAAATTCATCTTGATAAGCGGAGGCGATATCTTGACTAAACCTTTGGGAATCAAGATTGGAACTTCGATTGAGTTAGGGATGTTAGAACCGGTGTATAGAGTAAAAATCTGAAAAATTGAAGATTTTTCAAATGCATGAAGTTTTTCTCGAGAATTCTCTTGAGAAGCTCGAGGATAAAATGGAAATCTTGAATCGAGTCTCGAAACTTGAGTTTCTTGAAGGTCGATACTCGATGGTATCTTGAACCGATTCGATTTTCGATATTATCTTGACATTTTATCAAGGTCGATTACCGATAAATGATAGATAGAAATTAGTCTGAAGAAGTAATGACTCATGCGACTCATTTATTGCTCAAGTAAAACTTCGATAATCATTCATGATAAATACAAAACACACGAGGAATGTTTTTTTGGCGGGATCGTTTTAAATTCGAAGAAGGTCGGCTTGATCATTTAATGCTCTGTAACATTAAAGACCAATGAGGATGTTTTTTGGCGGCTTACCCCCGGAGATCGTTTGCCAGTATACCCCGATTAATGGGAGATTAATCTCAACCGTTGCTTTTCACCTAACCAACGCGTTTCCCCACGATTTTGAAGCTATATATACCCCAGTAGCCATTCGAGCCAAAATTTTATCAAACCCTTCTGTTCCCAAATCCTCTGTAAATAAATTCCCTTTTGCCCAGAAATTCCCCAAACCCTAAATCTTCATTTCTCCAATCAATCTCTAAAATGGCCCCAACCTTGTTAGAGATTAAGCCAAAACCAACAAGCCGTGGTGCGAGTTCGTTGTCTCACTCGAGAGCACAACCAACACAAAGCCCGAAGAGGAGGCTCGCACATGATATTCGTGGCTAAACTCACCCCCATCTAGTATAAAGCCGACCGGATCGAGTTCTTGAAAAGAGGTGTCGAATTCATATATAACTTGGAAGATAGATGAAGAGGATTGTATGCATTCTAAGATTATTGTATCATTTAGAGCGATCGTCCAAATACATCGATTTTTGAGAGGATCTGCGTATATATAGTTAGAAAAATTTGAATGATGTTTTTGAGCTCTGTGATAGAGGAGAGGATCTGCGATGTATATGTCGGGGTAGAAAGCGAGAGTACTTAGATAGGATTTGCTGAGAATCTATTAAATTTGAGGACATTGCGCATAAGAGACACTTGAAGCCACAATATCGAGTTTTGATGGATATTGTGAGCAAGAGCATCATGAGTCTTGTGGGGGAGTTTTGAGCAAGATCAAGACTCGCTTCGAGATTGATGGCGGCAATCGAGGCCTCATAACCGACTTGAATCGGCTGAAATTTTTGATTAGGGCGGTGAGTGAAAAGCGAACAAAGTGTTGAAGAAGGTTGACGGGGCAATCTAAATTAAAAGGCAAGATCCACCATGCCACCAAAATTGCTTATATTTTGGAGATGTCAAAAGAGAGGAGGATATCTTCGCCAATTCGACCCCATTCCTAAGTCAAAATTCTCTTTAAGCCCATTCTTTTGAAAAAATAGGCCGCCGGGGAAAGAGAAAAAGCGAGAATCACCTAAAGTTGTTCTTCTTTGAAGACTCGACAAACCGGGGAAGGTTTTGTTGGAAGCAAAGATGGGCGGGGGTGTAAAAATAATGAAGCGAAGAACCATGCCCCAAAGCGAAGAAGATTGGTGGTTCTCACCGATGAAGATGGCGATGATTACGAGGAGATTCAACTTTGAGGGGCCAAGCCGCTTCGAGTTCGCCATTGCAAGTTTTGGCTCGAGGTTATCTCAAGGCACAAGAACAAATCGAGGAAGCGGGTCTTCTGCGAGGTCTTTGAGACATCTCTAAGATTCGAGACAAAATTTCTCAGGAAATTTTTCAAGGAACTCGAGGCCTCGAGAATTCCTACCAAAAAGTCTTGGCTCGAACCCAGCGGAAAAACCTTGACTAGTCGATCTGAGGATCGCCAGCTCGAGGCCTCGAGAACCGCTCCGGATCTGTTGAGGATCATTGCCAACAACGGAGAATTTCTTTGAGACTCGGGAGCAAAATATTCTTGATGAGCTCTGGTGATCTCTTCTTGATCCTCAATGAAGCTTCAGCCCGAACCCGGAAGAGCAAGAGATGGAAGAAGGCGAGGTGAGCAAGAGGAAGCAGTTCATTCTTAATGGCCTGCTGAGCTTCAATTTCATACTACGATCTGAATGTTTCTTGAGATTAAGGACAAGCTGTGTTCGTCCTCCGTCGATTTCTTCCGAGATGCTTGATATTCTTCCTTTCGGAGGTGGAATAGAAACAACCTTTCTGACCAGAAACCTCTCGAGTTCACGGAAGGACAAGCTTCGAGGATGAAAAACTCCGATTTTAGTAAAGAAATTTGGTTCGGAGGAAGTTATTTGAGAGAAAAATTTCTGAAGTTGGTGCCCTGGCCGGAGACAAATCTCAAGATGGAGATGGGGACCATGAGGGAGATCTTGAGATCGATCTCGGATGGAAAATAGGACTTACGCTGGCTTGACCAACGAAATTGGTCAACCTCGGTGAAATAGCACTCTTCAGTACCTTTTGGCACTATTAACAATTATGCCAAAGATTCTCAAAAGTTCTATCTTTAATTACGAATTGTCGATAAAATGAGGCTCGATTAGGCTGGAGCTTCGAGATGAAAGTTTGGCTTCGGGATGATCAAAGCGGCCTGAGAAGGTGCGAAGGTTCCTGAGATTGATCTCGCTCCCTTGATGGAGAAACTTGAGAAGGTTGAGCGATGATGATCAAGATTGCTCGGATGGAAGAAACATTGCGATCAAGCTCGAGAAGATGGAAGGTCTTAGTCACTCAGGAGGTGGTGCTAATCAAAACACTCGACCTCACGGATGACCTCCATGGAAGATAAAGCTGAATGAAAAGTTGGAGGGAGTCAAAGAAATTTAAGCTTCGATCTTTGAAATGAAATAGAAGCACCGTGAGTCAACGCATTTCTAGAGGTGAAATTAGCGAGAGAGGAATGAAGTGATGATTAAATCTTTATTGAGAAATGAGCTCGATGCTCATGACCAAGATAACAGAGATGTTGAGAAGCACTCTCGGCGGTTGCCCATATATACGAAAAAATTTTACGGGCTAAGAACCATCTAAGGATTTGGAAGGCGAACAAGATCGAGATAGCAGGAGAGGTTATTTGTGTGAGCAAAAGCAATATCACATGGACCAAAGCCTCTCCGGACTTCTTCCAAATTCACGGTGCGAAGGGGAAAAGGAAGGTGAAGACCTCGGGAAGTTCATGGCGCATACTTTGGAGAAGAAGGCAAAAAGATCTTGAAATGTATAACCTAGCCAAAGCCTTAAGAGAAATCGGTCTTTGAGAAGTTGAAATTGGCTCGGTGGAAAGCCTATCTACACTCGAGTTTACGAGCAAACCATGCTTGATGTTGCAAGAGACAAAAAGTCTGAAAAGGTTGGAACAAACCCAGTTGCTGGATTTACTATAAAGAGGAAAGCCTTGGGCGTTGTTCAAACCGAAAGCAAGCGTCAAAAAGGCTTCTAAGCCAATCGAGGAGAAAAGGCGATTACGGATGATGAAAAAGCGGAAGAATCGAGTCTCAACCTCGAGAAGAAAGTCTTCAACCACGAAGAGAGATGCTCTGAAGACACTCAAAATAGAAAAAATTTAAGAAAGTCAACGCCGGTCGGGAGGCGTCTGTGATCGGAAAAAGAAGATAGGCGAAGCAAAAAGCGAAGGAGTGAATTCGGGAAGTTTCGAGCAAGAGGAAAGAGACATCAAAAGCATCAAATTATTGCGTTGATAAATGGATGCCTATCAAACTCGGCGATATGTGGGAAGAGGTCGAGAGAACATACGGTTCAATTATGATGTTCTCGGGGAATGGAATGGAAAGCTCGGATCGAATGAAGCATTCATTGAATATCTCTAACCTTCTATCAAAGTATCTCACATTTGGATTAATCTTGCGGATGAGGAGAGGTATAGATAGTAGCCCTGGTCCATATTCCTATCCTCCTCCATAGAGACTTGGTAATGGCTTGAAAATAAAGAAGGCCATTACTCAAGAAATTGCTCGATATCTTTGGTGGATTGGGTTTAACGAAAGCTTGATCCGGATATTATTAAGGAGAGAAATGAAAGTGAAGAAGAGATTTTTGAATGTTAGAGCACGGAGGTGCCGGTGATGAAGTTGAGAATGAAGCAATGAAAAGCGAGGAAGGCGAAGAGCCAAATCTAAAAATCGAAGACTTCGAAGATTCTGTAATCTTTAAATTTTTGTATTTTTGATTTTGTTGATAAACTCATTGTGTCTGTAACAAACCAATCATCAATGAAGATTTATCATTATGCTCAAAAGATAATATCTCATTATCTTATTTACATGTCTTTTATTTTGATATGCTGAATGAATGTCCTCGGCCTGATTGTATGTTGATAAAGGGAAATTATGCGAATATGGGGGGAAATTGTTTAAGTATTTGGTGATGAACTATTTAAGAAGATTCATTCTTGAAGAAATTGTTGAATGATTTAAATTGATTGGGAGACTCTGCGAAATTGTTGGGAGTTTCTACGATTTAGAAAAGTGTTGGGAGACAACCAATCTTGTAATAAGATAAATGAAACTTTGAGTATAGGTTATATGTTTGTAACAAGATAGGTTTTGGCATCATCAAAAAAATTGTTGGGAGATGAATTTAATAAAGATATATGATTTTGATTAGATCCCAAAACCCTGAGTATGACATGTTGAGAATGATCTTGATAGATGGGTTAGGGATTGGTTTGAGAGTATTCAAAATGTTATATACGCAAAATGTATAGTCGACAAATATAGATCGGGATAGGTTACGAAGACTACGAAGAACTCGGTATGTTTTGAAGAAGCCGAAGTTTGATATAAATCAAGTTTGAAGACTTCGATAAGGGCGAGTATGCGAAGACTCGATGTAAGCGAGATCTCAAGACTTCGATGAGATCTTGAGGCCCGAAGACTTCACCACGAAGATTCGATGTATCGGTTAGTAGACTCGAAGACTCACGAAGACTAGGAAGACCACGAAGACTCGGAAGACTCGAAGGCCAAGGTGAAGGCGAAGATTGAAGATCAAGAATCTTGAAGGCGATGAATTGGCGAAGACTTCGATAAGGTCTTGAAACTTTCGATATGAACTGAATGTTCAAGTATTTGAATATATCTATCTGAAGGATGCAATCTTGAGAAAAAACACGATTCCTTAGAAAGTTAGATATTGCCAAGACATTCAAATGGGGATAAAAGGAACTAAGTCGAAGTGTTGTTAAGAGTTATATCAAACTCGAGTTTGTAACCAAAAAAAGCCGTTGAAGGTATCTATCTTTAGCTGGAGACAAAAAAGTCGAAAAGAGGAAGACAACCTTTGTACCATCCGACCTTGGCGGTGACGGATCATTTGAAAAAAGATGTTAGATGTACAAAAGTTCCAGAATTTATGAAAAAGTAAAGACCGCTACATGAAAGATTATTGCCTAAAACGTGTTAGGGAGTTTCAAACCTAAATATAGCCGTTTTCACACACCACAAGAGGAAACTCACGAAGCTATCTCTCCAATGGATAGTTTTTCAAAAGTGACCTTGGTGTATGCCTATAAATATTGGTGACCTCTACATTGTAAGGTTACGGAAATTTATAACTTCAAGAGCTCAAACTTATTCTTTGCGAAAAGTTAAAAGCACTAAAAAACTTAGAATTTCCCAAGTCTTCTATATTGAAGAGAGCTCACTAAACTAAGCCTAAGCTTGATAAGATTTATCAAAGCTTAGTCGAGATATCTAACCCTTTTGCATTGTGCTTCATTTAAAGGATATCTCATCTAGTTGAAACCAACCGAGAAACCCCAAACCCTTGAGAAGAGTTGTAAAGAGTTAGTAAACTACTGGCGGATAGTCGAGAAAACTCTAGAGGAGAAGTTAGTAAGAAAAGCTAGGGGGTAGTAAAAGCTTGTTTGTGTTTGAGTAAGTAAACTATGGAGGTAGTCGAGAAAAGCTCAAGGTCGGGTTGAGTAAGTAAACTCGTGGAGTAGTCGAAGAAAACTCGAGGGAGTTGAGTAAGTAAACTCTGCGAGGTAGTCGAAAAGCTTCGAAGTGATTAGTGAATTTCTCGAGGATCGAGAGAGTGGGCGTAGGAGCTTGAGTCTACGAACCACTATAATTCTTTGTTTTGTTTATTGCTTTCCTTATACGCCCTTAAGCCATTTGCATCCTTTGAGTTTGAAAGCATACTTTTCTTTGATATTGAGTTGGAATCAATCATTGAAGTTGCTTGTAATTGAATCACGGCCTAATCACTTTATTTCATAAAGGAAGGTTTTAAACAAAGCTTAAAAGCAGTATAAACTAAGGGCAACCATTAGCACGATCGAAGTAGCTAGAACAGATAGTTACCAAACTGAACTTACTCTTACGAGGGGTTGATAAGTTGATTATCGATCCAAGCAACTTCGGGATCTCTGACTTTTCGGGACTCGGTTGGGATTATCACGAGGTATCTGAAGCGGCTCGGGATCATTTGTCTCGATAGACTTTGACTCGAAGCGATCGTGTCTTCTCGAACCTAATCTTGAGGATTATCGACCCAGTGATCTCGAGAAGAAAAAGTTTTAAAGACCTTTGAACACGTGTATTCCCATACACGCGTGTAAGACTCATTTTACCGGGACCAACATAAGGTACAATGTTTAATTTCCACTTATTTATTTTCTTTAATTTCTTTGGCCTAATTTGACCTTTGGACTTATTCTTTATTCTATTTTTCTTTCAATTTTTAATTTATGTGTTAGACTTCTTTTTTTTCACCTTATAAATGTGCAACTTCTTATAAGCGAAATGTGCAACTATGACCTACCTATAACATATTTATGCAATTTTCTATCTTGAAAGCGTGCAACTTTATGCCAAAATAATGACCACCAAATACTTCAACCAAAGTATGTAATAGTTTCATATGTTTCAATTTTAGCTAGTTGTGTTTTGGTTATAGGAAATTGCATGTGCTAGTGATAGAAAGTTGCATGTTTATTGATAGGAAGTTGCACGTTTTTAAAAGTTGCATGCTTGATTTATACATAGTTGTCTGTTTCGGTGAGAAGAAGCATTCAATTATTAATGTTTTGTTTTAAAGAATTAGTATCATGTTTCACGATTAATACCAATAAATGAAAAGTAAAAAAGCAACAAAAATAAATGAAAAAAATAGAGAAGAAGATTTCCCAAGTCACAATTCTCAGCAAAACTCATGCCTACTGTTTTTTCAAGCAAATTTTTTTTAATTTGGATTTTATAGCTCTAAAAAGATCCGATCTCCTATGAGGCAAACACAACATCAGTTCAAGTCTTCCATTTTATGTTACATGTCGTCGCTTATAAGGAATACCATTATCCACATCAAATGTGAAATCAATAGCCACAACTGAAATAATTTCTAAATATAGCGTGTTGTATATATATGTATTTACATAATATAATATGTCGAGAGAGCTCTTCACAAAAATAGCACAATTTCGGTGAAGTTGCAACCCTTCGAGTTAAAGCGTGACTATTCGGTGAAGTTGCACTTGTTCGGTCAACGTGTCTCTTCAAATGAATTGCAACCTTTCGGTGCAAACCTTGAGTATCTACAAATACTCGGGAAGTGTCTTGAGATTAAGACATTGAGAATCATACTTTTCAAGATATCGAGAAATTAGACTTTCTCGATACATGGAAAATCAAGTTTCTTGAAACACTGAAAGTCGAGTCTCTCTATATATCGAAGTCTTTTATTTTTGAGTTTTATATACACACTTGATTTCGCTTACGAAATTGGTTAGAGTGTAACTATCAATTTCCGTGGAATAAGTTTTTGTATCTGGAAGGTTAATTCCTTGTGAACCATTTACACCTATGTGGGAGGAATTAATACCTTTAAAGAACATCATTTTTTATTTTATTGCCTAACCTATTATTAACTCCATTACCCACACAAAAAATATACAACATAGCGAACAACTAGACCAAATTCGGTCAATACATAAATTGATTTGTAAAAAATTATCCGAGATTCTAGAAAGCAGAGAAGAGTACAAAAAAAAAGGGAAAAGTTCAGAGTGTTAGAAAAAAAAAATGATTGGGGTCACTAATAGGGTTGAACATTCGGTTATTGATTATAGAACAAAATAGGTAAACCTGAAAAACCAAAATATTTACCATAATAAGCGTAAAACCGAACCATTTGACTACATAATTGATCTTAATTGTGTTGTTATCTTGACGATAATCTAGGACAACAACAATAAATAAATATGAAAATGAATGAACAACGGATAACTAAGCAAGAAGTCAAGATTTAGGGTTTGCACTTATGCCTTTTTAGTCTTAAAAGTTTAGACCTTTTTGTTGAGGTTTAAACCTTATTTATAATCTTTACAAATCATTAATTACATTCATTAATGGGGTTGTTTATTAATGGGTCATTTAAACCATATTTCCATTCATTTATTGAAGGTTTAAACCATATTCATAAGCCCTTGTAATCAGCCAACAACAAATGTGTGAAATCGTCGCGCTCTTGATTAGCCGATACGGACCTTACACCTTGATTCTCGTTTCCTAATTCGTCTCCTTTCTCCATTCTGGCGACGTGACGTGGATTCCCTCAAGTCACTCGTCGCTCATTTATTGTTCTTCCTTAACCCAAGCAAAGAACTTTGGACTTCCTTTGGCTCTCTTGTTCATGAGCTCGCTTCACATACATGAGTTAAGCCTATGGGTAGGAGGTCACCTTGTCATTAGTATGATACCTTGTGAAATATTATGGAATGAGGCCACGTATCGTGATTGTCTCACATGGGGTACAATAATTGCCTCTAGGTCGCTATTCGGGTAAAGACGAATAGCTTAATCGACCTATCTGCGTCTTGGTTATGCATCACAATGCATCGAATCCCGCATTTGGCACCTCAAAATGGTGCATGAGTGACGTAGTGGGCGGTGGCAAATAATGGTGCGTCTCTCACAATCACGGTTCTCAAAACCGCCGCCACTAAGTAAACGCGTGGCGTCAGGGCGCGATTCGGCCGACGATCTATTAAAAAAATTGCGGTCGGGGCCCCATTTTAATCTTTGAAATTTTTGGATTTGTGCTTTTTTCTTCTATAAAATCTCGAATTTTCGTCATAATCACTTCTTTTCTCTTTCGTGCTCAAGATATCTGTTAAATTTTTGAGTCTTCACATACGCAACTTCTCTTACTTCAGATTCTAGCATGTGTCAGGTAATGTTAGTGTTACTAGAGACAATTCTATTGTAAGGACATAATACTAAAATAATATTAAGTATTGATTTAATATTATTATTTATTTAATATTAAATGTATGACATTACACTTGTTTGAATATTATGTTTGATTGTTTGCATTTATTCTTATTTGTATTCCCATGAGCCATTGTTGTCATTGAGATTGTGAGAACTCAGATGACTTAAGCATGACTCTCAAATAGCCCCGATCAAGGATCATCAAGAATGGGATATTGATGATCTGATTGAGATTGGTGTGCGTCTGATATACTCTTAGAGAGTGTAGTAAGATCTCACTTACTACGAGATACTATGTATCTCATGATGGATCATAGATACCTTAGAGGGTATTTGTATACCCATCCAGAAATCGTTTGATGTAATTCGAATATGTGTCTCACGGGTGTCTCGGTTAGTGGGAGCGATGCGACGATACTCTTTGACTTGAGGTCAATACGCCGCGACATGTGTGGAGTGATGAACTTTGACCATGACCGATGCTTGCACCCTTCCATGGGTAGATATGACTTGAATTGGGTTCATCACGAAATGCACGTGCGTGGTAGTTGAGCCAAGAATATGATTCATTACTTAATGTGGATTTAGAGAGAATACTCAACTTCTCATCATAATTGGATCTAAGTCATCGGCCGATGCTCGTCAACTTGGACCTTGTGGCCAAGTGTGACATATGTGATTAATTAGTGATTAGAGATAATATGATTAAGTTATTTGAATAGACACTTCATCATATTCAAGATTTAATCGAGTATTCACGAATGAAAGGAAGTTATCGTAATAACCCGTGTTTTGATTCTGTAGGTAGTTGCGTTTCTGCAAGCGTACCTCATATATTAAAAATGTCTGATTTATTGTCTAGGGTTCAATTAAGATCATTAGTTTGACTAATTGCTCGGTATATGAAGGTCTATGGGTCACACAACAAGTAATTCCATTTGCAGATAAAAGTTGGTTGATTTAGTATTAAATTGGATTTAATATTTAATTTATGGAGAATTAATAATATATTAATTTAGAATTAATTATTCTTACTGTTTAATTAAATTGGATTTAATTAAATAGGAATCCCAAATAATATATGGAATATTGTTGTAGGAAAATATATTTAGGGAAAATAAAATCTATGAGATTTGTTTTGCAAGATTAGGAAAGATATTCCTAATAAAGATAGCTTAAGATTTCAAGATTAGGAAAGATATCCCTAATAAAGATAGCTTAAGATTTAGGGCTTCCCTTTTTATATATATATGAGATCTAGAGATTCATTAAACACTACTGAAAACCTAATTTCTCCATAAAATCTCTAGTCGAGAATTATCTGTAAAATTCATCTAAAGGGGGATTCAACATATTTGGCAAATCTGTGCAGAATCGCTACTTGAGGGATTACGTGGATACCATAGTGGAGGAATCTGTGTACAATTTATTGTAAGGATTCTTGTTATGATTATCCGTATTTAATTATGCAATTTTATGTTAGTTGTTGGTGAACTATTTGATTCCATTGTCTTTATGTCGGATAGTCGAGGCGTGGGTAGGCCGTGGAGTTAGCGGAGTGGCCCACTATGATCAAATAGCGTGATGTGGAGGCCCACCACTAGGTCGTCGCATGGTATGCACTAAAGTGCGGCCTCCGAAGTAGCCTGAGGATTTTAGGTCGCCAATCAACGAGTCGGACGACCATCTATCAGCGACATCCCCCTGGTGGTCGCAGGCCGCAAATATGGAATAGATTCGTGACAACCAAGGAAGCGGGTTTCAAGGAGATAACCATATAAGGTGTATCAACTGGCGAAGATCTCGCCCTAAGTCACAGGATTCCTTTCCCAAATAGCTCTTCCGGTGAGTTGGCCCGAGAGCCACTCGAGAAAGCCCACAAGGTTCCTTGACCTAATATGTAATCTATAAATACTAGCTATGTAACACATTGTAAATGATAGAAAATCTTAGCAATCTTAGGCAGAAAGTATAGTAGAATATCATGGCTTGGACGTTCCCAGACGTAGTCTTATTCATAGACAAATTGAGTAACCAATTCTAGTGTTTTTCCTTACGTTTGTCGTTCATTGCATACTCATTCATAAATCATTATTGGTTGTTGGTCGGAACCAATATCTGGGCACAACAATTGGCGCCGTCTATGGGAAACCACTTCCACTTAATGGAAAATTGCTCTTGGAAAACCCACCACCTTTCACTAACAAGCAATGTCGATAGATCAGAATAACCCGATCGGACATGAAACTGACGCTCGTGATGGGGCCGAAGCCTCGCACACCTCTCACCACACTCACCAGCCAAACCATCTGATGGTTCCGAACTGGAACAACCTCCTTCAAAGGCCGTGATGGCGGTCCTCAACAAGAAACACCTCATCTTTGACGGCCCAGAGGATCAACCTCAGGTCAAGAAGGCGGGTCACGACGTTGGAACTTCCAAAGGCAAGGGGCATCTGATCCGTACAGGCTGCTCGGTGGGCCAACTGGGCTTCCCGGCTGCAAAGGAAAGAAATACCTAAGACTACCAGTGTGTCGCCATCAAAAGGCCTGCAGCCTCGACCTACGTTTTCGACCGCCTCAGAGATTTGAGGGGCCAGAAAGCTCCCATCGTAGTTGGCGACGAGGTCGATTCTCGACCCCTGCGGGTAGAGCAAGTGGAACGCGAACTCGTGCTCGCACTGAACATGCACCATAATGAGGTGCCAAATGGTAATGCCACCCATCATGGCAACGGCCGGGAAGGATCCCGGACTCACGATTCACGCGACGTGCAGGTCACAGCCTTAACCCGGACGGTCCAACAACTACTTGAGCGAGTGGAAGCTCAGAACGGGACACCAGGGATCATCCAGAGCCTCATGGACCCAGGCTCACCATTAGGTATCCTGGTCACACAGGCTTCAACCCAGAGGACAGTCGGCGCGACAGCCATTGACCGCTACAACGGGAGCTCGGACCTGCGGGTCCATGTGATGAAATACAACTCCTACATAACCTCGATGGGTGCAACCCACACGACCAAATGCCGGCTCTTTTCGCTAACACTTAGCGACCAAGCCCACATGTGGTTCACCTCCCTGCCACCATCCTCGGCGGACACATTTGAACAGCTCGTCAGACTGTTCCTCACTCAATTTACTACCATGGCTCCCAACCTGCGACCAAGCAGCGTCTCATGAACTCTCAGCAGGGCAAGGGCGAGTCAGACCAATCATATGTCGAAAGGATCGACAAGCTCATCATGGAAGGAGAGCCCTTAGGGGATGAGGAAAAAGTCCTGGGGGACGTCAGCGGCCTCAAGAAAGGAACCAAATTGTGGCGGCGCATGACCGCTGTGTACCTGACTAGCTATGCAGACTTCCGAAGGCGAGCTAACGATTTGATCCATACCATGGAACTGTTGGAGTCCCGACTCTCCAAGGCAAATGAAGTCGCGGAACCAAAGAAGAACTTCAAGAAAACCAGGGGTCAATACAAGGCACCCGGCAGCTTCAAGCCGTTCGAGGATTCAATCCCGGTGAAGCTGATGGAAATCCTGGGCATGACACATGGTCAGGTCTACGCTCAGATCAAAGAGCGATAACTGCTACAGCCACCTCGCCCGATCAAGAACAGTGGGAGGCTGAACCACGACAAGTTTTGCCAATACCACGCACAAGCTGGTCACTATACCAATGAATACAGGGACCTGCTGAAGCAGCTCTGGAGCCTGTATGAAGACGGATTGTTGCATGAGTTCGTCAAAGCGCCCCGGAAGAATGAGGAACAGAGGCCAAAGGATCGCCAGCAGAGTAACCAAGCTCGGCAAAATCTAAACCCTGGGGCCGATCAAGATGAGCGGCCAGTTCCACCCATGCCCGAGGGAGCGGGAGGTCGTGTCATCCACACTCTCTCGCCGATGGGGGCGGTAGGGGGCCTTTCGATGACCTCCTCATCAAAGCGGCGCATAAAGGTCAAGATCCGAGAAATTGAAAATGCCCAGAAGATGGTGGCACGGGTCCTCGCCATGAACGAGAAGATCGAAAGGATCCCCTGGTGACAAGGACAAAGTAGATATTGTCTACCCGAACGTCGACCCCCTGGTGATCAAAGCTAACATCATGGGAACCACCGTCTGCCGACTTCTGGTAGATGGGGGGGCTTTCTGCAACATCCTCTTTAAGAAGACCTTGGACCAGCTCGGGGAATTTGACACTTACATCACCCCGTGCGACCACGTCGTGAAAGGCTTTAGGGATGCAACTGTGAAGCCCATGGGAATAATCTGACTAGCCATCGACTAGTGTCGACCCTAGATGATAAGGTTAGGGCAACTAGACTTTTGGATTTCCTTGTAATCGACCTCCCGAGCTCCTATAACGGTTTTCTCGGGAGGCCGTTCGAACATGAATTCGAGGCCGCGTCCTCTACTTTTTATTTCTGTATAAAATTCCCTACTATGGGTGGGGTAGTCGGCACAGTTAAGGGCGACCATGTTGATGCTAGAGGTTGTTTGGTTTACTCTTCGTCTCATTTCAATTCCGCATTAGAATCTTGCAAACACGTATTTGTAATGCACAGTGAAAGACAACCTAATGAAGTGGACATTAAAAAGGCAAACAAAAGAAGCCGCGATGACCTCGACCCGAGAATGGGGGCAGAACCCGAGGAATTTTTGCTCGAGGCCGAAATCGACGACCCCCATCGGGACAGACCAATGGCCATCCCGGGGGAGGAACTCGTAAAAGTCGGAATAGATCCAACTCGCCCGGATCTAGAGATCATCATAGACTCCAAGATACCGGACTAACTGTAGGAGGAAGTCATCGACTTTCTCAAAAAGAATTTAGATGTGTTTGCTTGGTCACACAAGGATATGGTGTTGGGAAATTTGTATTAAGTTTTGATGGAAGTTCAAAAAAAGATTGTAATAGGACCAACCAGACCTGTTAGCTGACTGATGATTTAGAATCAGGATATGATGACCAGTTGAGTTATATAGATAGCTGATATAAAAGATAGGTCACATATTAAGGGGGAACTCAATATGTATAGGTCAGGTCAGAAGACCAGACGGGTCAGAAGACCAAACGGGTCAGAAGACCAGATGAGTCAGAAGACCAGACGAGTCAGAAGATCAGATGGGTCAGAAGACCAGACGAGTCAGAAGATCAGACGAGCAAGTTAGTCAGATGATCAGGTGAAGACATGAAGCTAAAATTCAGAAGACCTGAAGATCAGATGACTACCAGAAGATCAAGACCAGAAGACCTATATCAGTCGAGTCTGCTAGTTGGGCTAAGACAACTTGCATCAGAAGACTCTATCAGGTAGACTGATCAGTTTTATCTGATCAGGTCAGCTCACACCAGGTGTCAACTGATGTTGCACCAGGACATATGTTGTAAATCAGAACAAGAAGAATGTCAACTTTAGTTGGTAGAACAAACACTGAATAAGTGTACTTGTTAACCAATGAGAACGGGACATGTACGTACGGAGCTGACAAAGCGGGATTCGGCGCTGCATAGTCAAACGACCTGAAAGGACAAACATACATGCTTTCGGCCATGCCGTTCCTGAAGCACGTCACATCAAGCCTGCAAACTACCAAATATAGCCTGAAATTCAAATTGCTCTCCAACGGTTCTTTGATTTCGAGGTCTATAAATATGGGATCAATCTTCATAGTGAAGACATAGAAATTATCATCAAGCTCAAGCCATAACAATTTCCTCACGAAGAACACAAATTCAGAAAAATTTCTAAGTGTTCATCCCATAAGTTCTTAGCATAGAAATCTCATCCTCTAGCTTTAGGCTACAGAAATACTAGGATAGATTTCTAGTTGGAACAACAACAAATCTTTACCCAAACCCAAAAGTTAGGTTAAGTTTGTTTTGTAAGATTTCAGACTAGGGTTTCTAGTTTCTGATTTCTGGGATCGGTTGAGTGAGAACTCCTTAAACATCTGTTGTACTGTGTTGGACTAACACATTAAACTAAGTCCAGTTGGTTAGTTGGTGCCCCTGCTGATAGGGAAGAGTGGACGTAGGACTGGTTGTCCGAACCACTATAAAAATCTTGTGTGCTTAATTTGCTTTACCTGTTTTACACTATAGCACACTACCAGATTTGATATTGCATACATATTTTGAGTCTAGATCAGTTCTGCATCAAGCAACTGATCTGATCAGCTTGACACTTTGTCATCTGATTGAAAACAGACAGACAAAATCTGATTCTATAAAACTGATTTTTCACACGGGTTAAAACTTAGCTTGCGCACATCAGTTAACCTGATAGACACTGAACTGATCTGCCTTCAGGCGATCAGTAAGTTGGATATCAGTCCAAACTGATTCACTCGCACTCTGATCAGGCAACTTGCTTTCACACCTGATCTTGCACGAAAAGTTTTTCAGAAGTTTATTCACCCCTACCCTCTAGACTTCTGCCCTCACAAAACCCGTTCGGGACCTTCATATGGTCGGCATAGATCTGACGGTCGCGTGCCACAAATTACACATCGACCCCACTCGAAGACCGATGGCCAAAAAAAGGCGAAAGTTTGGCCCTGAGAAGTATGAGGCACTTGCCGCCGAGGTAAAAAAGGTGTTGGATAACGACCTGATCATTCAGGCCGACCAGCCACAGTGGGTCGCCAATGCAATTCTGGTAAAGAAATCAAACGGCACCTGGCGACTTTTTATCGACTTCACCGACCTTAATGAAGCATGCCCGAAGGATTTCTTCTCTATGCCACACATCGACCACCTGATCGACAACACGACCGACCATGAAATGATGTCCTTCATGGATGCTTTCGCAAGCTACCATCAGATCGCAATGCACGAATCGGATCGGCAACACACCTCTTTCCTAATAGAGAAAAATCTATACTGCTGGAAAAGGATTTCATTCGGCCTGAAGAATGCATGGGCCACATACCAGAGACTTGTCAACCACATGTTTACGGACCACAGATAGGCAAGTCGGTGGAAGTCTACGTCGACGACATAGTCGTCAAAAGCCTGAAAAAAGAGGATCACCTCGCCCACATAGCCCAAAATTTTGAGATACTAAGGAAATTCAATATGAGGCTCAATCCCAAAATATGCAACTTCAAGGTGGAGTCGCAAAAATTCCTGGGGCACCTAGTCAGCAAGCGGGGGATAGAGGCGAACCCAACAAAGGTCAAGGCTATCCTAGACATTGGAGCCCCAAGAAACATAAAAAAGGTCCAGAAACTCATCGGATGTCTGCGCTAGCTCAACGAGTTCATCTCCGAACGGGGATAAGTTAAAACCGATGTTCGACCACAATCCGAAAAAAGGCCAAATTCGAGTGGACTACAAGAGGCAGGAAGCTTTTCGACAAGATCAAAGCCTACCGTCGACGTGAAATATCCTATCAAAATCGGTTACGGGGGAAAAACTCTTCCTATACCTGGCGGCCTCGGAAACCGCATTAAGCGCGATACCGTCAGCGGAAGACAAAATCCACTGTCGATATACTTCGTTAGCTAAACCTTTGAATGAGGCCAGAACAACGATACCCCCACTTTGGAAAAGCTTGCAGACATACGGTAATGGCGCCGGGGAAATTGAGGCCATACTTTTTTTCGACCACGGTCGAGGTCCTCACATGAACATCCCTGAGGCGTGCTACATCGACCCGGATACCTCGGTCGATGCCTCAAGTGGGCTATCAAGTTGGACGATCTGATTACATATGCACCTCGCCCAACAATCAAAGCACAAGCTCTGGCCGACTTCCTTGTAGAGCTAACTTTCCCATCTGAGGCAAACAACCCATCCGGCCCGCCGTGGAAGTTGTATGTGGATGGCTCTGCAACATCCCAAAGGTCGGGGGCAGGTGTGGTTCTCATCAGCCCGGAAGGCATCTCTTTCCAAAATGCCATAGCTTTCGACTTCCCAGCAACCAATAACGAGGCCGAGTACGAGGCCCTTATTAGCGGCCTGGAAATGTCGACCGCATGGGCATCAAGAGACTATAGGTGCACATGGACTCTCATCTCGTGGCCTGTCAAATCTCGGAAAAATTAGAGGCTCGTGACGAAAGAATGGCAGCCTACCAAGAAATTGTGAAGGAACTATGCAAAAAATTCAAGCAGATACATGTGAAACTAATACCATGGGATCTGAACTCACGAGCCGATGCATTAGCAAGGCTAGCGACCTCAGAGGAGCCAACCGAGATGAAGGATGTCACCATTACACGACTTTCCCACCCCTCCAGCCTCGACATGCTAGTAGCGTCCTTAGACACCCATCGATAGAGAGCTGGATGACACCCATCATCAAATATCTGGTGCACGGCGACTTGCCACCTGGCAGGGTACAAGCTCGGCAGCTGCAAATGAGAGCCGCACGGTACACACTCATTGACAACACGTTGTACAAATGAGGGTTTAGCACACCACTTCTCAGATGTATCACACCAGAACAGGGGCAAGCAATCCTGAGGGGAATACATGAAGGTGTGTGTGGAAACCACGCTGGGGGGCAATCATTGGCTCACAAAACCATAAGACAAAATTTCTTACGGCGACCTTGAGGCGGATGCCATTGCATTAAGCTCGAAATGCCACCGGATGCAAAATTTTTGCACCCAAAATCAAAGTGGCTCCCGAGGAACTCACTAGCATTCTCAGTCTATGGCCATTTGCGAAGTGGGGGATAGACATCATTGGGCCGCTCCCAACGGCCCCGGGCTCGGTTAAATTTGCCCTAGTCGCAGTGGATTACTTCACAAAATGGGCCAAGGCAAAGGCTCTAGCAACCATAGACCAAGACCATATCATTAGATTCATATGGCGAAACATCATTTGTAGATTCGGCCTACCCCAGGCCATCATATCTGACAACGGAAAGCAATTCGATGTGCTCAAAATTGACGCTTTCTTCTGAAACTGGAAGATCACTAAGCTTTTCTCCACCCCGTACCACCCCCAATCAAATGGAAAAGTTGAGGCAGTCAACAAGATTATCAAACACACGCTAAATTTGATTAATTTTGCCGGACATCCTCGTGGTAAATGCGGGACCACTTACCCGAAATTCAACCGGGGAGACCCCTTACTCCATGGCCTTTGGGACGGCGGTCCTACCATTAGAGGTCGCATTCTAAGTCAAGACATCGGACATCGCGGTCGACGATCGACCACGAAAAAGGTTGGCAGAGATCTAAACCTACTCAAGGAGAGAAGACTAGAGGCAAATATGAAGAATGCAAGATATAAGCAACAGTCTGCGAAGTACTTCAATTCTAAAGTGCGACTTCGGAGGTTCAAAGAAGGAGATTTGGTGTTAAAGGAAATGCTCAGAGTGCCCAAGGGAACATTCGACCCAAACTGGGAAGGACCACTCAAGATATCAGGGATCCTACCAAATGGCGCCTATGAAATTTGGAAAATCTAGATAAAACACGAAGGCCCAATACCCGTGGAATCGCTCTCACTTAAAGAAATACTATCAGCAGAATGGAAGGTCGCACCTTTATGTTGATTTAGCCTATGTCTAATAAAATGTTCAATTTTATCTTTTCATACTTCCTGTGTTAAAACACTGGGAGGTCGCATTAATGGAAATCGACCTTTCGGAGTGCGACTTTCGATATATCGGCGGTGAGATAGCCACCCTAGTCGGTGCGGTCCTCCCCCAACTTTGTAAGATGACTAAGAGAGTTCGATACTAAGCCACACATAAATAAGACGACAAGAACAAATTCAATTAAATCAAGAATAGCGACAATAAGGCGATAAAGAACAAACACAACCTTAAAATCGATAAGAAAAATCAAGTCGCCAACATAAAGGAAAGAAAAATAAACAAGTTCATTAAACGATAAAAAAGCCCGGAGGCCGATACATCAGAAGGCCCGAGGGCCGGTTACATCAAACGGCCCGAGGCCAACATAAAGAAAAATTTACAAGTCCCTACGCACTACCAATTGATTGTGAATGCCCGAATCTCCTACGATTTTGGAGGTTACCGACTTAACAAGCTACGTCTATTGCTCGACTTGCCTGCGACTTCGGAGGTTACCAACCCTCAAATTCAACAACAACACCAACATCATCATCTAGACCATCATCTCCATTTGCTGATCAAAAGTATTATTGGGGATGAGGTTCATGTTGTTGAATAACACTGAGCATGGCTTCATAGGTGGCTCTTGTCTCCTTAGTCTTGGGCTGGTAAACACCTCTTTTAGAGGCCGGGAATGGCCTGCTCTCCCGTTGGGGCCACACCCGGCGTCCCAATGACCTCTGGCTGAGGCCCAGTCTCTTCAGTTTGGGTCTCGAGGACCCATTTCGATTATGACTGTTTGTGTCTCGTCGAAGTCGAGGGGTAGGTATGCGATCACTGCTCTGGTGGGGGGAAGAAAAAGGTCGGCGCCCATTTCTTTAAAATCTTTGATATCGAGCACGACATCGGCAGCAGGAGGATTATCACAGACATAGTCGGTTAGCTCAGTGACTATGCTGGTGAGGTCACCGGCGGGGTTCATCCGGCGGAAGATTCGGATAGCTCCTAAGCCGTAATATAAGCATAATTGGCACCCCGGCTCGCCGACCTCCTTGAACTTGGCGTCTTGGCGGCGGCTCTTTTTCTGGACCTCGGCGTCCTTAGAGCCATTTCATAACTGAATAGCGGTCTCATTCTTCTCCATCTCAGCGAGTCTCTCGGCCCCCCCAAAGACCCTCATTTTGGGAAATCATTCGGTCATTCTAAATTGGATACCTTCAACTTCTTTTTGGATTTGGCTGACAAAATCGGCTGACTTGGCCGGATCGGCAATAGTCTTCAGCACCTTATCGAGGTTAAGTGAGCTCGACCTCAGGTGTTAGCCGAGCGCCTTCTCCGAGAAGAAGAATTATCTTCTGGGCGTGGACCAAGGCCGAGTAGAGATTACCCGTGACCTTTTGGCATCGGGCATTGGTGTGATCCTCCTTTGTCGGCCCAGGCAAGTTTTTCATGCCGCCCGGAGGTAGGTGGGCGGTATCGGAAAAGCCCTCAAAGTCATCGCTCGACCTCGAAGATTAGGGCCGGGGAGAATTTGGGTGGCGTGAAGAAGACTGCGGAAGAAGCATCTCATTAGACAAGGATGGCGAAAATAAATCGAAATCTGATTAAACAAAACTTGAGCCCGGCAAGAAGAGGACGAACGACGTGAAAAACACCGACCTCCCATTGGGGTGACCCGTGGAGTCTCACGTCATGAATCCTGATAAGTCATCATTTCGAATCCGCAAGATCGATGACAGCCTATCAAATCAATTCGTGTGATCGAGGTGACTGTTGGGCTACCCAAGGAGGATGACGCGAGCAGGGCGGGCCTTCAGGTCGACTGGTCGTTGGTCAGACCCAACGATATTCAATCCATGGCCCAGAAGCAAAGCTCAGAACCACGGCTTGAGAGGCAATTGTTATAATACAGATAGTCCCGGGCAGCGGGTAAGCCGTGGAGCCAGTGGACCAGCCCACTACGGTCAAATAGCGTGATGTGGAGGCCCACCACTAGGTTGCCGCATGGTATGCACTAAAGTGCGGCCTCCAAAGTAGCATGAGGATTTCAAGTCGCCAATCAGCGAGCCGGACGACCATATATCAGCGACCTCCCCCTAGTGGTCGCAGGCCACAAATACGGGATAGATTCATGATAGCCAAGGAAGCGGGTTTCGAGGAGATAACCATGGAAGGCGTATCAACTTGCTAATATCTCGCCCCAAGTCACGGGATTCCTTCCCCAAATAGCTCTTCCATCGGTTGGTCCTCCCGAGAGCCACTCAAGAAAGCCCACGAGGTTCCTTGACCTAATTTGTAATCTATAAATACTAGCTATGTAACACATTGTAAAGGATCGAAAATCCTAGCAATCTTAGGCAGAAAGTATAGTAGAATATCCTGGCTTGGACGCCCCCAGACATAGTCTTATTCATAGACGAACTGGGTAACCAATTCTAGTGTTTTTCCTTACGTTTACCTTTCATTGCATACTCATGCATAAATCATTATTGCTTGTTGGCCGGAACCAATATCCGGGCACAACAATATATATTAAATGTTTACGTGCCTCTATATTCCAATAGTGATATCAGAGCTCCAAGCTCTTGATTAATTGTGTAATTAATTGATTGATTTAAAAGAAAAGTTATTTTTTATTTAAATCGGTGCGGTTGAGTTTGACGTAAACCGCACCATGAATTGTTGCTTGTTTATTTGTTTGGGGTGTACAAATTGATGTATCTGGGTATTTGTGGATGGATTTATTTGATAAAAACCTCCCACTTGTCTTGGCCCCTCTCAACGATCTTCTCATTGATCACTTTTGAATTGGGTTTTGAAACTCAAATTGTGTCAAGATCCATCACATTGGCTTCTGATTTGAGACCATGGGCGCATCGCTAGGTGACGCCAAGCGGACCCTTTTGTCAAGTTAACAATGGCGGCGAGTCCCGTTTCGTTTCGCCGCTCTGCGGCAGGAACATCGCGATGAAGTTCGCTCTCGCGGCGGGGCTTCACCATCATCGTCTTCGGCGGGTCACTCCACTTCTAAGGTTTGCAGTGGCGGCGGTGTTCGATTGCTTCGATCTGTCGCTTGGAGCGATTAATCAACCATTTTCACCGGGCGATGGCTTAATTTACTCACCCGCGACGCTTTGAAACGACGCGTGACATCACCGTTTATGAATAGTGGCGGCGATTCGCGGTTTGTACGCCGAAATGGGTTTCATTTAAGCAAAATGACTTTATCTGGGCCAGATCACCATGCATGGGGCGGGCGATTTGTTTCGTGACGCTTCATCCTCCGTTTGCCCCTGTTTCTCGCCACAGTCTCTTGACCCTATTCTGGATTGTTTCTTTCTTTCTTGTTCTTCGATTGTTTGATGAATGAAATTGTTGAAACTGAAAATCTGGATTTTGGGGGTTTGGAAATTGAATTGTTTAGATTGGATCTGATTTGGATGGGTGATGATATGGGGGGGCTATGTTTTGCAAATTTGATTTGGACAGGCCCTCCCGTGCAATTTTGAAATTTGCACCTGAGCCCCTAACAATAAAATAATTAAAACTTATATTTTTAAAATTAATGTAGTTTAATTTTAAAATAAAATTAAAAGTTGGACCTTTAACAATGATTAATTTGATTAATTATGTTTAGATAATTTATTAAAACTGGTTAAGCAAAATTTAAAATTAGATTTTGAAATTATGTTTAATGTTTTTTAAATTATTGAATCTCACTTGGTTAACATGTTTTAAATATTCCATTAACGCATTTATAGAGCGCTTTATAACTGTTTGGGTAGGTGGCACTCAATACTTGCTAGTTCGTATATGTCATATTTGGGTAGGCAGCACCCAATAATTGCTCAAATATGACGTAGTTATCATGTTGGATCTCGATTAAGCAATTAATACCCCGCCTTTAAAACGTTCCTCACTAAAATATGATTTTCTCATTAATTTGATAAGATGTCTTCCATCAAATTAAAAGTAAACGGGAGATTTCGTTCCAATGGGTATTTAAGACCAAAGTATTTTGCTCGGATCTACATAACGGGACTTTTATAAAGGGACACGTAGAAGGTCGCCGCTTGATGGTTGTAAACTTGACTTTGGTTTTGTTTCGCCAAAATAGGGAATCAAAAGTTAAGGGACATCCGATTGAACTAGGTTCAATCAACTAGGAATTGCAGTTTTGCAATTGGTTTAGAGACCTACCAGTTTTATAATTACGGTAATCAGCCAAAGCAGATATTGTAACAAAAAGAATATGGATCCTAGTCCATTACAATTTATATTTGATATAAATTCGTATTCTTCCGATAAGGTCGTTGAGTATGTGAAAATAATGGAGACAAAATAAATTTAAAAGGCCATGTTTATTTTGATTGTTGAATATTGATCATAGGAATTATGTGTTTTAATTCCCAATTTATTTCATTTCTCTAGGATTGTTGAAATGAATAACTTGTCGTTGAGACGTGTTCTGGAAACGAACAAATTGGCTGGGCCAAATTTTCTAGACTGACACCAAAACGTGTGTTTGATGCTTAGGCAAGAAAAGATTAGTCGTGTTAGACACACCAATCCTGTTACCCCCGAAATTTGGTCTTGAAGAGATCAAGGCGTTTGATCTGCTGATTTCAAAAGAAGCATCAAGAGGATGCTTCGTGCTCGATATGTTATGTTGTTCAGCATGACTCCCAAGTTGCAAAGGCAACATGAGAAGATGCTCCCCTTCGAGATGCTCAAGCATCTGAAGGATCTCTTTGATTTCGAATCTCATTCCGGGATTTATGAAGTGATGAGAGATCTGCTTGGATCTTAAATTTAGTGAAGGAGGGAAGGTCTCCTCGTGTATTGAAGATGATTGGGCTAATCGAGAAACTTGGTCGTTTGGGCATTGAGCTCAAAACCAATGTTGTTGTTTATGCCATCAGCCGATCGACTTCCCGATTCATATTCGAGTTTAAGTAGTAAACTTTAATATGAATAAGATGGAATCGACCATCCCGAAGCCATAATATTGAGACTTTTGAGTCTTCCATTGCTAAAGGAAAAGCTCATGCTCATGGTGAGTGCTTTCTACTTTATACGCTCGAAAGGAAAGAAGAAAGCGAAAGAAGGCAAGCTAAGAAGGACTTCAAGCCTAATTTCCTCAAGCTCAAGGGTGGAATTCAAAAAGTAGCGGGTGGACAAGGATGTATGCCTCACTTTAAGCGAAGGGGCATTGGAAGAAGAATTTCGCAAGGTTCTACTTGTTTAAAAAAAAGACCAAGGTGTCTCAGCCACTAGAACAGGTATGTTTGTTATTGAGATAAACATGTCCACAAATGTTGGGTATTAGATACCGGTTGTGGCTCACACATTTGTACTAATGTGCAGGGTCTCAAGGATAGCGAGGCGATGGCCCAGGGTGAAAGTCATTTACACGTTGGGAATGGAACAAGAGTTGCTGTTGAACGTGTTGGTACTTATGTTTTAGACTTACCCTCTGGTTTTAGATTAGAACTGAATAATTGTTATTTTGTTCTGTCTATTACTCGCAACATTATTTCTATTCTCATGTTAGACATTGAGGGTTTTTTTTCCTTCCATTTTGCAAATAATAATTGTTATTTTTAGCTTAATGGTGATGTTTATGGAAATGCTCCTTTATCGAATGATTTATATTTGTTGCATTGTGGATATAATGTTCCTAATATACAAAATAAAAGACTCAAACTTAGTAATCATGAAAACCCAACTTACTTGTGGCATTGTAGACTTGGTCATGCAAACGAGAAAAGGATTACAAGGTTAAGAAAGTTAGACTACTTAACCCCATTCGACATTGAGTCTTATGACAATTGTGAATCTTGTCTCAAGGGCAAAATGACCAACAAACCCTTTTCTGGCAAAGGGGTTCATGCCAAAGAAGTTCTAGAGTTGATCCTGTTGGTCCCGGTGAAAACGAGTCTTACACGTGTATGGGGGGGAATACACGTGTTCAGTGTTTTTAAAACTTTTCTTACTGAGGTCAGCTTGGGTCAGGTTGTCCTGATAATTTGGTCCTGAGAAGCACAAATCGCTCTGAGTTAAAGTCTATCCGAGGCAAGTGATCTCGAGTCGCTTCCGGATACCTCGATAATCCCAACTGAGTCCTGAGTTTTCAGAGATCCTGAGTTGCTTGGATCAGATAACTAACTTACTGAACCCTCAGAAGAGTAAGTTCAGTTTGGTAACTATCTGTTCTAGCTACTTAGATGTGCGGAATGGTTGACCCTTAGTTTATACTCGTTTTTAAACTTTTCTTTAAAAACCTTCCTTTAATGGAATAGTGATTGAAAGCTATGATTCAATTTATATGCAACTTTCATTGGATTGATTCCAATTTGAAATATCGATGAAAATATGCTTTCAAGACAAAGTAATGCAACAGATAAATCAAGCAAAAGCAGAAAAGCAAAGAACACAAACAAATTATAGTGGTTCGTAGACTCAAGCTCCTACGTTCAATCTCCCGATCTTTTCGGAGAAATTCACTAATCACTTCCAAGGCTTTCGACTACCTCAGTAGTTTACTAACCTTTCTAATTTTGAGCTTTTCGACTACCTCCGTAGTTTACTAACTCAAAACTCACACAAGCTTTTTAATACATCCAAGATAGATTACTCACTTCTTCTCAGAGCTTTTCGACTACCTCAATGTAGTTTACTTACTCTTTACAACTCAATCTCATCAACAATCACACTCAAACTACCTTACAAAGGGTTTGGGGTTTCTTGGTTGGTTTCCAACTAGGATGAGATATCCTTTACAATAAAGAACAATGCAAAGGCTAGGATATCTCGACTAAGCTTTGGATATATCTTATCAAGCTAGGCTTAGTGGAATGAGCTCTCTTCGATTTAAAGCACTTGGGAAATTCTCGGTTTTTTGAAAGTGCTTCAACTTGCAATAATAAATTTGAGCTCTTGAGTTGCTTACAAATTTCCGTAACCTTTCAATGTAGAAGGTCACAAGTATTTATAGGCATACACCAAGGTCACTCTTGAAAAAAACTATTCGTTGGAGAGATGGCCCGTGAGTTTCCTCTTATGGTGTGTGAGAAATGTCTATATTTAGGGTTTGACACTCCTAACACGTTTTAGGCAATAACCTTTCATGTAGCGGTCTTTTTTTTTTGCGATCGGAACTTAGTACTTGACATCTTTTTAGTGACTTGTCATTTGTCGGTGTCGATATATGGCGATGTTGAAGTTTTCTTTTTGACTTTTGTCTCGGTTTAAAGGTAGACAACTCAGCGGCTCTTTTGGTTACAATCTCGAGTTGATATAACCTTAACAACACTTTGTCTTAGTTTCTTTTTTATGCGCATTTGAATGTCTTGGGCAATATCTATTTTTCTAAAAATCGTGATCTTCTCGATATTGAATCCGCCGGATAGATATTTTCGGTGCCTCGGAACATTGAGGTTTATCTTGAGCATTGATGCATTCTTGAGTCTTGATAATTCTTGTGCGCCGATGTTCTTGATCTTGATCTTACGTCTTACGTGTCTTGAGTCTTGAGTCTTGGTCTTCTGAGTCTTGGCGTCTTACGAGTCTTCGGATATCTTGGTGATATCTTGAGTCTTCATCTTTGAGTCTTGATTCTTGATTTCATCTTGAGTCTTGATATCTCGGTTTCCTCTTGAGTCTTGATATCTCGATTTCTGCTTGAGTCTTGAAAACTTTGGGTTTCATCTTTGAAACCGGTTTCTTGAAACTTCTTGAGTTCTTTAGAATCTTGAGATCTAACTTCGATCTATATCTGCTTGACTATACATTTTGAAGATAACATCACGAATACTCTAAAACCGAATCGACTCAACTATCAAGATTATCCTGAACATGTCATACTCGGGGTTTTTGGGATCTAATCAAAATCACATCTTTATTAAATTCATCTCCCAACAATTTCTCCCTTTTTTTGATGATGCAAAAACCTATCTTGTTACATACATTAACATATACTCGGGTTTTGATTTATCCTATTACAAGATTGGTTATATCTCCCAACAATTTCCATACGAGAATCTCTCAACAATTTCTTGGGTAATGAATCTCTCAAAGGATTCATCACCAAATACTTAATTTCTCAACAATTAATCTAGAGAGACAATCATTCGGGCATATCAAAATTAAAAAGACATGTAAATAAGATAATGAGATATTATCTTTTGAGCATAAATGATAAGTTTTCATTGATGATAGGTAGTCGTTACAAGTTACAATGAATCTTATCGAACAAAATAAAAAAAAAAAAAAAGATAAAAAGATTACATGAACTTGATCTTCATCTTCCGAGTCTTCATTTGCTCTTCGGCTCTTGATTCTCTTGATTCGCTCTTCCACCTCATTTGAGGGACTTCAAGGTTGAACATTCCATAATATCTTCTTTTTAGCGCATCTCTCTCTTTGATGATATCAGGATTGTTCCCTGTCAGACCTAACTGAGTGGCGTACCGAGTGATTTCTTGAGAAATGGCTTTTCATTTACACATCCATTCTCGACTGGGGGAGGGTACACGTATGGACCGAGGGCGGTTATACGCACCTTTCCTTCATCCGCAAGATTTATCCATCCTTGAAGATATTTAGGATAGAAAAGGTCGGGAGATAGTCGATGAAAGCCTCATTCGGATCTGAGCTCTCCCATCTCCATTCTCTGAGCACATCATAGTAGAACCAGAAGGTTCTCTTGATTTCTTCTCATGCATCGTTGAGATGGGTCGCCTCCATTTGTCAACATCGGCCATTTACGTGCATTAGTGTTCTCCTCTTGCTTGCGAACTTTTTGAACCCACTCCTTTTTTTACGCTCTTCTTCTACCTTCTTTTCGATCTTTGGTACAAAGCGAAGCGGCAATTTTCTTCGCTTGTTCAATCTGGAGTGTTTTCAGAGCGCTTACGGTATTGAAGACCCTTCTTAGGCTCAACCTCAGATTCTTCAATATCAAAGATCAATTTCTCTGAATTGGCTTAGAAGCCTTTGCTCTTTTGCCCTCGGGATCTTTCATCGCCATAGCCTTTCTCTTGATGGGCATTTCAAACCGGCTAGGCTTGTACCAATCCTTCCTCTACCACTCGGTTTCTTCAACAACTTCGCGCATTGTTTCCTCTACGAAACCCGAGTGTAGGCGCTTCTCGACCTTCTTGAACTTAAGCTTCTCGGTGGCTTCTATCTCCTTCACGGCTTCGCAATGATCTTCTTCTCGGCATCTTTACAACCTTGCCCTTCGAGTATGTTCCAATAAAACCACGAGATCGCCTTCGAGGTCTTTCCCTTCTTGGAACCATACTCTGGCGAAGCTTTGGAGAGTGTTGTGTCCATATGGTATTGTTCTTCTTTGACACTCTCCTCCCCCGCCATCGATCTTGCTCCTCCCCGAGCCTTTTGAGGTGATTCTTCGCCCACGAGAGAATTCTTGAGACAGATGAGCAAATTGGCTTGAGAGAGCTTCCTTAAACATGTCGTCATCTTGGCCGAAAGCATTGAAGTTCATCTCGCCAGCAAGGCGTTCTTCCAAAGATCTCATTCTTCTCTACCAATTTTGCTTCTAGAATTTGAGTCTGCTCCCGATCTTCGCCTTGACTCTGCGATTGCTTCGGCCTTGACCCCTCCATATTTTTCTTCTAATTTTCCTTCCATGGGAGTGGGGACATATTCGTCAGAGTATCACCGGCCGCCAAGTTACGAAGAAGAACTCGCTTATCAATCTTTCGTGCTTGGTTGTGATGCCTCCTCGATCCGAGCAACTTTGGTGGGATCGGCTCAACCTTCTCAAGCCGCACCATCGTGAGGGTGAGATCAATCTCGGGAGCATATCGATCTCTTTGTGACTCCTGAGTTGGTTTATTCATCCGAGTCTCGGTCGATCCCCGAGCCGGTTTGAGCTGGGGGCTTGAGACTTTCGGTCTGAGTGCGATTCATTCCCGAGCAGGTGTCCACGAGCCTCGATCTGCATATCGGACATTCAGATTTAAAGGTAGGAACTTGATAATCTGGCATAATTATTAATAGTGCCAAAAGTTACGAAGGCTAACTTCGATCCCGAGGATGTTCGGCGGCGACTTTGATCAAGATCGATTGAGTCTTTCTCCTTTCGAGATTGATTCTCGTCATCCCTTGTTGGTCCCCATCCCGAGATTTGTCTTTGGAGCTCGGGTTACCAACTTCGACCAATCCTCCGGCAAAGAACCTCTTCCACAAGCTCATCAAAGTCCCGAGATTTTCATCCCGAGCTTGGTTTTTACGAATCCCCGAGAATTCGGTGAGAAAAAAGTTGTCTCCTCGTTCCACCAGTCTTCCCTCCCGAATGAAGCAATATTGAGCATCTCCGGAAGAGTCCGGGTTGAGGATGTAGACCGATTGACCTCAATCACGAAGAAGATGTCTTGGAGGTCGGGGAATGAGCTAAGCTCGGGGTAGCGGTCAAGATGAACCGTTCCCCTCTTGCCGCCATTCGGTCTTCAAACTTCACCTTTCTTGAGCATCGGCTCTCATGTTCATTGGAAACTCTTTGAAAGATCGATTAACGGCTTCATTCAGAGCTCATCAAAATTCATCGGCTCCCGAGGCTCAAACAAACTCGAGGTTTGGGCAGGCTCCTCGGGTTTGAATGGACTTGGTTTCGAGGTCCGAGTAGCTCCTCACCGATGGTAATTTCGGTTGCTCAGAACCGAAAGCGGCACTTCCTCGAGAGGAATCAATATTTTTACGGTTGCGAGTAGGTGCTTCCTCGCCAGGAATCTACACTTACTCTGGTCGAGGTCCTTGGAATATTTCTTGAGAGAACTTATCGTAATCCTAAGCGACTTCTCAAGAACCTCGGAGAAGACTTACTCCCGAGTTTGATCTGTGCCTTTTGAGATAGCACGAGAGCAATACAAGTAAAAGGCGATTTACGGCGGTTGGCTCTCAGTCAATCTCGCCGATCTCACTTTCCTCATCATCATCGGTGAGAACCACCATTCTTTTGCGCTTTGGAGCAAGGGTTTTTCGCTTCTTCAATTTCTCACCCGCTGCTCCTTCGCATCCAACAAAACCTTCCCCGGTTTGTTGGCTTTTCAAAGCGGCCCATTAACCGGGTGATTCCACTTTCTTCACTTTCTTCCCTTTAATCGTCCTCTTTGCAAAAGAATGGGCTTGAACATTACTTTGGACTTAGGGAATGGAGTAGATTTGGAAAAGATATCCTCCCACTCTCGGCACATCTCCAAAATAAATGATATTTTTGGTGGCATGAAGGATCTGCCTTTGATAAATATTACCCCATCCTCCCTTCTTATGACCTTGGTTTGCTTCACTCACCACCTTGATCGATACTTCAATCGGTTTGAACTCCTTGGTGGGTGAGTCCTCGATCGCCGCCATAAGTCGAGTTTGGGAGGCGATCCGCTTTCGAAGCTTCCGGATCGACTCATGATGCACTTTCCAACAATATCCATCAATACTCTTTTTTAGACTTTAGATGCCGCTTATGCAGAGTTGCCTCAAACTTAATAGGATTCTCATTAATCCCATCAAGATACTCTTTGCTCGGTCCCCAACATATACAATGAGGGATCATCTCCCTATCGCACAACTCAAATACATCGTTTAAGTTCTTAGGGACAATATAGAGCTCTCGAACAAAATCCACATACTTCATCGATTGTTCAAGATGAGAAACAGAAATCTTGGACTCTATACAATAATCCTCATTTATTTCCAAATTAGCGACAAACTCTATTACCTTGGGGTATATACTCCTCCGTCGATTCGCGACGAGGTTAAATCGGTTCATAATCGGATTAAATGGAGCGCCTCTTCTTCATGCTTGGCATTGGTGGTACTCTCCAAAGAAACCACGTACTCATACCATGTCTTATTTGCCTCGGCTAATTTTTCGAATATGGTAGGAGCCATTTGAGATTTGAAGATTTAGGGTTTTGAGCGATGAAGCTTTTTGGGTAAAAGAGATTTATTTGCAGAGGGTTTTTGGGAACAAAGGGTTTCAATAAAATTTGGCTTGAATGACTTTCAAAGGAATATATATCTCGAGATCGTGGGAAGTCGTACCGATTTGGTGAAAAACAACGGTTAAGATTAATCACGATTAATCGGTATCACGAAAAGGTCGATCCTCGAAAAAGTAAGCCGCCATTTTAACTTCATTGGTGATTAAATGTAACAGAGCATTTAATGATTGTTGACCTTTTAGGAATTTCAAAGATCCCAAAATCATTCCTCGGTGTTTTGTATTTATTGCAAATGATTCTTGAGTTTCACTTAAGCAATAAATGAGTCGCGTAGTCATTACTTCTTCGGACTAATTTCCTCTATCGGTCTTCTTGAGTATTGACCTTGATAAAAATGTCGAAGATGATATTGAGTCTTGAATGGGTTCAAGATCTTTCTCGAAAATCTTGACCTTCAAGAATCCGAGGTTTCACGAGACTCGATTCGGTATTTCAATTTTATCTTGAGTTTCTCAAGAGAATTTCGAGAAAACTTCATGCATTTGAAAATCTTCAATTTTTGATTTTACTCTATACACCTGGATCCAACATCCCTAATTCAATCGATAGTTCACGAAATCTTGATTGACCCAAAGGTTTAGTCAAGATATCGGCTCTCTGCTATCGGTATGAATTTTCTCCATCCTCGATGTCCTTTTTTCTCGACATGATCTACGATGAAGTGATGTCGATATCCACATGCTTGCATCGGTGTGCAATACCGGATTTTATGAAATAGCAATGGCACTATTATTGTCACAAAATATTGGTACTTCATGGCTACAACTTTATAATCCCTTAATTGTTGTGCGAGCCAAAGAATGAATAAATGCCAGACTTCCCGCAGCCATGTATTCAAATTTCGATTAATCTTGGTTGCTATCGAGGTCTTTCTTTGAAAACCAAGATATCACTTGCTTCCAAGAAATTGACAAGTTCTCGTAGTGGACTTCCTATCAATCTCGCAACCTCCATAATCAAGATCCGAAGTAAACGAGTTAATTCAAGGTTATCATCATTTGGATACCATAATCCTCTATTCATCGTGCCCTTAAGATACTTCAAGATCTTTTTGGCGAAACCTCCATGTGACTAAGCCTTATGATTAACTTGGTATCTTGCACATATCCCAACAAAGAAATGTTATATCCGACCTACATGTTTGTGAGATAGAGCAATGATCCAATGATTCCTCTATAATCGGTATGACTTCTTGATTTGCCTTGTAATCGAGGATCCATCTTGTAGTTAGTATTCATAGGAATTCTAACTGCATTGTAATTTTTGTACACCATACTTGCAATCGGATCCACTGGTGTACTTTGCACGGTTGATGAAGATTCCTTCCTTTGATTGTTTCACTTGAAGACCTAGAAAGAAATTCATCTCCCATCATTGACATCTCAAACTTGCCTTTCATCGATGTTGAAAACTTTTCACACGGTGATGGTTTGAGATCCAAAAATGATGTCATCAACATATATCCGAACGAAAGAAGATATATTCCCCATCTTTTATCCGAACAGAGTTCTATCAATAGTTCCTTTGACAAAACCATGGTCAAGAAGAAACCGAGAAAGAGTATCATACCATGCTCGGTGCTTTGCTTAAGACCATACAAGGCTTTTCCGAGCACAGTAAACTTGGTCATTCTTCTTTTGAAACCGGGGAGGTTGTTCTACATAAACCTCTTCTTTAAGTACACGATTGAAATGCACTTTTCACATCCATTTGATAGATGTGAACTTCATGTAAAAAGATATGCAAGAAACAATCGATGGCTTCTAGTCTTGCAACTGGTGCAAAGGTTTCATCATAATCCAAGCATTTTTTTCTTGGGAATAACCTTGTCTTGCAACTAAATTTTGCCTTGTTTCTTACATTGTTGTTGTTTTCATCTCTTTTATTCTTAAATACCCACTTGGTTCCAATGACATTGTGCCTTTTCGTGTCTATCCACTAGCTCCCATACTTCATTTCTTGAGAATTGATTCAAATTTCATCTTGCACGGGCAAGAATCCAATGAGAATCTTGTGAAGCTTCACCAATCTCAAAGAGCTCTTTCTCCGATATAGGAAGCGGCAGGATAATGCACTCTCACCATGGAACCTTCTTGTTTTGACACCTTGGTTAGATCACCCACAATCGACTTATAGGATGACTATCAAACCATCTTCTTCTAGATGTTCCCCTTCAATAAGATCCTCAACATTTAAAATGTTAGGTTCGATTAATTGAAGAAACTCAGGAACAACAGAAGCGAGAAAGGGAATCATCTTCCTCGGGAAATTCCATTGAACATTGTCGAGACATTTGTTCCCCTTTGGTTGATAGATTCGAGAATTTGCCTCATTTGTGACCACATCTTCATTGGCATCACATACCTGAGTTTGAACTGGTATCTGTTCAGATTGGTCAGCTTCATTGTGTTGGTTTTCCTTCAGTGAAGACTTTCCATCCTGAGTCTCACCATCCTGAGTTCCATCCCGAACTTCTTTTATTCGAGTCCGAGTCACCCAATCATAGATGGTGACCGACTTCTTCTTTCGAGTTGATGGATGTTTTGTCATTCTTTTAGGCTTAATCTGGTGATTCTCTTGGTCAGTTCTTCTGCATCATGTTCCTGTTTCTTCTGAACACAAGTAGATTCATCAAAAACAACATGAGGTGTTTCCTCCACAATAAGAGTCCCGGGTTGTAAACTCGAAAGCTTTTTCTCGATTTCAAAATATCCTAAGAATATTCCTTCATCGAACTTTACTATCAAATGTTTTCAACCGATCTTTACCATTATTGTGTATGAAACACTTGCAAACCAAACACACGAAAAGAAAAAAACAAGAGGCTTCCTTTCATTCCAAAGCTCATAGGGTGTTTTGCCTTGACTCTTGGTCAAGATGGATCTGTTTACGAGAATAGCATGCGTTGTGTTGGCTTTCAAATTTTCAAAATCTTTTAGGAATATCACTTCAAATTTATCATTGTCTTCAGCCTTCTTTTCGTAGTCCTGTTCCTTCTTTCAAAGAACACCATTTGTTGAGGGTCCTTGCGGTGATGTTTTGAGAAATTCCATTTGTTGCCACAATAATCGGATATAATATGATTTATAAATTGATTACCTTGTCGATCCGATTTTGACCACACTCGATTTTTTCTCAATCTCGAGCCTTTTTCAAGAATTCAGGCGACTTTATTCGAGTCTCTTTTTCTTCGAGTAAGAATATGACCTAAGTATATCTTAAGTAGTCATCAACTACTACTAGTGTGTATTTCCTGCCATTGGTGCTCACTGGTGTTATTGGACCAAAAAGATCCATATGCAACAACTAAAGTATTCTTTCAGTAGAAACATCTACTTTGCTTTTAAATAATGCTCTAATTTATTTTCCTTTTTGGCACGCATCACAAATATGTTCCTTACTGAACACTTCATTAGGCAACCCTCTCACAAGAGCTAATCTTGCAAATTTATTCAGGGTTTTGAAATTCAGGTGATTCATTCTTTTATGCCATAACCAACTGGTATCTGTGGAACTTTTTGCAACCAAACATGTATCTTCAGGAGTTGAACTCCAATCAACAAGATACACATTTCCTTTTCTAGTACCAGTCAGTAATAATTTCTGTGAGATATCATCTTTCACATAACATAAGTTCTTAGAGAACTCAACATTGAAACCCTTATCACAGAATTGGCTTATTGAAAGCAAGTTATGCTTCAATCCAGATACATATGAAACACCATGGATATGAACTGAGTCGATTTCCAAAGTTCCATATCCTTTCACCATCCCTCGAGTTATCTCCAAAAGTGATCGAGGGCCTCTTTGTTCAACATAGTCTTTGAGTATCTTCTTGAATCTGTCATATGTCTTGAGCATCCACTGTCAAGATACCATACATCAGGGGCTTTTTCATCTCTACTCATCAGTGCTATGTGATATTCAATCAGCTCAGTGTCCTTGTTTTCCTCCTCCTCAATAGCCATCAGACAGATGTTATCACTTTCACTGTCTGAGAATATTTCATCTGAAGAGCTAGATCCTCCCTCGAGAATGTTCTTCTTACGCAACCATGGCTTTTTACGTTGGAGAACTTCTTGTCCTTTTGCATGTCTTTCTCTTCTCTCCTTAGCTTTTCAAGTCGGGACAATCATCTTGGAAGTGACCTTTTTTTTTCGCAATTGTAGCATCTGTTGGCATCATCATCCCGATCACTTTCTTCTTTGGACTTGGAGTCCTTTCGATGAAGATCCCTCGACTTTCAGTCCTTCTTCTTCCGGTTGATTTGTCCTCGGGTTTCTTACGGTTGTGATTCCCGTAATAGTTTTTGTATTTTCCATATCGATTATTAAGTCTTTCAAACCTCCTTGCCATCGGTCTTTAGCTTATCCTCAAGCTCATCCCCGATTTTTTAGCAAAGGAGTTCTCGAACTCTCTAGTTTTTCTGTGTTTTATCCTTGGCCTTAAAAGCCACATTCTTACTAGATGATGAATCATCTTTCTTTGTCGGACCTTTTTGATTTCTTATCAATTACTTAACTCATGGGCCTTCAAATTTCGAGAAGACTTGTTGGTATGGCATTGAATTAATGTTTTTGGTGTTTTCAATCACCCTTTGCATGTATATCTCATTTCTTAGAAAGACCTCTAAGAATTTTCAATGCAACTTCTCTCTGTGGATATTTTTTACCAAGTGCATTTAGATCATTCATAATCTTTAGTGAATCGACTTCCAATTTGTCTATAGATTCACCTTCATCCATTTTCAAAACTATCAAACTTTCCAATTGCACCCGAAAGTTTGTTTTCCTTGATATGATTTGTGCCTTCGCACATTCAAAATTAGTGTATCCCAAATTTCTTTTCAAAGATTACGGTTGGGAGATCATTCCCATCACACCATCATCAATTGTCTTTGTATAGTGTGTCTTTAGCAATATAGTCTAGATTGACTAACTTCCTCTCCTCAGAGTCAGGTTGGTCATCGGACTTAGGAAATTTCTGCTCTAGGATCGTTTCTCTCATTTTACATTTCTCTCTGGGATTCACCACGGTAGAAATTGGAATGGCCCTTCAGAGACCACTCTCCACATCGTTCATGTTTAGAATACTGGTGAGCCTGCGATTCTCGATCTCCATAAATCATAGTTCTCCCTTTAGAACATGAGAAGTTTTTTTAAGACATTTTATCCGAGTCTTTTAAGAAACCAAACAAATATGATCGATTCGGATAGACCACAAGTATTTTTAGAAAATAAAACTTTTGGTCAACAAAGCAGTGGTCAAGTTGAACCCACCGCTCCGATACCACTAGTTGGTGGTCGGTGAAAACGAGTCTTACGTGTATGGGGAATACACGTGTTCGGTGTTTTTAAAAACTTTTTTTATCGAGGCCACTTAGGTCGAGGTTGTCTCGATGATTTGGTCCCGAGAAGCACAAATCGCTCCGAGTCAAAGTCTATTCGAGAGGCAGTGATCTCGAGTCGCTTTCGGATACCTCAGATAATCCCAACCGAGTCCTCGAAGTTTTCAGAGATCCCGAGTTGCTTGGATCGATAATAACTTCTTGAACCCCTCGGAAGAGTAAAGTTCGGTTTGGTAACTATCTGTTTCTACTACTTAGATGTGCGGAATGTTTGGCCCTTAGTTTATACTCGTTTTAAGCTTTTCTTTGAAAACCTTCCTTTAATGGAATAGTGATTAGGCTGTGATTCAATTTATATGCAACTTTCAGTGGATTGATTACAACTAAAATATCAGTGAAAATATGTTTTCAAGACAAAGTAATGCAACAGATAAATCAAGCAAAACAGAAAGCAAAGAACACAACAAATTATAGCGGTTCAGACTCAAGCTCCTACGTCCACTCTCCCTGATCTTTTCAGAGAAATTCACTAATCACTTCCTAAGGCTTTCTGACTACCTCTGTAGTTTACTAACCTTTCTAATTTTGAGCTTTCGACTACCTCCGTAGTTTACTAACTCAAAACTCACACAAGCTTCTGGCTACATCCAAGATAGATTACTCACTTCTTCTCTAGAGCTTTCTGACTACCTCAACGTAGTTTACTTACTCTTTACAACTCCAATCTCACAAACAATCACACTCAAACTACCTTACAAAGGGTTTGGGATTTCTTGGTTGGTTTCCAACTAGGATGAGATATCCTTTACAATAAAGAACAATGCAAAGGCTAGGATATCTCGATTAAGCTTTGGATATATCTTATCAAGCTAGGCTTAGTGGAATGAGCTCTCTTCGATTTAAAAGACTTGGGAAATTCTCGGTTTTTCGAAAGTGCTTCAACTCTTGATAATAAGTTTGAGCTCTTGAAGTTGCTTACAAATTTCCGTGAACATTTCAATGTAGAAGGTCACAAGTATTTATAGCATACACCAAGGTCACTCTTGAAAAACTATCCGATTGGAGAGATAGCCGTGAGTTTCCTCTTATGGTGTGTGAGAAACGGCTATATTTTGGGTTTGACACTCCCTAACACGTTTTTAGGCAATAGCCTTTCATGTAGCCGGTCTTCACTTTTTGCAGTCTGGAACTTAGTACTTCTGACATCTTTTCAATTGACCTATCATTTGTCGATGTCGGTAAGATGAATACAAATGATGTCTTCCTCTTTTTGACTTTTGTCTCGGTTTAAAAAGAGACAACTCAACGGCTCTTTTGGTTACAATCTCGCATTTGAATGTCTTGGGGCAATATCTATTTTTCTAAGAAATCGCGATCTTCTCAAGATTGAATCCTTCGGATAGATATTTTCAAGACCTCCGGAACATTGTGTTCAGATCGAGCATTCAAGACATTTACCGAAATCTTCGATAATTCGCGGTGCCTTGATAATCTTGATCTTGATTCTTGATCTTCGCATCTTACGTATCTTGAGAGTCTCTCGAGTCTTGTGGTCTTCCGAGTCTTGGCGTCTTCTCGAGTCTTCACAGATATCTTGACCGATATCTCGAGTCTTCATGCCGAGTCTTGATTCTTGATTTCATCGAAGTCTTGATATCTCGGTTTCATCTTGAGTCTTGATATCTCGATTTCACATCGAAGTCTTGAAACTTCCGGTTTATATTTGAAATTTCGGTTTCTTCGAAACCATCGAGTTCTGAGAATCTTGATCCTAACTTTGATCTATATCATTGACTATACATTTTGCAGATAACATCCTGAATACTCTAAAACTGAATCCTGACTCAACTATCAAGATTATCCTGAACATGTTATACTCAGGGGTTTTTGGGATCTAATCAAAATCATATCTTTATTAAATTCATCTCCCAACAGATCCACAGTGATGTATGTGGACCATTGTCCACTCTAGCTAGGGGTCACTTCAGCTACTTCATCTCTTTTATTAATGATTTCTCGAGATACGGATATATATATCTTATGAAACACAAATCCGAATCTTTTGAGAAATTCAAGGAGTATAAAGCTAAAGTAGAGAAGCAACTTGGTAAGAGTATCAAGACTCTTCGATCGGATCGAGGAGGTGAATACCTTAGCCAAGAATTCATTGATTACTTGAAGTTACATGAAATCCAATCACAGTGGACTCCTCTCGGAACACTGCAAATGAACGGTGTGTCCGAGAGAAGAAACCGAACTTTGTTGGACATGGTGAGGTCCATGATGAATTTTTCCTCTCTTTCGACATTCTTATGGGAATACACGTTACAAACCTCAATCTACATTCTGAATAGGATTCCATCTAAATCGGTTGAGCATACACCATATGAACTATGGTGTGGCAAGAAGCCAACTTTTACACATATCAAAACATGTGGTTGCCCGTGATTGTGAAAAAGATGCTTACCGACAAGTTGGAATCTAAATGTGAAAATGGTTACTTTGTGGGATATCCTAAGGAAACTAAAGAATATTACTTCTATCTACCTGATAAACAAACAGTGATTGTTTCTAGGCAGGCTAAGTTCCTCGAAGAAGACTATGTCTTTAAGGAACAAGGTCATAAGATGATAGAACTTGAAGAAATTCAAGAGTCACATATTAACGTAGAGACTGATGATTTGTCAAATAAACGTTACAAAGAATCAGTGGGAGCATTCAACAACTCTCATGGTGGAAGTTTATCACTAAATGATCCTCTTTCAGCCATTGGAAGCGTAATTGGAGTTGCATTGTCATCGCAACGAAAGTGTAGAACAACATAGTTCAAACTCCCGCCCAAGAGGCATCTGAAAGTGCAGCTCTTGAGGACTCTCCGGACATTGATGAAATCGATGCACCACAAAATTTCACGATCAGAATGTACAGCCTACACAACCATGGTTTTCTTGTAGAGGAACATGATGACGTGAAGATCCCGGATAAAGACGATCCCAGAACTTACACTGAGGCAACATTAGATGTTGACTCAAAGAAGTAGTATGAAGCCATGAAATTCGAGATGGACTCGATGTACACCAATCAAGTCTGGGACTTAGTTGAATTGCCGAAAGGGGTTAGACCCATAGGTTGCAAATAGGTCTTCAAGCATAAGAATGATGCAAATGGCAAAGTACAAACCTACAAGGCTAGGTTTGTGGCGAAAGGTTATAGTCAACGCGAAGGCATTGACTATGACGAGACTTTCTCACCAGTTGCTAAGATCAAGTCCATTCGAATTTTACTTGCGGTAGCAGCAAACCTCGATTATGAGATTTGGCAGATGGATGTCAAGACAACTTTCCTCAATGGTAACATTGACAATGAAGTGTTTATGACTCAACCGGAAGGTTTCATATCAAAGTCAAAATTTAATCTTGTGTGTAAGCTTAAACGGTCCATTTATGGATTAAAGCAAACTTCTAGGAGTTGGAATATCCGATTTGATGAAGCTGTTAAATCCTTTGACTTCATCAGAAATTCGGAAGATCTATGCTTTATCATAAACGCAGCGGGAAGAATATTATCTTCATAGTCGCATATGTCGATGACATATGGATTATAGGAAACAATATCCCGCTTATGCAGTCAGTGAAAGATTGGTTATCAAAGACCTTCATGATGAAGGATCTTGGTGAAGTCTGCTACATCTTAGGGATCAAGATCCACAGGGATAGATCCAAGAAGATGTTGGGGCTGTCACAGTCCACCTACGTAGATGAGGTGCTGAAGCGATTTGCAATGGAGAAATCTAAGAGAGGTTCTCTGCACACATGTCATGGGATAAAGTTGTCTAAGAATGATTGTCCTTCCACAAAGCTGATATCTAGCACATGAAGGACGAGTCATATGCATCTGTAATTGGTTCCATCATGTACGCCATGACATGCACTAGACTTGATGTGGCCTTCGCTGTCAGCATCACTGGTAGATACCAACAGAATCCAGGTGAGCTTCACTAGATTACTGTCAAGAACATTCTTAAGTACCTCAGACGTACTAAAGATTATTTTCTTGTCTACGGAGGACAGTTAGAGCTAGTTGCAACTGACTATGCTGACGCAAATTTTCAGTCCGACTGTGATGATTACAAATCACAGTCAGACTATGTTTTCACTCTCAATGGTGGGGCGGTTAGTTGGAATAGTTCCAAACAAGAGACAATCGCGGACTCAACAACCGAAGCTGAGTACATTGCTGCGGCAGAAGATGCCAAAGAAGTTGTATGGATAAAACGGTTTTTAAATAAACTAGGGGTAGTTCCGAGTGTCAGCAGTCCAATAAAGTTGTATTGTGACTACACTGGTGCGGTTGCGCAAGCTAAGGAACCGAGATCCAATAACAGAAAAAGCATGTACCGAGACGTTATCACTTAATACGAGAGATAATAGCTACAGGAGAAATAGAGTTAGAACGTGTTCCCACAGAAGATAATTTGGCTGATCCTTTCACCAAGGCTTTGAGTGTTCATGTACACACTAGACATTTTGATGGTCTAGGGATTAGACATGTAGGTGATTGACTCTAGTCCAAGTGGGAGATTTTTAGTGTTAGTGTCCTAGAAACAATCATATTGTAAGGACATAATACTAAGATAATATTCAATACTGGTTTAATATTATTATTTATTTAATATTAAATGTATGACATAACACTTGTTTGAATATTATGTTTGAATGTTATTAAATGTATGACATAACACTTGTTTGCAATTATTCTTATTTCTGTTCCCATGAGTCATTGTTGTCATTGAGATTGTGAGAACTCAGATGACTTAAGCATGACTCTCAAATAGCCCCGATCAAGGATCATCAAGAATGGGATATTGATGATGCAATTGAAATTGGTGTGCGATCTGCATCATACTCTTAGAAGGTGTAGTAAGATCTCATTTACTATGAAATACTAGGTATCTCATGATGGATGCACAGATACCTTAGAGGGTATTGGTATACTCATCCGAGAAACTGTTTGATGTAATTCCACAATATGTGTCTACAGGTGTCCCAGTTAGTGGGAGAGATGCGATACTCCTTTGACTTGAGGTCAATACGCATGACATGTGTGGAGTGATGCACTTTGATCATGACCGATGTTTGCACCCTTCCATGGGTAGATATATAGCTTGAATTGAGTTCATCACGAAATGCATGTGCGTGATAGTTGAGCCAAGAATAGAATTCATTTCTCAATGTGGATTTAGAGATAATACTCAACTTCTCATCATAATTGGATCTAAGTCATCAGCCGATGCACGTCAACTTGAACTTTGTGGTCAAGTGTGACATATGTGATCAATTAGTGATTAGAGATAATATGATTAAGTTATTTGAATAGACACTTCGTAATGTTCAAGATTTAATCGAGTATTCGCGAATGAAATGAAGTTATCGTAATAGCCCATGTTTGATTCTGGTAGTTGCAGACGTTTTCCATAGCAACGCACTTCATATATTGAGAATGTCTGATTTATTGTCTACGGTTCAATTAAGACCATTAGTTTGACAAATTGCTCAGTATATGAGGGTCTATGGGTCACACAACAAGTAATTCCCTTTGCAGATTAAAGTTGGTTGATTAAGTATTAAATTGGATTTAATATTTATTTTATGGGGAATTAATAATATATTAATTTTGAATTAATTATTATTACTATTTAATTAAATTTAATTTAATTAAATAGGAATCTCAAATAATATATGGAATATTATTGTAGGAAAATATATTTAGGAAAATCAAATCTGTGGGATTTGTTTTGCAAGATTAGGAAAGATATTCCTAATAAAGATAGCTTAAGATTTAAGATGGGTTTCCCTTATATATATGAGATCCTAGGGATTCATTAAATACTACAAGATAACCTAGTTTCTTCATAAAATCTCTAGTCAGAATTTTTCTAGCAAAATTCGTCTCTGGGATTCAACGCTGGCAAATCCGTGCGGATCTGCTAACGGGGATTACGTGGATATCATAATGGAGGAATCTGTGTACAATTTACTGTAAGGATTCTTGTTATTATTATCCGTATTTAATTATGCAATTTATGTTCGTTGTTGGTAAACTGTTTGATTTCGATGCGCATGTCTTACGTGTTTACGTGCCTCTAGTGACTTTTCTTTAGCGGTCTTTTGTAGTTTTTTACTTCGGTTTCTGAATTTTTCAAAAGGCGGGTGAGCATCCTTTCACTTCTTCAATCCCTAAAATGAGGTTCCATTTATTCGACGCCTCCCCTTCGCCTGGGGAAGAAATTTAGCGCGGTGGCGATGCTCCTGAGGCTAGTTCGAGTCGGGGGTAGTACACCCTACTCAGATTTTGCTAACTCTCTCGACTCCATCAAGGAACTGACACTTCAAGCCCTTAGTCCGATTAGGACTTACATAGAGGGGAGCGGTGAAGTGGTTGAGGGACCTGGCTCATCTTCACGTGCTAGGATTGATCCTAAGGTATTGAGTCGGCAAGCATCCAATCTCGCAAAAGGCTTCTGGTGAGCCTGCTTAATCATCTCGCCCGAGCTCCTCTCGGCCCGCCACTTCCTCACATCGCCAAGCTGATCATCCGGGTCAATTCTGTTACGAACCGTACGTAGAGAAGTACGATTATCGGCAGAAGAGGTGAGCTCATAGGCCCTGGATGGAGATGAAATTTGTGGCCTCTCAGTTGTCGAGCATGGTCAATGAGAACTATATAAATGAAGCTCACCAAAAGTAGCAGGCTCTCGTCGATTTCCATTTCTAATCTCCAGTGAGGACAAGCGAGTCGACCAGCCCCCAAAAGGAATGATCGCCATTAATTATGGCGTTTTAGAGGTTGTACTTCGCTTTCCTTTCCATCTTGCGATCTCACACTTGCTGGCGGCGCGAGACCTGTTAATCACTTAGATAACTTCCAAAGGATGGAGTGTTATTTTGGATGTGATGGTTACCCTGGTTCAATATGCTCTGGAGAGGCAACCCATGCCTCTGGAGTTTAATTATCTGATTAGTGTTGTGGCTTTCACGGAGGTCACTATTGTATCCCCCATCTCGAAGCGAGGTCAAGCTGGTTCACAAGATTCCAAATAAGATTCATGATCGGCATTTGAAATGGTGGTTTGTCGGCGGGGCCTGGCAAAGTGACGAGCCCGACATGCCTAATGATATTCCCGTTCCTACTAATAATCGAGACCGTCTTCCTCATTACTCATTTTTAATTTTTGTCGACCTTTCTGTATTGATGGCTAATCTTTTTTTTTTTGCAGGACTTAAAGTTCCTCGCAAATCCGAGTTGTTTTGGGACTTTCGGGATTCGCTGTGTCGTGCTCTAGAGAAGCCAGATGCCTTTCGAACGGTCGCCTTGTTGAACTCCAATGGTAAGCAACTCTACGTCGGCCTCTAGACGTATCCGAGTCACCTCAAAATACCTCATAAGTGTTTGATAGTTTTCGTGTCAATCTTCATATCATTATATTAACTCTGATCATGATGTAGTTGAACATTTCCCCATCTACAAGACCCAACCATCTCCTTCTGAGATGGCTCCCAGGACCGAAGTATAGCGGGGTCCATGGCACGCCGCAACATGGTAAAATGCCCTAGTGCCCCTGCCCCAACCGCAGATAAGGGTAAGAAAGTGGCAGACATCACCTGCACAACTCTAAAAAGGAGGTCGCACACCGATGACCGAGCTAGCTCTCCCGAGGTGCATCGTTCCTTGAGTCGTCCTCGCATGGAGACTCCTACTCTCCCCGCTGCTACACCGCTGGTCGTCCCCTCTCTGGGTCGCCATCCCGATGATCTCACCGATCTAGGGTAGGATCCCAAGCACGTCGAGGAGTAAGTATCGATGCCGCATAGATACTTTGTCCCTCGTTAATTTATTTACAAGTGTTTTAACTCGCCTTCCCCCTCTCACAATTTGGAGAACGAGGGCTGACGTTGTCCTCCACATGTGATGGAGTTCCTTAGGTCAAAATCGCCCGACCTTCAGCCTTCCGCCCAAGAGTGGTCGCCGCACCTCCAACATCTGAATCAAGACGCCACTCAGGTGTGGTACACCGATCAAGAGGAGCATGCTATCTATGGCGACGTAGATAACAACTTATGGGAAGCGATAGCTCATAACTGCCAAGCAGGGCTTTCCTCGAGAGAGTCTTGGTGTTATGAGAGGCGGAAGGGGATCGTCACGACAAGCTTTGAGCTAACTATAAAGGAGCGCTGACCAAATCAAACAACTCATGGTGGACAAGAAAGAGACTGCTGCCAAAATTGTCCAGCTGGAGGTCGACATAAAGGTCAAAGGGGTTGAGCTCGCTGGGTTCATGAGAGCTGAGGTAGCTATCTTGGAGGAGGACTTAGCACAAGAGAAGCTCAATAGGGCGGTGGATCAGGAGGTGTATACCAATTACGCCTTCATCATGGCATTCGCGGATGTCATTAACTCTGTTCACGGACGGGATCCTACAGCCGAAGTTTCGGGGTTGATGGTGACCTCGAAATGTATGTCCACCCTAGCACCCAGATGCAAACTTCTTAGTGCCCATCAAGGATCTGGCGGATGAGTTTAGGCTAGATCTTTCATTCTTCCCCCACCCAGACCAAATCATCACGCCTCTCGCACTTGTGTTCGCTGTCGAGGTCGGTTCGAAGGCCCCAACCCCCGAGGTTAATCTGGCTATTGAGGTGATCCCTTTGAGCAAGGTGTCGACGAGGGAAGTCGGAGATGGAAATGAGGCTCTGCCTTTTTAACTCTTGTACATTTCGGCCTCAGGGCCTTCTTGTAATATTTGTCTTTGTTATCAATGAACATTTCTATCCTTTTATATAATTGTTTTTCTTTACCGCATTCTTTTATGTGGTATGTTTATGTGATGCTTTGGTCGTCTGATTGCGACCTTAACAAGTAAATTTGTAATTTTAGTTGTTTTATTTATAATGTGATTTGAGTTTTATTTCATAATCGTCTTATGGATGTTGTGACTTTACTGAATGTTTCGAGATCGTCTCCATGAGATTGTGATCTTATCGTTTACTAAATTCTGATCATCGTATTGAATTTAGCGACCATAAAAACTTGGAAAAAATAAACATAAAAATTCCAACTTGACTGTTTCGAAACTAAAACTTTATTTGAACAATGTCAATCTTATTGAGTTTGTATAAATGTAAACGAATTTATACAGAGTAGACCTAATAGTAATATCTCTTGAGATGTGCCGCGTTCCAAGGATATTGGACCAGCTTACCATCTGGATCTTCGAGCTCGTAAGCTTTGTTGGATAAACGTTTAGATATCCTTAGAGGGCCCTCCCAAGTCAGGCCGAATACTCCTTTAGGCGCTCCGAGAACTCGTCGAAGGACGAGGTTGCCCTCTTTGAATTGTCTGAGTTTAACTTTTGAGTTGTAGTATTTTTTGGACTTTTGCTTGTAATTTTAATTTCTTAAGTCAATTTCGAGCCTTTTTTCTTCAAGAAAGTCGAGATCTAATGACCTTGCCTTGTCATTTTTGTCTATTATCTTCTGAGAAATCCTATAGATGGGAATAGTGCTTTCGAACGGGATGACAGCTTATTCGAATGCCAAGGAAAAAGGAGTTTCCCCGGTCGAAGTGCGGCATGTTGTTTTGTACGATCACAGGACGCTGTGAAGGTCGCTTGCCCACTTCCCTTTCTTCTCTTCGAGTCTTGTCTTCAAAGTGTGTTTAATGATTTTGTTGATGGCTTCTACCTACTTACTCGATTGGGGGTAATACGGGGTTGAAAATAACTTGGTGGTTTTCCACTTACTAAAGAAGGCATCAGTCATTAATCAGTCGAACTGCTTCCCATTGTCAGATGCAATGGTTTGCGGCAAGTCGAACTCACATATTATGTTTCTCCAGATAAGACTAATCACATGTTCTTAGTCGATTGTTGCTAAAGCCTCAGCTTCGATCCACTGCGTTAAGTAGTTGATGACGACTAGAGTAAACTTCACCTTCCCAGGCGTTGTCGACAATGGCCAATGATGTTGATCCCCCTCTTCGCTAATGGCTAGGGACTTAAGATATTGACCAATTCCTTCGGGGCGACCTTGATAGTTGGAGTGAAGATTTGACATTTGTGACATAATTTTGCATAGTCGATGGCATCCTTCTTCAATGTCGGCCAGTAGTATCCCTGTCTTATGGTTTTGTAGGCCAGGGCTTGCCCCTCTGTGTGATTTCTACACACTCCATCGTGGATCTCGACCAGTATTATTTTACCTTTCTTTGGGTGATGCATTTGAGCAGTGGTAATGTAAAGCTTCTTTTGTATAGTTAGTCGTCAATGATGGTGTATCATGCGGCTCAGAGTTGTAAACACCAAGCTTGCACTTTGTCTGCAGGAAGCTCGCCTATTTTGATGTGTCGAATGATTGATGTCATCCAATTATCTTCTTCTACTTCCATTTGTGCAAAAAATGATTAATTGGTCGACGACACGACAAACTTTGTCACTGTGATATCAGACATATCGGCTGCCCCCTCTGACTTTGCTAGCTGAGCTAGCGAGTCGACTTGAATGTTTAAAACCCGAGAGATTAGCTTGATGTGCACCTACTCGAACTTTTTGTGTAATTTCTTAACAATCTTTTGGTAGAATATCATACGGTCGCCGCGAGCTTCATACTCCCTCGATACTTGACACGCAACTAGTTGTGAGTCACAATATACCTGTAGTCGCTTGACCCCTACTGATATTGCCATCTCTAGCCCGTTTATGAGGGCCTCATATTTTGCCTCGTTATTGGTGGCATGAAAATTGAACAGTAGGTAGTTTGGAACGATCTACCTTCTGAACTTATCAACACAATTCCCGCCCCCACTCTCATGGACGTCAATGACCAATTGTCGAAAAGTTGCCAAGGTGGGCTAACCAAATCTCTGGGCTCGAAGGGGAAGGTGAGCTCGACTACGAACAGCTAGGGTTTGGGCCTTTATAGCTGTACGAGGTGTATGTGACCCCAAATTGTCCTATCTCTATGGACCATTTGAGGCATTGACATGTCGTGTTTGGATAATGTAAAATGTTCCGTAGGGGAATTATTGTTAACACCTCTACTTGATGATCGAAGAAGTAAGACCATAGTTTTTTTTTACACTCATCACTAAAGCGTTAGTGAGCTTATCTAGTGACAGATAATGTTGTTCGTCCTCGTTCAATTTTTTACTAACGAAGTAGATCGACAAGTGAGTTTGTCCTTTAGCTCAAACCAATATGGTGCTTAAGGCTGAAACAAATGAGGCAATGTACAAGTATAGTTTCTCGTATGGGACTGGCCTTGCCAAGTTCTTCGTATCTTGCAGATATTCCTTGATCTTTTCGAATACAAACTAACTCTCATTTGTCCACTGGAATTTTCCCTTTTTTAGAGTGTCGAACAACGACTTACATTTATCTCCCATCCGGGAGATGAACCTATTCAGGTGGCTAGGCATCCTGTCAGTTTTTGCACCTCTTTGACATTCCGAGGTGCGCCCATATCCATAATCGTCTTGATCCTTGAAGGATTTGCTTCAATTACTCGTCGGCTAACTATATGGCCTAGGAATTTACCTTACTCAACCCCGAAGTTGCACTTCTTCGGATTTAGTTTCATGTTGAACTTTCGTAAAATAAAAAAAGTTTGGGCGAGATTTTGGAGATGATCATTCTTTTTCTCGCTTTTATCGACCATATCATCCATGTAGACCTCAATTGTCTTCCCGATCTCGCCAATGAACATGTCATTCACTAGCCTTTGGTAAGTCATCCCTACGTTCTTTAGGCCTAGTGGCATTCTCTTCCAACATTATACATTTTTCTCGATGAGGAAAGATGTATGATGCTGGTCATATTTGTGCATGGCAATCTGGTGGTAGCCTACAAGGGCGTCCATGAATGACATCATCTTGTATCCGGTAGTATTGTCGATCAAGTGATCGATGTAAGGCATCAAGAAGAAGTCTTTGAGCACGCCTCATTCAGGTCAGTGAAGTCGATGCATAGGTGTCATGTGTTGTTCATTTTTTTAACTAGTACCACGTTGGACACCCATTGCGACTTGTCAGCTTGCTCGATTAAGTCATTGTCTAGTAGTTTTTTTACTTCATTAGCCAAAGCCGCATATTTATCTGGATCGAACTTTTTTCTTTTTTGTGCAATTGATTTTTTGGAGAGGTTGCTATTAAGCCGATGGCAGGCGACTTCGGGGTTGACCCCCACCATATCTTTATATGACAAGGTGAACACATCAAGATTTGCTTTTAAAAAATTGATTACCTCAGCTCGCAGCTCGGCAGGTATCTTAGAGTCTATTATGAGTTCCAGATTCGGGTGGGCTGGATCTACTGGGATATGTTCGAGTTCTTCCCTGGAGTAGCTCGTGGCTTCTTTTCTCTGGGGTCATCAATCGACTCTTGAGAGTTGAGTTCTCTGGGCTCGAACCCTAACCTTGGTCTATTTTGGGTTGGTCGATCTACATGACTTCTTCATTTATTATCATGTCTACCTCATCGACTTTAATAGCATCTACTTGGTCATTTACTTGCGACGGGGTCTTACTATTTGAGAATTAATTGTCCGAATCTATTCGGGGTGAATATTTAAATACAAATTTAATTCTAACAATTATTACTAGCATGATTAATCCTATATTAATTCAAATAATAATTCAACAACAAATCATGCATATAAACAAGCCACATAAATTCTACGCATGCGGAATTGCTAGGAGTTTACGTGAACTAACCTCTTAGAGTGACAACCGTTGAGAAGATGGATACTCGTTCACACGAACGAACCAAAGAGTCTTCTCAAGTAATCCCTCGTCCTTGTTCAATAATCCAGTGGTATGATGCTCACGAACAATTAACAAAAGGAAAAATAAAATTATGTTGCACCACATTTGTGAATTTCTAATTTTTCCAACACATGAAATTGCACTGGATGCTTTAAATATGATTAAACATGTGGACGTACACTGCCATCAAGAAAAGCCAAAAATCCCTATCCTACATCCTGTAATATTCAACATTCTTCACCTTACAAAATTCACCAGAAAAATCATTCGCAAATCTGGAAAACATTAAAATTATACATCAAACACCTCACAGAAGGAACACTTTTCAACTCATTTCTCCCTTCACCAAGGAAATCAGAATACCCGGACTTTGGTTTCAATCCCATACGCTCAACCCCCAACAATCTGGAAATCCATTCTCGCGCGCGACGTCGGAATCGAAGCCTGCCTTCGCCAAACCGTCCCGCCTCTCGCGCGCGTATCACGCGGCGATCCACCTCACTAGGGAGCGCACCACCGCTGCACTCGTCTGCTGCACTGCGGCTCTTTGCGAAGCCGTCACCGAGGGAAAGTCGCATCGCTTCAACACTCTCCTCATCGCGTCGCGACCCTCTGCAAATGGGCAAACCCACGGGCCGTGCGGCCGTCGCCTGGACCGCTAGGTCAGCGTTTACCCCACCACACCGACGTCTTGGCCTTGCCGTACTACTCCTTCACCAGCAACAAGCCGACAGACCGGGCCGCAAGTCGCGCTGCAATCCATGGTGTCAATTCGTCGCCTATGGCCGGCGAGTAAATTGGGGTTTTTCAATCCCGGCGCTGCGCGATTCAGAGGGGAAGGAGGAGGCGTGACTGTGTGATTTTCTCGCCAACGCAGATTTACGGGGTGAATTTGTATACGCGGCGCAAAACTGGGGAGAGATAGACCCGGAGCATGATTTGCAGCGTAAATTGGGGTAACACGGATTTGCAGAACGTGGATTGTGGAAAAGATAAGCCACCTGATTGACTTCGATGACTTTGGGCCTCAATTGATTGTAGGCTGCGAAAATCTTTAGAACAGACCAACTTATTAATTTGAGCAAATTGTTGGGCCATATTTATTATTTATGAATAATATTTTCGGCCCAGCCAAGTAATAAATAAAATAAAAAATTATTTTATATAAATAATTTGATATTTAATTTTATTCTCAGGTTTCGTGCTATGTGAATAACTTGATATCTAACGGGTTATTTATTTGTTACGGGGAAAAAATACTCGCGACTCTCGCAAAGGAAAATTGCATGGGCGAATCCTCGGGGGCAACTCAAAGAATCTACTGGCAGTCCTTTAGTCCATTCACATCAGGTTCTATTTCATTTACTTCCTTTTAATAGATGTTACAGTATTCATACTTTCACATATATTAAAAGGCGGGGGCATATATGCTTATATCTCGAGTTATTCGAATTAATTTCAGAACACTAGTTGACGTTAAAAACTCAAACTAGCATGTCTAAATTTGGAGGGTTGTTTAAAACAAACTCCAAATCCTTACTAATAACATAAACCTTAGAAAAGGAAGATACTCAAATTCCTAAAGTTGCGGTCACAAACAAGCAGACCCGACAATCTCAAACACCTAAAGTCGCGGTCTCGAACAAGCAGACCTGACGACCTAAAATTCAAGAAGTCGCGGTCTCAAATAAGCAGACCTGATGACGTCAAAATCCCTAGGTTGTGATATCAAACGAACGGCCCTGTCGACCCCGACAAACACAATGGTCAAACCAGAAGGCAATTAAGTCGCAACGTAAGTAAGACGACAAATAAGCCCTTCAAATCACAAATCAAATGGGTTTGTAATCTCAATAAAATGACCTCCAAAGACGACACCTTTTTTATATCAAACGAATATCTCAATCCAAGTTGACACCGAGTTAAAACACTTGGTTAAAGTCACACTTCGAAATATCCTCCAACTCACATTGTAGCCATGCCGGATAAGGTCGATGGTCTGTAAGACGATCTTCCAAGGAAAGCTTAACTTTCGAATCTTAAGGTCGGCGAGATCGCGGCCTAAATGGCTCAATTTTTACCATGACTTCATAAGACGACTAAACAAAAGTTCACAAATAAGCCGCACCCACATAAGACAGCAAGAACAAGTTCACTTAAATCGCAATGTCAATAAGATGATAAGAACATATCACAATTCATACCCCCAGAAATCAAAACCCGATCCTGGGGGCAAACCCCCCAGAAATCTCCAAGGTTATTTTATACCACAAAAATCGAAAATGATCTTGTTAATAATCTCGAAATTCAAGTCTCCTTTCCAACTCTGATAAAAGCTAGTTTTACCAAAAATATCATAAACATTTTTTGACCTCATAATATCTTTACAAAATTTTCAAGAGTCTTTAAACCTAAATCTCTCTCTCCCAAAGAATTTCCTCAAATGGTCAAACAAATCATGGCATTACCGCCTTCTTGACGATGATTTTGTCCGCCTTCATTGGCGTCGACCTGCCCGCCTCCTCGGCGCTGGCATTACCGCCTTCATTGGCGTCGACCTGTCCGCCTCCTCGGCGATGGTATTACCGCCTTCTTGGCGACGATTTTGTACGCCTTCATTGGCGTCGACCTACCCACCTCCTCGGTGCTGGCATTACTGCCTTCTTGGCGATGACTTTGTTCGCCTTCATTGGCGTCGACCTGCTCGCCTCCTCGGCGATGGCATTACCGCCTTCTTGACGATGATTTTGTTCGCCTTCATTGGCATCGACTGCTGCGTCCTCAGCGGCATTCTTTGCTTCTTGGCGATGACTTTGTCGCTTCATTAAGCGTTGACTGCCGCGCCTCGCCGCGATGCCATTACCGTCTTCTTGGCGATGATTTTGTCCGTCTTCATTGGCATCGACCTGCCCGCCTCCTCGGCGCTGGCATTACCGTCTTCTTGGCGATGACTTTGTCCGCCTTCATTGGCGTCGACCTGCCCGCCTCCTCGACGATGGCATTACCGCATTCTTGGCGACGATTTTGTCCGCCTTCATTGGTGTCGACCTGCCTGCCTCCTCGGCGATGGCATTACCGCCTTCTTAGCGATGACTATATCCGTCTTCATTAGCGTCGACCTGCCTGCCTCGTCGGTGTTGGCATTATCGTCTTCTTGGCAATGACTTTGTCCGCCTTCATTAGCGTCGACATGTCCGTCTCCTCGGCGATGGCATTACTGCCTTCTTGGCGACGATTTTGTCTGCCTTCATTGGCGTCGACCGCGGATCTCTCCCGTGGCATTGGCATTCTGCCTTCTTGGCGGCGATTTTTTCCGCCGTTGGCATCGACACACTGCGTCCTCGGTCTTTGGCATTATCGCCTTCTTAGCGATGACTTTTGTCGCCTTCTTCGAGTCGACACGCCGGCTTCTTTCGGCTTTCCGCCTTCTTGGCGATGAATGTTATCTTTCTTTTCAGAATTTCTATGTGTTTTAAACCGAATGAGGTCGCGTCGACATCGACTCGAGAATACGACTTTTCGACTATCTTGGCGGTGAGATCGCCACCCTAGCGGTGCGGTCCTCCCCCGACTTTGTAAGATGACTAAGTAAGTCGCGTAAGGAAATCAAGTCGGCACAACAAAGGAAGGAAAAAGAAATGATTTTTATTGATGACAGAAGGCCCAAGGGCTAGTTACATCAAGTCGCAAACCGCTCGGCCAAAAATGGTCGTCGACGAGCACAAATAAGACTCGCACAGAGAGACTTAACTCGGAAGCGAAAGCACGTAAAAAGACTTCATCTGAGAGAGGCTCACCCTCGAATTACGAGCCACGTAAAAGACTTCAGATAAAGGAGGCTCACCTTAAAGTATGAGCACAAATAAAGAAAATCAGATACCTACCAAGTCGCAGCATGAACCAGCGACAAAGACTCTCGACGAGCCCAGCCTCTCGATGAGCTCAATCCCAACAAGTAAAGATTTTCGGATGAACCTCCCGACAAACAAAGAAGCCTGAAGATAGACCCCGACACGGGGCACGGAGGGAGAATTGAGCCCGCTAAAACACACCCAAGTCTGAAGTTGAAGATCCAAACTTGATACCAGAAATATTATCATCAAAATATGAACAATCAAGACCTCATGAAGGCATTCAGAGCATGCACAGGGGCAAAGAATGCAACCTCAAGGGTGAAAATCAGATAACTCTTATGTGAACAAAGATAAAGACCGAACAAAGTCGAAGTCCGCTCTTGGGGGCAATTGTTGTAGCCATAATAATCGGCCAGCAGCCACGTGGCAAATGACAATGATGTGGCAAATGGTGATGATGCGACGACAAGAACCGAGCTCAGTTGAAGAGTACGAGATGCCGAGATCGGCCCTCACAGGGCGACCTGGCGACGAGCGAAGAAGATCAAGCTCGCCCTAACAAGCGACCTCCCCCGAGGACGATCCGTAGGCGAGGTTGGAAAGAGAAGAATGAAGGCTGCCTGAGCGGGCGACCTCCCCCGAGGTCGCTCCATGAGCAAAGTCGATAACCATAGTACAAAGAGATAATCCGACTTTACTTTCATATTTTTTATACTAGATTGGCTCTACGGACCCATGTATAAAGGCCCATTATGAGGCCCATTGATATTCTCTACTTCCTTTGTAAACTTTAAATAAAGAGGAAGAAGTTAACAAAAAAGAAAATGAGGGAAAACATACGCAAAAATCATAGTAAAACGATCCTGGCTTGGTATGCCCCCAGACGTTGTCTTTCCGGACGAATTGGGTCAACAAATTCTTTGTTCTTTACGTTTTCCATTCATTATTCATTCAGAGTTCATATATTACTTGTTTGTAGCCCTAGATGTAAAATTTAGGTTACAACATTCATGTTCAGAGTTTTGAAAATTTATAAAGACCCACCCTAAGGTCGCAAAGTCGATAAGACGATCTAGAAAGGGTAAAAGTCGCAAATAGCTCGGCCAGAAATGGTCGACAACGAGCGCAAAAACCGACTCGTACAAAGGGGCTCACCTCGGATTACGAGCACGGAAAAGACTCGTACAAAGAGGCCACCACGGAGTACGAGCAAAGAAAAGACTTGTACAAAGAGGCTCATCTTGGAGTACGAGCACAGAAAAAACTCGTATACGAGCACAGAAAAGACTCATACAAAGGGGCTCGCTACCTCGGAGTACGAGCATAGAAAAGACTCGTACAAAGGGGCTCGCTACCTCGGAGTATGAGCACAGAAAAGACTCATACAAAGGGGCTCGCTACCTCAGAGTACGAGCACAGAAAAGACTTGTACAAAGGGGCTCGCTACCTCGGAGTACGAGCACATAAAAGACTCGTACAAAGGGGCTCGTTACCTCGGAGTACGAGCACAGAAAAGACATGTACAAAGAGGCTTGCTACCTGGGAGTACGAGCATAAAAAAACTCGTACAAAGAGGCTCACCTCGAATTATGAGCACAGAAAAAAGTCGCACAAAGAGGATCGCCTCAGAGTACGACCATAGGAAAGATTCGTACAAAGAGGCTCACCTCAGAGTACGAACACATAGAAAATTTAAGACGATACGACCAAAATATGATAAGTATCAAGGTCTCATAAGCAAATAAAAATGAAAACGACATCTCAGTGGAAAAAATGTTTTTCATTAAAAATTTAAAAGATTACAAGGATAAGGTCGAGAATACCGAACAAAAACAAGACCCTCGACGAGCAATTAATAGAAAAGACTCATACAAAGATGCTCTCCTCATAGTACGAGCACATAAAAAACTCGTACAAAGGGGCTCACCTCGTAGTACGAGCACAGAAAAGACTCATACAAAGAGGCTCACCTTGTAGTATGAGTACAGAAAAAACTCGTACAAAGGGGCTCACCTCGTAGTACGAGCACATAAAATACTCGTTCAAAGAGGCTCACCTCGTAGAATGAGCATAGAAAAGACTCGTACAAAGGGGCTCATCTCGTAGTACGAGCACAGAAAAGACTCGTACAAAGAGGCTCACCTCGGAGTACAAGTACATAGAAAATCGACGATGGGCGTAGGAAAGATCCTCAACCCGGGGGCTCATTCTGAACTATCGAGACCTTATAGAACATTTGGGCAAACAGTGTGACCACAGATGCAACAAAGGATGAAATCTTATCAAAACATGAATCAAGATCGAACTCTGAACAAAGTCAAATCCCGACCTTGGGGACTATTGTTGTAGCACAAATTATCCTGGATATGTGACCTATCCGACACGTCAGTAGGGCCCACCGAGACCCGAATTGACCCGACCCGACAGGAGATCAAGTACCTAAAAATACACAGATCCAATAAGACCAAGACTCGACGTCAAATTTACGAGACAAGACAAGAGTATTTAATGTAAAATAGATATAGTTTTAATGTTTGATCCACGGTTGTAATAAAACCCTAAAATAAAGGGTTATGATAATTTTTAGTATTTTTAGCCTTTAGGGTTGGTCCTCTATAATAGAGGATCACACCCCTCATTGTAGGGGCGCCCACTCTCACTCTCTCTCATTTGCTCCCTTTCATCATATATACAAAATCATATTTAAGGGAAGAACTCAAGAGTTTTTCCCTCAGTGTTCTTGTTCGATTTTTAAATTATGTTTGATAGTTATTAATCGGGTTTACGTTATAGCCACATTAAATTCGTTTATTCGACCCGGTAAAATCGTTATCAACAACCTTGAACTCCTAAACCGCCTTATATATCGAGTGTTGGGAAATTTGTATTTAAGTTTTGATGGAAGTTCCAAAACAGATTGTAATAGGACCAGTCAGACCTGTTAGCTGACTGATGACTTAGAATCAGATTAAGATGACCAAATTTAAATTTATAGATAGTCGATGTAAAAAGATAGGTCACATATTGAGGGGAACTCAATATGTATAGGTCGTCGTCAATATCGGATGACCCGGATAAGGTCGATGATCAAGGCTAAGAACAAATCGGAAGAAAATAAAAGTCAAGATCGGTGAAGATCAAGACATCAAGACTCGGATGAACTCGAAGACTCGGATGAACTCAAGACTCGGATGAACTAAAGACTCGGGATAAACTCAAGACTCGGATGAACTCAAGACTCAAGAATAAACTCAAGACTCAAAAGATGATCAAGACATCGAGGCTCGTGAGTCACCCTGAATATCGAAGACTACCAAAAGACCAAGACCTATATCACCGAGTCCGTGATATTGAGCTAAGACAATAATCAGATCGAAGACTCAACAAGGTAGATCGATCGCTTATCCGATCAAGTCACCACACCGGGCGCCAACCAAAATGGTACACCGTATAAGATTTAATCTTCTACAAAAGGAATATCAATCGCCTAACTAACAAATTATCAAGGTATACCACGGCTAGCGAGAAAGCGACACGCACAAAAAGAGCCGATAATACGGATTCGGGACAAGGACATAAACGACGCTTAATCATGCCTACGGCCACGCTACGATATTCGAGCATGTCACAATCATATCCTACAGCCTACCTAATATAGCCCAAAATTCAAATTGCTCTCCAACGGCTCTTTGATTTCGAGGTCTATTGAAGAAGGCCGGACACTAAGAACTAACACGGAGACACCGTAAAAAGAAAAAAAACTACAAAGAAAATCTCATTTCGAAGAACACCATATTTGAAGATTATTCTTAAAGTGTTCATCCCATAGTTCTTAGCAAGAAATCCTATCCACTAAAGATTTGGCTACATAAACACTTGGATAGATTTCCAGTTAGAACCACAACAAACCTTTATCCAAACTCTAAGTTGGTTAAGTTTGTTACCGCAAGATTTCAGACTAGAGATTCTAGTTTCTGATTTCTGGTTCGGTTGAGTGTGAACTCAATAAATATATGTTGGGTGTTGGACTAACACATAAAACTAAGTCCGATTGGTTAAGTTGGTTAAGTTGGTGCCCTGTGTTAAGGGAAGAGTGGGGCGTAAGATGGGTTTAAATGCTCGAACCACTATAAAATCTTGTGTGCATTTACTTTGCTTTTCTTATTGATTTACACTATTCACACAACCGAGTTTAAAAATCGCATACATATTCTAAGTTAAGCTCGACCGCACTAAGCAATCGATCGTCAGTTGACACCTTAGTTAGCGGTTGAAAACCGATTTAAGAATCAATTGATAAACCGGTTTTTCACACGGTATTTACAAGCTTCCGCGACTCTCGGTTAAACCGACAAGATATCAAACCGGTTCGCCCTCAGCACTCAAGAAGATTGAACATCGATCCAACTCGACTCACTAAGACTCTGATCAAAGTAATGCAAATCACACCTAATCCCAAGACGAAAAGTTTTTGTAAGTCTATTCACCCTCCCTCTGACTTACGCCTCACAAAACCCGTTCGGGACCTACAAGTGGTATCGAGCGGTGGTTCTACGCACTAATCGACTTTGAGTATCATCGATTCTGAAGAAGAATCTTTGTGGTCATTTGAACAGATCTTGAAAAACCATTTTCAAAACTCATTCGTTTTCAAAATCACTCAGCATGGATAATACCTATGGTATGTATCATGATTTGCCTAAGTTTTCAATTGATGAGTATGCAGATTGGACTATATACACGTGACAACCATCGGGATCGATAAGCGGCGAGAATGATGGAAGTCATTGAACGAGGACCCATCATCATATATCACGACAACCCAGTGGTCGGAGGAGATCTAGATCATGCACCTGGAAGTCTTGTTCGAAAAAGTCCAGCCCTGATGGATGCAGAAGAAAGAAAGATGTATACTCTAGATACAATCGTCATGAAGACGATGGATAAAGTCACCAAAGAGAAGATAAAGTATCTCAAAACAGCAAAACGAATGTGGGATACTCTTGCTGAGATATGCGAAGGAAATGATCAGATCAAAGACAGCCGACTACAAGCTGAACTAGTGAAGTTCGAAAAACTCAAAATGTCACCTGACGGGTCCTACAGATGAAGTGTCTTACCTGGCAGAGGAAGTTCCGTGGATCGTGGATCATGCTTCAACTGCTTGAAACCAGGTCACTACAAGCCTAAATGCACTTTGCGACTCCGAGAAAGAGAAGAGAAGCGGAACAAAAGAGAGCTACGCTTCAAAGACAGAAAAGCCATGATTGGTGACACATCAGGAATTGATGATTCCTATCTGCCTTCTGAGGATTCTGGCTACTCATCAGTAGAAGATTTGCCCCGATAAGCGATCTTTGTTGATTTCTCAACCATGAAGATCGATATTTTCTTCAGATGACGATGAAATCTGCTTCGATGGCTGGGAGGAAGACCAATCTGAGGTAACCTCCAAACCTTCCTTTTTCAATTTCCACACCGCCTATTATTAAGACACCGGGAGAGATCGACTTGCACTCTACTCCGAGCAATTGCTTGATGATTTTCGATACAAAATGAGACACTTATACAATAGTGGAAGTTCTAAAAAATGACAAGCTAAGGATCGTAAATAATCGGCTTGTTAAAGAGAATGTCGATAAAGAAAGGAAATTTGAACCGAAATCACCAAACCGCCGTAAGGTAATCGAGGAACTTAACGCTCAAGGTTAAATCTTCTCAATGGGAGAAGCAGATCAAAGATCGATAAAGAATCAACAAACAAAGAAGTTGATGATTTCAAAATCCTACAAGCTAAGTTTGATGAGCTATTCGACTACATGAGAGTCTAAAATCTCATCGAGGATAGTTTAAGGCAAAGAAAAAAGAGAGGTTTTCACGAAGTCATCAAAAACCGTTCAAGATATGAACACCTATTTTGAACACCGACTAACAAGAAGGGTATTGGGTATGAGAACCCTTATACATCCTCAAAAGCCCCGTTTGGTTCACTTCGGAAGGGTGTAATCAAACGAGTCTCGACAAAGATACAAAAAGCTAAAAATGTATCTCGATAAGGAAAGAGACTCACGAGCAAGTAAGGCAAGTGTCTAATCGAAAGGGAAAGAAATGGACCCTAATCGATTAAGCATCACCAGAATCAAATGAAGAACCCGGTTCTTCGAAGAAACCTCAACTCGATCGCAGATTAGATATCGGAAGAGACAACATGTAAAAAGAAATCTAACTCGAGACCCAATCGAGGTCACCGCCTAATAAGCAAGTTATAGGTAAACCGCAAAGACCATCTATGCCAAAGAGATATGAATCTTTTAATGGTAGCGATCGTACTACCCTTATAACCCGAGACCTAGTGGCTTCACTTTTTGAGCCACATTTGGGTTAAAGGAAGACAAAATATAAAAAAAAAATCCCAAATCTTCTTATTCACCCAAGGCTCACACGAATAATCATACAAATCGAAAAGCATATAAAGAGACGTATGGTTATGTTGATATGTATGGGAGACAAATCAGGCATTCTCGATCTATCGACACAATAGAAGTGTCCTATTTGTGTGGATCCCTAAATCCACCACTAACCCGGGACCCAATTCGAAGGGTACCTAAACCCGATTCGACAGAAGTTCGCGTGGGATCGCCAACAAACGAGGTGTACAAGCAACTATCCGGTACATCGATAGTGGATGCTCAAGGCACATGATCGAAGCAAACATCTCCTTAGCTCTTTACAAAGAACAAGGAAGACCCATGTGTACTCTTCGGTGATCTTAACTTTGGTTTTACCAAAGGATTTGAACCCAGAGAATGATGATGTACAAATAACTGGAGTCTCAGATGTCGAAGGATTAAAGCACAATCTACTATCAAGATTATCATTTCATGCGATAACGGATTCGGATTGCGTTGAGTTCTCGAGTGACAAGTGTGCGATTAGGAATCGAGCTACTCAACAAATCTTTAATCGCTCAAGGAAAGGCCACGATCTACACAAAGCCAGATTGGAACAGTTGCCCAAGAAATGCATGCTTAATTGTTAAGAGTTCAAGAGTAGCGAGTTGGCTCTCGCACAAAAGAATGAGTCATCCGAACTTTAAGACTCTTAACAAAATAGCTAGGGTGTGCTTTGGTTGAAGGACTTAGAATGAAGTATTCTCAAATGATCGGACATGTGCCGCATGTCGAATGGAAAACAAGTTAAAGCTTCATTCAAAGGAATACGGACCAAAGATTCAAGAAAGCATCGCGAATCGCTCCATATGGATCTATTAGGACCGCCATACACCGGATCTCGATGGGACGCAAAAATATACTCGTAATCGTGAATGATTATTCCAAGTTTACTTGGGTTGTATTCTAAGATACCCGAGCTGCTCAAGAAACTACAAAACGAAAAGGGTGTCAGCATAGTAAAAATCAGATCAGATAAAGGTACAGAATTTTTGAATTCTTTTATTCTCGATTTTTCAGACCGAGTTTGGTATCTGAGATGAGACGTCACCGCAAGAACGCCACAACAAAATGGAGAAAGCAGAAGCGGAGAAACAGAACTCTCAAGGAAAGTTCGCCGACTATGTTAAATGAACATGCGACACCAAGCCGTTTTCGGGCGTATAATCAACACCTTTGATGCCACACTCGTAAGCAGATGTTCTCGACTAAGACTCACTTTAAAACACCCTATGAACTCGTGGGAAGGCGAGAATACCTCGTGTTTCTTACTTCCATATTTTTTGGGTGCAAGTGTTTTATTCACAACAATGGGAAAAGTCGGTTGAAGACTTTTGAGGCCAAGTCGATGAGGGTATATTCTTAGGATATTCCTCATCCAAAGAAGGCTTTCGGGGTTTACAACAAACGAACCCTAGTTGTGGAAGAAAAAACACCCATGTGGTCTTTGATGAGACATCTTCGAACAAGAGAAAAGCGCCTCGTAACAACAAGGCGTGCGGATCAACCGCCACGTCACGCAGAAAATGGATCACTAAGTATCAAGAAGAAAAGGTTTGAACACGTAATGGTGTATATTCCGAACTTGATCTTGCTTGATTCAACAGTCAATCGGACCTAAGGTACGCACAAATCGATTGAAGAAAAGTTCTGGTACCGAGACGGAATCAATCGAACCATCGGTTCGGGGGAACTCTGGTTTCTCTGAGCAGACATCGGCACATGATGAGTCCAACATCACCGAGACATGTTCTTATCAAGTGGATCATAATTCTGCACCACTCTCAATCACTAGTAACGAACTACTATCAAAAATGGATGATGTTCTCCAAATAGACGCCAAATCAGAGTAGATGGACCTGGATTACCAGTCATCCAACTGATCTGATTATCGGAGACCCATCCGATAGAGTAAAAACTAGACATCGATTGGTGAAAGTGTCATGTATCTTGTTGTTATCTGTCTTTGAAGGAACCAACTACTGAGAGAGGAAGTTCTACAAGACTTGAAGTTGGATTCTAGCCACGCAAGAGGAGTCGAACAGTTTGAGAGGAATCAAGTTTGAAACCGGTGGACGTAACTCAACTCATCAAGACATGATTGGCACGAAGTGGGTATTCAAGAACAAGAGAGATGAGAATAATGTCATAACCAGGAATAAGGCAAGACTTGTTGCTAAGGGGTATTCACAATCACAAGGAATTGATTATGATGAGACCTTTGCACCAGTCGCTCACCTAGAAGCAATTCGGTTTATTTCGCATATCTTTGCCTACGAGGGTTCATTGTGTATCAGATGGACGTAAAGAGTACATTTTTAAACGGGGTACTAGCAGAGGAAGTTTATGTTGAACAACCTCCAGGCTTTGAAAAAGGCAACCAAGTGTACTGTTTAAGAAAAGCTCTTTATGGCCTGAAACAAGCTCCTCGAGCTTAGTATGATACACTCTCCGATTCTTGATAGGCGGTGGATTCACTAAAGGAATAGTGGACAAAACCTTATTCGAGAATAGAAGATGGAGAAGATATTTCGATGGTTTGATTTCGTGGGCGACATCATCTTTGGATCTCCCAACAAGAAGTTCGTGTGAGAATTTCAAACAAATTGATGCAAGGGAAGTTCGAGATGTCCATGATGGGTCAGATGAATTACTTTCTGGGTTTACAAGTCAAGCAGAGTACAGAAGGGATATCCATCTGCAAGGCGAAGTACACAAGGAATCTAATGGCCAAGTTTGGAGTGCAACATTGCAAGGAAGCCAGAATTCCCATGATGACCGGGTTCAAGATGGATCCAGATGAAGATGGTCGAAAACTAATCGAAAAGAATATAGGGCTCTCGTTGGATCTCTACTATACTGATTGCCGGCCAGACCGGATATCACATTTGCGATAGGTGTATCTTGATTTCAAAGCAAATCCATTTGCAAAGCTATGTAGAAGCAGCTAAGCGGATTCTCAAGTATCTGAAGGGGACAGTAAACCTTGGTTTATTTTACCCATCGAGATGATAATCTAGAACTTAGTGGATATTCGATTCGATTCACGGAGGTTGCGAGAATCGACGGAAATCAACCTCGGGTTCATATGGGGCCGGGAAATAAACTAATCTCTTGGTTTTCGAAAAGCGGAGACATCGGGCTAAACATCTACTCTTGAAGCGAGAATATATGGGGTGCGGGGAAGTCATTTGTTCCCAACCGCTTCCGCTAAGTCGGCCGGTGAGGATTACAACATCGTAGCTAGAACGTACCTATATTCGTAGCGGATAATAGTCTTTATGCAATCACTTTCGAATCTGTTCTACATCTGAAGATGCAAGCACGTGGATGTCGGACACCATTTTATCGTGAGATCACGTTGAAAAAGTTAAGAATATCGAATGGAAAAGATCCCATCGACAAGCGTAAAGTCGATATTTTAACTAAGCCGCTAACGTGAGATCGATTCAGAGAATTATGCAACGAAGCTAGGCTTCGGATCTTGGAGAAAGTGCGCGAAATGATTGGTGGATCGATCTCCGTAACCGATTAGGTAAAAGACTAACCAGTTAAGGGGAATCGGTTGAGTTAGAATCTCAACTTATCGACGATTGACGAGCGATCCGAGCCGATCCGTTCGTAAAGTTCGACAAGTAAGAGCGATGATCGATTCAAGATATATCGACATGGAACCGATCGATTGAAAGATTACTTTATAAGTCGATTAAAGTGCAGAAAAAAGCAAGTCGCAAGTTTGAAAGCTACAGATCGCGATAAGTCGAAGAGGGCAACACAACAATGAAATAACAGAATTTTTCATTGATAAGGACCCGGGGGTCAGATTTACAAGTTATAAGTGATATCACAAGCTACCTACAAGCTATCTTCAAGTGGTATTACAAGCTTCAAGTACAAGAAGACCCGGAGGTCACTACATAAACCATAAACCATAAACCCTAAGTCAACCCTGCATAAGAAAGGGAGAGAGAGAGAGTTCAAGGACTTGATGCTCTCTATTTTCCCCGATCCTAAAAAAGGGGCGTGAGAGGCCTTAAGGAAAATCCCGAGCCACCCTCGAGCTTGGAGGAGGAGCAAGAGCGGCCTTGAAGGATTTCTACGCCAGGAGCCCCTAGAGCTAAAATCAACGGGCTCTCCAGCTGTTAAATGGGACACAGTGCCACATTTTTGGTCACAAGGACCAAACAGACACTAGTGTCGTCAAGATAAAAAATTGAGTTTGATATATGAAGATCGGTTGTTGTCGATCGATGCGCACCATATACCAAACTCATGTTTTGTTTCAGATCGAGTCCTGTTGATGCTAATTATGTCATCTCGATAGCGCACAAGGTGCATCACGGTTAGGAGAAGTGCCTTCTCATTTTGCTTTTTAGCAGATCCGCCTCCACGGTGGTAAAAAAAGCTTTTGATTGATCGTATGTGTAATCTTAGATGACGATGAAAACAGTGTGAAGGAACACACAGGGTTGATTTGAGAAGCTGAATTCATTGGAAAAGGGTTAAAGGTTTTCACCGGAAGTTTCACCGAAAATAAGAAAATCATCGGAAAGGCATGAAGTATATGCTAAAGAAGATGAATGGTTTATGTTGTGTTGTTTTTTCCTAACACCCCAGGTTAATTTATAGAAGGAAATTAGGGGTACAAATGCAAATTTATTTTCTCAGAAGACCTTAAGAAAAATTTGCATCGACAACGCGTAAGGGACACGCGGCTAATGGTTGGATGAGTTGACGGTGTGAGTAATCACAACGTATCTATGCCATTATTACGGAATGTCAAATCGCGCCGATTTGGGAATCGAGGTGACTTTTTGACTCCCCGAAGCAAATGCTTTGGCGGGAGTTTGACTTAAGTGCATAGTAAATGTGGGTTGAATAGAAGAAGATTGAAGGATGAAGTGAATCAGATAAGTGCATCAGATGAGAGAATCAGATAAGTGGATCAGATAAGTGACGAAGTGCTTCACACAGGAATCTGATCAGATAAGTAAGATATTGTTGGGAAATGCTTAAGGCTACCATTAGTAAGGTCAACAACCGATCGGATAGTAATCGGTTGATTACATTATCAATCAGTCATATACATTCTCTTATTTATCCCTTACTGAATAACTTATATGCGTTATTTAAATAAATTAATTTTATCTGCGGTTGATTACATTCGCAAATCTTAAGGCTACCATTAGTAAGGTCAACAAGCATCAGATCAGATCACAGTGGTAACTGGTTGATTACATTATCAATCAGTCATATACATTCTCTTATTTATCCCTTACTGAATAACTTATATGCGTTATTTAAATAAATTAATTTTACTCTGTTTTCACTTTATGACGCATGCTCTGCAAATCTTTTAACGCGGACTTGGGAATGTGTTTTTAATGCGCTTTTTATTGCTAATTTTTGTGTCCAAAATACGAGAAGACTACTTTTTCTCAACCGATGCGATCAAAATACTTTTTGGTCGACTAATCTCAAACCAACCGATTTCAAAACACGGATACTTGAGTACTTTGGAAAGTGGTGCAAAAAAGTTTTTCCTCAGATTCTATAAAATCCAAATCTTTTCAGAAAAACTTCTTTCCAATACTTCGCCTTCTCAAAGCTCTTAAAAGATCAAAACTTTCAAAATCTTGAGAGAATTACTTTCGAAATCAATTGATTCTTTTCTTACGATTTCTCAAATCCTCGAATCAATTTCTGGTAATTTCTCGTTTAAATATTACTTTATTTCAATTCACTCTGGTACCTAGGTTTACAAGTCGTGATGATATGTTTCTGTAATTTTTATAAGATCTATACGCTTACTTGCTAAATTGATGCTAAGATTACTGGTTTGACTGAATTTATTGAGATATCTTACTCAAACTAAACATCAATTTGCATATCGCATGTAAAAATGACATATCTAATTCCACCAAGGGCCAAGGAAAAAGTTCTGCAACTTTGCATCGATGAAGAAAGACATCATTGATGAGAAGTATGTAGTATTCACCATCACCTCAGATCCTGAATCACTGGAAATTCTGGAGTGCTTGAGAGCGTGTGGGCTAGAACGATATTGCTCTACACATCAGAACATCGTCCACACCCATGAAGCCCTGGAGTTTTTATACAATCTACAGAGGGATGAAGACATTGATGTCGACTGGTTTCTTCCGGTCATGGATTGGAAGTCTTAAGTGTCGAATGACGATCTCCAGAGGATATTCGGCCTAACTCGAGGAAGCATCAATCTAGAGACCTACACGACTGATGTAGGAGAAAAGGAATTTCTTGAAGCCGAGTTATTGAGACCAGCAAACAAGGAGAATACGACGAACATCAAAGCCTCCAATCTAAAGAGGAAATATCGCCTTCTCCTTGAGATCGTTCAGAAGGTGATCATGTGCTCATCTTACAGTCTTGATGCTGTCACTTCGTATAAGATCAGTGTCATGGCTGCAATAATAAAGAAGGCTTCAGATATAGATTGGTTGGGTATGGTCAAGGCACGACTGAGGAAAGACTCCGGAAAGTTCGAACTGACCCAGAGCAATGTAGTGTGCTTATCTTCCAAGTGCTCCTTCACACACAAAATTCTATCATTCACGGATAAGCCGCCACGTAACTATGAATGGAATGAGAATGGAGCAAAGATATATCAAGCAAAGCACAAGGCCATATTAGGCGAGGATGAGTCCCTACCGACAATCTGGATGAAGATCCAACTCCTTATGTGCCCAAAAACCCAAGGAGAAAAGAAGGAAAAGATAAGGCAATCTGATCATCTCAAGCGCAGGAACGGCCATTCCGGAAAAAGAGGATGAAGAGGAAGGATCTCGCCAAGAAACCAGATGCTCGGGAAACGCCGAAGAGAGTGACTTCTCCTTCAAGATCGCTTCCAAGTTCTCGGCCAAAGAAGTTAGCAGAACGAAAAGATCTCACGCAAGTGGAATCGGAAGAGAGATAGCAGCCCGCCCGAGCCCACTACTGCAGAAAGTGGAAGAGCAGATGACCGCAGCAGGCAGAAGGAGAGAAATCGTCGGCGACGTAAGGAGCAACCGAGGAAGAATCACCATCCCATTCTTCCCTCTCACCACGATCTTCCAGAGAGCAAGATCGCCAACGCCCACTTCCAAATCACCATCACCCTCTCCTCACAAAACCTTCTCACCCTCACCCTCACCTATCAGATCACCCAGATCTCCCACACCACCAATCAATGAACCTGTTCAGGACACTGAACACCCTCAAAACGCTGAAAACAAACTACAAATATCCCAATCTCCAAACAAGTCACAAGCACCGAGATCCGACAAGTCGAAGTGTCCATCTCTCATAATCCCTTCAACACCAGAATCGTGCTTGCTTCACGCTTTGTAAAGCCCCATCTTAAGGATAATGAAGCAACGGATCAAGGAGTATCTGCTGGAGTTGTGCCCTGAATTGGATCAACATCCTGGCATCCAGCAACAAATAGAAGAGATTGTGTTCTGGAGGGATATCAGACTGAAAATCATTGAAGAATTTCTGATTCTCATGACATCTCTGGGATCAGATTTCTTTGTTGACTTGGAGATGAAATGCTTAAACACTGCTGGGATTGAAAGTGATGTTGAATTGGCATCTGATGATGATATCAGATGGTTGATTCATGAAAGGTTCTAATTGTCGATAATGAGGAGAAACCGTTCAACCTCCCCGCGCAGATCATGATGAGTCGCCTATGAACCAAGAATGGGTGCCGCAGATGAGACCCGACTTGGCAAGGCTTCAACATCCGACTGCATCTCACGATGAGTTCGATTCCTAGATCTTTATAATCGAGAAGATTGCGGAAGGATCAAGATCGCTATTGAAGACAAATTCGCAGCCACCAAAGCAGATCCGATGAAGCGATTTGAAGAAGAGCTAGCAAAACTAGTTGACAGATAAATAAGTCACACGGTTGGGATGCACAAGTGCCATCCTCTCGGGTTATGCAACTAGTTAATCCTCTTGCCGAGAAGCTAAATCTCGATCGACAAACTCAAGGTTCGCACAGATATGCTCAATCGCATACGTGTACTATTGGAGAATGTCCGGGCATCCTTGAGAAAAACCGACAACCACATGGATATGGGTTGGAAACACTTTGTAACCTACAGAGCGAGCAAGACAGATATCGGGTTGCTCTCAGACGCTTGAAACTTGCACCTTTCGCCACAATTCAGATCACCTCTTGTTGTCAAGGAACTTCGGAGAGGAGATCACACGGCAATTCAATGCTCGAATCGCAGGATGTCCAACCTCTTTGATGAAACCAAAAAGGGGAAGGACAAGAGAATAAAAAGAGAAGAAAGAAAAAATGCATACGCTTGGTAACAATTACATCTCTACGTAAACCATCAGATTCGACTTACAACCACTTCATCTATTGATCTCGTTCAAGTAAAAGAAACCGTGGAGCAACATAGCAAAGAGATCATCGAAAGGTAAAATTGCTTTTCAGAGGTTATTGCCGAGTCGATAAGATTGAAGACTTTTTCTTCGCTCGACACGTAAAAAGAATGGAAATCGATGATCAGGCCAAGAGCTCTTGAACTCGCTAAAAAAATTAGCCAAGAAGATTTAACAAGAAGAATATGAAGCGGACTGGAGGAGAAAGAAAGGCAGAGGCAAGATGATGAAAGAATCGCGGAAGATCGAGACAAGGTCAACCATTCTCTACTAAAAGTTGGATGACTTCAACAAGTTCAAGAGCAAACAAGACAGAGAATTAGAGAGGCCGCCATCAAAAAGTGGTTAGCAGAGGCTAAGGGATCAACATCGCTTACATCCGAAGGAAGAGGAAGAACGAAGGTTCGCAAGAAAGCAGAGGAGATTGCTTGGGGAGAAGAATGCCCTTCCAAAGACTGTTAAAGACATCCTCTCAGGCACGCAAGACTAGATTTGCTTCCCGAATGGGATCGGATCGAGGAGAATGGTTATGTGACATACACATCGGAGAAGATTCCGATTCATCAAAATCAGATGTAAAATGATGATGAATTCGAACCGGTTAGAAACGATGTATCCGACTTCTACTAGACGGTGATGAAAGAAGGAAAATCATGTCACTAATATCGAAGCTCCACCCTTTGAACTACTCCTTCCACTCAAGGCCCGCACAAAAAAGCTAGATGTTGTAAAATTCAAGAATGCCTACTATGGATTTCTTGAAAACGAGAGGATCCATAGAAGAGAAGATCTGGACAAACTAATGCAAAGGATGTACAAGATGTTTGGCATCCCCAAAGAGTCGCAAATGTTCAAGTACACCGAGGAAGACAACTTGGAATCGGATGATAGGTACGTTTTTTTCATGTATTCTATAACGCATACACCTATCTGAATTAAACATTTCATCTCTCTCGATTCTAAGGCAACATCTCATTTTCTTAAAATATATCGATTTCATTATCTCGCATTTTATTCATGGTATCTGTTTTTCGACGATTAAGTGTTTTGGTTCCATCAAAAAGGGAAATTGTTGGGAAATTTGTATTTAAGTTTTGATGGAAGTTCCAAAACAAAGTTGTAATAGGACCCGGTCGGACAAGTTGGTGATCGATGACTTAGAATCGATTAAGATGACCAAATTGAAATGTATAGATAGTCGATGTAAAGATAGGTCACATATTGAGGGAACTCAATATGTATAGGTCAGTCGAAGTATCGGATGACCCGGATAAGGTCGATGATCGAAGGCTAAGAACAAATCGGAAGAAAAAGAAGTCAAGATCGGTGAAGACAGAAGATAGCGAAGACTTCGGATGAACTCAAGACTCGAGATGAACTCGAAGACTCGAGATGAACTCAAGACTCAGATAAACTCAAGACTCGGATAAACCTCAAGACTCGGATGAACTCAAGACTCAAGAATAAACTCAAGACTCAAGATGATCAAGACATCGAGGCTCAGAGTCACTGAATATCGAAGACTACCAAAAGACGAAGACTATATAAGTTTAGTCCGTGATATTGAGCTAAGACAATGCATCGAAGACTCAACAAGGTAGATTGATCGCTTATCCGATCAAGTCACCACACCGCGCCAACCAAAATGGTACACCGCATACATTTAATCTTCTACAAAAGGAATATCAATCGCCTAACGGACAAATTATCAAGTGCCGCCTCGGGCTGGCGAGAAAGTCGACACGCACAAAAAAAGAGCTGGAATACGGGGATTCGATGTCTGCGGACATAAACGGCGCTTAATCATGCCCTACGGCCCGCCGATATTCGAGCACGCCACAATCATATCCTCTTACCTACCTAATATAGCCCGAAATTCAAATTGCTCTCCAACGGCTCTTTGATTTCGAGGTCTATAAAATGGGATCGATCTTCAAAATTGAAGAAGGCCGGACACTAAGAACTAACATGGAGACACCGTAAAAGAAGTAAAAACTACAGCAAAATCTTCGCTCGAAGAACACCATACTTGAAGATTATTCTTAGAGTGTTCATCCCATAGTTCTTAGCAAGAAATCATATCCACTAGCATTTGGCTACATAAACACTTGGATAGATTTCCAGTTAGAACCACAACAAACCTCTATCCAAACTCTAAGTTGGTTAAGTTTGTTACCGCAAGATTTCAGACTAGGGATTCTAGTTTCTGATTTCTGGTTCGATTGAGTGTGAACTCAATAAATATCTATTGGGTGTTGGACTAACACATAAAACTAAGTCCAGTTGGTTAAGTTGGTTAAGTTGGTGCCCCTGTGTTAAGGGAAGAGTGGACGTAAGACGGGTTTCGTCTGAACCACTATAAAATCTTGTGTGCATTTACTTGCTTTCTTATTGCTTTACACTATTCACACAACTGAGTTTAAAAATGCATACATATTATAAGTTAAGCTCAGTCTGCACCAAGCAACTGATCTGATTAGGTTGACACCTTAGTTAGCCGGTTGAAAACTGACTTAAGAATCTGAATTGATAAACTGGTTTTTCACACGGGTATTTACAAGCTTCCGCACTCTCAGTTAAACTGACAAGATATCAAACTGGTCTGCCCCCAGGCACTCAGTAAGATTGAACATCAGTCCAAACTGACTCACAAGCACTCTGATCAGGCAATCTGCAAATCACATCTGATCCGCACGAAAAGTTTTCAGAAGTCTATTCACCCCTCCCCTCTAGACTTCTGCCCTCACAAAACCCGTTCGGGACCTACATCGAGTTCCACTATCAAAGTTGATAATAATCAACCATAAATATTACTCCAGTTCAGACCTCCATTTTATATAAAATCTGACATTATAGAAAATCCTATACCACGTCACTTAATCAACACTTTCTATGTTTATTTTTTTTCTCCTATAATTTTATGCTCATAAAAGAAACCTACCCCCTAATTATAACCAGGGTCTGATAACTCAATACAACATATATCATATAAATAAAATCTTTACAAATTGTCATGTAAATTATTAAATACTCCCTCCGTCCAAACTATTTCTTCACACCAATTTTTTTCTTGTATTTTAGTGAGCAAATTGTTTATTAATATTTAAAATGATAAAGTAACTTTTAAGAAAGGGTATGATAGATCTATTTCTCCTCTATTATATGTCTCCTTAAAAATTATTTTATCATTTCAAATACTCCCTAAAACACGAGAAAACAATAACTATGAACGAAGAGTTGGGACGAAGATAGTAACATGTAAAAATACTCCTTAAATCATAAAGTAAACTGAGTAATTAGCTTCTTCGAGATTAATATACAAAACCACATAGGTACTAATTCAACTTAGCTAATACACATATAAAAATTTATAAGATTAAGATCTACATACATACCTATGTTGGTTGCACAACCTTGACGTCTACTACCTCGATCTCTCCTTCTTTCCACTTTTTTTTTTCTCCTTCTCTGCTTCGCCGAACCACCAACTTCCTTTTCCTCTAACCCTATATGTGTGTGTATTCCCTTGTGCCGATCCACCGCCTCAAATACTTCCTAGGTAAGCTTCTTCCTAATTCTATTTTAACATTCATTCTACCTATTATCACATTATTATTATAATAATTCTTAATAGTAGACATTACCACATACCAATTAGCATATATGTATTCACGTCATATACATACATTATTAAGAATATATTATATATAATTATACATTTATTTTAATTTCTTATCTAACTACTTATATTATTAATTAAATCATCAAATTATTTACGTTTACTATATACAACAATCAAGCAATTAGTAGCGTGCACCCAAATATCACTAAACCTCAATTCATTATATTAGAATTTTCTCACCACTACTCATGTATGATTATAACCAATAATTTAACCTTTAAAACAATTTAAACGCAGGGTAAATAATGCAGAATCACAAATAACATATAAATAATATAAAATACATGTAATGCATGAAATATATTGGCCAAATAATAGTACTAAAAGCGCAGGTATTACATTTATTAAGTCCTTGTAATTAGCCAATAGTAAATGCGTGAGATCGTCGCGCTCCTGATTTATCTCCTTTCTCCATTCTGACGACATGACATGGATTCCTTCAAGTCGTTCGTAGCTCATTTATTGTCTTCCTCAACCCGGCCTCTGGGTAGCGACCTGGACTTCCCTCCAGTTGGCTCGCTCTTGTTCATGAGCTCGTCTCACAGACATGAGGTTGACCTATCATTAGTATGATGTCTTGTGAAATATTCTGGAATGAGGCCATATGTCGTGATTGTCGCACATGGTGTTGAAAAATTTGTAATTTTGATGGAAGTTCCAAAAAGTTGTAATTGGACCAGTCAGACATGTTAGCTGACTGATGAATTAGAAACTAGTTTAGGATGACCAACTAGAAATACATCAAAGTATCCAACTATCATGCATAGAACTTCACAAGTATAAAGAAGCATCCTCATAAAAGCATAGTTCACCCAAAATTTGGTGTGTTGTCGCCTGCACCCAAAAATAAATAAAAATACCTTAGCTAACCCACTAGAATGTAGTAGAATAAGTAAGGGTCGATCCCAAAGGGAATAGTGAAATTAAATTGAGATTCTATGTAAGAAACCAATTAAAAAGGGGGGTTTTGTGGGTTGATTTTATTAAACTACTAGAAAGCATGCGAATAAATAATAACTGCAAATAACAAGTATGAATATCAATAAATAAAACGGTCTAGTCCTCGGATAGCTTCCCCTTGAACAATTCTTCCAATTAATTAGTGATTTTGGTTATCTCAAATCTCTATCTCAAATCTTGCCCCTAAACTAGTGGTACGACCAAACTAGTCCGAATTGTTTCTTAAGTTTAATTAATTAGAAAGTACTACCCCTAATTAATCTATTCCAATGAACAACCCTAAACAATGTATTTAAGATTTACTTCACAGAACGCATTAACGAACCAAAACAATAGAGCAAACTAAACTATGGAAGCGAAACGTTCGAACCATATAATCTAGACTTTGTTATCCCTAGAGTGATCTGTCCTAGTTGCTACAATAACACATAAATATAACAATTACGGATTATATTATGTGAATTAGCTAGAATTGATTAACAAGTAAATTAAGATGACCAACCCTAATAAATCTATTAATCAAAACATGCAAAGCATATAAAAAAATAACGAAGAAATTGAGATAGAGATAAAAATAAAACCGTAGTCACTTAATTAAAAGGGTGAATCATTCAAGGTTCCACATCTCCTTGGACTAGAATACGAAATTAGCCACTAAACATGACTAATGAAAATAAAGCAAAATAAATACTAATCTCCACAATTACTCTAAGCAAAACAAAAAAAATAGAGTTATTGTAGTCTCCAATTCTCCAAGCTGCTGGCGTCTGTCACTTCTTTACGGAATGATGATGATCGCCGCGTGTTTCTCCTTCTTAAGCCATAAATACTAGTAGGTTTTGTTGGCCCATTAATCATGGCCTTGATTATTTCCTAATATGTAATTGAATTAAGTTGGCAAATCTTTTTAATAAATCATTGGTTGATTCACCTTCACTTATTTGTTTGCAACTCACGCACACCTTCACTAAGTTAATCCTTGGGCCCAATTTCATGGGCTTCTCCACTGCAATTAAACACCGGGAACTTCAAAATTTGGACGACTTCTCCGCTTTCCGCTAGATTAATTTGCATCCAATTAACTCTTCACACTTGACCCGTCTCAGGCTTCATCAAAAAGTTCCATAAATACCTATAATTCATAAAAAATATAAAATCAAAGCACACGAGATCTAAATAAAATAAATCGAGTAAATGCAAAAGAATAGTGAATTAATAACCACAAAATTATCACAATAAACACATAAATAACACACTAAACTCGACTTATCAAAAATGTATAGACAGCTGATGTAATAGATTATGTCACATATTGAGGGGGAACTCAATATGTATAGGTTAAGTCTTAAAGATCATAAGACCAGATCAGAAGAGCTAAGATCAGTAGACAAGAACAGGAGATCAGAAAGTCAGAAAATTAGAAGATCAGAAGACTACAATATTAGAAGATCGGATAATCAGAAGTGTCGAAGAACTGAATATAGAAAGACATCAAGACAAGAAGACCAACAAGCCAGAAGACCTATCCTATGAAGACATCAGAGAGTCTCAAGTTGTGCTAAGACAACTTGAACCAGAAGACTCAAGGTAAACTGATCAGGCGGATCAGTAAAGTTATTGTCAGAAGAACAAGAAGAACATATCCTTAAACATACAAGTCTATCAGACAAGCAGAATGTCAACCTAAGTTGGTCTTACAAGGTGCCGAATAAGTGTACTTGATGACTAATGAGAGAGAGACACGCATGTATGGAGCTGACAATGCAGGATATGGTGTATTATAGTCAAACGGCTAGAAAGGACGATGAAGCACGCATTTGGCCATGCCGTCTCTGAGCACATCAAATCAACCCTGCATACCTATCACAAATAGATCGAAATTCAAATTGCTCTCCAACGGCTAGTTCAATTTCAAGCTCTATAAATAATGGATCAAACCTTCAGAGTAAGGTTACGGAAATTCTACAAGCTTAAACACATCAAGTCATTTCCGCACGAAGAACACTAAAGAACAAGCAAATATTCTAAGTGTACATCCCATTGTTTCTTAGCAAGAATTCTTATCCTTTAGCTTTAGGCTACTCAGATACTAGGATAGAATTCCAGTTGGAAACAAAACAAATCTTACCTCAATCCGAGTGATAGGTTAAGTTTGTAAGCAAGACTTTTATAATACCCCAAACCAAATGCAACCTTTAAAAGACATATTTTAAGTAATTGCAAGCATTTTTATTTTTCTAATGAGAACGCCTAGTATTTTTTTTTTTTAGAACTTGACTTCAGGTTTCGGCGCAACGAGCAATCTAAGCCAAAGCACTCCTAGCACTTCAAGAAGCATTGAAATAAGGTTTGATTGATGAAATAAAAATGTAGAAATTTTAACCCAAGAAAAGGCATATCAAAGCCTTAATTAAATAAATTAAATAAATAAATAAAAATAATAATTGTTGGTCCCGGTGCAAACGAGTCTTACACGTGTATGGGGGGGAATACACGTGTTCAGTGATTCTTAAAACTTTTCTTTTACTGAGGTCAGATGGGTCAGAATATCCTGATATTTTTGCCTTGAGAAGCACAAATCGCCCTGAGTCAAAGTTCATCGAGACAATGATCCCGAAAGCGCTTTTCGGTATTTTCAGATTAGCCCAACCGATCTGAATTTATCGGAGATCCTAAGGAGCTTGGATCGATAATTATCTTCTTGAACACTTTCGGTAGAGTTAGTTCGGTTTTGGTAACTATCTGTTCTAGCTACTCAAGTGTGCGGAATGGTTGGCCCTAAGTTTATACTCGTTTTAGCTTTGCTGAAAATCTTCTTCCTTTAATAAAACAGTGTTTAAGGTTGTGATCAATTTAATGCAAGTTCAGTGGATTGGTTCCAACTGAATATCAGTAAAATCAGCTTTCAGTGAAATACATGCAATAGATAAAATGCAGTACAGAAAGCAAACAACACAACAATTATAGTGGTTCAGAGACTCAAGCTCCTACGTCCACTCTCTCTGATCTTTAGAGAAATTCCTTAACCACTTCCTAAAAGCTTTTCAGCTAACTCATTTGAAGCTTACTCACTTTTCTACATTGAGTTTTTCGGCCGACTCAACGCAACTTACTAACTCAAACACACACAAGTGTTCAGACTACCACAAGTAGCTTACTAACTTCTTCTCTAGAGTTTTCTGGCTGACTCACTGCAGCTTACTCACTCTTTACAACTCTAACTCACCAACAAATCACACACACTCAAACTACCTTATCAAAGGGTTTGGGTTTGGGTTGGTTTCCAACTAGGGTGAGATATCCTTTACAATAAGAACAAATGCAAAGGTTAGGATATCTCTACTAAGCTTTTGGATATTTCTATCAATCTAGGCTTAGTGAATGAGCTCTCTCCAATGTGAAACACTTGGGAAATTCGGGTTTTCGAAAGTGCTTCAATTTACAAGAATATTTAACGAGCTCTTGAGTTGCTTTTGAAATTTCCGTAACCTTTCAATGTAGAAGGTCTTTGGTATTTATAGCAACTTTTCCAAAGGTTACTCTTGAAAAACTATCCGATTGGAAGAGATAGCATCAAGGTTTCCTCTTCCGGTTATTGATGAAGCACTATTTTTGGGTTTGAACACTCCCTTGCATGTTTTAGGAAATATGCAGACCATGTAGCCAATCACCAATTTTTGCGATGCGGAACATAGTACTACCGACAAAATTGTGGTCTGTCGCTTTTAGTGTCGGTGAAATGCTGATGTTGTCTTCCTACGATTGGTTCTTGTCTTGATGAATGTAGACAAACAAAACGGCTCTTTTCTGGTCAATCTCTAAATGAGACAACCTTAAACAACACTTAGACTTAGTTTTTTTATCGCACTTGAATGTTTTTGGGCAATATCTACTTTTTCGAACATGTACGATTTTTACCGGTTTTGTAGTTTTTCAGATAGATATTATTGATGCCTACGAACATTCAAAGGTTATAATTGAGTATTCGAAGACCTTCATCGAGTCTTGAAGAATTCTTCGAGTCTTGATTCTTCAAATGTCTTGAGTCTTGAATATCTCGAAGTCTTCATTCCTTCAAAGATCTTGATACCTTTTTGAACATTCAGTTCTACCTGTGTTCTCAGGGTTCTTTGATATCTAACCTGATCTATATCTGCTGACTATACATTGTGCAGATATCTTCCTGAACAATCTATACTGAAACCTGACTCAGACTATCAAGATTATCCTTAACATGTCATACTCAGGGGTTTTGGGATCTAATCAAAACTTCTTTATTAAATTCATCTCCTAACAATTTCCCCCTTTTTGATGATGCCAAAACCATCTTGTTACATTTAAGAAAAACCTAACCTATACTCAAGTTTCAGTTTATCTATTACAATCACAAATGACAATTTTCCGAACAATTTCCAAATAAGCAGTCATATCAAATAACTAAAGACATGTAAAAAGATAATGAGATATTATCTTTGAGCATAAAGGATAAACTTTCATTGATGTGGGATAAGAGTTACATATTACAATGAAACCAAAAAAAATTTAATAAAAATGCACAGTCTTCAGTCTTCTTCCACTTCATCTTCTGGCACTTCTAGGTTGAACATCCCGTGGTATCTCTTCTTCAGTTCATCTCTTGCCTTGATGATTTCAGGGTTGTTTCCTGTTAAGCCTAGCTGGATAGCATATTGAGCAATTTCCTGAGAAATGACTGCTTCATTCACATAGCCATTCTCAAATCTGGGTGTTGGGTACATGTAGGGTTCTGGAGCCATTATCTGAGTGTTGGCTTCATCTGCCAAGTTGATCCATTTCTGAAGATACTCAGGATAAAAGGTCAGTAGATACTCAATGAATGCTTCATTTTTATCTGAGCTGCTCCCCCTCCATTCCCTCAGAATTTCATAATATAACCAGAAGGTTCTCTTGATCTCCTCCCATGTGTTATAACCGGAATATACGCCGGTGTATGAACAATCACTCACGCTGAACACAATGAACATAGAAATGGACAAAGAGAGATTTGGTGACCCGGTTCGCCAAATGTGACTACGTCCGGGGGCAATACCAAGCCAGGAGTTTGTATTAATATTTCTGCCTAAGAAATAAGATTTTGATCCCTTTACAATGAGCATTATAGCATGTATTTATAGACTATGAAGTAGGTTATTTCTCTTCATGGGCCGGATGATCTCGGCCCTCTAGGGTTTTTTCCTTGCCAGATAACAAACTCCTCCTTTGTCGGCGCTAGTCTCGTCTACAGCTGGACTTTCCCTTATTACGCCCCGAATATCCGCCCGCCCGCGTATCCCGGGATCTCATGCCTTATTCTATCCCATCCTCCGTGGGGAAGTCGTTGGGTAGGGGCGACCAAGCTCGGATGGTCGCCCCAGAGGGTTCGCCATAACTTGGTCGCCGCATCTGGTGGTCGCCCTGGAGTGGTCGCCTTGTCGTGGCGCGGCCACAACACCATGCATCATTGATTTGTAGAGGTATCCACTTATCAATATGCGGCCATTTATGAGTCTTTTCTGTACCCCTCCTTTTGCCTAGAAACTTTTTGAACCCACCCCTTCTTTTCAGCTCTTCTTCTTTCTTCTTTTTAATTAGTGGAGCACCTGAGACTGAAGCAGCTGTCCTCTTCTCTTTTTCAATTTGCAGGGCCCTCAGGGTCTTTTTGGTATCGAAGACTTCTTTCTGGGTTTTTGTATCTTCCTCAGATTCTTCAAATTCCATTATCAGCTTCCTCTGAGTAGGCTTTGCTACCTTAGCTCTTTTCTTCTTTTCTTGCTCAACAAAGGCTACAGCTTTCCTCTTTTATGTTCTGACTTTTTCTTCTCCTGCCTTGCTTGTTTCAACCATCCTTCTATCACTCAGTTTTTCACCAATTACTTCCTGAATGGTTTGCTCAGATGTTTGAGTGAATGTAGGTTTTTCTGCTTCTTTGAACTTTAGTTTTTCAGTAGCTTCAATCTCACTTAGAGCATTTAATATCTTCTTGGCCTCAGCTTCTTCTCTGGCTTTCTTCTCCAAGGTTTGTGCCAACAACTCATCTAATTTGCCAGCAACTGGCCTTTCCCCCTTTTTGGCACCATACCTTGAGAGAAGTTGGATCAATGTAGTATCCATATAATATTGTTCTTTGCCCATACTACGCACTGTCCCAACCAATTGGTCATGCTCATCTTCTAGCCTCATCATGTAATTTTTTGGCTATTGAAAATTCATCTGAGAGTGGAGCAAACTGCTTTGAGAAGACTTCGTGCATCATGTCTGTCATCTTGGTTATGAGCAGGGAGCCCATTTCCTCAACAGCTGTCTTGATCATCTGATCATTCTTCTCAATCAGTTTAGTTTCGAGATAAGCAGTTATGGTTTGATACCTTTGCTCCATCTCTTCATTGAGCTCAGTTTTGACCACATCAATCTTTCCTTCCAAAGCAGTGATCTTATCAGCAAGAGTTGTTTGTAGTTGCAACATGTCAGAAGATGAACTCAGATTTTCCAGCTTTTGAGATTGGCTTGCCAAGGTTTCCTCCATTTGATTTACTTTCTCCACCATTGGCACCACCTTCTTTAATTCTTCCAGGATTGGAGTGAAATCAATCTCTGGAGGCAAAACAACTGTCTCCAACTGAGCTGGTTGCTCCAAACGAGCCTCAGTCTGCATATCATACACAATAGATTTAAAGATAGGAACTTCAGTAACTTTGACATAATGTATAACAGTGCCAAAAGGTACCTGAAGAGTGCTAACTTTAGTCTGAGGTTGTGTGATAGCGAATCAGAAAGATCGATGTCCTTCTCCATCTGACTCTCAGTTTCCTTTTCTTTCTCAGTATCTGTCTGAGGTTCCTTCTCCTTCTCAGATTTCTTCTCTGCATCATCTCCCAGATCCTTATCTTTGTTTTGATCATGAGAACTGGAAGCATCTACTTCTTCAGTAACTTTCCTTTCAGCTAGCTTCTTTTTCACCAGTTCATCAAAATCACCCACTTTCATTCTCAGCTTTGTTTTCCGGCACGAGAATTGATCGAAGCGTTATCTCAAAGATTCCACCACTCTTTCCTCCTCGAATGAGGCAATGTTCAACATTTTAGGGAGTGTTTGATTCGAGAATATACTTTGCCGTCTTTCGAAGAACATATCCAGAAAGGTCGGGATAGGCATTGATTCGAGTGGTATCGATCAAGATGAACCGTTCCCGCGCTCGCCATTCGGTCTCTTCGCCTCTCCTTCTTCAATCTTGGGCTTCGAGCAAAGCGATCGATTCAGTTATGAAGTTCGGTGTTAATGGATCGAGAAATGGTTCATCCAGGAGTGCATCCAAATTCAGCAATTCCTGAGGTTCAGGTTGATCTGAAGTCTAAACTGGTCTTTCTTCAGTAGTGATCTGAGGTCCCTTGAAAATTTCCTGAGAAATTTTATCTGAGCTTAGAGAGGTTTCAAGTACCTCAGAGAAAACATGCTCCTCAGTTTCTTGCTCCTGCACATTTGTCACCACCTGAGCAAGAACCTGGAGTGGAGATTTCAACCCTTGTTGGCCTTCAAGTTGAGTTTCTTCAGATTCATTGGCCTCCTTCTCAGCAATAGTTTGCAGTCTTTTTCTCTTCTGAGGGGCCAATGTTTACTTCTTCAGTTTTTCACCTTTCTCCCTTTTTATTTTCATCAGTGCTTTCCCTCTGGCTTGCCTAGTTTCTTCATCAGCTTCCTCGGTGGATTTCTGAGAAGTTTTTCTGGTTTCCCTAACTTGCTCAACCTCTGCAGTATCCTCCTCAACTTCTTCTTCTGTTGTCTCCTCCTGAGACTCAGCAATCTTTTCTTTCTTTTCCCTCAACGTCCTCTTAGTTGGCTTGAACATGATTTTGGATCTAGGGAAAGCAGTTGAATTTGCAAAGATGTCCTCCTCTTCTCTGCAAGTTTCCAAGATAAATGCAATCTTGGTTGCATGTAGGATTTTTCCTTTGATCACCACAGAGTCATTCACCTTCTGAATGTGTTTGGCTTGATCACTGATCACTTTGATCAAGTAGTGCAACCAGTTAAATGCCCGTGAAGGAGAATCCTCAATCGCCGCCATTAACCTCAGCTTGGGTTTGCTTATCTGCTCGAAACTGCCAGATCCACTCATAATGCATTTGCTCACAATATCTAATAGTACTCGATATTTAGGCTTCAAATGCTTTTTATTTAAAGTAGCTTCAAACTTTACCGGATGCTCAGCAATCTGATCCAAATATTCCTGTTCCCTACCCACCATGTACATAATAGGGTCTTCGCCTCGATCATTCAACTCATATATGACATTTAAATTCTTAGGAATAACATACAATTCCCTGACAAAATCCACATACTTTGTACCATGTTCCAAGTGCAACACCGTAATCTTAGATTCTATGCAGTTTTCGTCATCCAATTGCATATTAGCAACAAATTCGATTACCTCTTTGGCATATTCGGCATCTGGTTGATTCGCGACCAGACAGGTAAGCTTAGCCACACGAATCATATGCAACGCCTCCTCCTCGTGAGTCGCGTTGGATGTGCTTTCCAGAGAGACAACATTTTTGTATCAGGGTTTGTTGGTAACTGCGAGTTTGTCGTATACAGAGAGTGTCATTTTTGGTGATTTTGGTGAAGGATTTATTTGAGATATGAGATTTCTGGACAATCGAAGATTTTGAAGTAGAGGGTTTGTGAAGACGAGGGCTTTTTGAAATAAGGTTTGAATGAAGTCTTTGCAATGGATATAAGATTTTGATTTATGGAAAATCGCGTAGATGCAGGTTTTGACGGTCAAGATTAAAATCGGCTAAAAATGGGTAATTGAAAGGATGATTTTGCAAGTACTTAGCCGTCAATTTATCCTTTTTGGTGATTAATGAACAGTGCATTTAATTACTGTTCCTGCAGACCATTGAATTTCCTCGAGAATTTCAAACGTCCCGCCCAATTATTTCTTTAGGTGTTTTGTCATTTATTACCAATGATTACTGAGATTCAGTTTTGGATAATAAATGAAGTGCATGAGTCAATACTTCTTCAGACTAATTTTCTCCATCAGTCCTACTGAGTTTTGACCTTGATAAAATATCAGTATAATACTGAGTACTAAACTTCGTGATTCCGAAGTTTCCCAAGACTTCGGTGTTCGGGACTCTCAATTTTATCGAGTTTTTTTTTCCAAAAAACACGAAAAACTTCATGATCCGAAAACCTTCAATTTTTCAGATTTGCATTATTCACCTGGATCCAACATTCCTAATTCAACTGATAGTTCCTGAAATATTGATTCAACCAAAGGTTTAGTCAAGATATCAGCTCTCTGTTTATCAGTATGAATTTTCTCCATTCTGATATCCTTCTTCTCAACATGATCTCTGATGAAGTGATGTATGATATCAACATGCTTACATCTGGTGTGCAATACTGGATTTTGTGTAATAATAATTGCACTATTATTATCACAAAATATAGGTACTTCATTAGCTATAATCTTATAATCCCTCAATTGTTGTTACGGCACAACAAACTTCCCCGCACCATGTATTGGCCAGAAGATTGGTTGCTCTTCGAGGTATGTTTCTTTGAAAACCATGATATCAGTTTACTTCCAAGAAATTGACAAGTTCATGTGGTAGACTTCCTGTAAATTCTACATCCTCCATAGTCAGCATCTGAATAACCAGTTAATTCAAGGTTATCATCAGCTGTGTTGGGAGATGAATTTAATAAAAGATTATATGATTTTGATTAAGATCCCAAAACCCCTGAGTATGACATGTTCAAGAATGATCTTGATAGATGAGTCAGATTCTTTTAGAGTATTCAGGATGTTATTCGCAAAATGTATAGTCACAGATATAGTTCAGATAGGTTCAAGTCCCTCAAGACTCAAGACCTCAAGACTCAAGACCTCAAGACTCGAAGACCTCAAGACGCAAGATCAAGATCGAGTATTTGAAGATCAAGAATATCGAATTACAAGAATTCATCAAGACTCAAGAATGTAATGAATGATTTGAATGATCCGGAGGCAATCAATATATCTATCTCAAGGTTAGATATTGCCAAGACATTCAAATGCATAAAGGAACTAAGTCGTTGTTGTTAAGGTTATATCAAACTCGAGTTTGTAAACAAAAAATGAAGGTGCTTTTAATCGGAGATAAAAGTCAAAAAGAGGAAGACGACATGAATATATCGATAATCGACATCGACAAAGTCAAGAAAAAAAGATGGATGTAACGAAAAGTTCCAGATCGCAAAAAGTGAAGACCCATTTACATGAAAGGTTATTGCCTAAAAAAGTGTTAGGGAGTTTTCAAACCCTAAATATAGCCGTTTCTCCATAAGAGGGAACTCACGGGTTATCTCTCCAACGGATAGTTTTCAAGAGTAACCTTGGTGTATGCCTATAAATCTTGGTGACCCTCTACATCGTAAGGTGACCAAAAATTTATACATAACTCAAGAGCTCAAACTTATTCTTGCAAAAGTTAAAGCACTCGAAATACCTTGAATTTCCCAAGTGCTTCTATATTGAAAGAGAGCTCACTTTACTAAGCCTAGCTTGATAAGATTTATCCAAAGCTTAGTCGAGATATCCTAAACCTTTGCATTGTGCTTCATTGTAAAGGATATCTCATCCTAGTTGAAACCAACCAAGAAACCCCAAACCCTTGAGAAGGTAGTTGGAGTGTGTTTGTTGGTGAGTAGAGTTGTAAAAGAGTTAGTAAACTACGCGGAGTAGTCGAGGAAAACTTTAGAGGAGATTTAGTAAGCCTCTGCGGGGTAGTCCGAAAGCTTGTGTGTGATTGAAGTTAGTAAACCTATGGAGGTAGTCGTAAAATAAGTAAAAGAGTAGTCGAAAAACTTCGTACGAGTTGAGTAAGTAAACTACGAGGTAAAAGCTCGAAGTTGATAGTGAATTTCTCACGAAGAGTCTGAGCTTGAGTCTACGAACCACTATAAGATTTGGTTCTTTATCCGTGCTTAATCGTTGCATTAAATTTTGAAAGCATACTTTTAAATCGATATTCGTTGGAATCAATCCATGAAGTTGCATAAACCTAATCACTATTTCATAAGGGGAAGGTTTTCAAAGAAAGCTTAAAACGAGTATAAACTATCAAGATAATCGAAATAAAGCAGAACAGATAGTTTTTCCGAGGATTGAAGAAGTTAGTTATCGATCCAAGCAACTTTCAAGGATCTCTCGACACTCGAGGACTCGGTTGGGATTATCGAGGTATCCGAAAATTTCGGGATCACCGTCTCAATGAGACTTTGACTCGGAGCGATCGTGCTTCTCGAACCTAACCTTCAGGATTATCGAAGTGACCTCAAGAAGAAAAAGTTTTAAAATTTGAACACGTGTATTCCCCCATACGCGTGTAAGACTAATTTTCACCGGGACCAAAAAGTGGTATCGGAAGCGTTGGTTCAACTTGACCACTCTTTGTGTTGACAAAGTTTTATTTTCAAAAATACTTGTGGTCTATCGAATGATCTTATTTTGAAAAAAAAAAATTCTTTTCAAAAGATCGGAAAAATGTCTTCTAAAAAACTTCCCATGTTCTCGGAGAGAACTATGATCTATGGAGATCGAGAATCGCAGGCTCATCTCGTGATTCTAAACATGGGTATGTGGAGAGTGGTTTCTCAAGGACCATTCAAATTCTTGTGGTGAATCTAATTACGAAGAAGAGAGAATTGATCTAGAGCAGAATTTCCTAAGTCGATGACCAACTAACTCTGAGAGAGAGAAAGTTAGTCAATCTAGACTACATTGCAAAAAGACACACTATCAAAGACAATTGATGATGGTGTGATGGGAATGATCTCTTTGAATATCGCTAAGAAATATGGGATACACTTTTATGTGCAAGGCACGAGATCATATAAAAGAAAAATAAACTTTCAAAGTGGCAATTGAAAAGTTTGACAGTTTTTGAAATGGATGATGGTGAATCAATAGACAAATTGGAAGTCGATTCACTAAAGATCATGAATGATCTAAATGCACTTGGAAAGAAATATCCACAAAGAGAAGTGGCATTGAAAATTCTTAGAGTCTTTCTAAGAAATGGGATATTCATGCAATGGTGATTGAAAACACCAAGAACATTAGTTCAATGCCATACCAACAAGTCTTTCTCTGAAATTTGAAAGCCTATGAATTTGTAATTGATAAGAAAACGACAAAGAAGGATGATTCTTCATCAAGTAAAAATGTGGCTTTGAAAGCCAAAGATAAAACTCATAAAAACTAAAAGAGTCGAGAACCCCCATGCCAAACATCGGGATGAGCTTGATAAAAGACCGATGGCAAGGAGGTTTGACAGACTTAATAGTAGATTTGGAAAATACAAAAAGCTTTTTCAAGCGAACCACAGTACCGAGAAGAAAACCGAGGACGGATCAACCGAGAAGAAGAAAGGACTGAAAAGTTGAAGGATCTTTCATCCGAAAAAAGGACTCCAAGTCCAAAGAAGAAAAAAGGATGATGATGCCAACAGATCTTTATAATGAAGAAAGGTCACTTCAAAAGTATGATTGTCCGAGTTGAGTCTTTAAAAGAGACCGTAAGTTCTCCAAAAAGGCCATGGTTGCAGAAGAAGAACACTACGAAGAGGAATCTAGCTCTTCGGATGAGATATTCTCGAAAGTGAAAGTGATGACATCCGATGGCCATTGAGGAGGTAAACTCTTCATCTCTGTTGTTGCTCCTACACTAAAGACAAGAGTTTTCAAGTTCAGCTGAAAATAGTTTATTTTGATGGATGGATTCTTTTGAGAATCGATGAAGAAAGTTTTATAAGGATCGCTAAATAAAACTCAAGAGAGTTAATTCTGAATCTTTGAAAATGGGTCGATTTATGGGAGCTCTTGATGAATGGATGTTACGAAAGTACAACTCTCGAGAGAAAGAAAAAGTTGATAGATCTAACTAAAAAAGAGAAATCCATTTGAAGAAATTGATTAATCGAACTTAAGTTGTCTTTTTGAAACCATGAGGAACGTAAAGGTTAACTTTGAATTGCAAGGTCCCCCATGTGAGGCGTAAGTCTAGGGAATGAATAGATCGAAAAACTTTTCGAGAAGGCGAGACCAGATCCGGGTTATGTGAATCAAAGAAGATGAGACACCTTTTCTAAATCGAGGTTGATTTCGTTTTTTGTTATTTTGGTAATCGGATCTTTATTTGTCTTCTAGTCACAAGTCATGGTAACTTCTTTTTGCTTTCTTTGGAAAACGTTCTTTTTACGTGGATTCGGGTGTGGATGAGGCGCTTCTTTGCTCTTTCCTTTCTTGATTTTTGTTGAAATGGGGCTCGCCAAATAAGGTTCCAATTAACATCAAGAGATTGCTTAACTAAAGAATTGATTTTTTTCATAAAATTGATGTTGTCAATTTCTTTGTCACATTTTGGTGATGTCATATGGGCTAAATAAGGTGATCGTCTAAAATGTCAAACAACGGTCTGATCTTTCTTTTGAGCAAATGTTAGAACTCTCTGATCCGAGATTGAAAAACAGTGATATGTCGATCGATTTCTTCTCAAGCGACGACGATTCGTCTCGGTTTTTTTTCAGATCCACACTCAAATTCCGCAAGAATTGAAAATTCGCATCACCGGATTGGATTATGTGAAGCGAGCAATATGTTTAAATCCGGCCTTCTTTAATTTGTTCCACCTCCATGGATTCAGAATCCTCGGTGGTTTTAATTTATCCTCAAAGATCTTCGTTGCCGATTCAGATAGTTGCACATGATCTTTCCTAATGAGTGGCCATCTGGTGAGATAGACTTCATTAAATTTGTGCATAATCAATATCAATATCATATCCTGGAAAAAACAAAAGGCAATGAAGCATAAATTAAAAAAAAACTTTTTTAAAAACAATGTTTTTAACGGAAAGAAAGATTCATCATTAAGCATAAAAGAAAAATATTACAGATTCAAATTTTAGGAGAAGATTTTGAACTCTAAGAAATCGCTTTTGAAGAAAGAGAAAATTTGAAGTTTTTCAGAGAATAGTAATGCAAGTTTGTGAAAAAAAAAACTCGTAAGGTTTGATGAATCTTATATAGACGGAGGGTAAAATAAGACAAGATTTTGAAGATCAATCGTTTTTTGAAAAGATTAGACGCTTCCAAAGCGGTTTTGATCGTAGGTCGAAAAACGACGCATACAAAACTTTTGGATTTAAAAAACGATTAAAGGTTAATACATGTACCCCACGTCCGCATTAAATGATTTGCAGAGTACACGTCACAAGGATAATGGATACAAGAAGGCAAATAATATCGATCCGATAAATAAGTAAAGAACAAGAGAAAAGAAATCAGATTCTGGTTGATCGATGTTGTTAATCACCAATATTACTTGTCAATGTTGATTCCACTTGTTGATCTTAGTCATTCCGCTTTAAGCCTTAAGAAATTTCCTAATCCGATCCTTTCAACCGATCTTTCCAACAGATCCGATTTGTTAAAGGAAAAGAAGATCTTTCCTCGAAACGTTCGATTTCCTTTTGATTTGATCGGTTGAAGTTCCTTCAACCGATATTTCCGATATAATCGATATATGTCGATTTATTGGAGTTTCAAGCTCAACCAGATCTCTCTCATCCGATCATGCTCGTAAGTAATCGATTTTGGTTGACCTAATCCGATTCTTTTCGATTAAGCCAATTCTTGGGATAAGTGTTACCAAAACTTAAGAGTAGTAATTTTTATTCCTAAGTGTGGCGTGATTGACATGCGTAAATTATATCAATCTTTCGATATGTCAATCAACCGTAAATTTATCCAATTATGGCGTGATTTCTATTGTTGTCCTTTTGATGCAAATTTTGATAGCTTCTTGAAATGAAAATTGCATTTGCATCCTTGCTTGGCCTCTATAAATTGGACCAATGTTTTACACAACATCACCCATTCACCATACTTATCTTCTTTGTAAGAATCATGTATCTTGGTGAACCCTTGTTGATGGTGAGACTTAAAAAACACTTTACACCTTTTTATATGATTTCATCTTTTCAAATCAAATCCCTTATTCTTTATTTTTTCTTCATCATCTTGATTTCACACATCGATTCTTTTGCAAAAGCTTTCTACCACCAGAGCGGATCTGATCTCTGACTTCGAGAGAAGAAAAGGATGCACCTTGTAACGGATGATGTAACTAACCATCGGACTTAGTCAGAGAAATAAAACGCAAACACATGTGCCCATGAGAATCGATGACCAAAACACACGTGTTTTGGAGAGCCCTACTACCTTTTAGGGCTCTCGGGCTTAGAATCTATTATCCGCCTCGGTTTTTTCTTGATCTTGACTTTTCGACCATTGGGGATACGTTCTTTAAAGCCTCTCTCACCCCTTGTTAAGTGGGGGAAAATGAAGTTTAAAATCTCTCTTCTTTCAACCAATGGGGTTAGGATGAGGTTTAGGTTTCAAGATAGTGTAGGATTTTGGTTAACATTTATGTCTTGACCTCCTCCTTCTTGTACTTGTAACTTCGTAATGTAACCTCACCTTCGGGTTTTTATCAATGAAAAGTTCGTTATTTCATCGTTGTGTAAATTCACCTTTCTTATGCGATTGTTTTAGCTTTTAATCTCGAATCTTGCTTGTTGAATATCCTAAAACGAATCACAAAGAAATACTATAACCAAATTGAAAGATAATCCTTTAAACCGAGCATTTTCCTTGTCGATAAAACTTGAATCGATCGGTTCCTTTAAACCGATAGACTTTAAATCGATAAACTAAAACCGATCGTTCCTTTCGATCTGGTAGCGTGTAAGGATCGATTTTTGCTTATCGGTCTCTTGAGATCGATTAAGATACCAAACTCAATCGATTTTCTCTCGATCCGTTAGTCTCTTGAAATTAGTTCGAGAACATTCCATCAAACATTTTAGGTGACATTTCTCCAAGATCTAGAAGTCTGGCTCATTGCATAAAGAATCTGATCTGATTAAGTGGCTTGTTAGAATATCACCCTTCAGAATCAAGATGAATCTTTTCCATTCTCGATATTCTTCTTTTCAACGTGATCTCTTATAAAAGACATCCACATGCTTGCATTCAGATGTAGAACCGAAAAACTAACAAGGATTTTAGCTACAATGTTGTAATCCTGGCCGATCGAGAAAACAACCCATATATTTCTTTGTTGATGTCGAATCCTTCCTAAGAACTCGACATGTTCCCGAGGTTGAGCGTCAATCTTGCAACCTCCATAATAAACTAAGTTTTAGATTATCATTCGATGGGTAAAATAAACCAAGGTTTATTGTTCCTTCAGATACTTAAGAAATAAGGTGGCTTATCATCGATTTGTTGAAAACCGCACATACAAAAATAAAAAGTGATATCCGGATCGGCAAAGTATAATAAAGATCCAATGAGAGCCCTATATTCCTTCCGAGACCATCCTCATCCGGATCCATCTTGAATCCGATCATCATAGGAATTTTCGCTTCCTTACTATTACGAATTCCAAACTTAGCCAAAAAGATTCCTAGTGTATTTTTTGGCGGATGAATATCCCTTCAACTTTGTTTAACTTGGAGACCTAGAAAGTAATTCATCGACCCATCATGGACATCTGAATTTCCCTTGATCGGTTTTTCAATCTTTCACATAGGCTCTTGTTAGGAGATCCGAAGATGATGTCGCCCACGTAAATCGAACCATCGTAATATCTTCTCCATCTTCTATTCTCAATAAGGTTTGCCCATTGTTCCTTTAGTGAACCCACTTTCGATCAAGAACCGAGAGAATGTATCTAAAGCTCGCGAACTGTTTGTGCCATAAAGAGCTTTTCTTAAACGATACACTTGGTTGCCCTTTTCAAAGCACGGAGGTTGTTCGACATAAACTTCCTCCGCTAGTACCCCGCTTAAGAAAGCACTTTACGTCCAGAAACTCGAATGGCTTCAAAGCGGCGGCGATCGTGCAAAGGTCTCATCGTAATCAATTCTTCCGATTGGAATACCCCTTTAGCAAAGTCTTGCCTTATTTCTCGGTGATGACATTTTTCTCATCTCTCTTGTTCTTGAAGAATTTCGTACAATTACGTCTTGATGACGTCCGTCTACTAGTTCCCACACTTCAAAAGCCTCCTCGCATGGCTTTAATCCAATTCGCCTTGTAATGCTTCCATCGATTGTAGTTGGTTCCTTCATAGACAGATAATAAAGAATACATGGCACTTTCACCAATTGAAGTTTTAATTTTATCGACGGGTCTCCAATTATCGATCGGTTGGATGACCGGGTTATCCGTGTCCTTCGTTTCGATTTTGCGTCGGTTTTGAGAACATCGAGTTTCGATAAAATCTTATTACTTAGTGATTGGGAGTGAAAAGAGGTTATGGTCCACTTGATAAGAACAAGTCTCGGTGATGTTGGAATCATCATGTATGTACATTCGTGAGAACTTCAGAGTTCCCCGAACCGGATGGTTCGCTTCTTATCGCCTCAAATTTAACAAGTTGTTCGTACCTCAGATCTCGATTGATCCGTGAATCACCTAGATCCGGAATGTAAATTGATCGATTTCGATCCTTTTTTCCTTGATCGTTACCGATCCATTTTTCAACATCGAGTTCTCGTAGATCGTACTTTTGTTCGAGGCGATTTCTCTTGATCGTAAGATGCTTCATCAAAGGTTACATGGGTGTTTCTTCCACAACTAGGGTTCGTTTGTTGTAGACTGAAGGCTTTGCTAGATGAGGAATACCCCAGAAAATACCCTCATCGACTTGGCCTCAAAAGTCTTCAACCGACTTTTCCCATTGTTGTGTATGAAAACAAAACTCAAAAAAACATGGAAGTAAGAAACACGAGGTTTTCTCGCCTCTTCCAGTTCATAAGGGTGTTTTGAAGTGAGCCTTAGTCGGGGAGACATCTTGCTGCGTATGGCATGCGGTGTTGATTCCGCCGAAAACGGTTTGGTATCGCATGTTCACTAACATTGTGAAAAAATTTCTTTGAGAAAATTCATTTAGGCGTCCTCGAACTGATGTTTCATCTCAGATACCAAACTTAGAGCAAAAAATCGAATAATAAAGGAGTTGTAAATTGCATACCTTTATCTCGAATTTTTTCTTGACACCCTTCTCATTTTGTAATCTTCTTAGCATTTCGGGTATCTTGGTTTGTCGCCTCATTCTTCTTATGTAAGAATATAACCTTGTAAACTTGGAGTAGTCATCCACGATTACCAGAGTGTATTTCAAGGTCCGTTGAGAGACCGTAACGGTCCAATGAGAGATAATGATGGATAGAAAGAATCCTTTGAATGAAGCTTTGACTGTTTTCTTCCGACAATGTCCGATCTTTTGAGAACACTTCATTCGAAGTCCTTCCACTAGAGACATCCTAAGTTATCTTATTAAGAGTTTTAAAGTTCATGTTGAGCCAATCGCTACTTTTGGAACTCTTAACAATCAGCACGATTTTTTGGACAACTGCTCCAAACCGGTAGATCGTCCCTTTTCTTGAACCGATTAGCAATATCGTTGAGTAACTCGATTCTTGATTAGTGCATTGATCGCCGAGAACTCAATGTTCAACTAATTCAGAAACCGATAATAGGTTGTGCTTATGACCTTCGACATCTAGACTCGATTTTTGTACATCATCATTCTCTAAGGTTCGAACCCTTTGGTATAACCAAAGTTATCATCACCCAAGAGTACACGCTGGCCTTTTTGTTCTATGTAAGAACCGAGGAGATGTTTGCTTCCAATCATGTGCCTTGAGCATCCACTATCGATGTACCGAGATAGTTGCTTGCACACCTCCTTTGTTGGCCGGACCCACGCGAACTGCGCAATCGATCGGGTTTTAGGTACCCCTTTCGGATGGGGTCCCGAGGGGTTAGGTTTCGATTTGGGATCCATACAAACAGAGCACTTTATTGTGATCCTAGATATCCGATTTGAAATATTATCAACATAATCATACTTTATCCTCATATGCTTTTCGATTTGTATGATTACTTTTGGTGAACCTTGGATGACTTAGAAGACTTATGATTTATCTTTTCGGTTTGTCTTTCTTTTTATCCAATGGGAGAAATTTCTAAATTTTTGACTATAGGGGTAGGTACATTTCGCTACCATCAAAAGATTCATATCCTTTTCAAGACTATGAGCTTTACGAAGCATGCTTATTAAATGCGGTGACCTTGATGGGTCTCGATTAGACTTCCCTTTTTATAGGTTGTTTTTTCGATTCGACCGTTGATCAAAGTTGAGGTTTCTTCATAAGAACCGGGTTCTTCCGCGTGATTCCTCGGTGATGCTTTTTACCGGTTGGGGTCCATTTGTTCCTTTCCGGTTTAGCACATCCTTTTTACCTCGCCTCAACCGGGTCTCTTACCCCTATTAGATACAAGTTTAGCTTTTGGTGTATCTTTTTTCGTAAATTCGCCCGATTACACCTTTCGAGATGAAGGGCTTTTGAGGATGTGGAATACCAAGTCCCTCCTTATCAATCTTTCGAAAAAAAAAGGCGTTTATGTCTTTAACGGTTTGAGATGATTTTGAAAAAACATCTATTTTCTTACGCAGATTATCCCGAGGATTTCGGACTTTCAATTCTAATAGCTCATCGAATTTTGCTTGCAAGATTTTGAAGTCATCACTTGTTTTTTGTTAATTTCCATCGATCTTTGATCTGCTTTTCCCGAAAGCTTTAACTTCGAGAATTTTAAATTCCTCGGTTACTTACTCGAAAGAATTTTCAAATTGATCTAAGTTCGTGAGGCTTTTCTCGAGATCATTTTCTTTAGCAAGTGATTATTTCTAGTCCTCGGCCTTATCAGCTTACAATAGCATAAGTCTATCTTGCATTGGAAGATCTTGAAAGAGTAACTCAGTCAATCAAATGGTTTGTGAAGAATCAGGATTCCTCCCCGCCATTAAAATCGATCTTAAAAAGTCTTCAAAGAATGAATAGGAAATTCTTCAAGAAAAGTCATACTATCTTTGCCTTTATAGTACCGATTGAAATGGAAGCTTCGCTTTCCTTCAAATCTGAAATTTCCCTTCGATCCAAAGTTTCTTGAATTGGTTAGGGATCGACTATCTCTTTTCCCTTTCATCTCTCGCGGATCCTCCCGATCATCGAACGGTTTTTTCGAGATCTATTATCCGATCTCCTATCTCGCCCTCGCTATGTTGATAGTCCTTATAAAATCTTCGATACTTACCAAGTTGTATATCGACTTCTCAAGCTTCCCGGTAAGCAAAGCGACCGATTCTGACTTAATATATTTCCAATGGGTTCATTGGCCTTTGTTCCTCTTGGTTGCCTTAATCGATTTTGAAGTCGAGGTTTCAAAGAGGAATCTTCATCGCCTTGATTTCAAAAAGTCGAACTCGTGAGCTTTAAGACTCAAGAACAAACTTTGGTTTCATTTTTGAAATGTCCCGCAATCTTTGATTACCGCGGACCTTCATATCCCACTTCGGTGAGAGACCTTAGGATTTTATAACATCTCTACCAAGTTCTCGGCTTGTTTATAGACATTGTAATTCTTCCATCGAGTTCGTTGAAAGAGTTTCTCGAACTTCACCGTTTTTGAAGAACTGTCTTTTATCTGCTCATTTTCCTCGCAGAACGCGAGTATCCCACATTGCTTTTCGCAGATTTGAGAACTTAATCTTTTCTTTGGTGACCTTATCCATTGTCTTCATGATGATACGTCTTCTTGCAATGGTGTCAGAGTATGCGATTTTCTTTCTTCTCGGTCCATCGTATCACAAGACTTCGGGAAAGGATCTCCTCCGATTGCAGGATTGTCGAGTAAATGATGATGGGTCTCTCGATGACTTCCATCAAATCGATCGAGCCTAGATGGTTGGACATATATATGGCCCAATGGCATACTCATCAATTGAGAACTTCGCAGATCATGATACATACCGGACGTGTTATCCATGCCGAGTGATTTTGGAAAATGAATGAGTTTTTAAAAACGGTTTTTCAAGATCGATTCTTTTGACCACAATGACACAAGTCGCTGGTCTCAAGAACCAACCGCCCGATACCACTCAGAGGTCGAATTTAAGGTTATGGAAGGCGTAAAGAGGAGGTGAATAGACTGAAAAAATGGAGATTAGGTGAGCCGGAAAGCAGATCGATTTGAGTGAATCAATTTGGTCGATAACCAAAAGGTCGTTCAGAACTATCCATTAAGCGATGTGTCGGAAGCTTTAAGTTTTACCCGTGAAAAACGGTTTTGATAAATCGATTCCAAGTTTTATCTTTTTAATGGATAGAAATATCGGTCCGATCGATCGAAGCTTGGTGCTATCTCGATCTTAACTTAGAATATGTATGACTTTAAGAATGCGATGTCGTTTAATCAAAACACAAGATTTATAGTGGTTGGACAAAAACTACGGCCCACTCTTCCCTTTCAAAAAGGGGCACCAACTTAACCGAACTTAACCGATTTAAATTTGGACTTAGTTTAGTGTGTTAGTCCAACACAAGACACAAACAGATGTTTTAAGAGTTCTCACTCAACCGATCCTAAATCAAAGATTAGAAACTCTAGATCGAATCTTGCTAAACAACTTATCCTAACTTGGGGTTTGGGTAAGATTGTTGAGGTTCCAACTATGAAATCTTTTCTTCTAAGATGGACGATAGCTAGATGAAAAGATTTTTGCTAAGAACTTATGGGATGAACACAATATAAAATAAGCTTGTTGAGGTTCTTCGATATGAAATCGACTATAGTTTGAGCTTCTTGATTATGTTGTTTGTCCAAATTTTTTTCCAAGTGTGATCCCATATTTATAGACCTTGAGATCAAAAGAGCCGTTGGAGAGCAATTTGAATCTCGTGCTATTTTAAACTTGCGGGCTTGATGTGAATGCTTCAGAACGGCATGGCCGAAAAGCGTGAATGTGTATTTTATAGCCGTTTGAGAGAGCAACATCGAATCCCGTGAGTATCGCTCTGTTCATACGTGTTTCTTCCTTATCGATGGAAGCCTGGTTTGCGTTGTTGTTCCTCCAACTAAGGTTGGTATTCATCTTGTTCAAAGACGATGATAAGATGAAAATCATTTTCATCTTATGAGCCGATCCTTCAAAAAGAATCGATCGGTCCATCCGATGGATTTGACTTGAAGCTTCAACCTCTTCGGGCCGATGTAGGTCTTCCGGTCTTATCTTCCGAAGTCATCCGATCTTCTAAGATTCGAGGTTTGAGCTTCACGAACCGAAGTTATCCGATTAGATTTCGATCCGATCTTCCGCTCGCTTTAAAAATGGGATATCGAATTTTCTTCCGATTCTTCAGATTCGACCTATACATAGTTCCCCTCAATATGTGACTCCATCTATTACATCGCTTTTTCTATACAATCATTATCAACCGGGTCTCCTATCGCAAATTGTAAACATTAAATGTGTCCGACCGGGTCCTATTACATGTGTTTTTGAACTTTCATCAAAACTATAAATTTCCCAACAATGCATCTAAAGTAATAGATGAAATCCAAGAGTTACCGAGATCCGCTTTACTATAAAAACTGGATTGGGATACATTAAACCTCACAAGGTCATCCGAATCTTTGCATCAAGTAGCAAGAAAAACAATCTTTGTTAAATCAAATGCACCTACACTTCAAACCCAAGAAATGCCCAAGGTTGTAGACAAGGGAAAATGACCTATGGCCAAGAAACCGAATGATCGGGTTAGAAAGCCCAAACCTCGGTGAAGGCTAGAAAACCCCCGGTCGATTGAAAATTTCAGCAAGTACTTCAAAGCCCAAAGCTAAGAATGCAAACTTGAAAGGATCTACACTGAACCATCAGAGGAATCTTCAGAAGAGAAACACTCAGCAGAGATATTCTCAACTGAAGAGACCAAGTCCTCAAGATCTCGAAAAGACCCATATTTCAAGACAGTAACCTAAACCCCACTTGCTTAAGGGTAAAGGTTACCCGAACCCAAGTCAACAAAGATTCGAGATCAACAAGACAGAAGCCAAAGCAATGGAACAAAAAGGCTTGAACCAAAGAAGAATTCAAAAGCCCATGTTCATGCTAAGGCCAAAGACTCATACACGTGAAACCGCTAAGGCACCCGTGAGTAGTAAATGTGTATGTAGATGTTTATGGAAGACAGATCGACCACTCTAAAGTGATTAGAGTTGTAAAGGCGATTTGGATCCCTAAAGGTACAATTTAACCTTGTAGGACCCTACACAAATTGGGTACCTAAGAATTAAATTGTTTTTCAGGAGGAAAACAAGGGCACTGAACTGACTAAAGATCACATGGCACTGATGAGCAGAGATGAAAAAGCTCCCGATATATGGTATCTTGACAGTGGATGTTCAAGACATATGACAGAACCCAGAAGATACTCAAAGGACTATGTTGAACAAAGAGGCCCACAGATCACTTTTGGAGATAACTCCAAAGACGGTGATCAAGGATATGGAACTTTGGAAATCGATTTCGATTCATATCCATGGTGTTTCATATGTATCCGGATTGAAGCATAACTTGCTTTCAATTAGCCAATTCTGTGATAAAGGTTTTAATGTTGAGTTCTCTAAGAACTTATGTTTTGTGAAAGATGATACATCACAGAAAGTACTACTGACTGGTACAAGAAAAGGGAATGTGTATCTTGCTGATTGGAGTTCAACTCCTAAAGATACATGTTTAGTTGCTAAAAGTTCCACAGATACCAGTTGGTTATGGCATAAAAGAATGAATCACCTAAATTTCAAAACCCTAAACAAGCTTGCAAGATTAGCTCTTGTAAGAGGGTTACCTAACGAAGTGTTCAGTAAGGAACATATTTGTGATGCATGCCAGAAAGGCAAACAGATAAGAGCATCATTTAAAAGTAAAGTTGAGGTTTCTACTGAAAGAATACTTGATTATTTCATATGGATCTTTTTGGTCCTATAACACCTGTGAGCACTAATGGAAGGAAATACACATTGGTAGTAGTTGATGACTACTCGAGATATACTTGGGTCATATTCTTACTCAGTAAGAAGGAGACTCAGATAAAGCTGCCAGAATTACTGAAAAGGCTCAGTATTGAGAAAAAACTGAGTGTGGTCAAAATCAGATCTGACAAAGGAACTGAATTTATAAATCATATTATATCGATTATTGTGCAAAGAAATGGAATTTCTCATGAAACATCACCGCAAGGACCCCTCAACAAAATGGTGTTCTTTGAAAGAAGGAGCAGAACTCGAAAAGAAGTTCGCAAGGAGGACAATGATAAAGGTCGATATTCCTAAAAGATTTTTAATGAAGTCGCCAACACCGCATGCTACTACGTGAGAATAGATCCATCTTGACCAAGAGTCAAGGCAAAACACCTTATGAGCTTTGGAATGAAAGGAAGCCTCTTGTTTTCTTTCTTTTCGTGTGTTTGGTTGCAAGTGTTTCATACACAATAATGGTAAAGATCGGTTGAAAACTTTTGATAGTAAAGCGATGAAGGAATATTCTTAGGATATTCAAGTCAAAAAGCTTTCGAGTTTACAACCGTAGGACTCTTATTGTGGAGGAAACACCTCATGTTGTTTTTGATGAAACTATTTGTGTTCGTAAGAAACAGAACATGATGCAAATGAACCGACCAAGAGGATCACCAGATTAAGCCGAAACAAAAAGATAAATCATCCATCGAACCGAGAAAAGAAGAAGTTGATCACTATCTATGATTGGAGTGACTCAGACTTCAGATAAAGAAAGGATGGAAATCGGGATGGTGGGACTCAGAAAACCAACACTCAAAAGGTGACTAATCGAGCAGACACTAGTTCGGACTCGTGCATGTGATGCCAATGAAGATGTGGTCACGGTGAGGCAAAATTCTCGAATCTATCAACCAAAGGGAACAAATGTCTCGACAATGTTCTCAATAGAATTTCCCTTGAGGAAGATGATTCACTTTCTCCTTTTCTCGTTGTTCCTCGAGTTTGCCGATTTAATCGAACCTAACATTTTAAATGTTGAGGATACTATGAAGGGGAACATCAAGAAGGAAATGGTTAGATAGTCATCCTACAAGTCGATTGTGGGTGATCTAACTGAAGGAGTTAACACAAGAAGGTTCCATGGTGAGAGTGCACTATTACGCTGCTTCCTATCGAGAGAAAGAAACGCCGAGATTAATGAAGCTCTACAAGATTCTTATTGGATTCTTCTTTATGCAAGATGAAATAATCAATTCTCAAGGAATGAAGTATGGGAGTTGGTAGATAGACCGAAAGGCACAATGTCATTGGAACCAAGTGGGTTTTCAAGAATAAAAGAGATGAAAACAACAACATTGTAAGAAACAAGGCAAAGGCTAGTTGCACAAGGTTATTCAAGAAGAAGGCTTGGATTATGATGAAACCTTTGCACTGTAAGAGAGAAGCCATCGATTGTTTCTTGCATATCGCCCACATGAAATTCATATCTATCAAATGGATGTGAAAAGTGCATTTCTCGAGCGGTGTGCTTAAAGAAGAGGTTTATGTGGAACAACCTCCCGGCTTCAAAAAACAGAATGACCAAGTTTACTGTGCTCGTAAAAGCCTTGTATGGTCTCAAGCAAGCACCCGAGCATGGTATGATACTCTTTTTCGCTTTCTTATCGACCATGGTTTTGTCAAAGGAACTGTTGATATAACTCGTTTCAGGATAGAGGATGGGGAAGATATCTTCTTCGGGTTCGGATATATGTTGATGACATCATTTTTGGATCTCAAACCATCACCGTGTGAAAAGTTTTCAACACCGATGAAAAGGCAAGTTTGAGATGTCAATGATGGGAGAGATGAATTTTTTTCTAGGTCTTCAAGTGAAACAATCAAAGGAAGGAATATTCATCAACCAGCAAAGTACACCGTAGATCTTATTGCAAATATGGTGTACAAAATTGCAACTTCGGTTAGGATTCCTATGAATACTAACTACAAGATGGATCCCGATTCGGAAGGCAAATCGGTGAATCATACCGATTATAGAGGAATCATTGGATCATTTGCTCTATCTCACGACAAGTAGGCGGATATAACATTTGTTGTTGGGATGTGTGCAAGATACCAAGCTAATCCTAAGACTAGTCACATGGAGGTCGCCAAAAGATACTAAGATATCTTAAGGGCACACGATGAAAGAGGATTATGGTATATCGGTGATGATAACCTTGAATTAACCGGGTTACTCGAGATGTCGACTATGGAGGTTGCAGACCGACAAAAGTCCACAACAGAACTTGTCAATTTCTAGGAAGCAAAACCGATATCTTGGTTTTCAAAGAAAAGGACCCTCAAAGCAACCAAGATTATCGTTTAATACATGGTCGCAGGAAGTCTGCCAGGCTTTATTCTTTCGCTCGCACAACAATTAAGGGATTATAAAGTTGTGGGCAATGAAGTACCAATATTTTGTGACAATAATAGTGCTATTGCTATTTCACAAAATCCGTATTGCACACCAGATGCAAGCATGTGGATATCGACATCACTTCATCGAGATCATGTCGAAAAAAGGACATAAGGATGGAGAAAATTCATATCAGTAGGCAAAAGAGTCGATATCTTGACTAAACCTTTGGTCAATCAAGATTTCGTGAACTTTCGGTTGAATTAGGGATGTTAGAACCGGTGTATAAAAAGTAAATCGAAAATTGAAGATTTTTCGGATGATGCAAGCTTTTCGTAACTCTACCGAGAAACTCGGGATAAAATGGAAATATTGAATCGAGTCTCGTGAAACTCAGATTCATCAAGGTCAAGACTCAAGAAGATTTGAACCCTTTCAAGATTCAAATATTATAATCGACATTTTATCAAGGTCAAGATTAAAGAAGACCGGCAGAGGGAAATTAGTCCAAGAGGTAATGACTCATGTGATCCATTTATTGCTTAAGTAAAACTTAGTAATCATTCGCATAATAAATACAAAACACCGAGGAATGTTTTTGGGCGGGATCGCTTTTAAATTAGAAGAAGGACAATATCATTTAATGCTCGCCACATTATTGACCAATGAGGATATTTTGGCGGCTTACTTTTCGAGAGATCGTTTGGTTCATATACCCGATTAATCGGAGATTAATCTCAACCGATTGCTTTTCACCTAACCAACACGATTCTCCACGATCTTGAAGCTATTTATACCTCTTTAAGCCATTCAAGCCAAAATTTTATCAAACCCTTCGTTCCCAAATACTCAGAACTTAAAACCCCTTTGCTTTTAAATCGCAAAAAACCTAAAAAAGCGTCACATTCTTCAATCATATTCTAAAAATGGCCCCAACCGTATTCGAGAGATTAGCTATAACCAATAAGCCATGGTACGAAGTTCATTGTCTCACTTGAAAGCACAACCAACTCAAAGCCGAAGAGGAGGCTCTGCGATATGATCCGATCGGCTAAACTTCACCCATCTAGTCGCAGCCGACTGCATCAGAGTTCGTAAAAAGAGGTAATCGAATTCATCTACAATTTGAAAATAGATGAAGAAGATTGTATGCACTCTTCGACACCAGATCTCATCTAGAGCACTCATCAAAATACATCGATTTTGAGAGGGAGATGTACATTGTTCCTAAAAATCAATGATGTGTTTGAGCTATGTGATAGAGGAGAGGATCCCTGCGATGTATATGTTCTGCAGAGAAAGCAGAGTACCTAGATAGGATTGCCGAGAATCCTCGTGAAGTTTGAGGCAATTTTGCACAAGAAGCACCTAAAGCCACAATATCGTGTACTGATGGATATTGTGAGCAAGAGCGTCATGAGTCTTGCGGGGAGTTTTGAGCAGATTAGTACCCCGAAGCTCAGATTGATGGTGGCGATCGAGGCATCTCCCACCACTGACTTCAACTGGCTGAAATTCTTAGTCCAGATGGTGTCGGAGCAAGCCAAGATCATAAAAAGAGTCAATGGGGAAATCACGATGAAAGGCAAGATCCACCATGCCACCAAAATTGCCTATATTTTTGGAGATGTGCGTAGAGGAGGAGGATATCTTCGCCAATTCAACCCCATTCCCTAAATCCAAAATTCTCTTCAAGCCCATTTCTTTGGAAAGAAGAAGGTGCCATTCGAGGGAAAAGAGAAAAGAAGGTAGAATCACCTTCACGGGCCGCCGAGAAAGAGACCCAACAAACTAGGGGAAGGTTCATTGGAGGCAAAAATGGAGCAAGGAGCAAAACCGATGAGGCAAAAGAACCTCGCTCCAAAGCGCAGAAGATTGGTGGTTCTCACCGACGAAGGTAGCAAAGATGATTCGAGGAGAGACAACCCGAGGGCCAAACCGCCCGAGTTCACCATTACAAGTGCCGCTCAGTTATCTCAAGGACACAGATCGATCGAGGAGGCGGGTCTTCTCCGAGGTGCTCGAGACATCACTAGTTCAGAGATAAAAATTTTTCAGAAATTTTAAAGCCGAAGAGATGCCTACTCAGATGTGCAGGCTCAGATCAAGAGCCACCAGAGTCGATCTCAAGAAAGGTGGTCAGATCGACGAGCCAACCCAGCACTACAATCGAGGAAATGCCACCAGCCTCGTAACCCACTTAGATGCAAATCGAGGACCTGAATGCACAAGCTTCAGATACTAATCGAGGCTCAGAGAAAAATGTACTGATGAGCTCCCGAGTTGACCTACCGCTTGATCCCTTACATTTAAGCTTCTATCGAACCAGAGAGCCCGAGATGCAAGAAGGGCGAGGTCAAGAAGGCGAGTGGAGGAGCAAAGGGGAATCTGCTCATCTCGATCGACACTCGAGCTCAAATTTCATACCCCTCGATCCAGCAAGATATATTCTTCAGATTAAGGACGATAGCAGATATCCTCAATCGACTCTTCCCGAGATGCTTGATATTCAGATTCAGAGGGGGGAAGACGGTGGAATGAGGAGACACCTTTCCCGACCGACTTCTCGTGGTTCGAATGACAAAGCTCGGGATGAAAAATTCCAATTTTGATGAGTTGGTTCGTAGGGAAGTTTAGCCGAGAAGAAAGCAATCGAGGTTGAGTGCCCGAAAACGGAGACAAATCCAAAGATGGAGATGGGGACCAACAGGAGATGCCGAGGATCGGCCTCAAATGGAAAAAGAGACGTCTGTTGTCGATCAACTCAGATCGAAGTTAAGACTCTTCGTACCTTTTCGCACTACTAATAATTATGCCAGAGTTACCGAAAGTACTATCTTTAATTTCAAAATGTCGATAATCGACCGAGGCTCAATTCGAGACCGGAGCTCGGGGAAGCCGGAGCTCGGGATGATCAAAAAAGATGAAGGTGCGTAAGGTCGCCGAGATTGATCTCACTCCCGTAAAATGGAGAAACTTGAGAAGATTGAGCCAATGTCGATCAAACTTACTCAGATGGAAGCAACGTTGGCCAATCAAGCTCGGATAATGGAAGGACTTAGCCATTCTTTCTAATCGGTGAAGATACAAAACACTCGACCACTCGGATGACCTCCATGGAAGAAAAATTTGAATGAAAAGTTGGAGGGAGTCAACGCAGAGTTAAATCTTTCAAATGAAACAAAAGCACTGTGAGTCGATCAATTTCTAGAGGTGAAACCGACAGAGAAAAACGAGGTCTTGCCGATCAATCTGGCCATTGAGGAAATGAGCTCGATTGTCTTTCATGACCAAGATGACAGAGATGCTTAAAGATGCACTCTCCGCCGCTTTGCCCACATATTCGAAGAAATGTCGTGGCTAAGAACCACATTAGGAGAATGGAAGATGAGCAAGATCAGGGAAGCGGAGAGATCCATTGTGTGAGCAAAGAACAAGATTATCACATGGACACGCTCTCTCGGACTTATTCCAAACTACGATGCCAAGAGGGGAAAGGAAGGTGAAGACCTCGGGAAGTTCATGGCACGATTTTGGAAAAGAAGGCTCTTAAAGATTTGAAATGTACAATCTAGCCCAAGCCTTTAAAGAAGTCGGTCTTCTTGAGAAGTTAAAATTTGCTCAAGTAGAGAAGTTTTCATCTACATTCGAAGTTTTCGAGCAAACCAAGCTTGAGGTTGCAAGAGAGAAACCGAGTGCTAGAACTAAGGTTGGAACAAGCCAGTCGGTCTTCGAATTACTATGAAGAGGAAAGCCTTGGGCGTTGTTCAACCAAGAAGCAAGCGTCGCGAAGGCTTCTAAGCCAATCCAGAGAAAGTTGGTTACGGATAATGAAGATGTAGAGGAATCTGAAGTCTCAACCTCAAAAGAAAGTCTTCAACACTGTGAGAGAGGCTCATGACACTCCAAAAAGAACAAGCTAAGAAAGTTGCCGCTTCGGGTCTCAAGAACCTCTATGATCGAGAAAGAAGATAGGCGAAGAAGCGTAAGCGGAAGAGTGACTTCGTGAAGTTTGCGAGCAAGAGGAAGGGAACATCGAAAAGATCGGAAGTGGCCCCATGTTGATAAATGGATGCCCATTAAACTCAACGACATGTGGGAAGAAGTGAAGAGAACCTTCGGTTCAATTATGATGTTCTCGAGGGAATGGAGAGGGAAGGCTCGGATCGTAACGAAGCTTTCATTGAATATCTTTCACCTTTTATCCAAAGTATCTACAAAATTTGGATTAATCTTGCGGATGAAGGTGGAGTATGATAGTAGCCCCGATCCATATTCCTATCCTCCTCCGAGACTTGGTAATGGCTTGGTAAATGAAAAGGCCATTACGCAAGAAATTGCTTTCAATCTGTTTGGTCATTGGGCCTAATCGAAACTTGATCCAGATATCATCGAGAAAGAAATGAAATTTGAAGAAGAGATTCTTGAATGTTTGATCCGGAAGTGCCACCGATGAAGTCGAAAATGAAGCAAACAGAGCAGAAGACTGAAGAGCCGAATCTGAAGACTAAAAGACTGAAGACTCAGAAGATTTTGTAATTCTTTAAATTTTTGTCTTTTTGATTTTGTTTGATAAATTCATTGTAATCTGTAATGGTACACATATCATCAATGAAGATTTATCATTATGCTCAAAAGATAATATCTCATTATCTTATTTTTACATGTCTTTATATTTGATATGCCCGATTCTTTGTTGTTTGGTGATGAAATTGTTGGGAGATTCTTTCTTTGAAGTAATTGTTGAGAGACATAACCAATCTTGTAATAGGATAAAATCAAAACCCGAGTATAGGTTATATGTTTGTAACAAGATATGTTTTGGCATCATCAAAAAGGGGGAAATTGTTGGGAGATGAATTTAATAAAAGATTATATGATTTTGATTAAGATCCCAAAACCCCTGAGTATGACATGTTCAGTAATGATCTTGATAGATGAGTCAGGATTCAGTTTTAGAGTATTCAGGATGTTATCTGCAAAATGTATAGTCAGCAGATATAGTTCAGGATAGGTTCTGAAGTCCCTGAAGACTCGAAGAAGACCTCAAGACTCGAAGACCTCAAGACTCGAAGACTCAAGACTCTAAGAAGACCTCAAGACGCAAGATCAAGATCGAGTATTTGAAGATCAAGAATACTGAAAGCACAAGAATTACTGAAGACTCAGTAATGTACTGAATGATCAGTATAAACCTGAATGATCCGAGGCACTGAATATATCTATCTGAAGGTTAGATATTGCCAAGACATTCAAATGCAGACAAAGGGAACTAAGTCAGAAGTGTTGTTAAGGTTATATCAAACTCAGAGTTTGTAACCAAAAGGGCCGTTGAAGGTGCCTACCTTTTACTGGAGATAAAAGTCAAAAAGAGGAAGACGACACTGTACCATACCGACATCGACAAAGGACAAAGTCAATTGAAAAAGATGTCAGATGTACGAAAGTTCCAGACTGCAAAAAGTGAAGACCGGCTACATGAAAGGTTATTGCCTAAAAAGTGTTAGGGAGTTTTCAAACCCTAAATATAGCCGTTTCTCACACACCATAAGAGGGAACTCACGAAGCTATCTCTCCAACGGATAGTTTTCAAGAGTAACCTTGGTGTATGCCTATAAATCTTGGTGACCCCTACACATCGAAGGTGACCGAAAAATTTATCGCAACTCAAGAGCTCAAACTTATTCTTGCAAAAGTTTAAAGCACTCGAAATACCTTGAATTTCCCAAGTGCTTCTATATATTGAAGAGCTCACTTTACTAAGCCTAGCTTGATAAGATTTATCCAAAGCTTAGTCGAGATATCCTAAACCTTTGCATTGTGCTTCATTGTAAAGGATATCTCATCCTAGTTGGAAACCAACCAAGAAACCCCAAACCCTTGAGAAGGTAGTTGGAGTGTGTTTGTTGGTGAGTAGAGTTGTAAAGAGTTAGTAAACTACGCGGAGTAGTCGAAAACTCTAGAGGAGAAGTTAGTAAGCTACTGGGGTAGTCCGCGAAAGCTTGTGTGTGATTGAGTTAGTAAACTACGGAGGTAGTCGAGGAAAACTCAAGGTCGGGTTGAGTAAGTAAACTACGTGGAGTAGTCGTAAAAACTCGGGGCGAAGTTGAGTAAGTAAACTACGAGGTAGTTAGAAAGCTCGAAGTTGATAGTGAATTTCTCCAAGAGTCGGGGAGAGTGGATGTAGGAGCTTGAGTCTCTCGAACCACTATAATCTGTTTTGTGTTCTTTATCGCTTTCCTTATATACATGCTTAACTATTTGCATTAACTTGATTTAAAAGCATACTTTTCATCGATATTGGTTGGAATCAATCCATTTGAAGTTGCATAAGTGAATCACGACCTAATCACTATTTCATAAGGGGAAGGTTTTCAAAGAAAGCTTAAAACGAAAGTATAAACTAAGTGGCCAACCATTCAAGACGATCGAGTAGCTAGAACAGATAGTTACCAAACCGGACTCTCTTCCGAGGATTCAAGAAGTTAGTTATCCGATCCAAGCAACTCGGGATCTCGACACTCAGGACTCGGTTGGGATTATCCGAGGTATCGAAAGCGACTCGGGATCACTGTCTCAAGAGACTTTGACTCAGAGCGATCCAGGCTTCTCGTAACCTAACCTTCGAGGATTATCGACCCAAGTGACCTCAAGAAGAAAAAAGTTTTAAAAAATCTTGAACACGTGTATTCCCCCATACGTGTAAGAAGACGTTTTCACCGGGGACCAAAAATTTGGATACCATAATCCTCTATTCACGGTGCTTTTTAAGATATTTGAGAATCTTCTTGGCGACCTCCATGTGACTAGCCTTAGGATTAGCTTGGTATCTTGCACATATCCCAACAAACAAATGTTATATCGTGCCTACTTGCGGTGAGATATAGCAATGATCCAATGATCCTCTATAATCGGTGTGATTTCTTGATTTGCCCTTCGTGATCGAGGATCCATCTTGTAGTTAGTATTCATGGGAATTCTAAGCTGCATTGCAATTTTGTACACCATACTTAGCAATCGGGTCTCGGTGTATTTTGCTTGATTGATGAAGATTCCTTCCTTAGTTTGTTTCATTCAAGTCCTAGAAAGAAATTCATCTCCCCATCATGTAGACATCTCAAACTTTCCTTTCATCGGGGTAAAAAACTTCACATAAGCGATGATTTGGAGAACCAAATATGATGTCATCCACATAAATCGAACAAGTAAGATATCTTTCCCATCTTCTATCCTTGAACAAAGTTCTATCAACAGTTCCTTTGATAAAACCATGGTCAATAAGAAACTGAGAAAGGATATCATACCATGCTCTGGGTGCTTGCTTAAGACCATACAAGTCTTTCCTGAGCCTGTAAACTTGGTCATTCTGACAAAATCCTGGAGGTTGTTCCACATATACTTCTTCCTTAAGAACACCATTCGGGAAATGCACTTTTCACATCCATTTGATAGATCGTGAATTTCATGTGGGCAAAAGATATGCAAGAAACAATCGATGGCTTCTAGTCTTGCAACGTGGTGCAAAGGTTTCATCATAATCCAAGCCTTCTTCTTGGGAATAACCTTGTACAACTAACCTTGCCTTGTTTCTCACAATGTTGTTGTTTTCATCTCTCTTATTCTTGAACACCCATTTAGTTCCAATCACATTGTGCCTCTTAGGTATGTCCACTAACTCCCAAACTTCATTCCTTGTGAACTGATTCAGCTCTTCTTGCATAGCAAGAATCGAGAATGAATCTTGTAGAGCTTCTTCAATCTCAAGTGGGTTCCTTTTTCGGATAGGAAGCAAATGTAACAAAAGCACTTTCTCCATGGAACCTTCTTGTTTTAACTCCTTCGATAGATCACCCACAATCGACTTGTAGGATGACTATCCAACCATTTTCTCTGGATGTTCCCCCTTCAAGAGTATCCTCAACATCATAAATGTTAGGTTGAGGCGATTCATCAAATTCGAGGAACAATGAAAAGGAGAAAGGAATCATCTTCCTCGGGGACATTTTATTTTAGAACATTGTCGAGACATTTGTTCCCCCTTGGTTGATAGATTCAGAGTTTGCCTCTTTGTGACCACATCTTCATTGGCATTACATACCGAAGTCCGAGGCGGTGTATGTTCAGATTGGGTCACCTTCCGGTGTGTTGGCTTTCCTTGGGTGGAGAATTTCCATCCCGAGTTTTTCCGTCTCCGAACTTAACATGCGAGTCGATTCACTACATTCATAGAAAGTGGTGACTTCTTCTTCTCGTGTTCGGAGGATTTCTTTTTCAAGCTAAGTCCGGTGATTCTCTTGGTCGGGTTCTCCCGAGTCATGTTTCTGTTTCTTCCGAACACAAATAGATTCATCAAAAACAACATGAGGTGTTTCTTCCACAATAAGAGTCCTCTGATTTGTAAACTCTTTTTCTTGACTTCGAATATCCTAAGAATATTCCTTCATCGACTTTTTACTATCAAAAGTTTTCAACCGATCTTTACCATTATTGTGTATGAAACACTTGCAACCAAACACACGAAAGAAAGAAACAAGAGGCTTCCGTTCATTCCACAGCTCATAAGGAGTTTTTCCTTGATTCTTAGTCAAGATGAATACATTACGAGAGAAGCATGCGGTGTTGATAACCCGACCCAAAATCTCTTAGGAATATCAAACTTCAAAGAATCATTGTTCTTGCGAACTTCTTTTTCGAGTCATATTTCTTCTTTTCGGTGACACCATTCTCATTGTGGGGTCCTTTGCGGTGATGTTTCATGAGCTATTCTATTTGCTGCACAATAATCAGATATATATGATTGATAAATTCAGTTCCTTTATCTGATCTGATTTTGACCACACTCAGATTCTTTTCAGTACTGAGTCATTTCAGTAGTTCAGGCAGTTTTATCTGAGTTTCTTTCTTACTGAGTAAGAATATGACCCATGTGTATCTAGAGTAGCCATCAACTACTACAAGTGTATATTTCCTGCCATTAGTGCTTACAGGTGTCACTGGACCAAAAAGATCCATATGTAACAATTGTAATATTCTGTCAGTAGAAACATCTACTTTGCTTTTGAAAGATGCTCTGATTTGCTTTCCTTTCTGACAGGCATCACATACATGATTTTTACTGAACACTTCATTTGGTAACCCCCTCTTGCAAGTTTGTTCAGGGTTTTGAAGTTTAAGTGATTCAGCCTTTTGTGCCACAACCAACTGGTATCAGTGGAACTTTTTGCAACTAAACATGTATCTTTAGGAGTTGAACTCCAGTCAGCAAGATACACATTTCATTTTCTAGTACCAGTCAATAAAATTTTCTGTGAATCATTTTCTTTCACATAACATAAGTTCTTAGAGAACTCAACACTGAATCCTTTGTCACAGAATTGGCTGATAGAAAGTAGATTATGTTTAGACCAGACACATATGATACACCATGGATATGAACAGAATCAACTTCAAGAGTTTCATATCCTTCAGTTTGTCCTTTTGAGTTGTCTCCAAATGTGATTTGATGGCCTTTTTGCTCAACATAGTCAGTGGGTAATTGCTTATATCCTGTCATATGTCTTGAACATCCACTGTCCAGGTACCATACAACAGGTGCCAATTCATTTCCACTCATCGTATATGTTGTCTTCATTATTCGGTTCAGTTCTTTTCCTTTTACGAAAAAAGCAGATCAGTTCTTAGGTACCCATTTGGTGTAGGGTCCTACCAGGTTAGTTGTACCTTTTGGAACCCAAATCTGCCTGACAACTCTAATTACTTTAGAGTGACTGATTTGTCTCCCATAAACATCTATATATACATTCACCACCCTAGGTGCCTTGGCAGTACCCTGTGTATGAGTGTCAGCCTTAGCATGAATATGAGCCTTAGAGTTCTTCTTGGGTTCAGGCCTTTTGTTCAAGTGCCTTGGCTTTGGTGCAGCTGGTCTCTGTCTCTACTGACTTGGGTTCAGGAAACCTTTACCTAGGCAAGTGGGGTTTAGGTTGCCTATACTAAAATTGTGGTCTTTCGATGTCGAGGACTTGGTCTTTTCGAGTTGAGAATATCTCTCTTTGAGTGTTTTCTTCTTCGAAAATTCCTCCGATGGTTCAAATCTCTGATTTCTTCAGGTTGGTATTCTTAATTTTAAGGCTTTGAAGTCATCGGCTTCGAAAATTTTCTTGAGTGTTAGGGTTTTCTAGCCTTTTCGAGGTTTGGGCTTTCTTCCCCTGAACCTTCAATTTTTCTCGAAACCATAGGTCCTTTACCCTTGTCTAAAACTCGGGTTGTTCTTCAAGAAGAAGATTTGATGTCATTTGGTTTAACAAAGGCGATCTTGGTGCTACTAGAAGAAAAGATTCAAGACCTTGTGAGGTTCCCCCGGATTATATCAATCCGGTCTTTATAGTTGCAGTCTTTGATAACTCAATTTCATCTATTACTTTAGATGCGAGAATTCAATAGAGCTAACTTTTCTCTGCAAGACTATCCTCACATTTCTTTAGAGTCTCATGCTTCTCAAAGAGGTCATTGAACTCGGTTCGATAAAGTTTGAATCTCTTCATGGATTTCTCTAATTTTCCATTCAGATTTCTATCACTTTCTTTTTCTCGAGAGTTGTACTTTCGGAACATCTAATTCATCAAGTAGTTCCCATCAATTGAGAAGTGATCTCAAAGATTTTTAGAGTCTTTCCTCTTGATTCTCGTGATCGGTTCCTTGTTACGCTCTTGAGTTTCAAATGAGCGATTCTTGTAATACGAATAGTCCTTCATAAGATTCTCAAAAGAATCCATCAGTCAAAGATTCTTGGTTTCTGATTGAACTTGAGAACTTCAGTGCTTGTGTAGGAGCAACAACAGAGATAGAAGAATTTACCTCCTCCATGGCAACAAGGCGGACATCATCATCTTTCACTATATCGAGAATATCTCATCTGAAGAACTGGATCCTTCTTCAGATTGTTCTTCTTCCTCAGCAATCATAGCCTTTTTGCTGGAGATTTTCTTGTCTCTCTTGGCTTGTCTCTCCTTTCTTTCTTTAGTACTCAGCTCAGGACAGTCATATTGGAAGTGACCTTTCTTCTGACAGTTGTAGCATCTGTTGGTGTCATCATCCTGATCACTTTCCTCCTTGGTCTTGGAGTCCTTTTTCTTGGATGAAGATCCTTCAGCTTTCTGGTCCTTCATTTTCTCAGTGGATCTGTCCTCAGCTTTTGAGTTTCTCTTGTACCTGTAATTCCTGTAGTATTTCTTATATTTTCCATATCTGTTATTAAGTCTTTCAAACCTCCTTTCCATCAGTACTAGCTTATCCTCCTGCTCATCCTGATTTATGGCAAGTGAGATCTCAGACTCTCTAGATTTACAGAATTTCTCTTTGGCTTTGAAAGCCACATTCTTGCTAGATGAAGAATCATCTTTGCTGTCAGATTTCTTAGTTTTCTTGTCAATCACAAACTCATAAGCTTTCAGTTCAGAGAAAACTTGTTGGTATGGCATGGAATCAATATTTTTGGTGTTTTCAATCACCACAACATGTATATCAATTTCTTAGACAATCTCTAAAAATTTTTTGATTGCCACTTCTCTCTGTGGGTATCTTTTCCCAAGAGCATTCAGATCATTCATAATGCTAGTGAATCTGACCTCAAGTTTGTCAATGGATTCACCATCTTCCATTTCAAAGATATCAAACTTTCCAATAGCAACAGAAAGTTTGTTTTCCTTAATATGATTTGTGTTGGGGAATGAGTTGCAAAGATCTATTCGGGGTGAATATTTAAATACAAATTTAATTCATTAATTATTACTAGCATGAATTAATCCTATATTAATTCAAATAATAATTGCAACAACATATCATGCATATAAAAAGCCAAGTAAAACCTACGCATGCGGAATCTACGGGTTTACGTGAACGTACCTCTCGGGATGGCAGTGACTTCGGTCGGACGGACTAACCAAAAGGACTTCCCAAGTATTCCCTTAGCCCTTGCTCGACAATCCGGTGGAAGGATACTCGCGAACAATTAACAAAAGGAAAAAATAAACTTTGTTGCACCACTTATGTGGATTTGCTAATATTTCCAGCACATGGAATTGTACTTGGGAATGAACTAATCATCCCCTATTTATAAGAAGGAGGGTGGTCAAAATTTTAGTAGAAAATCAATGTGGGAAAAGACTTTTCTTGGTCACCAAGAAATCTTGAATATATCTCCTATATTCTTTTTCCCATAATTAAAATATTCCACAAAAATCCCACTTCCTCTAATATATGGATTTTCGAAAATTTAGTGCAAGAATCCAAGATTTGGATCTTCTTGAATTTATGAGATATTCTTGTATTTCAAGAAATACATATCTTCCATAATATCTTTTCAAGAAAATCAAGAAAATCTTTCTTGCCCACTATATTTTCATCTTTTTCGAAATTTACTATATAAATAAGCTAGTGGGAGATTTCTTGAATTTAATGAGATAATCTTGTATTCCAAAAATACATATCTTCATTCCATAACAAAATTCAAAGAAAATCTTTCTCCCAACATGTCTATATATTTTGAAAATAATACTTGGAAATATAAGCAACAATATTTATTTTATTTTAATCACCTTTTCAGTTATTGGACTATATGTTGGGCTACCCAGAGGGCCTTTAGGAGAATTAAGATTGGACCTTCTAATGGATCTTGAATATCTAATATTGAGCCACAATATAATTCAAGCCCATAAATATTAATTAATCCAACTACATAATTAATATTGCACTATCCATCTTAACCCATATTACAGTCAATATGGCTCCCGGTCATTATTTCCCGTGTTTAAGATTATCTAGCCCATCAATTAATTCAAGTCACTGAAATAGCTTTCCGTTAATTAATATCTTTTGTCCTTGGTCGAGGAACGGTTCAACATTATTATCCATACCGGAAACTAATTCCACTTGCAAGATTTGGTATGATAAAGTTTATGAACCTCCCAAGGGGGCAAATCAAGCAAGCGTCCTTGCACACAATTCTTCGTATTAAATCTTAGCAATCTCATGTGACCAATAATATTGCCCAAGATAAAAAGTATTGAATCTCTCTGATTCGATACCCATGATAAGTCAAAGCAATAGTTACCAATCCCACGTGATCCTATTTAAGGGACGAAGGTTAAGAAATAACGAACCACTGAGGTCTAATTCTTCCTTGTTCAGTTCTGAAGAATTTATCCTCCTGTAGGTCCTATTCAGCGCATCAGTCATGCACTAGTGTAATCTCTTGGTCAAGACAAACCAATCTGAGCCTTACACCTCAACCTTTTGCGATGGTTGTTCATTTCCATCTAGGTCGTGAATGGCGTACTCATAGTTACAAGGGACTGTTAATTTAATCTTCTGTGATCTGGTATCACTAAATTAACTACAGTGTAACACATACGAATTATTGAACAGTTATGCAGTAAATATATGTAACATTCAATCATATTTAAAGCATCAGTGATAAACAATTTATTTCAGTAAATAAGTCTGGAAATTCAGTTTCGATTATACAAAGTAAAAAGCATACTTTTCAGTATAATCCCAACAATCTGTCCCTTGACACATAACAGCAAGTGTGTCCCATATTTCTTTTGCAGTATTACAGTGAGAAGATTTCCCCATAACACCATCATCAATAGTGTTATATAGAGTATCTTTAGCAATGTAGTCCAGATTGACTAACTTTCTCTCATCAGGGGTCAGTTGATCATCAGGTTTAGGAAATTCATCTCTGGGATCATTCCTCTCAGTATCAGTGATTCTGGGATTCACAACAGTATATTTGAATGGTCCTTCAGAAACCATTCTCCACATTCTTTCATGTTTGATATACAGATGAGCCTGCATTCTCAGTCTCCATGGGTCATAGCTCTCAACAGAGAACATAGGAAGTTTCTTAGAAGGCATGATGACTGAGCCTTGTAAGATATCAGCAATAAGATCTATTCAGTAGACCACCAAAGTCTTTCAGCAATTAGACTATGGCTACAAAAGCAAGTGGTCAAAATGAACCACTACTCTGATACCACTTGTTGGTCCCGGTGCAAACGAGTCTTACACGTGTATGGGGGGGAATACATGTGTTCAGTGATTTTTAAAACTTTTCTTTTTTATCGAGGTCGGATGGGTGGGGTTATCGATATTTTTGCCCCGAGAAGCACAAATCGCATCGAGTCAAAGTCTCATCGAGACAATGATCCCGGCGACTTTCAAGAATTAGCCAGATTAGCCCAACTAATCTGAATTTATCGAGAGATCCCGAGGAGCTTGGATCAGATAATTATTTTACTGAACACTCAGTAGAGTTAGTTCAGTTTGGTAATTATTTGTTCTAGCTACTCAAGTGTGCAGAATGGTTGGCCCTAAGTTTATACTCGTTTTAGTTTTGCTGAAAATATTCTTCCTTTAATAAAACAGTGATTAAGGTTGTGATCAATTTAATGCAAGTTCAGTGGATTGGTTCCAACTGAATATCAGTAAAATCAGTTTTCAGTGAAATACATGCAACTAGATAAAATGCAGTACAGAAAGCAAATAACATAGCAATTATAGTGGTTCAGAGACTCAAGCTCCTACGTCCACTCTCTCTGATCTTTAGAGAAATTCCTTAACCACTTCCTAAAGCTTTCAGGCTAACTCACTGTAGCTTACTCACTTTTCTACCTTGAGGTTTCTGGCTGACTCACTGCAGCTTACTAACTCAAACACACACAAGTGTTCATACTACCACAAGTAGCTTACTAACTTCTTCTCTAGTGTTTTCTGGCTGAGTCACTGCAGCTTACTCACTCTTTACAACTCTAACTCACCAACAAATCACACACACTCAAACTACCTTATTAAAGGGTTTGGGTTTGGGTGGGTTTCCAACTAGGGTGAGATATCATTTATAATAAGAACAAATGCAAAGGTTAGGATATCTCTACTAAGCTTTTGGATATTTCTATCAATCTAGGCTTAGTGAATGAGCTCTCTCCAATGTGAAACACTTGGGAAATTCTAGGGTTTTCGAGTGCTTCAATTTGCAAGAATACGAACGAGCTCTTGAGTTGCTTTGAAATTTCCCGTAACCTTTCAATGTAGAAGGTCACTGGTATTTATAAGCAACTTCTCCAAAGGTTACTCGTGAAAAACTATCTGTTGGAAGAGATAGCATCAAGGGTTTCCTATTCTGGTTATTAATGAACGGCTATTTTTAAGGTTTGAACACTCCCTTGCATGTTTTAGGATATATGCACCCATGTAGTCAATCACCAATTTTTGCAGCCTGGAACGTAGTACTACTGACAAAATTCAGGGTCCTGTCGCTTTCAGTGTCAGTGAAGTACAGTGTTGTCTTCCTCTGATTGGTTCTTGTCTTCAGTGAATGTAGACAAACAAAACGGCTCTTTTTGGTCAATCTCTCTGAATGAGACAACCTTAAACAACACTTAGACTTAGTTCCTTTTGTCTGCACTTGAATGTTTTGGGCACATGTACGATTTTCTCAGTTTTATAGTATTCAGATAGATATTATTCCGTGCCTCTTAACATTCAGGTTATACTGAGTATTCAGTACCTTAATGAGTCTTCAGTTCTTCAGTGTCTTCTGAGTCTTCAGTAATATATGAGTCTTCATTCCTTCAGCATCTTCAGTACCTTTTTGAACATTCAGTTCTACCTGTGTTCTCAGGGTTCTTTGATATCTAACTTGATCTATATCTGCTGACTATACATTGTGTAGATATCTTCCTGAACAATCTATACTGAAACCTGACTCAGACTATCAAGATTATCCTGAACATGTCATACTCAGGGGTTTTGGGATCTAATCAAAACTTCTTTATTAAATTTATCTCCCAACAATAATAATAATAATAATTAATAATTATACTACTACTACTACTAGATGAAGAAGAAGAAGAAGAAGAAGAAGAACAACAACAACAACGATAATAAAATACTTTGGGTCCAAATAAATTTGGACTAAAGAATCAACAGCCCAACTCTTTTTGGCACATTCTTTTTAATATACAAAACAAAGTATGAAAAAATTTGGTAGCCCAAGTCTCTTTTTTTCTTTTTTTTTTCTTTTTGGCCCATTTCTAATACATGAAACGGTGATGAAGAATTTTGCAGCCCAAATTTGTTCCTGCAACAAAAATAATAATAATAATAATAATAAAAGGGGAGAAGAAAAGAGACCTACGAGTTTCTGCGCAGGAATAGGCAATCATTCGGTTTCTCTTGGAATTCCAATTTCCACCGCCCTTTCTATCCGCTTTACCTTGAGATGAAGTTTTCTTTCAATCCGTAAAACCCTATAGACATTCTATATATATAAAGGTGTTTGTGAAATACTGCTGCCCTTCATACTCCATAAATCTCCTCCTTTCTATCAAAAATCATGAAGCAGATACGCTTCCTCCTGGGGTGATCAAACTCTTATCAACTCTTTGCCTCCAGCGTTTTTCTTGTTTCTCACAAACGAGGGCAACTATTTTGCTCTTTAAGGTAATGGGAGTTTTCCTGTCAATCCCTTCTTTTTCTCCTTTTGATCTGATTTCTAATAACCACTCTTCTCCCTGAAGATAATATCACAGCAACCTCAAGGCCCTGAAATCTCTGTAAATCAGAATCTATAAGAAATCAAAAAGGAAAAGAAGAACTAAGGTTACTAATCTATAACCCCTATCATCTATTTATATTTGCAATGCCTATTTTATGTTATTTTGCTCATATGTGGAAGAAAACTCTATGGCTTTTGTTTATGGAACTGCTAATTAATTTTGAGTATCTTAGGGATGATTGTTTCTTTTCTAGTTTGAGCATGGTTAGGATTTAGGATAAGTTGTGAGGTTGCTTATGCTGAAAATTATTTGAACTAATACCTTACTTGTTGTTTTCCTTAGTCGCCCCTATTCTGTTGCTTGGCAGGTTTAGTAGAAAAAAAAAAAAAACAGGTCATGGTGTATTCAAGTTGCTCTTTTTCTACAAGCACTGCTTTGAGACCAGATTTTCCATGGTTCTGCTAAATTTCATGTCTTATAAAAATTATGACTCAATCTTAGACTAATGAAGACATCTGGTGGACGACGATGAAAGAAAAACCAGGAGATTCGAGAGGGGATTAAGGCCTGAAGTTGGAGGAGTTGTAGCAGGGCTGAAACTCCCAAGCTACCATGAAGTCTTTGATCGAGCACTGATTATCTCGATCTGTTTGGGATTAGAATTCAAGCAAACCCCCCACCACTACAAGTGAACAGGAATTGGCAACCAAATTTCAAAGGAAACCAAAGTCAGCCAATAAGGAAATATAACTGTGTTGCCCCAACTGGGTCGAGAATTGCACCTACATGTGCTAACTGCAATAAGAAACACTTTGGACCTTGTCTGCGGGGGACAATAACTTGCTACCGGTGCCACCGTCCGGGACACAAGGCCCCTGACTGCCCAGGAAATACCAATGGACGACCACCAGTAGTGAATAACCAGTTCAGGCAGCCGCCTATGGGAAACAATCAGGCTAGGCCACCACCGAGGGAAAACAACTACGCGCCAGGACCGCCGAAGAAGAATGTCCCAGCACAAGGTAACCAAGGAAGGGCCCAAGTGAATGTCATCCTCGAAGAAGAGGAAGAAAACCCGGCACAAAATGAAGCAATGGCAGGTATGTTACTTGTTTCCGAATTACCTGCTTATGTATTATTTGATACGGGAGCATCCCATTCTTTTATATCTGAGAACTTTAGGAGAACTTTGGGTATAGAAGAAGTGAAAGGGGAAACCTTGACTGTAAGTATTCCATCTGGGAATACGATAAAAATCCAAACTCAAGTAAAAGGATTAAGGATAGAGATGGATGGACACCTAGTGGAAACTAACCTCCATGTTCTTAAGATGAAAGATTTTGACATAATCTTGGGAATAGATTGGTTGACGAAGCATAAGGCAATTATAAGGTGTTCGGATAGAGAGATAGATTTCAAGGAAAACGACAATCAACGTTTCACTTTCCGTGGAATCAAGACAAAGACAGGATCGTGAGTGATTTCCACGATGAAGGCCGCAAAGATTCTACGAAAAGGAAAGTGTGAAGGGTATCTAGTCAGTATCTCAAAGATGACGAAGGAAAGAGACTCGCCAACTGAAGTGCCAATCTTGACGTCTTTCCCGAGGAGCTATCTGGCACGCCCCCGGATCGTCAAGTAGAGTTCTCCATTGAATTGATACCAGGGGCAATACCGGTATCAAAGGCACCATATAGAATGGCGCCTAAGGAATCGCAGGAGTTGAAAGAACAACTGCAAGAGTTGTTAGATAAGAAGTTCATCAGACCAAGTGTGTCACCATGGGGAGCGCCCGTCCTGTTTGTGAAAAAGAAAGACGGATCATTCAGGATGTGCATCGATTATCGAGGATTAAACCAATTGACAATCAAGAACAAATACGCTCTACCAAGAATTGAGGTCTTGTTCAATCAATTGAAGAATGCCACTATATTCTCGAAAATCGATTTGAGATCTGGCTATCATCAACTGAAAGTCAAGGAAAGGATATTCCAAAGACGGCTTTCAGAACACGTTATGGGCACTACGAGTTTACGGTGATGCCATTTGGTGTAACAAATGCGCTGACAGTCTTCATGGACTTAATGAATAGAGTATTTCACCAATACTTGGACAAATTCGTCATCGTATTCATTGATGACATATTGTGTACTCAAAAGACAAAGAAAAACATGGAGAGCATCTCCAAACTGTTTTGGAAACAATGAGACGTGAGAAGTTGTCTGCTAAATTCAGTAAGTGTGAATTTTGGATTTATGTTCTTAGGACACATAATCTCGGCAAAGGGAATTGAAATGGATCCTGCAAAGTTGGATGCCATTATGGATTAGAAAACCCCGAGTAATGCCAACGAAATTCGGAGTTTCCTCGGATTAGCAGGTTATTATCGAAGGTTCATACAAGACTTCTCACGTATCGCCAAACAACTCACTCAATTGACCAAGAAAATTGAGAAGTTCGTCTGGACACCAGCATGTAAGGAAGGTTTTCAGGAGTTGAAAAGAAGATTGACTACCTCACCAGTACTGACCATCCCCGATGGACCCGAGGGATTACTGATCTACACTGATGCGTCCTTGTCGGGATTGGGATGTGTGCTTATGCAACATGGGAAAGTCATTGCATACGCATCCCGACAACTAAAAACGCATGAACAAAATTATCCGACACATGATTTGGAACTAGCAGCCGTGGTTCACGCACTAAAAATATGGAGACATTATCTTTACAGAAGCAAGTGCGAGATCTATACGGACCACAAGAGCTTAAATTACTTTTTCACTCAAAAGGAGTTGAACATGCGACAAAGAAGATGGCTCGAGTTGGTAAAGGATTACGAGTGCACTATCCATTACCACCCAGGAAAGGCGAACATAGTGGCTGACGCCTTGAGTAGAAAAGGGAGCACAAAATTGAGTGTAGTGTCAACTGAACAACAACCATTGATCAAGGAATTTGCACAATTAAATTTTAATTATACCAAACAATGTTGCGTAAATGCAATGATTTACGCACTCACAATTCAACCAACCTTGAAAGAAAGAATCAAGGAAACACAAAAGAACGAAAAGTTCCTCAAAGGAATGAGAATACGAGTAGAGAAATGAACTATCAAGGGTTTTGTCGTGAGTGCCGATAGGATATTAATGTTCAAAAATCGAATTTGTGTGCCCAAGGACGAAGGATTGAGAAATGAAATCCTCAAAGAAGCACACAATACGCCTTACACAGTACATCCAGGAGAGACGAAGATGTACAGGGGAGTAAGAGAATTTTTTTGGTGGAGAGGCATGCAGCGAACGATCGCTCAATTTGTAAAGAGGTGTTTGACTTGCCAGCAAGTCAAAGTAGATCACTAGTGGCCGTCAGGATTACTGAATCCCTTGGAGATACCAGGATGGAAGTGTTGGGGTTATACTGGAAAGTATGTTTTTACTTTGTATAACCAAACTGAATTATCTGTCTTATTTACTGAAATAAATTATTTATCACTGATGCTTTAAATATCATTGAATGTTACATATATTTATTGCATAATTGTTCAATAATCAGTACGCGTTACATTGTAGTTAATTTAGTGATACCAGATCACAGAAGATTAAATTAACAGTCCCTTGTAACTAAAAGTACGCGGTTCACGACTTAGATGGAAATGAACAATCCATCGTGAAAGGTTGAAGTGTAAGACTCAGATTGGCTTGTCTTGACCAAAAGATTACACTAGTGCATGACTGATGCACTGAACATGACCTACAGGAGGATAAATTCTTCAGCACTGAACCAGGAAGAATTAGACCTCAGTGGTTTGTTATTTCTTAATCTTCGTCCCTTAAATAGGATCGCGTGTGGTTAGTAACTATTGCTTTGACTTATGACGGATAGAGAATCAATGAGATTCAATACTTTATATCTTGAGCAATATTACTGGTCACATGCGATTGCTAAGATTTAATACGAAGAATCGTGTGCGAGTACATAATTTTATTCCCAAGTCCAATTCCATGTGTTGGAAAAATTAGAAATCCACAAAGGTGGTGCAACATAATTTTATTTTTCCTTTTGTTAAATTGTTCGCGAGTTCGTTCCACCGGGTTGTTGAACAAGGACAAGGGAATACTTGAGAAGACCTTTTGGTGTGTTCGTGTGAACGGGATCCATCTTCTCAACGGTTGTCACTCCGAGAGGTTAGTTTACGTAAACCCGTAGTAATTCCGCATGCGTAGGATTTACGTGAACTATTTGTATGCATGATTGGTTGTTGAATTATTATTTGAATTAATATATGATTAATTAATGCTAGTAATAATTGTTAGAATTAAATTTGTATTTAAATATTCAACCCGAATAGATCCGGGCAATTAATTCCCCAATTCCGTATCGAGCCTCGATTTCGGGCTCTGAATTTTAAATTGTAATTTAATTCGTTTTCATTAAATTTGAAATTGGATAGTAGAATTGCTAGATCTTTTTTGCAGGTATTCAATTGTCATGAAATTTAATGTGTTTATTTATGCATGCATATAAATTGTGGTTTTTAATTGATTCGATTCAATTCGTTTTGCCTAAATGAGAAAATCCACGAGTAGATTATGATTTGTTTGATTTGATCAATGTAATAGACTATTCTAGATCTAGGTTTATTTATTTTTTTGTAAATAAATTGTAAACCGGATCTAAAAGGAGGCGAGAGCATTTAATTAAAAGACGGGATCTGGGAATTAGGCGTGGCAGCGTCGTCGAATTTAAACGCGTTATGGACGACGATCGCGGATGTCGGGCGACAAGAAGGCGTGGGGCGAGGCCGAACGGGCCGAAAGCACGTAGCTAGATCGGCCCATATGAAAGACGGACCATATCGTCCGTGTGAACGATTTCTAACACTTCTTATGGCTCTGGTTCAATGCCCCTTCGTCATTTTACCCTCCAAGCAAGATTCGCAAGAGGGCAAGATGAGCAAGGAATAGAGCCAAAAGAAGTGTTAGAAATCGCTCACACGGACGCATGGTGGTCCAATGTCAATCAAAGCAAAGAGGAGGTTATGAGTACTTTGTCACCTTCATTGATGATTACTCAAGGTACGACTATATATTTTCCTTATGAAGCATAAATCGAGACCTTTGACAAATTCAAAGAATTTAAGGCTCAAGCCAGAGAATCATAGGGAAAAACGATCAAGTCTCTACGATCGTCGTGGATACGAGTAAGAAAATGATGAATTTTTGAACTACTTGTCGATGAAGGATTGTATCACTAATCGCACCGGAACTCCTCAACAAAAGCGGGGTTGCAGAGCGAAGAAAGCAGAACTCTTTTAGAAATGGTTAGATCAATGATGAGTTGTGCGGATCTACTCAAGTCGATTCGGGGTCACGCTTTGAAACAATGGCTTATATTCGAACTTGGTGCCATCAGTCGGTTCCCAAAATTCTCAAAGAATTGTGGACCGGGTTCAAGCCGATTTGAGACACACATGAGAATTTGGGGTGTCCAAACCCTACGTGTTGGACAAGGAAGCGAAAAAAGTGGATCCACGATCGTAATTAAAATTTTGTTTATATGATACCCCGAGGGAACAAAAGGGTGTATGTTCTATGGTCCCGAAGATCAAAAGGTGGTAATAAGCATCCACTTTAGATTTTTGGAAGAAGACTATATGAACGAAAGAAAACCCAGAAGTGAGATTACCTTAAATGAGCTTAGAGGGCTAACCTCAGTGCCAACTGTACAAGATGACATACCAAACGACACACTTACACAACCGGAACCTCGTCGTAGTGGGAGGGTTGTGAGACAACCCGAGAGATTCATGGGAATAGGAGAGTCCTCGGACTTAGTCCCCGGTAAAGATGAATCAGACCCATGGACTTACGACGAGACAATCCAAGACAAGGATGCGGTTTCTTGGCAAACAGCAATGGAAGCCGAAATGGGTTCTATGTATCATAACAGAGTGTGGGAGCTAGTCGAACCACTCAATGGGGTCAAACCCATTGGCTGCAAGTGGGTATACAAGAGAAAAAGATGACCGAACGGGAAGGTGGAAACCTTCAAGGCAAGGCTTGTGGCGAAAGGTTATACTTAGAAAGAAGGGATCGACTATGAGGAAACCTTTTCACCTGTAGCAATGCTCAAATCCATCCGAATTCTCTTGTCGATTTCTGCGCATCTCGACTTTGAAATCTGGCAAATGGATGTCAAGACGGCTTTTCTTAACGGAAGTCTTGAAGAAGAAATCTATATGCAACAACCCCAAGGCTTCATTGAAAAAGGCCAAGAACACCTAGTTTGTAAGCTCAAGAAGTCCATTTACGGACTCAAACAAGCATCCAGAGTTTGGAACCAATGTTTTGATCATGTAATAAAGTCTTATGGGTTTGATCAAAATGAATACGAAAGTTGTGTGTACAAGAAGCGTGTCGGAACTGCATTGGTATTCTTAGTACTATACGTAGACGATATTCTTCTCATCGGAGACGATGTAAAGGTATTGTCAAACATAAGGGCATGACTTTCAAAACAGTTTGATATGAAGGACTTAGGGGAAGCCGGGCGCGTCCTTGGGATCAAGATCACTCGAGATCACAAGAAAAGGATGATAGGCTTATCGCAAGCTTCATATATAGACACTGTCTTGAAGCGATTCAGCATACAGGATTCCAAGAAAGGCTTCGTACCTTTCAGGCATGGAATCCATCTATCCAAGGATATATGCCCTAAGACACAAAAAGAAATAGATGACATAAAAGACATTCCTTATGCTTCGGCTATCGGAAGCCTTATGTATGTAATACTGTGCACGAGACCGGATATCTGCTCGGGAAAAAAGCATTGGACGACAGTTAAAAATATTCTGAAGTATCTGAAAAGAACTCGGGATAGAATGTCAATTTATCAGTCAGATAGTTTAATTCCCATCGGTTACACGGACTCGGATTTCCAATCAGACTTAGACTCCATAAATTCTACCTCCGGTAGTGTGTTTTGCATAGGGGAGGAGCCATGACATGGAGAAGCGTTAAACAGAAATGCATCGCCGATTCTACCATGGAAGCCGAATACGTAGCTGCTTGCGAGGCGGCGAAAGAAGCGGTTTTGCTCAAGAACTTTCTAGTGGACTTGGATGTAGTTCCAAATTTACTCAACACAATCACTATTTACTGTGATAATGCCGGAGCAGTTGCAAATTCAAGGGAACCAAGAGCCCACAAGGCCAGCAAACACATTGAAAGGAAATACCATCTTATACGAGAAATTGTTAAGAGAGGAGATATAGAGGTGGCAAAAATCGCGTCAGAAGACAACCTAGCAGATCCATTCACAAAAGGTCTGCCTCAGAATACATTCGAGAGACATGTGGAAGGAATGGTGTCAAGACCGTTGTCAATCTGCTTTGAGTATAAGTGGGAGTTATTATTAGGTTCATGTAGGTGACATTAGATGTCACGAATTAGGAACTACACGAGATGTGTTGTAGTATACTTAAAAGCAGACTTTGAGTATAAGTGGGAGATTGTTGGGGTTATACTGGAAAGTATGTTTTTACTTTGTATAACCAAACTGAATTTTCTGTCTTATTTACTAAAATAAATTATTTATCACTGATGTTTTAAATATTATTGAATGTTACATATATTTATTGCATAATTGTTCAATAATCAATACGCGTTACATTGTAGTTAATTTAGTGATACTAGATCACATAAGATTAAATTAACAGTCCCTTGTAACTAAAAGTACGCAGTTCACGACCTAGATGGAAATGAACAATCAATCGTGAAAGGTTGAAGTGTAAGGCTCAGATTGACTTGTCTTGACCAAAAGATTACACTAGTGCATGACTAATGCACTGAACAGGACCTACATGAGGATAAATTCTTCAGCACTGAACCAGGAAGAATTAGACCTCAGTGGTTTGTTATTTCTTAATCTTCGTCTCTTAAATAGGATCGCGTGTGGTTAGTAACTATTGCTTTGACTTATGACGGATAAAGAATCAATGAGATTCAATACTTTATATCTTGAGCAATATTACTGATCACATGCGATTGCTAAGATTTAATACGAAGAATCGTGTGCGAGTACGCTCGTTTGATTTGCCCCCTGGGGAGGTTCATAAGATTTATCATACCAAATCTTGCAAGTGGAATTTGTTTTCGGTATGGATAATAATGTTGAACCGTTCCTTGACCAAGGACAAAAGATATTAATTAATGGAAAGCTATTTCAGTGGCTTGAATTAATTAATGGGCTAGATAATCTTAAACACGGGAAATAATAACAGGGAGTCATATTAACAGTAATATGGGTTAAGATGGATAGTGTAATATTAATTATGTAGTGGGATTAATTAATATTTATGAGCTTGAATAATATTGTGGCTCAATATTGAAAATTCAAAGTCCATTGAAAGGTCCAATCTTAATTCTCCTAAAGGCCCCTCAAGTAGCCCAAACATAATGTCCAATAACTGAAAAAGGTGTTTAAAATAAAATAAATTATTGTTGCTTATTTTTCCAAAATTTTCGAAAATAATAAAGGAAGAAAGATAAAAGATTTTCTTAATTTTTTTGGAAAGATTTTATAGAATATGTATTCTTGAAATACAAGATTATCCCATAAATTCAAGAAAAGTCAAAGATCCTATTTCTTCCCTATTTATTGAGATATTTTCGAAAGCCCCTTAATATAAGGAGGTGGGATTTTTATGGAATATTTTAATTATGGAGAAAAGAATATATTGGATATATTCAAGATTTCTTGGAGATCAAGAAAAAAAAATTCCATCTTATTCCTACTAGAAAAATCGGTCACCCCTAGTATTAAAAATAGGGAATGAATTTTTCATCCCCAAGTGCAATTCCATGTGTTGGAAAAATTAGAAATCCACAAAGGTGGTGCAACATAATTTTATTTTTCCTTTTGTTAAATTGTTCGCGAGTTCCTTCCACCGGGTTGTTGAACAAGGACAAGAGAATACTTGAGAAGACCTTTTGGTGTGTTCGTGTGAACGGGAGGTTGTCACTTCGAGAGGTTAGTTTACGTAAATCCGTAGTAATTCCGCATTCGTAGGATTTACGTGAACTATTTGTATGCATGATTGGTTGTTGAATTATTATTTGAATTAATATAGGATTAATTCATGCTAGTAATAATTGTTATAATTAAATTTGTATTTAAATATTCAACCCGAATAGATCCGGGCAATTAATTGACGTGTCCAACACGTACTCAATCTTTTCTTGCCTGAGCACCAAACGAACGTTTACGTGCCAGTCGAGAAAGTTTGGCCCAACCAATTTGTTCGTTTCCAAAACGCTTCTCAATGACAAGTTATTCATTTCAACAATCCTAGAGAAATAAAATAAAGCGGGAATTAAATACATAATTCATATGATCAATATTCAGCAATCAAAATAAATATGGCCTTTAAATTTATTTTGTTTTCATTATTTTTACATACTTAATGACCTCATCGAAAAAATACGAATTTATATGAAATATAAATTATAATGGACTAGGATCCACATTACTACTATCATAATCCCAGTGAGGGCTGATCATTACAATAGCATAACTGGTAGGTCTCCAAACCAATTGCAAAACTGCAATTCCTAGTGTGTCGAACCTTGTTCGACTGATGTCCCTTAACTTTTGATCCCCGCGAGGGCTAGCGAAACAAAATTAAGTTGGTTTACAACCATCAAGAGACGACATTATATGTCCCTATAAAAGTCCCGTTAGATGTAGATCCGAGCAAAAGACGGGGGCCTTAAATACTCATTGGAATGAAATCTTCGGTTTACTTTTAACTTTGATGGAAGACATCTTATCAAATTAATGAGAAAATCATATTTCAGTGATGAACGTTTTAAAGGCGGGGTATTAATTGCTTAATCGAGATCCATCATGATATCTACGTCACATTTGAGCAATTACTGGGCACCGCCTACCCAAACATGACATATACGGACCAACAAATATTTGGGCGTCGTCTACCCAAGCATTTAATACGGTCCGACAAATATTGGGCGCCGCTTACCCAAACAATTATAATGCAGATTATAAAACACGTTAACTAATTTAAACGAGTAAACAAGTTAACAATGGGTTTTAATAAATCCTTTTAAAATGAATTTTAAGTTCAATTTTAAAACTTAATTTTAAGATTATTAAAATTTCAATTAATCCAATTAATCGTTCTTGGTCCAACCAATATTTAATTTTAGAATTAAATTTAATAAAATTCCTAAAAATTAAATTTTAATTTATTTTATTCCTGGGGGCTTAGGTGCAATTTCTAAAATTGTATGGGAGGGCTTGTCTCAAATCGAATTTGCAAAATAGTCTACCTACATCATCACCCTTTCCAAATCAGATTCAATCCGAAAAATCGAACACCCAAATACCCAAATTCCAGATTAATCTGTTTCATCATCATTGTTTCATCAACAAATTAATTTAATTAATTAGTCCCAATTAATCTAACAAGAACCAAAATAAAAAACAGTCCAGATTCAGTTCGAAGAACATGGGCAATGGAAACAAACGAAGCGACGCGATGAGCACGGCCAATCGAACATGTGCGAATCGCCACTGTCGTGCATCGCGTATGGGCGACTCACCGCCGTGAACGAGAGCAAAGCAAAAGGGGCACGTGCGGAGCCGTTGCCCCTTAATCGAACTGGTTCGAAACTAGAGCGACAGCGGGGAAGACGATCGAGTTGGCGGCACGCCGCCACTGGTTCGTCTCGATTCCAGTGGTGCGCCGCCTTAAAACGCATCGAGATGGACACACCGGTCAAGCCTCGAAAATGCCCAAGCTTGCAAGACCTTAAAATCGGGATTTAATCGGTGGCGTCGCCGCCGAAATGAGCCGAATAGAGGGTGCACGTGAATGAATAGATATGAAAACAGGGAAGATGTCTCGAAGATAAATTCACGACGGGCGAAGCCACGCCAGGCCAGGAGCTCCGCGTCGTCGCGAGGTTTCGACACCTGGCTACGGCGCCTTGGCCGACGACGGGCGAAGCCATGCGGGCCGTGGGGAAGTAGGACATGTGGCGGAATCCCTGAGGGGAAACCCTAATTTGGGGAAGACGATAAAAGGGGGACGAGCGAGCGGAACCAAATAAAAGAGAGAGAGAGAGAGGGTGCGGTTTGTCCAACAAAACCGTGCCCCTATGGTTTAAAAAAAATTAATTTAAAAACCAATTTTATCAATTAAAAAACAAGAGGCTGAAGCTCTAATACCACTGTTGGATTATAGAGGCACGTAAACACGTAATACATGCGCAGTGGAATTAAACAGTTCACCAACAACAAACATATAATTGCATAAACGATTACGAATAAACATAACAAGAAATCTTACAGTAAGTCGAGAGCAGATTCTCAACTATGATATCCACGTAATTCCCGTTCACGGACTTGCACAGATTTGTCAGGGTTGAATCCCGAGACAAATTTGCTAGGAAAATTCTAACTCTAGATTTTATGGAGAAAATATGAACACTTGTATTATGAATTCCCAAGAGCTCATATATATAGGAGAGACCCAGCTTAAATCTTAAGTTAACCTGATTAGGAAATAAAATCTCTAATCTTATAAAATAAATCCCTTAGATTTATTTCCCACATATAAAATCTCTACGGATTTAATTCCCATGTATATCAAATCTCTACGGAATTGATTCCATATATATTAAATCCTATAATAATATTACATATAATATTATTGGGAATCCTATTTAATTAAATTCAATTCAATTAAACATTAATAATAATTAATTCCAAATTAATCTATTATTAATTAATTCTCCATAAATTAAATATTAAATCCAATTTAACATTTAATCAACCATCTTTAATCCGTAAAATGGAATTACTTGTTGTGTGACCCATAAGCCCTCATATATCGAGCGATACAATAAATTAGACATTCTCAATATATGAGGTACGTTGCGAGAAATGTGCAACTACCTGTAACTGAAACATGGACTATTACGATTTCCTCCTTTCATTCACGAATACTCGATTAGTCTTGAACATGATGAATTGTCTATTCAAATAACTTAATCATATTATCTTCAATCACTGATTAATCACTTATGTCACACTTGGCCACAAAGTCCAAGTTGACGTGCATTGTCCAATGACTTTGTTCCAATTATGATGAGAAGATGAGTATTCTCTCTAAATCCACTAGGAGGAATGAATCATATTCTTGGCTCAACTACCACGCACATTCACTTTGTGATGAACCCAATCCAAGTCATATCTACCCATGGAAGGGTGCAAGTGTCGGTCATGGTCAAAGTTCATCACTCCACACATGTCATGCGTATTGACCTCAAGTCAAAGGAGTATCGCATCGCTCCCACTAACCTAGACACTCGTAGATACATATAGTGGAACTACATCAAACGGTTTCTCGGATGGGTATACCAATACCCTCTAAGGTATTTGTGCATCCATCATGAGATACCCAGTATCTCGTAGTAAGTGAGATCTTACTACACTCTCTAAGAGTATGATGCAGATCGCACATCAATCTCAATTGCATCATCAATATCCCATTTTTGATGATCCTTGATCGAGGCTATTTGAGAATCATGCTTAGGTCATCTGAGTTCTCACACACTCAATGACAACAATGACTCATGGGAACATATATAAGAACAAATGCAAACAATCAAACATAATATTCTAATAAGTGTAATGTCATGCATTTAATATTAAATAAACAATAATATTAAACCAATACTGGATATTATCTTAGCATTATGTCCTTACAATAGATTGTCTCTAGGACACTAACACTAAAAATCACCACATTAACTACAATGCAATATGTATCAATATTGAACAGTTTGCAATAAATAAATAACATTCATTCATATTTAAAGCAACTGTGATAAAATATTTATATTCAATAAATAAGAGTACATTAGTCTGTTATAGAAAGTAAAAACATACTTACACGTATATGTTGGGTAATTAATTGCCCGGATTATTCGGGATGAATATTTAAATACAAAATTAATTCTAACAATTATTACTAGCATGAATTAATCATATATTAATTCAAATAATAATTCAACAACAAATCATGCATACAAATTCGTCACATAAATCCTACGCATGTGGAATTGCTAGGAGTTTATGTGAACTAACCTCTTGGAGTGACAACCGTTGAGAAGATGGATATCCCGTTCGCACGAACAAACCCAAAGAGCCTTCTCAAGTATTCCCTCGTCCTTGTTCAACAATCCGGTGGAAGGATACTCGCGAACAATTAACAAAAGGAAAAATAAAATATGTTGCACTACCTTTGTGGATTTCTAATTTTTCCAACACATGGAATTGCATTGGGGATGAAACATTCATCCCCTATTTATAAGGGGGAGGTGGTCGAAATTTTTAGGGAAAAATAACATGGGAAAATCTTTTTCTTGATCTCCAAGAAATCTTGAATATATTTCATATATTCTTTTCTCCATAATTAAAATATTCCACAAAAAAATCCCACATTCTCTTGCTATGGAATTTTCGAAAAATAAGGGACCAAGATTTCCAAGATTGAGATATTCTTGAATTTATGAGATATTCGTGTATTCCAAGAATACATATCTTCCATAATATCTTTTCAAGAAAATATTCCCTTCCTTATTCTTTCATTATTTTCGAAAAATACAAAATAAATAGTCAAGTGGGAGATTTCTTGAATTTAATGAAATAAACTTGTATTCCAAGAATACTTATCCTCATTCCATAACAAAATTCAAAGAAAATCTTTCTCCCTCTTTTATTTATTTATTTTCAAAAAATTAAGGAAAAATAGGCAATAACATTTTATTTTTTTAAACACCTTTTTCAGTTATTGGACATTATCTTTGGGTTACTTGAGGGGCCTTTAGGAGAATTAAGATTGGATCTTCCAATGGACCTTGAATTTCCAATATTGAGCCACAATATTATTCAAGCCCATAAATATTAATTAATCCCACTACATAATTAATATTGCACTATCCATCTTAACCCATATTACAGTTAATATGGCTCTCGGTTATTATTTCCCGTGTTAAAGATTATCCAGTCCATTAATTAATTTAAGCCACTGAAATAGCTTCACATTAATTAATATCTTTTTCCTTGGTTCAGGAATGACTCAACATTATTATCCATACCGGAAACTAATTCTACTTGCAAGATTTAGTATGATAAAACTTCTGAGCCTCCCAAGGGGACAAATCAAGCAAAACGTACTTGCACACGTTTCTCCATATTAAATCTTAGCAATCGTCATGTAACTAATAATATTGCCCAAGATACAAGGTATTGAATCACATTGATTCTCTACCCATCATAAGTCAAAGGAATAGTTATTAATTTCACACGATCCTATTTAAGGGACGGGGATTAAGAAATAACTAACACTGAGGTCTAATTCTTCTATATTCAGTTCTGAAGAATTTATCCTCTTGTAGGTCCTATTCAGCGCATCATAATGCACTAGTGCAATCTCTTGGTCAAGACAAGCCAATCTGAGCCTTACACTTCAACTTTTCACGATGGATTGTTCATCTCCATCTAGGTTGTGAATTTTGTACTTTTAGTTACAAGGGATTGTTAATTTAATCTTCTGTGATCTGGTATCATTAAATTAACTACAATGTAACACGTATTAATTATTGAACAGTTATGCAGTAAATATATGTAACATTTAGTGATATTTAAAGCAACAGTGATAAATAATTTATTTCAGCAAATAAGACATAAATTCAGTCTAGTTATACAAAGTAAAAAACATACTTTCCAGTATAACCCCAATAGTATAACCCCAACAATCTTCACTTATACTCAAAGTCTATTTTTATGTATACTACAACACGTGTCATGTCCTACATGAACCTAATAACATTTCTCCCATTTATACTCAAAGTAGATTGACAAAGCACTTGACACCCATTCCATCCACATGTCTCTTGAATGTTTTCTGAGGCAGACCCTTTGTGAATGGATCTGCTAGATTATCTTCCGATGCGATCTTTGGCACCTCTATATCTCCACTCTTAACGATTTCTCGTATAAGATGATACTTTCTTTCAATGTGTTTGCTGGCTTTGTGGGCTCTTGGTTCCCTTGAATTTGCAATTGCTCCGGCAGTATCACAATAAATAGTGATGGTGCTGGGTAAATTCGAAACTACGTCCAAGTCCATTAAGAAGTTCTTGAGCCAAACTGCTTCTTTCGCTGCTTTACAAGCAGCTACATATTCGGCTTCCATGGTAGAATATGCGATGCATTTCTGCTTAACGCTTCTCCATGTCACAGCTGCACCTCCCAGACAAAACATATTACCCGAGGCAGATTTTCTGGAATCTATGTCCGATTGGAAATCTTAGTCCGTGTATCCCACGGGAATGAGACTGTCTGACTGATAAACCAACAGTCTATCTCGAGTTCTTTTTAGATACTTCAGAATATTTTTAACAGCAGTCTAATATTTTTTTCTCGGGTTACTCCGATATCTTGCTACCATGCCTACGGCAAAGCAAATATTCGGCCTCGTGCACAACATTGCATACATGAGGCTTCTAACTGCCGACGCATAAGGAATTCCCCTCATGTCATCTATCTCGTTATGTGTCTTAGGACATATTTCTTTTAATAGATGGATTCCATGCCTAAAAGGTAAGAAACCTTTCTTGGAATCCTGCATGCTGAATCGTTTCAAAACAGTGTCTATGTATGAAGCTTGCGACAAGCCTATCATTTTTTCTTGCGATCTCGAGTGATCTTGATCCCAAGGATGTGACCTGTTTCTCCTAAGTTCTTCATATCAAATTGATTTGATAGTCATACCCTCACGTCTGACAACACCTTTACATTGTCTCCGATGAGCAGAATGTCGTCCACGTATAGTACTAAGAATACCAAGGCAGTTCCGACACACATTTTGTATATACAACTCTCGAACTCATTTTGATCAAAACGGTAAGATTTTATAACCTGGTCAAAACATTGGTTCCAAGCACGGAATGCTTGCTTAAATCCATAAATGGACTTCTTAAGCTTGCAAACGAGGTGTTCTTGGCCTTTTGCAATGAAGTCTTTGGGTTATTGCATATAGATTTCTTCTTCAAGACTTCCGTTTAGGAAAGCTGTCTTGACATCCATTTGCCAGATCTCAAAATCTAGATATGCAACTATCGACAAGAGAATACGGATGGACTTAAGCATAGCTAGGCGAAAAGGTTTCCTCATAATCGATCCCTTCTTTCTGATATTTCCTTTTGCCACAAGTCTAACCTTGAAGGTCTCAACTTCCCGTTTGATCCTCTTTTTCTCTTGTAAACCCACTTGCATCCAATGAGTTTTACCCCATTAAGTGGTTCGACTAGCTCCCACACTTGATTATGATCCATAGAACCCATTTCAACTTCCATTGATGTTTGCCAAGAATCTGCATCCTTGTCTCGAAACGCCTCGTTGTAGGACCATGGGTCTGATTCAGTATCACTGGAGACCAAGTTCGAAGACTCTCCTATCCCCAAGAATCGCTCGGGTTGTCTCACAACCCTCCCACTACGACGAGGTTCCGGTTGTGTAGGTGTGACGCTTGGTATATCGACTTGTACAGTTGGTATTGGAGTTGGCCCTTTTAATTCATCTAAAGTAATCTATCTATTGGGCTTCCTATTGTTCATATAGTCTTCTTCCAAGAATCTAAAGTGCGTACTTATTACAATTCTTTAATCCTTGGGGCCATAGAACATACACCCTTTCGTTCCTTCGGGGTACCCTATAAACATCCTTAATTCTGAACGTGGGTCCAACTTACCAGCTTCCTTGTCCAACACGTATGCCGGACACCCCCAAATTCTCATGTGTCTCAAACTGGGCTTGCGCCCGGTCCACATTTCTTTGGGGTTTTAGTAACCGATTTGGATGGTACCATGTTTAAAATGTAAGCCGTTGTTTCTAAGGCATGACCCCAGAATGACTTGGGAAGATCCGCATAACTCATCATTGATCTGACCATCTCTAAAAAAGTTATGTTTCTTCGTTCTGCAACTCTGTTTTGTTGAGGGGTACCGGGTGTAGTCAATTGGGATACAATCCCTTCATCTGACAAGTAGTTCAAAAACTCATCGCTGAGGTATTCACCTCCACGATCAGATCATAGAAACTTGATACTCTTTTACATATGTTTTTCTGCTTCAACCTTAAACTCTTTGAACTTATCAAAGGTCTCGGACTTATGCTTCATGAGGGAAATGTATCCATATCTTGAGTAATCATTGATAAAAGTAACGAAATACTCATAACCTCCTCTAGTTTTGATTGACATTGGACCACATACGTCAGTATGAACAATTTCTAACACTTTAGTGGCCCTATTCCCCTTGGCTCCAAATGCCCACTTGGTCATTTTACCCTCTAAACAAGATTCGTAAGTTGGAAGCGGTTCAACCTGGAGAGACTCCAATGACCCATCTGTTACCAACCTTTGAATCCTTTTTAGATTAATATGATCGAGTCTTAGATGCCAAAGTAGTGTTTCGTTCACATCTGAAGAACGCTTTCTTTTATACAAAATAGTCGATGTGTTATAGGATGCATTTTGTGAGTGGTGTGAACAGATAATAGTGTAGAGATTGTTAAACAACGTTCTAGAATAGATAAACTCATCATTTCAAAAAATACAAACTTGTATATTAAAAGAAACTGAGTATCCATCCATAAACAATTTAGAAATTGAAATTAAGTTCTTTTTAAAACTAGGAACGTAAAGAACATCTCTCAAAATTAAAACTCTATCTTCAAAAGATAGCTTCACTTCTCCCACTGCTTCAGCTGCCACTCTCGTAGCATCGCCTAGTGTGATGAGGATCTCACTCCCACTAAGTTGTCGGGTTAGTTGGAACCCCTATAAAGTGAAACAAACATGATCAGTGGCTCCCGTATCCACTACCCACGAATGGGAAGCATACGCCGCTAAACAATTTTCAACAACTAGTGTATGGGTATTACCTTTCTTTCCGGCCCTCTTGGGCTTGGAACAGGCTGACCTCCAATGTCCCTTCTCACCGCAGTTGAAACACTTCCCTTTAGCATTTGTTGTAACATGGATAAACCCGACTTGTGGAGAAGTCGCGAAGCTGACAAGTTGCCAACCGGCGATCTGATAAAGTGACTTGGGGCAGGACCCCAGAGCCGGAAATTAGAGTATTAGATCAGGAGATCAGATAAACATTGTTATGTCATGCACGAATACGACTTGCCCAAAAGTCGTAAAGCCAACAGGTCACTGCCAGCAACCAGGAAAAGTGACTTGGAACAAGAACTCCGTAGGCCGGAGGTCGTGAAGTCGCAAATCCTATCAGTTATGGAGCAAACGTCCAACAAGCCGCAAGATCCGCCTTTGGGGCTTGGTCTGCAAATGGCACCCATTAACTAAGGCGGCCATTGACCCGGAAAGGCGGAATTCTCGCTAGCGGGATTGAAGCACCATTAAATGACATTCCTTCTGTAATCACCCTCCCATAGGCAGGAAACCTAGTATAAATAGGCCTCCACGGCCTCACTTGTAGAGGGGTTGGCATTTTAGTGTTCTTAGGCAGAAAATAATAAAACATTCCTGGTTTGGTTCACCCCCATAGGTAGTCTAATTTACAGACGAACTAGGTCACCAAATTCTGATCTCCTTATTGCATTTATGTTCATTTCAATAGTTAATTCATCATAGATAATTACTTGTTGGCCGGAATATCAACCGGTGCACAACAACAGTCTTCTTGACACCTCCCCCTTGGTTCACCTTCTCTTTGCCCTTGGCAACACTTGAGTTGACTTGGTTTTGACCTTTTGCCTTCTTTTTCTTCTTGCCTCCACTTGGCTAGAAGAAGTGGAAGGTTTGGTTACCACCAAAGCTTGATTCTGGCACCCCATTAGCATCTCAGCCGAAACCAAAGCTTGTAGCAGGTCAGGCAACGTGAACTTCTAATTATTCATCTGATAGTTCAGCTGAAACTACTCAAAGGTTTTCGGTAGAGAATGGAGTATGAAATTGATCTGGGTTTCCATATCATATTCCGCGCCAAGAACCTCAAGTTTGTTAAGGTGGGCCATCATCCTGAGAATGTGCTCCCTTACGGGCATTCTCTCCACCATTTTCTGCGACAGCATATCTCGCATGGTGATCTGCCTAGTTGTACGGTTCTGATGTTGAATCATCGCTTTAAGACTTTGCATAATTTTCGCAGCAGTTCCAATGTTCTGGTGTTGGTGTTGCAACACATTTGATATAGAAGCCAAGATGGTACACTTAGCCATTTCATTTGAACACTCCCAATCATTATACTCTTTCTTATCCATTTGCTAGAGTCATCAGTAGGCTTTTCGGGTTTAGGTACATCAAGAACCCACTTGTGTTGTTGTACAGTTGGGACAATTGATAGTTTACGATTTCAATCAACAAAGTTTTCGCCAGTCAATTGATTGTCTTTAAGTATATTAAATAGTGGATTAAAAGGTTGTGACATGCTGAACTGAAAATAAACATATTTTGTATTAACGATTTAATCACAAAACTTATCACATAATTCGATCACATGAAGTATATTAAAATCTCAAAAAAAAAATGAACATGCATCATACAACATCTCAAAACAGTTTAAATAGGTCACGTGGGGTGAACTGTCTATTTAAACACATTTAAGCAGGTTACAAACAAATACAGTTACAAACCTTTAATTCAAAATTAATAGTTAGCTCCCATTTGACCATATAAAATTGACAGAGGCTTCGGGGAAGTATATGCATATCAATTTTATACCTTAGTTTCGTCATGCCACACCATGGACGGAACAACACCTTGGCCGCCCCGCCCGCGCGCTCGCAATGTACAACGTTCGGCGCCCATGCGCGCGGTGACCAGTTCGCGGTGCGGAACACGCGCACTGCGTCCGCCCGGCCATGTCGCCCGCACGATGTTCCTTCCTGGAGAGATCGCACAATGTGCGCCCGCTCTCCCACTCGATCCCGCCCATCGCTCGGCTTCCAGGCGCATGCGCTTGGGGCCTTCGGCCTCCACGCACCCCCGTCGAGCATCGCCCGTGTGCATCTGGCAGCGTCCGCGTCGCGCGCGTGCCTCCCCTAGCACATTTCGCGCGATGCATGCCGCCCACGCCCAATTTTGGATCCGTCTTCAATTCCCCGTCTTTGTCTTTGATTCAGTTACAATTTATTTTAAAAAAATAAACAAACCTAAAATCTAGACTAGTCTATTACATTGAACAAATAAAAAAAATATCCATAACAATTGGATACCTGCAAAAAAGATCTAGCAATTCTACTATCCAATTTTAAATTTAATGAACAACAATTTAAATTATAATTTAAATCACAGAGCTCGAAACCGAGGCTCTGATACTAGTTGTTGGGGAACGTTTTGCCCGGATCTATTCGAGGTGTAATTTAAATACAAATTTAAATAACAATTTACTACTATCACGAATTAACCTATTAATTTAAATAGCAAATACCAACAACAAACATGCGTACAAATAATTCACGTAAAATCCTACACATGTGGAATCTAGGAGTTTACGCGAAACATACCTCTTGAAGGGACAACCATTGAGATGGATCAACCCAAATGTCTTCTCAAGTATATCCCAAGTTCTTGCTCGTTATCCGGTGGAAGATACTCACGAAAAATTTAAACAAAGGAAAAAGAAAAAATATATTGCACCACCTTTGTGGATTTTTAATTTTTTTCAAGACTGGAATTGTGTTGGGGATGAAAAATTCATCCCCTATTTATAAACATGAGGGGGGGCGAAAATATTAGGGTTATTGTGGGCTATGGAAATTTCTTTGTTATCTTGCCCAAGATACAATCTTGAATATATCTCATATATTCTATTTTCCATATATATCTTCCCACAAAAATCTCCCCTTATTTTATTCCTCATATTTTCGAAAATTACTCCAAAAAGTCCAAGTAAAAAATTCTTGAATTTATGAGATAATCTTGTATTCCAAAAATACTTATCTTCCATAAAATCTTTCCAAGAAAATATTTTTCTTTCTTTTTCTTGTATTTTTGAAAATTATAGAAAAATTAGGCAATAATTATTTCTTTTATTTTAATCACATTTTCATTAATTGGACTTATATTGGGCTACTTGGGGGGCCTTTAGGAGAATTAAGATTGGACCTCACAATGGGCTCTGAATTATCAACATTGAGCCACAATATTATTCAGCCCATTAATATTAATTTACTCCACTATAAAATTAATATTGCACTATCCATCTTAACCCATATTACTATAATATGGCTCCCGGTTATTATTTCCCGTGTTTAAGATTATTTAGTCCATTAATTAATTAAGTCACTGAAAAGCTTTATATTAATTAATATCTATTATTTCTTGGAGTAAAGACTGTTGGAATATAGAGGTACGTAAACACGTAATACATGCACAACGGAATTAAACAGTTCACCAACAACGAACATATAATTGCATAATTAAATACGAGTAAATGTAAATAGAATTCTTACAGCAATTCGTACATGGATTCCTCAACTATGGTATCCACGTAACAGTCGTTTACCAATTCGCACAGATTTGCTAGCGTTGAATCCCCGAGATGAATTTGCTTGGAAAATTCTAACTTAGAGATTTTATGGAGAAAAATATGAAGTCGTATATTTATGAATCCCAAGAGCTCATATATATAGGGGAGGCCCAGCTTAAATCTTAAGCTAACCTGATTAGGAAATAAAATCCCTAATCTTGTAAATTAAATCCCATAGATTTAATTCACATATACATAAATCTCTACGGATTTGATTTCCATGTATATCAAATCCCATAATATTCCATATATTATTATTGTAAATCCTATTTAATTAAATCTAATTTAATTAAATAGTAATAATAATTAATTCTAAATATAATTATTATTATATTCTCCATAAATTAAATATTAATATCCAATACAATATTTAATCAACCAACTATTAGTAAACAACAGTTACTTGTTGTGTGACTCATATGTCCTCATATATCTAGCGATTAGTTAAACTAATGGTCTTAATTGAACTCTAGACAATAAATCAGACATTCTCAATATATGAGGTACGTTGCGAGAAAATGTGCAACTACCTGTAACTGAAACATGGTCTATTATGATAAATTCCTTTCATTCGCGAATACTCGATTAAATCTTGAACACGATGAAGTGTTTATTCAAATAACTTAATCATATTATCTTTAATCACTAATTGATCTCGTATGTCACATTTGGCCACAAAGTCCAAGTTGACGTGCATCGGCCGATGACTTAGATCCAATTATAATGAGAAGATGAGTATTCTATCTAAATCCACATTGAGGAATGAATCCTCAACTACCACGCACATGCATTTCGTGATGACCCAATCCAAGCCATATCTACCCTTCGGTCATGGTCAAAGTTCATCACTCCACACATGTCGTGCGTATTGACGTCAAGTCAAAGGAGTATCGCATCACTCCCACTAACCAAGACACCCGTAGATACATATTGTGGAATTACATCAAACGGTTTCTCGGATGGGTATATCAATACCCTCTAAGGTATATGTGCATCCATCATGAGATACCTAGTATCTCGTAGTAAGTGAGATCTTACTACACTCTGTAAGAGTATGATGCAGATCGCACACCAATCTCAAATGCATCATCAATATCTCATTCTTGATGATCCTTGATCGGAGCTATTTAAGAATCATGCTTAAGTCATCTGAGTTCTCACAATCTCAATGACAACAACGACTCATGGGAACACAAATAAGAATAAATGCAAACAATCAAACATAATATTCAAACAAGTGTAATGTCATACATTTAATATTAAATAAACAATAATATTAAACAAATATTGAATATTATCTTAGTATTATGTCCTTACAATAGGATTATCTCTGGGACACTAACACTAACAAAGACAACTCAACATTATTATCCATATCGGAACTTAATCCACTTGCAAGATTTGTATGATAAAACTTCTGAGTCCACCAAGGGGACAAATCAAACAAGATTTTCCTTGCACACGTTCTCTATATTATATCTTAGCAATTGTCATGCAATTAATAATATTGAACAAAATACAAAGTATAGAATCACTCTCTAATTCTAAACCCAACATAGATAAAAGAAATAAATATTAATCACACACAATCCTATTTAAGTGATAGAGATTAAGAAATCAATAACCACTGAGGTCTAATTCTTCATCCCATAAGGTAGTACGGGAGAATTTATCCTCTCTGTAGGTCCGCTTCAGCGCATCACTATGCACTAGTGCAATCTCTTGGTCAAAATCGGTCAATCTGAGCTTTGCACATCAACCTCTACCAATGGAGTGTTCAATTCCATCTAGGTTGTGAAGATGTACTTATTTACAAGGAACTGTTAATGTGATCTTCTGTGATCGAGTATCACCACATTAACTACAATGCAATATGTATCAATATTGAACGGTTTGCAATAAATAAATAACATTAATTCATATTTAAAGCAACAGTGATAAAAGATTTATATTCAGTAAATAAGAGTATATTAGTCTGTTATATAAAGTAAAAGCATACTTTCACGTATAACCCCAACATAATTCTGATTTAAGAGAATCTTTAGTTAAACTTGAAATTACTTTAACTAGACAAGATTTTCAAATTCTAAATTAAAATAAGAACTAAAAGGTTCAACACTAAGTTATAAGAAATTTTCAAGATGAACTTAATGAAGCTTTAATGGTTGGTAAGTCTAATATTGTTGGTCTGGGTTTTGATAAATCTTTTTCTGAAAAACCTATTTTGATAAACCTATGATACCTAACTATTATATTAAAAGTAAAATAAAACTTATAGATATAAGATCACAGACCGATTCAGAGGTCGGAGCCCCACTAAAAACCTCGCTAAGGTAAAACCCTCTTTAGGGAAAAACCCCTAGTCGAGGGAAAAATGATAAATCCTAGAAAGACAGCGCAAGGGTAATCTTAGTGGGCAAAAAAAAAAAGGAATTAACGACAAGTACAGAAATAGTCCCTATTCATATCTTCAAAAAAGACACTAGATATCTCATCCGGTACACATCCAATCCAGTCCTCCGAAGAATGTCGTTTAACAAGAAAATTTGCAACTCTGTTTCCCCCTAAAAAAATATGAGAGATCCTCACATCAACAGAAAACTAGAAATCATGAAAAATGGACCACGAGTGGTGCACCCTCCATGGGACCATCTAGCAATCTGAACATAGAACCTTGACTGCAAGCGTGGATTCCGTCTCCACCCAAATCTTCGTCCAGTTCTTCTCTCGTGCAAGCAAAAAGGCGTGAAAGTCGACAACCATCTCAGCGTCGATCGGGAGGCCTAAGTTGAGTTTCCATGTACGAGCCGCCACTACAAACCCCGACTATTACGACAAATAAACCCACAAAATAGATACCGTCCACATCCACCTCCCGTCCACATTAATCTTATCCAACCCGGATTAGGAGGACGTCATCTAAAGCACTCAGTGCGCATTGGAGGGCGCGAACGGCCTTGAATCCGCATCCGTCTGCATATTTGAAGTTCTGAAATACCCTCCATGAAGTCGATGTCAAATGACTCTGCCTCCTTGATCATACTAAGAATTTTAATCATGCATCTATTCAAGGTAGGTTTTTTGTCTTCGAAAATCTTGTTCTTAAGTGCATTCCAAATCGACCATACCGTGGTAACGAAGGTTAATCGCAACAAATTCGACACTTGTTTCCCTGTCTTATAAATCTAATCCTAAAAATACAAAATGAAAAGAAATTAAAGGTAAAGAAGAAATTGTTAGTGTTAGTGTCTTAGAGACAATCCTATTGTAAGGACATAATACGAAGATAATATTCAATATTGGTTTAATATTATTGTTTATTTAATATTAAATGTATGCCATTACACTTGTTTGAATATTATGTTTGGTTTTTTGCATTTATTCTTGTTGGGATATTTTAGTTTTGATGAATTATGTCAAAACATTATCAACTTGTGTTTTTGAAGTTGATTTACAGATAACAAGTTGAGGGGGAACGAGAGAACAAATTTAGGGGAACTCACTTAAATCGGCGTAGATGATCGAGATCGACGAGGTCATAGACGAGACCGACGAGATCAGATGAGTAAGATGAGTTCCGGAGTTAACTGATGAGATGAGCAAAATCAGAAGAGAAGAAAAGCTAAGCTACCGATCGTAAGATCGATGACCCGATCGAAAAAATAGATTTAGCCGATCTAAGTGATCGAAGAGCGATAAGCCGATCGAAAAGAAACCGACCGTAAGATCGTAAGAGAAGGTTGCAGATCGTAAGAGGAGCAGATGAGATCGACGAGATCGACGTGCGGATCGAGATCAGATATGAAGATGAGCAGATGATCAAGATCAGACGTGATTGAGATCAGATGTGCTAAATTGATATGCTAACCTAATATGCTAACCTGATGTACTAATCTGATGCAGATAAATTGATATGCTGACCTGATGCTATACTAATCTGATCATGTGAGCCGATCGATCAAAGCAGAAGAAATCGATATCGAAAACCGTAACTGCGATACCAGATCGAGAAAGAAGTCATCGTAAGAGAAGTCATCGAAGTCATATTCACCGAGAATCGTAAGCTAGCCGATGATCGGTTAGCTGAAAAGCTTTAGTGACCGAGGGTCGGGATGTCCGAATTCGGAAGAAATTTGAACTCAAGAAGTTCCCGAGTGTCAAGATGACCGACGATAAGGTCCGCCAAGAGAAGTCCGCTGAATCAAGAATCCTGAGTCCAAGGAAGCCTGAGTTTGAAGAAGTTGAGGATAAGACAATCCTGAAGAATATAGTCGTTAGATTCAGCTGACGTGGACCAATGAGAGGAAGACAACCAGCCTGGAAAAGCTGCAAAAAGCTACAGAATAGTATGGATTTAATGTGACTCCTTCCAACGGTAACATTCAAATCCACACTATAAATACAAGTTCTTCCCTCATTATCAGGTGTGGAAAAATGCGTGAAACATCCATCAAGCCAAATCATCAAGCATTCCCACCCTAGAACACAAGTCTGTAGATATACACATATATTCAAAGAGTGTTCTAGAACCCAATCTAAGCAACCCACGATGTATCCTAAGCTTAGAGAGATTTTCCCAACCTTAGCATTGAGGCTAAACAAATGTAAGGGAAAATCTCACCATAGTTGGAAACCAAACAAACCTTACCCAAATCAGTCGGTTAAGTTTGTAGGTGAGTGTGAACTCGATAAATATCTAGCAATCCCGAAAGGGATGGTAGGCAATCCCGAGTGAGGGTGATAAGTCCCGTTGGAGTGAGAGCTCGTTAAATATCTAGAGGCGAACCCGAGAGGGTGATAAGTCCAGTTGGAAGGAATTTCCCTAGGAACAGGGAGAGTGGATGTAGGAGCTTGAGCCTCCGAACCACTATACATTGTTGTGTTGTTTACTGCTTTATGTTCTTATATTGTCATATGCATTCGATTATAAGCAAAACACAACACATGAGCTTAAAAGTAAAAAAAATTGGAATCACTCTGCCCTCACCCCTGTTTTATATGCATCGCTTTTAAAATGATTTGCTTCCGCACACGCAAAATGGGTTTTCCCACCGGGACCATCAATTGGTATCAGAGCGGGTAGTTCAACAGATCACTATTTTCAAAGTGATCGCCGAATCGATTTTTTTTTTAAAACCCGATCTCAGATTCATGCATATATTTTAATGTTTTTGGCGTCATTATCAAAAAGGGGAAATTGTTGGGATATTTTAGTTTTGATGAATTATGTCAAAACATTATCAACTTGTGTTTTTGAAGCCGATTTCTGAGAGATAACAATTTGAGGGGAACGAGAGAACAAATTGAGGGGAACTCACGAAATCGGGGCGTAGATGATCGAGATCGACGAGGTCGCAGACGAGACCTAATCGAGATCGGATGAGTAAGATGAGTTCGGAGTTAATCGATGAGCCGAGCAAAATCGTAAGAGAAGAAAAGCTAAGCCACCGATCGAAGATCGGATGACCGGATGACCGATCGGAAAAATAGACGAGCCGATCCGGTGATCGGAAGAGCGAATATAAGCCGATCGGAAAAAACCGACCGTAAGATCGTAAGAGAAGGTTGCGATCGTAAGAGGAGCAGATGAGACCGACGAGATCGACGGATCGAGATCGAGATATGAAGATGAGCAGATGATCAAGATCGACGGGTTGAGATCATATGTGCTAAACCGATATGCTAACCTAATATGCTAACTCGATGTACTAACTGATGCAGATAAACCGATATGTCGACTGATGCTATACTAACTGATTATGAGTCGACGATCAAAGAGAAGAAATCGATATCGAAAACCGTAAATCAGATACCGATCAGAAAGAAGTCATCGAAGAGAAGTCATCCGAAGTCATATTCACCGAGAATCGTAACGCCGATGATCGCTACTGAGTGCTAGTGACCGAGGTCGGATGTCCGATTCAGAAGAGCCGAACTCAAGAAGCTCGAAAGTGTCAAGATGCCTCGACGCATAAGGTCCGGCCAAGAGAAGTCCGCTGAATCAAGAATCCTGAGTCCAAGGAAGCCTGAGTTTGAAGAAGTTGAGGATCAGACAATCCTGAAGAATATAGCCGTTAGATTCAGCTGACGTGGACCAATGAGAGGAAGACAACCAGCCTGGAAAAGCTGCAAAAAGCTACAGAATAGTATGGATTTGAATGTGACTCCTTCCAACGGTAACATTCAAATCCACACTATAAATACAAGTTCTTCCCTCATTATCAGGTGTGGAAAAATGCGTGAAACATCCATCAAGCCAAATCATCAAGCATTCCCACCCTAGAACACAAGTCTGTAGATATACACATATATTCAAAGAGTGTTCTAGAACTCAATCTAAGCAACCCACGATGTATCCTAAGCTTAGAGAGATTTTCCCAACCTTAGCATTGAGGCTAAACAAATGTAAGGGAAAATCTCACCATAGTTGGAAACCAAACAAACCTTACCCAAATCAGTCGGTTAAGTTTGTAGGTGAGTGTGAACTCGATAAACATCTAGCAATCCCGAAAGGGAGGGTAGGCAATCCCGAGTGAGGGTGATAAGTCCCGTTGGAGTGAGAGCTCGTTAAATATCTATAAGGCGAACCAGAGAGGGTGATAAGTCGATTGGAAGGAATTTCCTAGAAAGCAGGGAGAGTGGATGTAGGAGCTTGAGCCTCCGAACCACTATACATTGTTGTGTTGTTTACTGCTTTATGTTCTTATATTGTCATATGCATTCGATTATAAGCAAAACACAACACATGAGCTTAAAAGTAAAAAAAAATGGAATCACTCTGCCCTCACCCCTGTTTTATATGCATCGCTTTTAAAATGATTTGCTTCCGCACACGCAAAATGGGTTTTCCCACCGGGACCATCAAATTTTATTTACGTTTACTTGTATTTAATTATGCAATTATATGTCTGTTGTTGGTGAACTGTTTAATTGTTGGAGATTTGGTTGGGCTTGGCCCCAGTGGAAGTTGAATTAAAAGGTTGATAATTTGATTATAAAGTGGATATCTTTGAGCTGAGTTTTCTGTAGATTCCACCATTCGGTTTTTGTGTTTTTTGAGTATGTCGCGTAGTGGGTTGCGCAAGCTTCGCGATCATATATAACACGTGAGAAGAACCAAATATAGGTGTGAATGATAAATTGGCTCAAAGGGTTAAGTTTGAGGTACTTATACCTCTCGTGCGTGTCCTTGTAGAATACGCAGGGATTAATTTTAATTTGGTCCACTATTAATTAAAGATTAAGAAAATTCTAGAAAAAGTCCTTTGATTTTTTCCACAATTTTTTCCCATCTTTAATTTCTTGGCTAATTATTTAAACCTTTGGCTTTTCACTTCGTTCACCTTAATGGTAGAGTAATGAGGTTCTTCATGGTGGGTTAATCTCCACACCTATATAAGGGTGACCATCTTTTCCATTTGGAACATACGAAAACAAAAATCTCTTCATACTCATATATTTTTCTTGCATTTTTTTAGTCATTCAAGGGTTTTTAGCTACGAAAAGTTCGACGAGCTGCTTCTCATTGCTTCCGAGAAGCAGTTGAGATTGGTCGTTGTACCTTGGGAACTCATTGTTCGAGAAGGCCTGGAGCAATTAGGCGAGCAAATTGAGTTTAAGGGCAAGTGGTTTACTACTGCCTCGTCCAGGATTCAATCCGAATTTTTTTCCTTTTTTTCTTCTCTTTGTTTTCATCGTGATGCAAGATTTTTTCTAAAACAAATAATCTTAATTTCTGAATCTGATTTACAATCTTAAACTCAATTTATTTTTGTGGGGCTATTTTTTTTTCGCTGCACTAAAAGATCAGTATATAAGTTGGAAGTTGGTTTCGTCTTCTGGTTCCAGATTATATATATATATTTTTTATTTTTTTTTCAAACAAATTTTTAATATATTGTTTGTTTGCCATCATTAACTATTTGTTTGTACAGCATCCATCAACGCATCATTTCTTTAATATATTCATATGTGCATGGAAGGTATTTAATCTAATTGGCATATTTGTATCATTATTAAAAGGACCACCTCTGAACACTTCGTGAACGAATTGCGAATCAAAGTTGATGAAATGTTTTAACTCACCAGAATTAAAAATCATTTAGTTGGCCTTGGAATATAATCAAAGTTGTGAAAACGTTACAAATTCGATTAGTTCTTTAATCAATCTTTGTTTCCTCTCTTTTCTCTTCGTATTCTTGTTAGAATATTTTAAGGCGTTTTTTGTTTAATTATTTAATTACAGATTTTGTAATATGTTGTTCAGCAAGTCTTATTTGAGGAAACATTAAGAGCCTCCTTTCTTACTGCTTGTTAATGGCTCGGGAATTCCGCAAACTGAGAACGCAGGAAATTCGGGGACTCCTGTTGTTGCTACAAACGGTACTGAGACCGTCTTGCCTTTTGGTGTACCCATCATTCCAGCTCGTCCTATCCAGTTAGGCCATTTTGACAAACCGGAAAAATTCAAGGGTGGTGACAATTTTAAATTGTGGAAAGAAAAGGTTATGTTTTATCTTACCACCTTGAATTTGGCTCGGTTTGTCACTGAGGTCAAGCCGGAAGAAGATAGGAACGATCCTTAATCTGTTACGGCCAGTCAAGCATGGAATAATGCTGATTACTTGTGTCGTAACACTATACTTATGAGCCTAGAGGATTCCCTTTATAAAATCTTTTATGAGAAAAAGACGGCTAAAGAACTTTGGGATTCTCTAGTGAAAAAGTATACTGTTGACGATGCCGGTGCAAAGAAATTTGTGGCTGCTAAATTCCATGACTTTAGAATGGTGGATGGAAAGCCTGTTCTTGAACAAGCTGAAGAGCTTCAACGAATCTATCATGACTTGGCCGCGGAGGGCATGGCGATCAATGATCCCCTACAAGTTGCATTGATGATAGAAAAGCTACCTTCTGCTTGGAATGACTTCAAGAACTATTTGAAGCATAAAAAGAAAGAAATGTCCCTTGAGGATTTGATGTTGAAGTTGCGGATTTAACAGGATGCGAGAAAAATTACTAAGAAGCCTAATGGTTCTGTTTCCAAGGCAAATGTTGTGGAGGCTGAAAGCTCTCGTGCCGGTGGCAAATGAAAACGTCCGAACGACTCTAAGAATATGACTCCAAGTAAGAAGTTCAATGGCGACTGTTTCGTTTGTGGAAAGCCGAATCACAAAGCTAAGGATTGTCAAAGCCGTGTGGACAATTCGAACAATAACAACTATAAGAATCGGAGGAATAATGGCAAGAACGAGAATAATAATCGGAACAAAGGGGGTGGTCAAGCTCACTTGGCGGAGGTCGGGAACTTGAACTTTCAAATGGAAGACATGCATCTGAGTGCAGTCGTTTCTGAAGTGAATCTGATTGGAGGAAACTCCAAGGAATGGTGGGTGGACACTGGGGCCACTCGTCATATTTGTGCCAACAAGTGGATGTTCAAAACCTATCAACCTGTTGATGGTGAAGTTTGCTTTATGGGGAACTCTGCAACCTCTAAGGTTGAGGGAAAAGACACGGTGGTTCTGAAAATGACTTCTGGGAAAGAGTTGACGCTGCGTAAGAATCTCATTTCTGGAATCGTGCTGAACAAGAAAGGTTTTAGACTTATCTTTGAAGCTGACAAGTTTATCCTAACCAAGAGTGGGTCATTTGTTGGGAAAGGGTACTTGGCTGAAAATCTCTTTAAGATGAATGTAATGACTGTACTCCCTGGAACTGAGCCTTATGGCGCTAATGTAACTGAGGCTACCACTAGCTCAGTTGGAAATAAGTGTGCCCGAGAGGCTAATGAATATGTTAAATTTACTTATTTGTCTGAGTCTTTTACTTTATGGCACGGTAGACTAGGTCACGTGAATTCTAAAAGTTTACAACGATTAATCTCACTAAACCTACTACCCAAATTTAACATAGATAAAAATTATAAGTGTGAGACTTGTGTAGAAGCCAAGTTATCCAAAACACCTTTCAGATCAATTGAGAGAAGTTCAGAATCGTTAGATTTAATTCATACGGATGTGTGTGATTTAAAATATGTACAATCGAGAGGGGGTAAAAATTACTTCATCACTTTTATTGATGATTGCACAGGATATTGTTATGTCTACTTAATGAGAAGTAAAGACGAAGCAATTGATATGTTTGTTCATTATAAAAATGAAGTGGAAAATCAAATGAGTAAGAAAATTAAAATGTTGAGAAGCGATAGAGGTGGTGAGTATGAATCACCATTTTCTCAATTGTGTGCTGAAAGCGGCATCATTCATCAAACAACTGTGCCTTATACTCCATAACAAAATGGAATTGCAGAGCGGAAAAATAGGACATTAAAAGAAATGATGAATGCTATGCTAATAAGTTCGGGTTCACCTCAGAACTTATAGGGGGAAGCCTTGCTTTCTGCAAATCACATCCTGAACAGACTACCACATAAAAAGTTAGACAAAACGCCTTATGAATTGTGGAAGGGTCATTCACCTTCTTACAAGTTCATAAAGGTCTGGGGATGTCTAGCAAAGGTCCCGATTCCTCCTCCTAAGCGGACTAGAATAGGTCCTAAAATGGTAGATTGTGTGTTCATAGGATATGCACAAGATAGTAGTGCTTACCAATTTTTAGTTCATAAATCAGATAACTCAGAGATGCACATCAACACTATCATTGAGGCTAGGGATGCTTCCTTCTTTGAAGGAATTTTTCCCTACATTGATCGCTCTTTGATTAAACTAAGGGTTGATCGAGAGGTGAGAAATGTGGGGGTTAATGAAGTTCAAAAGGAAGTTGAAGGACCTAGACGTAGCACGAGGGCTAGAAAAGAAAAGTCATTTGGTCCAGATTTTCTGACCTACTTGGTAGAAAATGACCCTCTGACTTATAAAGATGCTATGAATTCTTCAGACTCTGATCTTTGGAAAGAAGCCATTGATAGTGAAATAAATTCTATTCTACAAAATCATACTTGGGAACTTGTGGACCTTCCACCCGGTTCCAAACCTCTTGGCCACAAGTGGATCTTTAAGAAGAAGATGAAGCCTGATGGTTCAGTAGATAAATACAAGGCGAGACTTGTGGTTAATGGGTATAAACAGACTGAAGGAGTAGATTATTTCGACACTTATGCTCCAGTGTCGAGGAAAACTTCAATCAGGTTAATCATAGTTTTTGCAGCTCTGTTCAACCTGGAAATCCGTCAAATGGATGTGAAAACAACTTTCCTTAATGGACAACTAGAAGAGGAAATCTACATAGAACAACCTGAAGGGTTTGTTGTTCCAGGTAAAGAAAATAAGGTGTGTAAACTTGTAAAATCCTTGTATGGGTTGAAACAAGCACCTAAACAATGGCATGAAAAATTTGATACTGTAATGCTTTCGAATGGTTTTCAAATAAACCAAAGTGACAAGTGCGTCTACGTGAAAGGAAGCAACAATGATTACGTAATTGTATGCCTCTACGTGGATGACATGATTATAATTGGTAACAATGAGAACATCAAAGCCACTAAGAAAATGTTGTCAAGGAACTTTGACATGAAAGACATGGGCTTTGCCGATGTAATACTTGGCATGAGAATTTCCAAGACATCTGATGGCTATTCATTGTCTCAGTGTCATTATGTCGAGAAAATTCTTGATAAGTTCGACAAGGACAATGATATGATTGCTAGAACACCTATGGAAGTAGTTTCAAAGCTACAGAAAAATCGTGGAGAAGATGTAAGACAACTTGAATATTCAAGGGTCATAGGCAGCCTCATGTTCTTAATGGACTGTACTAGACCAGATATTGCTAACTCAGTCAATAGACTTACCAGGTATACAAGTAATCCTAGTATCGAGCACTGGAAAGTTGTTGTTAGAGTGCTCATATATTTACGATATACTGCTAACTACGGATTACACTATACGAGATATACGGCAGTACTTGAAGGGTACATGGATGCGAATTGGATTTCTGATTCTAATGACATCAAGTCTACCAGCGGTTACATTTTCATAATGGGAGGTGCTGCAGTTTCTTGGAAATCCTGCAAACAAACTTGTATTGCCAGATCTACTATGGAATTCGAGTTCATAGCCTTGGATCTAGCTGTAGAAGAGGCTGATTGACTGCGTAGTTTCTTAGAAGACATTCCAATGTATTCCAAGCCAATGCCACCAATTAGCTTACATTGTGATAGTTTGTCAGCTATTGGGAGAGCGACTAATAATGAGTATAATGGGAAGTCTCGACATATACGTCGAAGACATAAATCCGTAAAAATTCTATTGAAATCTAGTGTTATAACTTTGGACTATGTGAGATCTAAAGAGAATATTGTGGACCCATTAACGAAAGGTCTTTCAAGAGACCAAGTAGAGATTTCATTGAGGGGAATGGGATTGAAGCCCATGAAATTGATCACCACCCATGATGGCAACCCAAGGTAGTCCAGGGCCAAAATGGACAACAACGAAAGGACCGACTAGTAGTAAAGAGAAAAATGTTGTGTGAGTATCATTGTCTTAGTACACTCTTAATGCCGAACAGTTCAAGAGACCGTGTCCACTGGGTGGCAAGTGTGCTCGATGTTACATCACTAGGGAAGGTTCAAGGCTCACAACCACCTATTCCAAAGCAACGAATTCTCGTAGAACCCTTGCTTTGCATTTATTCGTTTGAATGTGAATTTTTTTTTTCTTTATCGCAATATTATCATTCATGTGGGGGATTGTTGGAGATTTGGTTGGGCTTGGCCCCAGTGGAAGTTGAATTAAAAGGTTGATAATTTGATTGTAAAGTGGATATCTTTGAACTGAGTTTTCTGTAGATTCCACCATTCGGTTTTTGTGTTTTTTGAGTATGTCGCGTAGTGGGTTGCGCAAGCTTCGCGATCATATATAACACGTGAGAAGAACCAAATATAGGTGTGAATGATAAATTGGCTCAAAGGGTTAAGTTTGAGGTACTTTATCCCAAAATGGTTAGGGGATACATCTCGTGCGTGTCCTTGTAGAAAACGCAGGGATTAATTTTAATTTGGTCCACTATTAATTAAATATTAAGAAAATTCTAGAAAAAGTCCTTTGATTTTTTCCACAATTTTTTCCCATCTTTAATTTCTTGTCTAATTATTTAAACTTTTGGCTTTTCACTTCCTTCACCTTAATGGTAGAGTAATGAGACTCTTCATGGTGGGTTAATCTCCACACCTATATAAGGGTGACCATCTTTTCCATATGGAACACACGAAAACAAAAATCTCTTCCTACTCATATATTTTTCCTGCATTTTTCTAGTCATTCAAGGGTTTTTAGCTAAAAGTTCGACGAGCTGCTTCTCGTTGCTTCCGAGAAGCAGTTGAGATTGGACGTTGTACCTTGGGAACTCATTGTTCGAGAAGGCCTGGAGCAATTAGGCGAGCAAATTGAGTTTAAGTGCAAGTGGTTTACTACTGCCTCGTCCAGGATTCAATCCGAATTTTTTTCCTTTTTTTCTTCTATTTGTTTTCATCGTGATGCAAGATTTTTTCTAAAACAAATAGTCTTAATTTCTGAATCTAATTTACAATTTCGCTGCGCATGCATTACGTATTTATGTGCCTCTATATTCCAACAGAAATATATTTGTCATTAATGTGTTGGAAAATGTCATATTAAATCATATTGCTCTAAGTTGAAAAAGGACTTGCAATATGTTCAAATATTTTATGAAAAGGTATTACATTCTAAGAAACAAAGTTTAAAAACTGCATGGGTCAATAAATCCAAAATTTATTGTATTGTTGTTTACACATCTGTAAAAGCTTGCTTGCCTAAATTATGGTATTTTGATAGTTGATGTTCTAAACACTTGATTGGTCAGAAATTGTTTCTAAATAACTATGAATCATGTGATGGTGAAAATGTCATTTATAGAAGTGGTTCAAAAGGTAAAATAATTGGTAAAGGCACCTTAAATGTGAATGGATTTTCTAAATTTTCAAATGTGTTGCATGTTGATGTTTTGCTTGAAAACTTGATTAATTAGCATTGGTCAATTATGTAATGACAATTTGCATGTCAAGTTTGACAAAAATTCTTGTTATGTGTTGAACATCAACTCGTGCTATTATTGAATAGTAGCTTAGGTAATCCACTGGCTGCAAATAGTTGTATAATTTTAAAATACACTATGAAGTGCATAGTGCACCTGGTGCACATGAGTCCCCCTCATTAAACTAAATTCCCCAAGAAAAACTAATTAAAAAGGATATTTTATGTATATCAAATCCCTTCATTGCATACTTTTTACTAATATTGATTGAACTCATAATTACCATCACACATAATTAGTAGGTTTTTAATATAACTTTAAAAAATGCAGAAACCATACAATTCTTGAAATTTTTTTAAATAAATAAAATTAAGAATAAATTTAAAGTCAATAATTTATTTTGCAAATTATTATATAAAGGAAAAACTAATTTAAGAAAGGTATGATAGTATTTATACCAAGTCCATTAATTGCATATTTTGTATCAATATCAATAAATGTTACTCCATCCATTTAAAAATAAATGATGTTTTAATATCACATATATATATGCAAAATTAAATGTTGTTTTAGCCTTTTCTTCTCACACTTTCTTTCAATTTTACCATCATATGCACCTTGTACACCGTATGTCACTATTATTATTACTTATATAAGAACTAACAATTTACAAGTAATAGTGTTAGTTTTTAAAAGTTGTTAGTTTTTAAAAGTAATAATAATAGTGGTATACGGTACAAAAGATGTACATAATACCTTATCAAAAAATGAAAAGATTTTATGGATAGATAAAATCATGGAACGTGGTGAGTGAATTATTCATTGATTATGGACAAACTTGTCATTATATACCACTTATTAATTCCATCAATAAAAGCTAAAACATAATTTATTTTTAAATGGAGGGAGTAATTTATTAAATGTAACTTATTGTTTTTCAATTAATTATAGAAATGGATTACATAAACATTTAAGAACCCGCTTGATTGGGGGAAACAGAAGGGAGTAATGGAAATTATTACCATTGTAGTGTTTAACAACTTTGATAAACTCGTAATGAGAATAGAAGTAAGCAATTGATTATCTTACTCCCATTACCTAATTTCACTTATGTAATCATTCACTCCACCCTCCTAAAATGATACCCATTGTTGATTTTCTAACCAAACAATAACAATGCAATTAATAACTCATAATGATTGATCCCTTAATAATATTCATTAACATTATCATTTCCTAGTCATACCAAGCATAACCTACATAATAGTGAGACAGGCTAATTACATTGGCCAAAGAATTTTTAAAAGCAAACTTTCATTTTAAAGTACAATCTACTTGTAAAGACCAAAAAGTAGCCATATGAAATGTTTCAAATATCTTGATTAATGTAGATTGCATGATAATTAAATAAATTAGTATACTCCCTCCCTCCATCCCACTCCATCCCACCAAAATAAGTTTGTTTTCTATTTTTTTTTATCCTACAAAGATAGACCAATTATTATATTTAATATATCATTAATTTTTTATTTTCATCTTTATCCTTATATTTTTTTTTGTAAAATTAAGGATGAATGCATGATGCAAAATACATTATTAATTAAAATTAATAAAAATAAGTTGAAAATTATGAGAGATTTTTGGGATTGAGATAGGGGTAAAAGAGAGGAAAAATATGAAAATTGTCTAAAACATCAAATAATTAGACACAAGAGCAATACTTTAATGTAGGGTTGTTCACGGAGATCGGAGATTACTGAAACTCAGACCAAAAAAGAACCGAATCAAAAATAATCTTTGATTTTTTTGACTTTTTTCGAACCGAACCAAATCGAATTTTATTTTGATACCAATTTGGATATTACCAAATTAACCATACCGAAAAACCGAATAAAACTGAACCGAACCGTACTGAACCGCACCAAACCGAATAACCAAATAAAAAATATATATCAAACTATGTTATACTATTGAGTTGTTACTGAATTCAAGTATAATTATATTATAGTATGAATATCAATTTTATAAAAATTCAAATTACTAGTAATAAAAAGTAACAATCATTACAAATTTAAACACCTTAATTAGAAAACCACAAAATTTAATTTTAGGCAATGATATAATCCAATCATATACATGAATTAGTTGTTAATTAACATGATTTTAACTTAATACAGTTCAATAAGAGCAACTAATGTTATTCAATCAAAACACGTTTACTCTTAAATGAAAAATAAATAATACTGTTTAGTGAAAAATTAGGGGTGAATAGAAAAAAAAGGGTAAAAAATTCACTTTTCTGCTCCGATCCATTCTGTCTGATTCAGTTCCGTTGTAATTGAAAATTCATTCTGATCCATAACAAAAAATAATAAATTCGTACCAAGCTATACCGAAATTTCGATATGGATATGGACACTCAAATTTTAAAATAATAAAAGTTTGGCACGAACACATATATCTTTAAATATCTATTTTGGTCCGTACCATGAACACCCTTACTCTAAAGCGTCACTTACTTGTAAAAAGTTTGAATTACATAAATTGAATAAAATGTATAAAGTCAATGATATTAAGTAAGGAATTAAAAAAAATTATCTCCAATTTTTCGATAATTTAATTTAAAGAATATATATTTTAAAAAGAGATTTTTAATAATTATAAGAAGGGTTTAACTATTGAGTATTGACACTCCGTATTTTCTCAATACACTCAATTTACAACTTTATATGATGGTACATGATGCTAAAAATGTTGTATATATATTTGTATTTAGGAAAAACTCAAGTGTAAATAGTTGCACCCTTAAAAGAAATAATAGATATTTTATAAAGAGTAGGTCTAGTGTGCAAATTTGTATAGATAAAAATCTATAAAATTGCCCTAAATCAACCAACTACACCCTAAACACTAAATAATTAACCCTAAATTATGACCTATTTGAGATGGGTGAACCATGAACTAGTCGGGCCGAGTGAACTATGAACCACTCAATTTTGTATTACATTCATCAATTATAGAATTTGGTTGAAAATTAAAGTTTTTGCATTTATACAAATTTGCACACTAAACTTTGTCTTTTATAAATTGTTAACTAAGTGAGAAAAAGATACAATCAAACAAATTGATACCATAATATATGTACGTTTGACTAATTTCAATCATATTTAAAGAAAAATAAAAAAGAAAAAGTAATGTATGCACCACTTTCACCATACACCATTATTACTATTGTTGGTAAGAATCAACGTTTTACAATTGATCAAACTAATATTCATTTTGCATAAAACCAAATTGTAGAAAATTGTATAATAACATAATCTTAGAGTAAGTTTCCAGAAGAATACTAATTTTCAAACTCACACTCACACTCACACTCACACTCACACTCACACTCACACTCACACTCACACTCACACATCCACATATCATGACTATGATATTCAATAAGGGGGACACTAGGAGAAATGAGGGAGAAGAAAATCGAAATGAGAGAATTACACATTCAGACACAGAGAAAGAAGTAGCCAAATTCTTGAGGAAGAAAGGAAACAAATCTGATGAACAAAAACTTGTGTGAGCCCGAGTTCATCGTGAACTCGATATTTTTAGTATCATTGTTATGTATAAAAATTATCACTGTTATGCATAAAAATTATTACAGTTATGAACAAAAACCCACTGTTTAAAAATGCTTTATATTTTTAAACAGTTAAAGTTTTGTAGTTTTTATACATAATAGTGATAGGGTTCATGTATAGTGTTGGGATATTTTAGTTTTAATGAATTATGCCAAAACATTATCAACTTGGGTTATTTAAGTTAATCTACAGATAACAAGTTGAGGGGGAATGAGAGAACAAGTTAAGGTGGAACTCATGAAATAAGATGAAGATGATCAAGATCAGATGAGGCTGCAGACGAGGCTGTTCGAGATCGGATGAGTAGGATGAGTTCCGAGTTAACTGATGAGCTGAACAAAATCAGAACAGAAGAAAAGCTAAGTCAGCCGATCAGAAGAAAAGAGTCTGCTGATCAGATGATCAGAAGAAGAGGTATCAGATCAAAAGAACAAACCTGATCAGATGACTAGATCAGGCAGACCTGATCAGATGGCCAGAAGAGCATACAAGCAGATCAGAAGAGGAGCAGATGAGACGTGATCAAGATCAGATGCTGCTGATCTGATGCAGCTGACCGGATATGCTGACCTGGTGTTGTGCTGATCTGATCAGGCGAGCTGATCAGATCATGCGAGAAGAAATCAGAAAACTGGAATCGGAAGAGAGATATCAAAAGACCAGAAAACTGCATACCAGAAATTTGTAAACCAGATCAAAAGACCAGAATTAGAAGAGTTGAACAGTAATCAGGTGTGTTGAACTGATCTGTTAGACACACAAGAAGCTGGCCAAAGAGAAGATGACAACACATATATGGATGTGACATAAAGGTGCAAGCAACAGTGCAAAAAGACAAAGAAAAGCTGGAAGACTATTAGTATGGATTTGAATTTACTCTCCAACGGTAATATTCAAATCCACACTATAAATACATTGCACTGTCTTCAAAAGAAGATAATAGAGGATGCTGCAAAGTGAAGATTAAAGCCAAATATTCAAGCATCTCCATTCAAGAACACAGAGCATTAAATATTCAAATTTACCCAAGAGTGTTCTTCATTATATCTAAGCATAAATGTCATATCATAAGCTTATAGAAATTTTCACAACCTTAGCATAAACACTAAAACAATGTACGGGAAAATCTCACCTAGTTGGAAATAATACCAAACCCAAACCTTTCTTGAGAGAGAATTAGTAGTTAAATGAGGTAGTTAAGAGACAATCCCATGAGGGAGATAAGTCCCGAGAGAGTGAGAACACATTAAACATCTGTTTGTAAGGTGTTTGGACTAATACGTTAAACTAAGTCTAGTTTGTTAAGTGCCCCTGCTGATAGTGAAGAGTGGATGTAGGAGTTGGACTCCGAACCAATATAAAATCGTTTGTTCTTTACTGCTTTATGTTCTTACTTGCCATATGCATTTGTTTATAAGCAAAACACATCGTTTAAAAGAAAATTTTAGAATCATTATTCCCTTACCCCTGTTTTATATGCATTACATGGTTTTTCACGGGACCAACATATAGACCTAATTTATAAGCGTGCTACTCAATCTGCAAAATGAAAAAGGGAAATAAACGTCAAATACAAATCTTAAAATAATATGTAGTGAAAAATATGAAGAGAAAAAATGTACAAATCTAATAACATCTTCAATGAATCACGAAGAAGAAGTTTATCATGAATTGAAAAGAGAGAAAAACAATCTGCAAAATGAAAAGATAGAAAAAATGAAAAGAAAAAAAATATATCAACGAATTAATTGAATAACATTATATGTTAGATGAATGATTGACATCAATTGTACTTATATAGAGGGCGTCGAATTAAAGGACATAATTGACATTCACCTTAACACATTTAACCTAATATACCAACTAAATTTGCTAAAATTTTGAAATAGAAGGTTAAGATGTTGTCATATAGGCTTGGATAAACATATAGGGAGATTGTGAAAGTGTCTGCGTGTATTTTTAGAGTGTTGTTAAAAATATTGTGAAACATGAAACAATACTCGCTCTGTCCCAGAAGACTTAACACACTTTCTTTTTTGGTCTGTCCCATAAGACTTTGCATACCCAAAAATAGACACACTATTCTCAACTTATAATCTTACAACACACATTTATTACCCCCCATAAACACTTACTACTCCCCATAAAACAATTTTTCTTAATCTCTCCGCCGAAAAATTGGCGCAGAGTCTTTCGGGACGGAGATAGTACATGACAACGGAAGTATTAAAAACGTAGTGTAAATAATTTTAAAATTGTGTATAGTCTGAATTCAGACTATACGAACCTCATGGTTAAAAATAATACTATAACAAGTAGTGAGATATACAAAAACCTCTTACAAGATCCTAAAAGGTGTAGTGAAAAACCATACACCAAAAACAATTTATTCAATCAAGTAATTAGTGATCTTATTCAACCTAAAACTTGATCTAATAAAATAAAATCAATACTGATAGGAATGATGTAATTCATTCGACCAGTACAAATAGAATAACATCGACCCTCACACTCCTATATGTTATAAACACTGGTTGTATCTCGGATACTACTCTCTAAAGTTTGGAGTAGAGCAATTAATATTTCACTTTTCCTCAAACTTGATCTTCAACCAATGCATTGTATTTATAGACTTGGAATCAACTACATTAATCTATCCACTAGGCATGGTTTGGATAGCCTAGAAAGTCTCCACCATCAACTTCATGATCTTGGTGTAACCATCCATGATCTTTCTATTCTCACTCATCCACGATGCAACCGTCTGATAATATAATCGAATTGTCATCAACCTGCAATATAGAAAATATAAAAAGACGGATCTATTAAATCGGAGTCGGTGTTAAAAGAAAGGGTAAATTTATGATGTTGTACAAAATGTTGTCCAACATATGGAACAACATCCATGCAACATCAACGTATTGATTGTGAATGTAAATAGGACTATTAACTATTAACGATTAAACATTTGACTCGCAAAATTATTTTCCACCCACTCGGAGAATCGAGTCGAGCCAACTTATTTTTTGACTAAATGCTTTTAAACTTTAGGTACAAAAACAAGAGGTAATCCACGAAGTGCTTTGTTAATGCACTATGTAGGATGATGTTGTGGGCATATATTTTGGAATTTTTATTTATGTGAAAGAAGAGGTAAAATGAAATATAAGTAAAACTTAGAAGAGTATGACATTTGCTTGGTAGAATTACATGTTTGTGTTGTGCTTTCTTTGGATTAAAATATATTGGAAGATTGATTAATCTTTGTTGAGTGACCAACCCTATGAGATCAAACACAAACCACCTTAAATTGAGTTGTTAGACAAAAATGGATTTCTAAATATTGCAATTGCCTTGGGATCATTTTTCTTTATATTTTTTGTTATTTTCTTTTCATGAGCTTGTTTATTGATTTGGTTGAATTAGTTTTATTTGCTTTCTCAGTGACATTTTAATTAGCATCTAGAATTAGTTTTTAGTTTTTAAAATATCAACTGTTTTTAGATAAAATCGAGCTAACGCAAAAATCACTTTTACACTAACATTTCTTTGTGGGATCGACTCGTACTTACCTCACTAAGATAGACACCGTACATTTACGGTTGAATATTTTACGTGTTGGGAAAATACGGAAAAAGTTTATGAGTGATGGTAAGATAAGAAATCTTATAACAAAGTATTCTTCACATTTTTTCCCTATAATTAATTATTCACATGGTTTTATATTTTTATATTTAGCAAGCAATTCAATTTTGAAACTTTAATTTTCTTACAATCTAAAACTCTTATGACGTTGATATAATGTGTTAGAGAAATTAAATTAGAATTTGTGATTGGATATGATTGCAACTTAGTTAGAATTAAGAAAAGCTAATTAATCTTAAAAAAAATTCACCATCATTTTGTATAAATACTATACGAGAAATATTAGAAACTTGAAAAAATTAATAAGTTTATATATTATTGTCGAGCACACCTTTATAAAGCAAGTGATGACTTTTAAAGAATTGTAGTAATTAAAGACGATGATGTACAAATAAAAGATTGCTAGAGAAAATTGTGATAGATGTGATACAATTGTAATTTCTATCTAATTGTTACAAATCTTTTATAAAATACTATAAATAAATGACTATTTATGTTTGTTGCGATACTTTTTGATTGATCGTTGTGAGCGAAGATAAAAAAAAGATAGTTTTTGCCGAAAAATTCAATAACTAACGAAATATAACACATGTCAAAGATCTATTGTTACTAATTTTACTTTTATGTATCTTTACCATGCACATAAATTTTTCGTATGCGATGATAACAAAAATCGACCTTTTGTATTTTGAAATACGGTGGCAACAACATTGCGCTTAGTTGATAATGAACAACATTGACAATATAAATAAATTTACACGAGATATGTATTACGATAAATTTTTATTTAACGTAGTTGGTTACTATTTTTAGAACCTATATTTTCAACGTGTTCATCTTCAATGCACTTTAAACCATCATTTCTCTAGTCAAATCTAATCCGATTTCCACGATTCTTGATTCCACGGACTAACAACCTAACCTAGCATCACGACCAATATCAAAATCGGCAATTCATTCGAAGCATTTTCACAAAATGCTTCAAAACCATGACACGGTCCATGAAAAATGCTCTCTCGACCTCTCTATCTTGCAAACACAATATCTCCATAATTATCAATTTTCACAACATAAATAAATATTGCCCAGAAACCTTACGAAATTTCCAACAAACTGTAAAAAGAATCACCCCAATCTACGAACCCTAGATCGAGTTATTCCGAAATCAATCGAGCATAAAAACACACATTTCATCCCTAAAACAGCTAGCTTTTGCAATGCTATCCATCCATCCTACTCATCACGACGCACCCACCGTAGATTAAATCCCATCGCACGGTTCAGATTCAAAAATTTTCCACAGCCTCAATCCGCGTCCGAGTCCTTTCGACCAATCAGCTTTCATCTCTTTGATATTTGCCCCTTGTCTCTCACTATTTAAATCCGCCTATTTTTCTCCTTCACACTCACCCCTAAATCCAGCAGTACTAATTGAATTGCATCCTTTTAGCAATACACCTGCTATCCAATTTCCTCCAATTCCCAAACCCTAGCTGAATTCCCATGGCGACCAATGAAGAGTCAGTTGTTGTCCCCACCGAGCCTGTTCCTGAGGCACCTGTCTCCGCCGATGAGTTTGTCAAGGAAGAAAATCCTCCAGCGAAATCTGCCAAAGCGAAGAAGGCCACCAATGCTGCGAAGCCGAAGAAGGTTCCTGCCCCGAGGAAGCGCGGACCAGCCGCTCATCCTCCTTACTTTGAGGTAATTGATCGATCCGAAAGTAAAATTCGTTAATAGAATTTCGATTTTTGAAATGAGATCTGAATTTTTGTGTTCATGCAGATGATTAAGGATGCGATTGTGACGCTGAAGGAGAGGACGGGATCTAGCCAGCACGCGATCACGAAATTCATTGAGGAAAAGGAGAAGAATCTCCCGTCGAATTTCAAGAAACTTTTGTTTGTTCAATTGAAGAAGCTTGTGGCGAATGATAAGCTCGTGAAAGTGAAGAATTCGTACAAGATGCCGCCCGCCCGTGCCCCCAGGCCGGCTGCTGCTGCTGTTTCGTCACCGGCTAAGAAGAAGCAGGCTGCTGCCAAGCCAAAGCCAAAGGCGAAGGCTGCTGCTGCAAAACCCAAGGCGAAGCCAAAGCCCAAACCTGTTGCTGCAAAACCAAAAGCTTCTCCCGCAGCCAAATCCAAGCCGGCTTCCAAAGCTAAACCGGTTGTGAAGGCGAAGCCAGCTGCTAAGGCGAAACCAGCTGCCAAGCCTAAGCCGGTGGCGAAGCCGAAGGCCGCGGCGGCTCCGGCGAAGAGGACGGCTCCGAAGAGGAAGGCTCCGGAGAAGCCCAAGGCTGAGAAGAAACCGCCGGCTAAGGCGGCGAAGACATCGACAAGGTCAACCCCGAGGAAGGCCGCGGCGGCTGCAACACCACCGAAGAAATCTCCACCAGGAAAGAAGGCGACCCCTGTGAAGAAGGCGGCTGCGGCGGCGAAAGGCGCAAAGGCGAAAACGGCGAAGTCTCCGGCGAAAAAGGCAGTTACGAGGAAGGGGAGGAAGTAGAGGCCGCAGGGGTAGTTTTGGGAAATAATGTTTGTTGTAGGGTCAGTAATGTAAATGTATCAATGAAGGTACTATACTGGGTATAGACCGTAGTCGCCGAGAGTATGATAGAACCGGATTCTTTTTCTTTTTTTTTGTCTTCCATCTTTCCTACAGTTTTTTCATGTTCTTATTTAGGGATTAAACAAATCAATGCAATGTACCTCAAATCTCTTTCTAATGGAACCGGTTATACCAATTTAGCAATATTCGTCCAATTTTATTCAATTTAGTTTCTCAATTCGACATTATTCTGATTAATCGCTTTTGCTGCTGTTTCGTGGAAATGGTGGCTAGGGTTTGCTCCGATTAGGGATTCGGTGGATGCGGTGGGGGCAAATGCGTCATTTACACGTGAGGCGGTTGCGTGGAATGATGATGGGGGAATACGTAAAGCACAGAGGATTGCAAGAGACACGTATACAATGTGGGTAATCTCTCCATTTTCTTCTTTCACAATTCCGCCGTTGCGAAAACCCCTCATATGTTACACATTTAATGCTTGCTTATCTGAATTGTTCATATAATTTTTTTTCCAATTTGAGGGCAATTTATCGTTGAAAAAACTGCTAATGTGTTTATACATTTAATGCTTGCTTATCTGAATTGTAATATAATTATATATAATTTCTTTTATTCTTTTCCAATTTTAGGGTAACTCATAATGAGCCTCTTAACTTTAAAAATGTATTTGGAATTCTGTTCAACTTTGTTTTATAAGTTCTGGAATCCATCTTGCAGTTCTTATGCTAGTGAAACTAAGATAAGAATTCTTCAATGGCTCATGAACTGAGCTGCGGAAATCCACGACCTCAATTTCATCATTCGTTGAATCAATTATTGAACTTTTTTTGTTTTTGTTTTTGACAGAAATTATTGAACATCAGCTGGTGCTATTGGGTCTTCTTATGTAAATTCACAAGATAGTTTCAGCATATATTTGTGTTACTTTGAGTAACTAAATGTGTTCTAGACTTTAAGTAACATATTGTGCTGAGGCTATATAAAAAGTTTAAAGTTACAGTGTTAACCTTAATAATGATGCAGCTTAAAGGCCTAACTGCCTAAGAAAAGATACAGCGAAAATCCTGAACTTACTGATATATTGTTAACCTTAATAATGATGCAATTGAAGAGATAATAAACAGCTCAAAGCCTTAAAATAATAATTATATGATTATGATTAATGTCAATGCAGTTGAAAGCCTAAACGCACATTACATGTTGAAATAGCAAATATGATGCTAAGCTTTCGCTTGCCTTTGAAGTTATGGTTTTATACTATTACCTGTATTGACACCTACTATTTCAGCAAGTCTTGCATATACTGTGCAATACGTAGATAATGTTTTACTCATAAATTACTGCTTAATATAGATACCGTTTTACGAAGTCATTATTGCTTGATGTAGATACCATTTTAGGAAGTACTGCATGTACATTGTAGTACGTATATCGTGTTTTACTCATAAATTTTGGCTTAAAGCTCTATATCGTAAATACTGGAAACTTTGCCAAAGTCCTTTTCTCTTGATCTTACCATAACCACACTTTAAGTTTCATACCTATTGAAGCTCTGCTAGTTTAGATTCCCAAATATTAATAGAGCAAATTTTTGGAGCCTGAAGTGATTCCTTGTAAAGTTATAAAGAAATTAATGGCCATGTGCTGAAGAGGCTTTTGGGCTCAACTGTTTATAACATTGTGAGTATCCTGGTGTCCAAAAATGAATGTTTTGATGTGCTTGGTATCATGCAAAAGCTGACAACCATCTTGAGACTAGGAAAGATTCTAGGGGCGCGTGGTTCAAAAAATCTCTGTGGGAATGGTAATGAGAAAGACTATAGGGTAATTGTGATGGTTAATGAGAATAAAAGATGATGAATTCACTCTCATCAATCATCATACTTCGTACGAGGCAATGTGACTAAAAATAAGTTAACCATTACCCCATTTTGATTAACTACCTCCTCTCCTATAATCATTTCTCCTCAATCATTCCAATATTTCTCAACCTACAATTATTTTTTGTCACCTTTATTCCAAAATTAGATCAAAACGCTAAAGAATAACCACCATTGAGACAACCCTTCTTCCAACATAACCCTTTTGTTACTGAGGCGTAGAGGGAAATTAGATTCTCATTACCATTGAAGAATTTGAATCAAGCGCCCCCTAAGTTCTTTTACCTTAAATCATATGTTGAACTTGAAGTTTTCTTGTAGCGATAGATATCAAGTTCCTGTATTTATCTTAAATTTTTTGTTGCTAATGTGTTCTTGTCGATCCCTTTGAACCTTCCTGAGAATCCACTAATAAATTACAACTGGTTTAAATACATGTTTTTTGCTATTGTGATGCAGCGGGGCGTACAGATTGACGAAGATACCTTCTAAGATAAGTTGTTCAATAATTGATTACCGTAAAATAGGCAAAGAGGGAAATCCCAATTCTTACTTCGTCATTCAACTCAATAAAGCAGTTTAAAACCTAGCTCTTTAAATAAGAGCGGAAACCTAATTTAAGATAAGTACTAATCTATGGAAATAAATCAAAACAAGTAAAAATAAAGATACAAATATTAATTTCCTAAAAATCCTGATTCTCCAAATCGTATCATAATTATACAAGATCGCTATCGCGATCTCGTCTCCATCATTCTCACCCTCTTTGAAACGATTCGTCCTCGAATTGAAACCGATCTCGTCTCCAGTGAATTGTCTCCATCACTTAGCATATTCTTTAACCAACCAAGTTACACGTGGATAAACTTCCGCGTGAAAATATCCTTCGATCTTATCTGGCTTGTGCATGCTTGGCTCCTGAACTCATTATTCTAGTTGCAATTTTACAGCAAGTGCATTCTACTTTGTCTCAGGAAACAAATGCTGGACTCCTTATTCTTATAAATGCAGATGAAAAAACATAATGTCAAAGAATGGTTGGATTCAATTTCATAAATAGCAAAGTTCTGGTCACTAGATGCACGTTTAAGAAATACACTTATTGTAGTTTGAGTTTGTGCATAATTGCAACTCACTTTATTGGCTTTCTTTTTAGTAATTTTGTGTCCTTTAAAAATTATTGCAACTCGCTTTATTGACTTTTTTTAGTAACTTCGTGCATTTTCAAAATCTGAAGTTTTAGTTACTGTTATTAAATAACATTAAGGCTGAGTTTGTTTTGGGATTTAAGTGTGCGGAGCAAATCAAGGTTTTAGAATCTAGGGATTTAAAATCCTTGATGAATAGTGAATATATGTGTTTGTTTTGGGATTTGAGTAGGGTGGGATTTAATTTTATGTCAAATCAATGTTTAATAATGATTGATATTGTATTATTATATTATATGGAGAAGAGTAATAAAGTGTGATGTATTGGGAAGAGTAATAATTGATTTTATAGGTATTTATAGGTGTGAATGGAATATGAGATTTAAAAATCAGACTCTAAATCCCAAGCTCGTATGAGACGGGGAGCGCAAAGTCCTAAGTCCATCCATGTGAGTCCCAAAACAAACGCAGCCTAATGGATAGGGTCTTGTGCCGGTTCGGCATTCATATACCAGAAATCCAACTAGTGCAATTTCTACATCTTTTTGTCAATAAGTTTTCCTATTAAATTCTGTTTTAGGCTACCATAAATTGATCCATCTGGAACAAATTGGCATGTTTCAGCATCCTTATTGTTACCTTGATGGGCAATGTGTCTGCTTTATATCCAATTCTATGACCTGATTGCCAGAACCATTTTTTCCAAATGTAGCCGCATTTGGACAGCACAAGGTTAAAGGTGGCAATTGGTTCTATATGTGTTTCGTATTGTTTTTAGATGGGATTTATGCGTTTTAATTGCTGCAAATTTGTGCTTAGGTGTGCATTGTTTGTTAGGTGGTGCTATTAAATGCAATAGTAGCACTCCATGTTGATTGTGATTCCAAATTCTATATCCAGGCTTATAATATTAGAGTGACAAGGGAGTATCTTTCTCCTGGTCTTTATATCTTTACTGCCTTGCATGTATAAAAGAGATTTTGTTGAGTTGTGTCTCACACATAGAGGGCGAACTACTTAAGAATTGACTCCCTGTTGCCATTCCATTCCTCATTCTTGTTGTTCTTTCTGCAGATTGTTATTCTTCTTTCCTTTTCCTTGAGGATCCTGTATTGGATCTTGAAGAGTCAATTGTGTTGGATGGTATGATCAAAACAAATGTGAGTAATTCCTTTTTCTCCAAGACTGTTATTTAGTCTTTAGTTTTCTTAGTGCTACACTGTTATGTTAACTAGAAACTTGTAGAATGCACACTTGGGAATTTGAGTTTCTGGGAGATGCAATTTCCGTTGCATGATATTCGTGCATCCCACTAGGTCCTCATATTTTAGCTGCTACTAATGATCAAAATGGTTTAACGTCTATTTTGATGTAATTGCAATTATAAATTGCTTTGATGACTGTGCAGGACATGATACCTTTCCTTACTAGTAATGTCTGTAAGGAGTATCAGAACATATGGGCTAAATGTTTGTCCTATACAACCTAAAGGGATGTGGTGTTGACATTTTTATGGGCAGCAAATCAGGTGAATGATTTTTCATCTTAATTGTCATCTGTAAGTTTAATCATTGCCTAGCTTACTATTAGTTTTTCTGGGAAACCTGATGGATAATGTGGAAAATGATTCGCCAGACATATTTTGCCTTGTGTATGCAGTTGTTAGCCTCCTAAAGGTGTTGCTTTATGTGCTTGGTTAAATAATCTGGGTCAACTGATTCATAATTATTGAAGTTCTGATTCAAAATGAAATTTGTGTGGCATACTTTGCATGTTCTGATATAAAGATATTTGTGTAGACTAGCTAATTAAATAGCCTGGGTGATGTAAATTGCTTTACTAAATTACCCCACATAGTTTGGGGGGTTGGTTTCTGCTTGGTTGAGCGTTTTTTGTTGTCTGATATTTAATTGTTTAGATGCTTTATGAGCTTTCGTGAAACAATATTTCATTGAATCATCATGTGATGTAGTTTTGCCTTTTACCTCTATCAGTGCAGACATCATTTTAATTTTTTACTGCATATCATAATCATTTAATGTTGAAGTTATGTTGCTCATCCTAGTTAAATTGCTACTACTTCATGTACATAATACTTGAAAAAGAGATAGTAGAGAATTCATGTATTGTGTATATTATTGAGGTAGAAGACTGCCCTATTTATAGTGGGAGAAGGGCCAAGGCTTACAACTTAATATAAGGAAAGAATAAATAATGATCTATGTAGTAAACATAGAACGACAGACCAGGAAACACTATAAAGACAGAATCATAACATAATCTCTATTGATGAATGATGAGTAATCTTCTAACTTTATGATGTAACAGCATAATAATGCCCTTTTGTCGCGTCACTCTTTTGAATGTATTAGCCTTTTTTTCAATACTAAGTAATGAAGTGGTTCTTTCACGAATTTAACAATTCCTTATAATATTGGTTAGAGCACAACTGCCTAAGCCGTGAGGTCATGGGTTCGAGTCACCATTTGCCTGATAAAAAAAAAAAAAAATTCCTTAGAATATTATATATATGATGCATGCTAGATAATATTGTTTCCTTCTCTAGCCAAGCTTCCTTTTGCCTGACTTTTGAGTTGCTAGCTAAATATTATAAATAAGGAAAGAAGGTTCTAGTTCCACCAAGTGATCTGAAAGGCAATGTGAACAAAAAGACACAAACATGCGTATTTCAATGAGAACTGACATGCATAATATATAAATTAACCTTAATTTGTTCGGAGGAAATTGTCAATGGTAGAAAGGTGGATAATTGGGTTATATCAAATTATCAACTTCTCATGGTCTTATATAGATGGTATTGATATTCATATATGATGCACATGTTACAATAGAATAATGCACGTGACAAATGTTGCAAGTCGTATAAGTAATGAAAGCATTTGAACGAAGGGGATCATTTTTTGTTAATTTCATCTTCTTATTAATTCAGGTAACATTTCATATGATGCCAGTTGAGCTTGTATAAAAGAGACTTTTTCAATACTGGAACAAATCAAGAAGATTAACAATTAAATTATCACTTATAAGTAACAGGTATCATCCCTTTTTAATTAACATACTAATCAGTTCTTGCAAAATTAATTTATATTTGATATACGATGTTAATAGATGCCCAATTATTGACTGATTCTTAAGAACAAATTAGGTTTACTTGGTATATCTCAAAGAAATATTATACGTGTACTCTTTCATGAGAAAATTACCAGTATCGTCATTTTCCCATTTTTCACCACTTGGTTGAACTAGAGTTTTGTTTCCTTAAGGGGATCATGTAGCATGCATAAAATTTATGAACTCAATTTCCTTGTTCTTTGAATTAAATAACGGCTGTTGCTATTTGGAGATATTTTCAGCATATACAGGTGCTGCTTTGATTACCAAATGTTGTATTAATATACTTTTGGTAACTCATTTTGGTAACTCATTGTGCTGCAACTATCTAAGCAGTTAAAAAAATTAAAAGATGTAGCTGAAAGCCTAAAATTAATGATCTATTACTATATTGTCAAAGTTAATAAAGATGCATCTAAAAGCCTTAAAAGTGATCATGTTGTTGAATTGATAATGGAACAGCCAAAATCCTACAGCCTACAGCCTACAGGTAACGAAAGTAGTGCGTGCTGCGATAGCTGAAGATGTTGCTTGCCTTCCTATTTTCTCTATGTTAGGATCTTGGTGGGAGGCGTTAAAATCGGAAGCTTTACTACAAGTAGATTTAAAATGCAAAATATAGGATGCTAGTTTTAGTAATAATTGGAGTAGCAATGGATAAATGTTAAAATTAGATGCTGCAACACATACATCTAATAATTATAATGTTTATGCATCTACAAAAAGGGTTGGGGCATTGATAAATATCATAAAAGTGTTAAAAATGGAATATATGGAGTCCCATGTGATGATAGAGATAGCAATAAAATAAAGGTGACATTTTCTGGGCATTAAATGCATAAAAAGTTTATAATAAATATTTCGCGCAAGAAAATTGAGGAGTTGGTAAGGATATGTAGCATTCAAACAGGCTGGAACAATGATAGAGTGCATCTTAAAAAACTCTTATCTGTACTTGGTACTTACCGAATAAAAGTGGTGTTTCGTGGACTTACAGCTCGTAGCATTATGAGTATCTTAGATGCCAAAAGGATCATATATTTGAGGTACTTAGGTTGTCTTTCTAGTGTTCATCATGTACTTAATTGGAATTTTATTACCATAATTTATAAACCTAGAAATATACAAGGACTAGGTTACAATTGATAAATTTTCTGCATTTATCTCAAACTCATCCACTAGCGCTCATTGCCCTCTTTGGTACTTACGAAGTCAATGAAAACGTGGTTCAAATACATGCCGTTTGCTATCGCACGTTTTATTAACACTTTATTGTGGTTGCAATATACTTTATCAAATTGTCAACTTGCTCCATTCTGGTGATTTCCTCAATTTCAGAAACTAAACTTTAGATTTGTTCTTACGATAATAAATGCAGATAAAGACAACAAGTCAAAGAATGTTCAGATTCCATTTCAAATTTAGCAAGTTTCTGGTGAGTAGATAAGCATGTAAGCAATTGTACACGTTCCGTTCTTTTATTCGTCAGGTTGTGTATTACTGGCCCTCGCCTTAGTGATTTTCCTTTTTTTGTCGTTTCATTTCCTTATATTAGTGATTCCCTTATTACAATAGCATTATATGTTTAGGCTCTTCTGCAGTCTTGACAATCATATTGATATACCAATACCAGGAATCCAAATAATGTGATTTTCACATGGTTATGCCAAGAAAAATCTTCCTAAAACTTCTGCATGTTTCTTTCTATGATGCATATGTTTCAGTAAATTGCAATGAATTAACTTGGTTAATGGTGTATCCATAAGAACTGTTACCTTTTTCTTGCTTTATTTCTTTATATCTCAGTTAGGCTAATGAACAGGACTGGTTCATTAGTTATAAAGCCTATTTTACCAAAACATGCTTATAATCAAAACATAGAGAAAATAGCCATCTGTTTATCCTTGTTAACTAGGTTATCATGCTTTTCGGTTTCAGCATATAAATGTAAAGGACTTAAAAGTAGGATATGTGATTTTGTATAAAGCTTGATAGCTGCACTCAAACATACAGAAAACATTAATGTGAAGGACTTGAAATCATAGAGAAAGTAGGATATGTGATTTTGTATAAAGCTTGATAGTCTATATTATTCTTTTATTATTGTTATTATCATTATTGTACTCAGGTCCTTTTAAATTCAAGTTCTTTAATAAACAGTTTGTGGGCTTTATTGTTTGTGGACTAAGTTAGGGTTTAGGTTTTGAGTCTTATTTATATTGCATTATTTTATGTCGTTAGATCATCCAGGAGGATCATAAAATTTGGGAAACGACAATTTTTGCTTGGGCAGGATTTAATCCTACATTATATTTCTAATTGTTTTCTTGTTTTTCGACTCTTCTATCAATTATAGTCTGTCATGTTCTCCCTGTTGGATTATTATGCTAATTCATTGAAAATGTAATCAGATCTTCTCTGCTACATGTTTTATAAGTGGTGTAATAACCATAAAAATATTCCATGTTATCACATCCTCATACAATATGGTCATTTGGGAGTTTTTGAGTCTATTTTGCAGCATGCAACTGTTTCTGAATTGCTTTCTGATTAAGAAAAATGAAAGAATAGGAAATCCTAATTGATATTAAAATTGTAGTATTAACTCCAATATTGAACTCTCTATACTCCCAAAAGGAACGTGAGTTCTCTAAACCTTGTGAGTATTGATCTCCTATTGATAGCTCATATGCTTGCTCAGATTCATCTCCAATTAAAATATCTTATTCTTGTTCTTTTAGCTGTATTTTTTTTCCTCATTATGTATTACAATTGTGACCTTTGATCCATTTGTTGACAGGTACACTGTGGACAGAGTAAATGAGATTGCATCTATTCTTACATTGTGAGTGCTTTATTTACCCGATTCACTTGCCTTATGAATGCTAGCTAGTGTGCATGATCCTGTTGATTGGAGTCATTTTCTTCTCTGCTTCTTATTTTCTCATTCGTCTCCTATGGGGTGGGGTGGGGGAATCTTTTAGTGATGTTTGTTTTGGGTTTTAAGTGTTTTAGAAAATCGATTTTTTGTGTTAGGAGATTTTGGAATTATGATAAAGAGTAAGGGGTGTGTGTTTGTTTTGGATTTTGAGTAGGCTAAGATTTAACTTGATGTGAAATCAATGTGTAAGAGTGAATTATGTATTGATGTTGTATTATTATATTGTTGTAAGGTGTGATCGCAATGATTAGATGATGTGGGTTATGATTTAAATCCATTAAATGAAAGGAGAGAAAATTGATTATATTGGATGGAAATGGTGATAGTAGGTTTATAGGTGTTGTAGTGGTTGGTTTTATAAAACCGGGTTTCAAAATCCCGAAGTAGAACCGGATATAAATTTCTAAATCCAAAACCTGGTTTTTAAAACCCAAAACAAACATAACCTTATTGTCAGTCACCTAGATGAACAATGTGATGTCTAATATATAATTCTATAACCTGTTTGCTGGAACTACTTTCCCCAATTCAGTTGTGATAGAAAATTAAGAGCTCAACATTGCAGAAGCATTGGAACATTGATGAAAAGCCATAGTTTAGAAGATAAGCTAATGAGTTAAAATGTTTTATATGGTAGCAGAGCAATAAGATCTTGGGTTTCTAAACCGATTAATCGTATCTCCATGGTTTTAGCTTGATAGTGTTGCAGATTTTGAGATGGGTCCTCGATGGAGTAATACTAACGCATGGTTTTAGTTAATGGCTGATCCCTCGAAATCATCTACTTCAAATGGCACTGCTCAGAAGCCAGCAATTACAGAAGGCGACCCTTATTTCCGTAATCATCCAGGTTTGGTTCTAGTTCCCTATAAACTCACTGGAAATAATTTGTTGTATCAGAGGAGATGTATGGTCATATATCTAGGAGCTAAGACTAAGCTACAGTTTATTAATGGTGAATATCCCAAGCTGAATAAAATTAATGAAAGATATGCTATTTGGAAGAAGGTAGATTGGAACAATATGCAATTTGGAAGAAGGCTGATTGGACATTGCTATCGTGGATCCTTAATACTTTGTCAAAGGAACTTAATGAAACCTTTGTTCACAAAAAATCAACCAAATAACTGGGGGATACAATTTGTTAATGATATGGATGTGGAGAGACTAATGAACCAATGAAGTAGAGATTTAAACGGGTTAGTCATAACCCATTAGGGCCAACCCTACAGGGCCACGTGCTTAAATGGGTTGGGGTTTTAGCGGTTCACTTTTAATGGCCTTTAAGAGTCGTAATCTAACCCTAACCCTAGCGGGCCTCGGGCTAAATGGACGGACTACACTGTTTTTTTTAAAATACAATCCAAATGCATATTAAATAGATCACAACTATAACAAATTCACAACTTAAGTACTTAACTCTAAGTTCTAACCATAAATAAGCCCAATGGATATTATAGAACAAAATAAGTCCAAAGCATGAACTAATACAAATTAAAAGTCTACAAACAAATTAAAAGTTCAAAGTTGCATGAGGTACGTGGGCTTCCACATGCATAAAAACAAAAGATTAATCATTCGATCCTTCCAACTTCCAACTCATCATCATCATCTTCTTCTAAAACATGCATAGAAAACATAATTTATTTACTAATAAACAAGTTTATTTAATTATATGAAAACGAACTGTATATATGAACTAGTGGTGTTGAGTCTCTCGACCCTTTGACTTAGAATTAGTAAGTTCTACTTCTCGATGGGGGCGGGAAAAGGATATAACTCAATAGTAGAGTGTCACCTTGACGTGGTGGAAGTCATAAGTTCGAGCCTGATTATCCCTAAACCCAATGTGGGTTTTTTTTATTTTGATTTGCCCCCCGTGATTCAATGAGAATGGATAAGAGGCTCATGAGATTGATGTGAGGGGACAGGGATGACTATATTTCTGGGAGTGAACTCCGGGCGAATATGAAGCGCATGAATACAAGTTATGCCTTCGAATGAAAGACAATTCGAATCCGTTTTGTCTACGAACAAGGAAGTTATAAGTAATGCAACTAAGAATCTCATGGAGAGTTCGATCCTGGCTCAGGGTGAACTTTGGCGGCATGCCTTAACACATGCAAGTCGGACGGGAAGTGGTGTTTCCACATCAAAGCCTTGTAGCCAACTATGAGTACAAATAAGAGCTTTCACGCGATGCTCAAAAAGTCTACTCCTATACTTGTTGAGAACACGAGCCCCAATGCTAAAAGTGGATTTAGAAGCGATAGTGGTGATTGAGATGCTAAGAATATCACAAACCATAATTGATAATGTTGGACATCGATGTTTATTAATTTTCCAATGTTCCAACAAATTAGTGTAACATGCAATAAAGAATAATAAATTCTTAAAGAAAAAATAATATATAAAGACTTACATCAAAAGCAATCACTTTCTCTTTTCCCATTCCATCAAGTGTTGATGTAGTCCAATTTGATAAACTTGAAAACCTTTCAGTAGAACTTCAACTTGGTTAATTCAAAGATCCCACTTTCACATAATCACTAAAAAATGCTTGCAATTTACTTCTTATATGATCAACCTTTGCTTGAGCCGTATCAAATCAAGCTGAGAGTAATAATACTTGACCGTTCCTAGTTTTCCTCTAGGGTCAAGCACAACCTCAAATGCAAGCACAACACTATAGTCGGTTCAATACTTCTCAAATTTTGCTTGCATTCTCGTAGCCACATCCATAATGACTTTACTTTCACTTATCAAATTTGAATTCAAGAAACACTCTATCTTATATACTTGCATAAAATACAAGTTGGATGTGGGATAAGATGAGTCAGAAATCAATTTTGTGATCACGAAGAATGGACGCAAGAACACACACATTCTGTCCGCCCTCTCCCACTCTTCATTCGTTGGAGCAAACGTAAACCCTCGATCATTCAATTGAAGCAAATCAAAAGCACGCCTATATCTAAGTGCACTTTCAAGCACAGTGTAAGTAGAATTCCATCTAGTGCTTACATCCATGTGTAAACCAATTTTAATATCAATTCCACCAACTTAAATCACACAATCAAGAAAACTTTTCATTTTTTCCTCCGAACTCTTGACATACTTGATACTTTGTCTAATCTTTTTCAAAGGATCGTTAGCTACTTTCAAGCCTTCTAGAATGATAAGATTTAAAATGTGTGCACAACATCTCACATGAAAAAACTCACCATTGGATAGAAGACTATTTTGTAAACAAAACATTTGTTTCAAGTTATCTTGCATATTATCATTGGCGGAAGCATTATCCAAAAAGTAAGAAAACATATTTTTCTCAATTCTCCATTCTTTCAAACAACCAAACACTTCAAAAAGCACTAAAATCGAGATCTGTCGATAGTACGCGCTATAATTTATTGTTAAGACAAGAATCCTTTATAGACGGTCATATGCTTCGGGAAAATCTATACATGGTTTGGTATCATACAAATATGGACGATGAGAGCATTCTTTGGGAATCGCCACAAAACACTATTGTTCACATATCATCAGCTATCACAACAAATGCTAGGATTTACATGTATCCATACATCTCAAGAGATGACTGCTACTACACGGATACCGACTCCATCTTCCTAGGCAATCCTCTTAATGATGATGAAATCTCAACTGAAGTATTAGAAAAGTTCAAGTTATTTGCCAATACAAACCCAGTATGTGGAAATTCCACTCTACATAAATTAAGTATCTTACTGTTCAACTTTCAATCATGATCTACAAAGTAAGCTGTCAAACTTATGAAACCCATGCCAGTACAAGCAATCCAACAATCAGAAGTTAAACAAATTCTCCCACACAATCAATCATCACACGTTTCAATTTATCATTTTCAAGATTATACAACTTCAAGACATTGATAGTAGCTGTTAATCTACCAAATCATTTGTATTCAGGGTTCAAATACTTGTGCAATTTCCTAACCCATTTGTAACCAACAAAGGAAAGTGGAAGATCATGTGAAACAATAATCTTTTTATTCGATTTACGCACATGATTATGATCAATTTTCCTAGATCTTAGTTTTCCTTCACCATCTAACTTTAAACCAACGTTTCCATCTTTTGCACTTTTCAAGCAACATTTCAAATGACGATTAAGAGTAGAAGTCCAATAGCTTGGACCATACCAAGTATCTTCAGTATTACATTTATTGCATATTACCTTGCCATTATTGAGTTTAGAAAAAAAAGTTCCAAACATTAGAAGTGGTGGTTCTTGTTTTCTTTGCATTTTTTTCACCATTTGTTGCAGTAGAATCGGTAGAAGCCGAGTCCAAAATCTCTACATTATCGTCAGATGCTTGACTTTCAAAACCCATGTTGTAGATTACCAAATAAAACTTGTATAACAATATTTTTTTAGAAGTTTGTGTGTTTTATGTGTATATATAGACCAATAAATAAATAAAACTTTCAATAGATCAAGAAATATAAACTTAATCGAAAATTGCGTCGTCCTCCCGCCTCCAATGACTTTGGCTAGCAGCGGCGCGATTGGGAATATATGTTTAGCTTTTCTGATTTTCTGATTTTGGTATGTGGGAGATCAAAGTTGGGAATTGTAATTTTTCTACTCTTGGCTTGGGGAGATAAATCATAATTTCAGACATAAAGAAATTGGATCTGGGTAGATTGTGGCTTGATGGGCTTGTACCCTTGTACCATAAAAAATAAAATGAGGAGTCGGGTTGCCGGGCCAGCCCAGTAAGCCCGCGGGCCAACCGATTCCGGGCCAAAATGGTCTGGTTATAAACGGGCCAGAAATACCCAATCCCAACCTTGGAAAAATTTCGGTTAAACCAGGTTGGTCGGCCCGTGACCTGTTTAACATCTCTACGATGAAGTTCATAATTATGAGGGAATCTAACACAAGAAAACAACTCTAAGGTGGAGTATTTTGACAAGCTTGCTAAACTACGAGACGGGTTAGCCAAGTGAATTGTGATTGTAGGATGGGGAAAGTTGTAGCTCAGAAGGGTATGGAAGATAAGTTGATTCAATTCCTAGTGGGATTGAATGAGTGCTATGGTGATCTCAAGAATCTAATCATTTTGCTTAATCCAATGTGTAAAAAGCAAGGGAATTCACCCACACAAGTAATCAAAACAAATAATATAAACTGCAGAGAATAGAAAAAAATCCGAGAAGTAGAGTACTAAGGCTATATTTGTTGTAGGCCGAGAGATCCGGATGGGGGATGGACTTCCCCCCATCTCAAATACTTTTTGGATTTGCTCGTCCCATCCTCCATCTAAATACATACTCCTATTATACACCTACACCTTAAACCCTATCATATCACTACTTTTCTTATACAAACTCATCATCTTTCTTATTTTTCTTTACAACAATTCATTATCTTCTACTTTTCTTACATTTTTCTTTCATATAATCATTACCTCACTAACTAACAATAATAAAATAATATGTTATCATCATTAAAAAGTATTGATTTGACATAAAACCCCATTCACCCTTACCACATCCAACACAAAACAAACAATTATTACTATTCATATGATTTGCGGGATTTGCCCCATTCACCTTTTTTCTCCATCCAAATTTGCCCAATCTACCTCAAGCCGAAAACAAATATGGCCTTATAGTTCTAAAAAGTCAGCAAGGCGAAAAGCCCACAGAAAGATACTAAAAGATAGCCATGACTACTGCCTTTGCCCCCAGGCTCGCCCCTCTTCTTGCGCCGCTGATAGACATGCGGTGTAACAATTCTGTTCCCCTTAAGTTAAGCCTTGTCCTCAAGGTGGAAGTCTAGAAATTGTGCCCACAAATGAACTTTACCCACCCACGTAGCCTCTTCATCCGGAGACCCTTCCAAGCAACGAGAAGCTGGGAAGCTCGATCATCTCCCCACCATATGTCCCTATAGCGCATCACTATATGAGATGTTAAACAGGCCACGGGCCAGTTTAATCGGAACTTTTTTAGGGTAAGGGTTGGGTATTTCTGGCCTGTTTATAACAGGGCCGTTTTGGCCTAGAATCGGTTGGCCCGCAGACTTATTGGGTTGGCCTGGCGGGGTTTATGGTACAAGGCTACCAGCCCATAAAACCACAATCTATCCAAACCCAATTTCTTTATGTATGAATTTATGATTTATCTCCCCAGGCCCAAGAGTAGAAAATTTTACAATTCCCAACCTTCCTCTCCCACGTACAAAAATCAGAAAACCTGAAAAGCTAAACCTATATTCCCGATCGCACCGCTGTTAGACAAAGTCGTCGGAGGTGGGAGGCCGACACAATTTTCATTAAATGTAATATTTCTTGATCTATTGAAAGTTTTATTTATTTCTTGGTCTATATATAAACACAAACCATACAAACTTCTAAAAAAATTTGTTATACAAGTTTTATTTGGTAATCTACTGCATGGATTTTGAAAGCCAAGCATCTGACAATGATGTAGATATCTTGGACTTAGCTCCTACCGAGGCTACTGCCACAAATGGTGAAAAAAATGCAAAGAAAGCAAGAATGACCACTTTTGATGTTTGTAACTTTTTTTCTTCACTCAATAATGACAAGATAATATGCAATAAGTGTAGTACTGAATATACTTGGAATGGTCCAAGCTATGTGACTTCTACTCTTAATCGTCATTTGAAAGGTTGCTTGAAAAGTGCAAAAGATAGAAATGTTGGTTTGATGTTAAATGGTAAAGGGAAACTAAGATCTAGGAGAATTGATCACAATCATGTGCGTGAATCGATTAGTAATATTATTGTTTCACATGATCTTCCACTTTCTTTTGTTGGTTACAAATGGGTTAGGGAATTGCTCAAGTTTGTGAATCCTGAATTCAAATATTTTGGTAGATTAACAACTACTACCGATATCTGGAAGTTGTATAATCTTGAAAAGGATAAATTGAAACGTGTGATGATTGATTGTCTTGGGAGAATTTGTTTAACTCTTGATTGTTGGACTGGTTGTACTGACGTGAGTTTCATAAGTTTGACAACTCATTTTGTAGATCGTGATTGGAAGTTGAACAGTAAGATACTTAATTTCTGTAGAGTGGAGCCTCCACATACTGGGTTTTTATTGGCAAATAAAGTGTTTGGTTGTTTGAAAGAGTGGAGAATTGAGAAAAATGTGTTTTCTCTTACTTTGGATAATGCTTTCGCCAATGATAATATACAAGATAACTTGAAACAAATGATTTGTTTACAAAATAGTCTTCTATCCAATGGTAAGTTTTTTTTATGTGAGATGTTGTGCTCACATTTTAAATCTTATTTTTCTATAAGGCTTGAAAGTAGATAATGATGCTTTGAAAAAGATTAGACAAAGTATCAAGTATGTCAAAAGTTCGAAGGGAAGAATGAAAAGTTTTCTTGATTGCGTGATTCAAGTTGGCTGAATTGATACTAAAATTGGTTAACGTATGGATGTAAGCACTAGATGAAATTCTACTTACACTATGCTTGAAAGTGCACTTAAATATAGGAGCACTTTTGGTTTGCTTCAATCGAATGATCGAGAGTTTACGTTTGCTCCAACGAATTAAGAGTGGAAGAGGGCGGACAAAATGTGTGTATTCTTGTCTCTATTCTTCGTGATCACAAATTTGATTTCTAGTTCATCTTATCCCACATTCAACTTGTAGTTTATGCAAGTATATAAGATAGAGTGTTTCTTGAAATCAAATTTGGTGAGTGAAGATGAAGTCATTAATGATATAGCTACAAGAATGCAAACAAAATTTGAGAAGTATTGAACCGAATATAGTGTTGTGCTTGCATTTGGGGTTGTGCTTGACCCTCGAGGAAAATTAGGAATGATCGCGTATTATTACTCTCAACTTGATCGGCTCAAGGAAATGTTGATCATATAAGAAGTAAATTGCAAGCACTTTTGAGTGATTATGAGCATAGTTAAAAAGGCGAGGCGCTTTTAAGGCGCCACCTGCCTATTTCGGGCGCTTAGCCACCTCGCTGCGCCATAGGTCCAAAGCGGTTGGGATTTTTAAAGGGCGCCACTTTGGGGCTTTTCGGCGCTTTCATTGATTGACTGACTTCAAAGCAAAAGGCGTCTTTTATGTACATCTAGGGTTTGAAATAAAAATAAATATTTTTTTATTTGTCAAATAACATCAGAATAATAAAAAAATACCATCTCTTAAGTCTTAATATTTAAGTGAAACGCATCTAGGGTTTCAAGATTCACTTTTTATCAAGTATAATCGTGCGTTGAAGCATCGGTAATCGGTATGACTCACGTAATCACATTGATCCTATCTCTTTGAGGGATATAGATGAAAGTAATGAGTGGATGGTTGGTCTAATGGAAGATGAAGATGAGTTGGTTCACCAAGGTGAAAAAAATTTGACTTGGGGTATTGCTTCTGAAATAAATGGTTATGTTTACTAAGAAATTATCAAGGTCTTATGTTGTTTTTTTCCAGGATGCAAAGCGCGCCTAAGCGCGTATTTAGCGCCGACTACTTTGTGGCACCTTCATACCATTAATAACTATGATTATGAGAAATTTGGGTCTTTGAATGATACTGAAAGCTCTTCAAGTTTATCAAATTGGACTACATCAACACTTGGTGGAATGGGAAAAGAGAAAGGGGTTGCTTTTGATGTAAGTTTTTATATATTGTTTTTTCTTTAAGAATTTATTATTCTTAATTGCATGTTATACTTTTTAATTCGTATTATTTTATTAAGGCTATGGAAGATTGGCAAAGTAAAACAAGTGATATCCAAATTTTAAAGTCCGAATTGGATTAGTATTTGGATGATTCGCCTCTTGAATTGAGATTCTATTCAAATTTGAATGTGTTGGAGCATTAGAAAATTAATAAACATCGATGTCCAACATTATCAATTATGACTTGTGATATTCTTAGCATCCCAGTCACCACTGTCGCTTTTGAATCTACTTTTAGTGTTGGGGCTCGTGTTCTCAATAAGTGTTGTAGCCATGTAGTCATTGTTTGGCCCCCTGGCCGAGAAGATGACATGGCAACCGGAGTTTGACCAAACAAGGACGCGAGGCGGCCCAAGCAAGCGGGTTCGAGCTAGGAAACGATTTTGGGGCCTTTTCGATAAATCCCATGGAGGCCGAAAAACCCTAGCATGTATTTATAAATAGTTGTAGCTTATTCAATGTAAAGAATCGAATTTTAGACTCTAGGTAGTATATTATTCCTAGTTTGGTATTGCCCCCAGACGTAGCCTTTTCGGCGAGCTGAACCATCTAACCTCTTGCGCTCTTTACTTTTTTGTTCTCATTTCACTATCTTAACTATTGTTTTCCGGCAAGATTTTCCGGGTTACAACAATAAGTATAGGAGTAGACTTCTTGGGCATCACGTGGAAGCCCTTATTTGTACTCGTAGTTGGCTACAAGGCTTTGCTGTTAGTAATGTTTTAATTATTTCATATGACTACAAGGCTTTGTTGTTGGTAATATTTTAATTATTTCATATATATAGTTCGTTTTTATATAATTTAATAAACTTGTTTATTAGTAACTAATTATGTTTTCTATGCATGTTTTAGAAGAAGATGATGATGATGAGTTGGAAGTTGATGATGTTGAGTCTTTGTCCAAAATGATCTAAAAAAATTTGGTGATGTGACTTTTAGTAAGATTGGAGACTTTGTGAAGAATGTGAAAAACCCTGATGGTATGATTAAAAAATTTGATGAATGTGTTGCTGGAATTAATGACATTGACACTGGTGTTGGTTTGAAATTGAATGTGAGCACTTGATGCAATTCAACATATATGATATTGAAGTTTCATTAAGTACAAAAAAGCTTCTTCACTTCCATGGAAAGATATTGGTTACAAATGGTGTACTTCAACTGGTGAATGTAAAAATGTGAGAAGCTATAGGAGTTCCTCGAGTCTTCTCACGACACAACCAACTTGATTTCTGATACATCTTATCCTATATTAAATTTGTACTTTATGCAAGTTCGAGTTATTGAACGTTTGTTAAAAATCAATTTGTTGAATGCTGATGCAACAATAAGTGCAGTGTGTGTGACTTTGCTTGCAAGATTTGGCAAGCATTGGAGTGAGTAAAGTGTGGCATTTGCATTTGGGGCTATTTTTGTTCTGTATATAAAGTTGAATATGTTGAGGTATTTCTACTCAAAGGTTGAGAGTAATTTCTATGAAGTGTAAAGAGAAGATATCACTTGTAAAAGCAAGTTGTATATGCTTGTTGGGATTACAATAGTTTCTATGTGATGGCCAATTTTTTTCCAATTATTGCTTCAGAATCAATATTCTCCATTAACGGTCGTGTGCTCACTAAGTATAAAAGTTTTATGGTTCCTGAGAAATTATAATATTTGGTTTGCACTCGTAATTGGTTGCATGATTTTGTATATATCAATAATATACATTACATTTTAAGTTATGTTTTTTGTTTTGTTTACTTTTCATATTTAACTATTGTCTTTTATATTTATATGAAGAAGATTGTACATGTTTGATTTGGCGAGGAATATTTGATGTAATGTTGTTGGGAATTGTGAGGAAATGAAGATGACTTTGATGATAATATAATTGATCACTTTTAGTTTATAATGTGTTTATGTATTTGAACTAAGAGGCTATTTTGAGACTGTGTGAATTTTGGAGGCTATTTTGAGACACTTATGTTTATGTTGATGAACTCTGTACGTACGTTTGATTTATTTGGAATTAAACATTGTTGCTCGAACTTTTAGTTTATGTATACTTTGTTTGTGTTTATTATTTTTGAGACCTTGTTTATTTACTACTTAAATTTTATTATAAATAATACATGAAAAAATAAAAAATAAATATTTAATAAAAAATCACGTGGGCTAGCCCAGTGTGGGTTATGTTGACTAGTTCCCAGGCTAGCCTAGAAAAAATGATGGGTTAAGGTGGTTTGTCCGTCGGCTCCCATTGTCGGCCCAACCCGATAGCTCTACTATAGGTGTCTGATTGCACCTCATTACACAAGAATCCCATTTAACCCATCACGACATCGAGATTTCCCATATTCGAGCTCCGAGTTGCGACGTGATAAGACATCGATGGCTACGTTGCCCCGGCCTTGTACTCGATCTCAAAATCGAACGCGAGCAATTTAAGAGCTGCAAAAGTAATGTACAATTGCAAGAGATTTTTGAGGCTACAGTGGTTTGTACGAACCACGAGTTTGTGCCCCAATAGATACTGGAGCCAATGTATCAATGCAAGAACTAGGGCCATCAATTATTTCTCTAATTTAAACCTCGAGACATTGCAGTCGGACATAACCTTACTGAAATACGTTATTGGGTGGCGAAATTTCATCAAGACAGCCCCTATACCACGATAGGTGTTACACTCGATGCAAAATATGGCTGAAAAATTTGGCATCACTAAGATTAAGGTCATGGTGATTGCCTATTGGATCATCCTAAAAGTTGTTTGGGCTTAAGGGCCCCACTGGAGACGGACATCTGTCCCCCTTGTGGCAGAGATGGTGAGTGGCAACATAATCTTCTTGTAGTCCTTGATAAAACGACGATAGTAGCCAGTCAATCCTAAGAACCCTCGAATCCTCTTTATGGACTTAAGCATTAGCCACGATAGGATGAACAATACCCTCACTGATATCACATGATCAAGGTAATCGATGATATCACACTTCTTGGAGTTCACCACATACAGGACCGACACCAATAACCCCAAGACTTCCCAAAGATGAACAATATGAGACTGCAAATCTCTCCTCATAACTGTGGTTTTGAGGCATAGTTAGGCACAACAGATAACTTCATTAGTTGTTGTCTTATACCTGCTTCTTGGGATCTAAGCAACTATTCTTGCCTTTATACTTAGAAATAGTCCATTTAACATATATTTTTACCCTGTAAATACCATGTGCTTCCCACTAGATTCCTGCTTGTAGGCAATTCATAAGTCCCAAACATGCCTATCGACCACCAAGCGCGAACTGCCAATCCAATCCTCATATGCGATCTTCTTGTTCTTCATGAGTACCTTGTATTATCGGGTTAAGAGATTTAGACGTGGCTTAGGATCTTAGTAACACAAACAAGTAATTAATGAGAGTTGATGGTATTTAATGCATGTGATTGAGAGTTAGAGAATTTGTTGGACTTATGTTTGCGAAATAAATTGACAAGAGGTTTGACATGACATTCAATTCTCTAGTTGTTTGAGTCATAAATGAGTCTTATTTATAGTATGGGGGAGATTACAAGTATAGTTGGCCTGCAAAACATTAAATGCCAAAGGTTTGATTTGATCTATCTCTGGAGCTTGTGGGAGGTCGCCCGAGGTTTGGCAACCTCGCAGACCTCGCTTGCACGTTGATCTAGGTAATTCTCGATTTGCAGGGATTTAGTCGTTTAAGTACTCTAAGCGGTCAATCACAGCCGTCCTTCACCGATTTGTCTCTGACCCAGGCATGGTTTAGGAAATATCTTATGTACTAAGTTTCTGACGCACGTCCTGTCATAGTTAATGCTCTGTCCTCGGGACCAGCTGAGGTCATCGAGATCGCGGCAGATGAGATCGTCTGGAGATACCTCGCGCTATGCGGTGCGAGGTGTTATACTTAGGAAATCTATAGGTCTCTTTAAGACTTATAGTTTGTTGACACGTGGGCTCGGGCCCACCTCGTGCTATATAACAATAGCCCCCAGGTCACCTGTCTTTACTTGCTAAGGAATGCGAGCTACTCTTTTTTCCAACTTCGATGGGTTGCGCGAGGTGCGATAGCTTCGCGGGTACGCGTGGTAGTGGCCTTATAACTTGGTGCTTGTGACGGTTGCTTGCCTCGACTGTCGAGCCTACGGATACTAGGCACTGATGACGCTTAAGATTCACGCGCCTGATGCGAAAGGTCGCGAACCGATTTCACACGCCCTAATTTTGCCCTATAAATACTTAATTTCTTCATTTTCTCCCTTTTTACTTCTTTTCGGATTTTTCAGCAAAAGGCATCCCTGGCATTTTCTGGCGAAATTCTTCCAGTTTCCAGCGACCGCTTCTTGTTCCAGACTTAACACTATTCTCGTGTTGCAAAGGTATAGTCGAGTTTCCCTTTTGTTTTTCTGGCAACCCTTTATAAGATGGTGTCTGAGAGTACACCTTTGATTGTTGGGCACCGCCGTCGGGGTCAAGTGCGCCAGGAGGAGGATGTCGTGGAGGTTTCTTCGGAAACCGTGAGATCAGTGCTCGTGCAGGTTGGTGGGTCAATCACTTCGCGGCGGCGACGCTTGCGCCGTGCGGTTGATGTGCTGCCTCCTCGAATCCCCACTGAGCCGGAGGTTTAGATTATTGCGGAGACAGGGGGTGAGGATGTCCCATGCTGCTCAGGATCCGTAGATTTCTCCGATTTCTGATTTCTTTTCGGACGAGGTAATTCCCAAGGTTCCAAGCGAGGACGATGAAGTTGTTGAAGTCGATCGATCTCTGCGACTTCACGAGTACCTCGCCCTACATCCTCCTGGGAACAATGTCAAACCTACTCGGGTCAGATCAGAAAGCATCTTCAAAGCAAAAGATGTTGATAGTGTGGTTTTGGAAGCCGATCTTTTTACTTGGCGAGATCGCTTCCAGGTTCCCAGCGATGTGCATTTTTGGGTACCTGAGCACGAAAAAGATTATGCCGACCAGCCCCCCGAAGGTTGCATCGTGATGAATTACGATACCATGGCGGCCGGAGTTCGCTTCCCGCTCCATCCCATTATCAGTGAGCTTCTGAAATTTTGGGGCTTGGCCCCAACACAAATCACACCTAACGGGTGTAGCACCATAATGGGGATGCTCTCCTTATTTGGTCGCGTTCAACCCCGGGCCTTCCCATCGGCCAAGGAATTGAACCATGTGATCTCCTTGACAAAGTGGGAGAAGGATGTGGGGTACTATTACGTGAAGGCCCGCCCACATATGAAGATTATCGAGGACCTTCCGAACAAGGTCTAAGGTTGGAAAGAGAAATAATGGATAATAGGGGAAGCGTGGCAAAGTCCAGTGTTTGACCTAGGCTTTCTAGGATATCTAACCATTCCGTGCGACTATACCGATTTTAAACGTGAGACCTTCATCTTTGGCATCCCTCTAAGTACTGATTTAACTTCTTCTTTTCTATTCAGGTCCTCTTGCTACCAAGCTGTCCTAGCTTTCTGTCCCTTTTTTGACCCGGCTTGCCCAGATCTGTCTAATCGACCTTGATCAGCGTTCTTTGTCCGTACTTCAGAAGTTGAAGTGTTGGGAGCGAGCTAGCCTGACTTTTCCACCTCGCGGATCTTTGGAACCCGATATCCTAGGTATGAGACAAAGCATTATTTTTATTTCTCGACGTATGCGTTGCTGTTGTTTGCTAATATATCGGCTCTACCTTATCTCAGTTGCCTTCATCGAGACCATCCACTTTACCTCGTAAAAAGTCAACGAGGAGATGGAGAATTTGAACGCTGAAGCTATGGCCGAGAAGTTGCTCGGGTAATGGAATTGTCAAGGAAGAAAAGAAGAAGAAAGCTTATAAAGCGAAGCGAACAGGTAAAAGTTTTGTGAAAAACGCATTAAATGAAGGCAAAAATTTGTGCCAACTTGATAATGGGGTGGAGGCCCCGCCTCCAAGGTCCTAAACTGTTGAGACCTCGACTCTCGACTAGAGCTCTCTGAAGCGCCGAAACCAAGTGGATATGACGGAGTTTCGGGATTCTTCGAGCGGGAAGATGGTGTTGTCGGGGTCTGCAGGGGCCCCTGATACGGTGCTTGAGATCACAGCTTGCCGGGATCGCGAGGTCAGTGATGATACCTTCTTGGGATGGAATCCGGATTTCCGGCTGAGGTAAAGTTTTGTGAAAACTTCGCTTCAAATTACTGTTTGTCTTCATTAAATGGTTCTCATGTTTGGATTCCTTTCTATGTTTGTAGGTATCAACTTGATAATGGCGTCTTTCGGGGTGAGGCCACCCGATCTTATCTGTGGTCGCGGACCCCTACTGCCAACGACATCCAGCCTTCCTACTTGAAGAAAGCGTCCAAGGACCTTCCGAGGTCGTGGACACTGACTTTTAGATTTGGAAGCCCACAACACCCAAAGAATTGGGTCGATAACCTTCGGGATCGCTTTTCATGGCCGCCTCTTTGGCCTTCGAGAGGAGCTGAGAGCAATATGATGTTCTTGGTCGCAAGCCGCGCATGAAATGAGGCGGCTCGCTGAGATGTATTTAAGGGTCTGGAGAGGGCGAGTATGGATAGGAGGTCGCTGCTTCGGGGAAAAATCATTAAGGTTGGAAGAGAAATGTTTTACCGAAAAAGGGTTGGCAAAGGAGCGGTCGGACGAAATTTGGATAAGATCGTTCATCGCCAGCCGAAAGGACCTTTTCTTGGTGCCTTCGAGAGATAAAAAAGGTCCTGAGTGCCTTTCCAAGACTTCCCAACTGGAGGATGAGAATCGGCATTTGAAAGCTGATGCCCATCAATATCCTGTTAATGTCAAATTACAGCGCAATGATGCCTCTAATATGGCTTACATCCACTAGTTCGCCAATGCCATTCGGTCGGTCCATCGTGCTGGCGACCTCGAAGGAGCTCGGGCTGCCATGAAGGAAATGCTCATTGGTTATATGCGCAACAACCCTATTCGGTCCGCGAATCATCTTCCTCTTAAGGATTTGACTGCTTCGTGATGGACTTTGACTTCTTTCCTTCTGATGCTAAGTTCTATGATTCAGAAGATCTTTTCCATATGGGTAATGAGCCGGAAGGCTCGGATAGCGAGGCCGAGGAAGGCGTGGATGATGGCGGGGGTGAATGAGATGTTGCCCTAGGTGAAGGAGCCGGTGGAGGAGGTGATCAAGCTCGCGTTGAGATTCCCGAGGTTGAACAACTTGTTTCGAGCAACCCTATTGAGGGGACCTCGGATGCTCCGCAGTCTTGATCTCTCCTGTTTTTTCTGAAAATTTTGGATGTTGCCTTCGGGCGTGTAATAGGTTGTCGCCCTTCGGGGTTTTTTGACTTGTGTAAGTGTTTGCCCTTCGGGGTTTCTGTAATGCTGCCCGCGGGGCGATGTATTTTGCTGCCTTCGCGCTTTATGAATGAAATATTTAATTTCCTGCCTTCAATCGAAATTTGTCTTTCAATTGTTTGCTTCTTTCTCGCAATACTTCACTTGCTTTCTGACTGTTGACTTGATAATTGGATGAACTTGTATAACTTTGAATGTATCTCGGGTAAGTGAACTCCATGAGGTCGCTTGGCTTTCCTATTAATAAATTTGAACACAAAATATGATATTCAACTTTGTTAATTCGAGGCTTTCCTGGCTTGACCGGTTTATCGACTTATGGCTTGCGATGTCTTTGCCTTAGACAATTTTTTGGCTTGGCTTGACGTATTGGTGCGCGATGTCCTTTGGCTATTTCGTCTTATTTGTATGTGACTTAGTTGTCTTATTGACTTTGCAACTTTGATGCCTTGCCTTTGTAATTGCCTCAGGTGTGCGTTTTTCATGGCTTAGATATATTTTAAAGACTTTGGACATAAGTTCTTTGGGGGGGGGCGACCTCGTCGGAGGTTGCCTCCATATCCCCCTTGTCTTTAGTCTTTAAAATGGGCACGGTAAAGGTTTGCTTCCTTTTGACATTTTTACATTTGAGAACATATATGGTAAGACGAGCTCGACAGAGGTTGGAGACCGGCCCCCTAAGTTCTTAGATGTAAAAAAGATGTACACGCTTCGGAACGGTTAAATGACTTTGCTTTCTTAAATTTTGGATTGTCATTACATAGATAAGACCTCCCTGGCTGTTACATCATTGATAATACTTCTTGAGGTAGATCGCATTCCAAGGGTACTGGGCCGGGATTCCTTTGATGTCTTCGAGCTCGTATGCCCCATTAGGCAGACATTTTGAGATTCTCAAGGGACCTTCCCAGGTCGGACCGAACACTCCGGTTTGGACGCTGAGGATTTTGCGTAGGACGAGATTGCCTATCTTAAACCTCCTTATTTTGATCTTGGAGTTGTAGTATTTTTCTGATTTTTGTTTATAGATTGCGTTTTTTAGGTCGGAATCCAATCTCCTTTCTTCAAGCAGACCAAGTCTTAGAGATAGGGCTTGTTCATTGTCGTCTGTGATGGCTTGTGAGGTCCGATGGCTTCTTACATTGACTCAGCGGGTATTACGGCTTCGCCACCGAAAGCAAGTGCGAAGGGTGTCTCGCCGGTTGAGTTTCGGAAAGTTGTTCGGTAAGACCACAAGATGTCAGGGAGTTTGAAGGCCCAAAGCCCCCGTGCCATCGAGCTGGATCTTTAGAGTGTGTTTGATGATTTTGTTGACTGCCTCCACTTGACCATTCAATTGCTGATGATATGGGGTGGAGAACAACTTCGCGATTTTCCATTTTGCAAAGAAAACATCGATCTCGTAACCCTCGAACTGCTTTCCATTGTCTATGATGATCGCCTGTGGGAGACTGAAATGACAAATGATGTTTTTTCAAATGAAATGGATGATATTTTCTTGGGTGATTGTTGCCAGCGATTCAGCCTCTGTCCACTTGGTAAAATAATCCATAGCAACCACTGCATACTTTGAACTGCTCGGGGCCTTTGGGAAAGGTCCAATTAGGTCGATCCCCCACTTGGCGAAAGTTCAAGGACTGTAAATCGAAGCGAGCTCTTCTGGGGCCCGTCTTATGGTTGGGGCGAACACTTGGCATCGGTGGCAAGACTTCGCGTAAGCGATAACATCCTTTCTGAGGGTCAGCCAGAAATAACCCTGCCTGGTCATCTTGTAGATGAGCGACTGCCCCCCAGTGTGATTTTCGCAGATTCCCCCGTGTATTTCCTTCAAGATTATTTGCCCCTCTTCTGGTGTGACACACTTCAACAATGGTAGCGAGAAACTTCGCTTATAAAGCTGGTTATTGACAATGGTGTACCTTGTGGCCCTCAACTGTAACCGGCGAGCTAGTACCTTGTCTTCTGGAAAAATCCCATTCTTGATGTATTCGACGATTGGGGTCATCCAACTATCTTCGGTGGTCGCGATCTGATGTACTTCGAGGTGTTGGCCCAATGCCCTTCTTTGACTTGTTCGTACAATCTCGTCTATGCTGATCGTGGTCCGGTTTCCCGAGGGAACATTCAATCTTGTCACTGCGATGTTGTCCATGTTCGTGGTGCCTTCTGAGGTGGCCAGCCGGGCCATAGCGTCGACTTAAGTGTTGTCTGTTTGGGGGATTAGCTGGATATACACTTGTTTGAATTTCTCCATGAGGCTTTTGGCGATCTGTTGATACTTGATCATCTGTTCACCTCTTGCTTCGTACTCTCAGGACATCTGGCATGCGACCAATTGGGAATCGTTGTAAACCTTCAGTCTTCGGATGTCGATGGCCATTGCTGTTTCCAAGTCATTTATCAATGCTTCGTATTCTGCCTCATTGTTGGAAGCGTGAAAATCGAAACTGTTGGTCCCGGTGCTAACGAGTCTCACACGTGTATGGGGGGGAATACACGTGTTCAGTGATTTTTCAAACTTTTTCTTCACTGATGTTAAATGGGTCAGGTTATCCTCATATTTTTGTCCTAAAAAGCACGGATTGACCTGAGTCAAAGTCTACTGAGACAATGATCCTGAGCTGCTTTCAGAAGCTTCAGATTAGCCCAACTGATCCTGAATTTATCAGAGATCCCGAGGAGCTTGGATCGATAATTATCTTCTTGAACACTTTCGGTAGAGTTAGTTCGATTTGGTAACTATCTGTTTCTAGCTACTCAAGTGTCTTGGAATGGTTGGCCCTAAGTTTATACTGCGTTTTAGCTTTTTTTGAAATATCTTCTTCCTTTAATAAAACAATGATTAAATTTTTTTTTTGGACCAATTTTTATCTTGATTCAATGATTGGATTGGTTCTGTTTTGAATATCGGTGAAATATGCTTTATCAAAAGTTTTGAAAAACATGTAATGAGATAAAATGCAATACATAAAGCAAACAACACAACAATTATAGTGGTTGGAAGTTCTTCAAGAATTCAAGATCTAAAATCGATCTATATCAATCGCTAACTATACGTTGTGCAGATATCTTCCTGAATCAATCTATGCTGAAACCTGACTCAGACTATCAAGATTATCCTGAACATGTCATACTCAGGGGTTTTTGGGATCTAATCAAGACTTCTTTATTAATTCATCTCCCAACAGAAACTGATGACGATGGTGAAAGATTGTAGTTCAGGACTGATGAGAACTATCCGAGCCCCAGCTCGAGTACTGGTCGAGGATCCATCGACGTATAATTCCCAGGGGACCTCGGCTTCTTCTTGGGCTTTCTCCAGAAAGGTTAGCTCGGTCATAAAATCAGCGAGCACTTAAGCTTTGATTACCATCCGAGGTGCGAAGGTTATTCCGAATTAGCCCAGTTCGATAGACCACTCAATAATCATCTTGCCGTATCTGGTTGATGCAAGATCTGTCTGAGCGGCATGGTGGTCAGGACCTCGACTTGGTGATCAAAAAAATATTGTTGGAGTTTTCGAACACTCATTATTAACGCGTAGGCAAGCTTCTCGAGAGGTGGGTATCTTAGTTCGGTATCATTGAGGGTTTGGCTAACGAAATAGATTGGCAAGTGGAACTGTCCCTCGGCACGAACTAAAACTACACTCAGTGTTGAATTTGAGGCCGCCAGGTAAAGAAAAAGTTTCTCGCCTGGGATCGGTTTTGACAAGATTTGTGGATCCGCCAGATATTTTTTGAGTTTCTCAAATGCTTTCTGACTTTGGGGCGTCCAAGAGAATTTGCCTTTCTTTATTGTTTTGAAAAATGGCTTGCATTTGTCTCCCATTCTAGAGACAAACTTGTTCAGGGCTGCGAAACAACCGGTCAATCTTTGTACTTCTTTGATGTTGCGAGGTGGTTTCATGTCTATGATTTCTTTAATCTTTGATGGTTGGCTTCAATACCTCGCTGACTGATGATGTGCCCCAGGAACTTGCCCGAGCCAACTCCAAAACTGCATTTCTTCGGGTTCAATCTCATGTATTAACTTCTCAGGATGTTGAAAGTTCGGGTGCAAGGTGACCCAGGTGATCTTTTTTTTTTCTCGCTTTTAACAACAATGTCATCAATGTATACCTCCATGGTTTTCCCTATCTTGTCGGCGAACATTTTGTTCACCAAGCGCTGATAGGTCGCTCCCGTGTTCTTTAATCCGAAAGGCATTCTTTTCCAGCAAAAGACATTCTTCTCAGTTAGGAAAGATGTTTGTTGTTGGTCGTCCTTGTGCATTGCGATCTGGTGATATCCGGTGAAAACGTCCATGAAAGACATTATTTCGTGGCCAGCTGTGTTGTCGACGAGGTGATCAATGTGCGGCATAGGGAAGTAATCCTTCAAGCATGCCTCGTTCAGGTCGGTAAAATCGATAAAGAGTCGCCAGGAATTGTTTGCCTTTTTTTACTAAAACGGCATTGGCCACCCATTGTGGATGGTCGGCTTGTTCAATTAGCTTGTTGTCGAGCAATTTCTTAACTTCTTCGGCTAGGGCTGCATATTTATCTAGACCAAACTTCCTTCGTTTCGGATAAACTAGCTTTCTTGTAGGATCGATATTCAGTTTGTGACAAGCGACCTCGGGGTCGATGCCTATCATGTCTTCATGCGACCATACGAAAACATCTAGATTGTTTTTGAGGAAGTCTATCACTTGAGTTCGCATATCGCTCGGAATTTTAGTTCCGATGATCACACTCATCCCTGGTCTAGTAGGTCGATTGGTATCATCCCAAGCTTCTCAATAGGGGTTGCTCATTGGCCATGGTCGTTCATTCTTGGGTCAAGGATGGGATTTCGCCGGGTGAGGTCCTCCTCCATTGGCTCGAAACCAAGGCGAGATTCCAAATCAACCAGATGCTCAAGGGACTCGTCCGCTTGGTCGATCTACATTACGCAATTTCCTGATCTATCATATGGTCTACTTCCATCTCATCAGGTTGTATAATTTCTTGATTCAGGATTTGGCTTGTGTTGTCTAGCATTATTTCGTCTTCTTTTTGGAAATGAAAAACAGAATTTAAATGGACATAGGTGTAAGCTAAACATTTTCTTGCTGCAATCTGGTCACCCTTAATGGTGTCAATCTTCCCATCAGATCCGGGGAACTTAATATAATAGAAATAAGATGAGGACACAGCCCCAAATTCATGCTCAAAAAGGCGACCAAAGAAGGCGTTGAAGTTTGACGGGCTATCGATGATTATGAAGTCGAGCTGTCTAGTCGTCTGCACATCTTTGTCCAGTGAGGAAGTGATCTCGATGGAGAAATGGATCATTCCATAGGCTTCAACGGGCTGGTTTCCAAATCCCCTGATCCCAACCTCGCAGGGCTCAATATAGGAGTGGAAGTCCCCAAGCTGGTCGAGGGTCTTTTTGAAAAGTATGTTGTAGAAAGCCCCGTTGTCTACCATGATTCTGTGGACCAAGGCTCCCATGATTCTGGCTGAAACTATGAGTGGGTCCCAGTTCGGGAATACCGGCTTTATCTTCCTCGGTGAAAGTGAGGAGCTTTGAGTTTGGCACGATCGTGTTGACTAGGAGGCAACTCAAGACTGCATTGTCTAGAGCTCGCATTTTGGCTTTCTGGCGTCTATTGGAGAGGGAGATCGCTGGGAGGAACCCGCTGAGAGTGCCCCCAGTCGGGCAGATCATGTGGATAACACGGTTCTCGGCACCCTCAGGATCTGCGGACCTCGCCTTCCCTGCTGGTTTGCTTGGTGGTTCCCCGAAGACAGATTTCCTTGATTATTCGGGTGCTCATTTCTTGGTTTGACGAATTCGGCTAACTTTTCTTCTTCGTACAACTTCCAAAGTTCCTTCTGCAGGTCGCGACAGTGTTCAGTGGTATGCCCCATGGTATTATGGTAGTCGCAGAACATCCCAGGGTTGATCTTAGTAGTGTCTTGGTTCAATCGTCTGGCAGGAGGGAGTTGTTGTCTTCCCTTGATCGCTTGAAAGATTTACGCTGGGTTCATAGTCATGGTTTCGAGGAGTTTCACTTGGAGGGCGTTGTCGAAAGGCTTAAAAGATCCTAGAGCCCTGTAGGTCGCCCCTGGATTTTTGTAAGGCTTCTTGGGCTTAGACTCTGACTTCTTCACCTCGCTTGCGATCTCGCTTGGTACTCGCTCGCCTAGCCTTTGGGCGTTGTTGATCATGATGCCCGCTCGGTACCTGAGCTCAGCGTAGCTCGAGTGGTATTCTTTTTTCATCGTCTTCCATAACTTGCTTCCTTTCTTCAGGCCCTGAACCACTCCCAAGACCTTGGCTTTGTCCCCGAGGGGTTCCCCCTCCATGATGAGTTTGTCCAGGCGGTCTATGTAGGCTCGATCTGACTCGTTCTCGAGCTGCTGGACATTTGTCAATATTTGTTTAGTTCCTTTGTGGGGGGGGTTAGGGTGGCGAAGTGAGTGTGGAAAAGTTGAGCCATTTGGTGGAAAGATTCCACCGAGGTCTGCGAAAGTGTATTGAACCACCGATAGGCCTGGTCGCCGAGAGTGAGCGGGAATAGGCAACATTGAGTGGCGTCGGTTGCCCCCATCTAGTTCATGTAGGATGTGTATTTGCTTATATGGTGCATGGGATTCGACTCACCATTGTACTGTGCGACCAAGCTGGCCGTGAATTTGACTTGCACGGGGGCGAGCATGACTGTGGGGGATAGTGGCGAGATGAGAATCTTTGTTGTCATGGGACTTCCCCCTTTGTTCGCCAGCTGATCCTGAAGGTCCTTGATATTCTACAGAATGACCACCATTTGTTGGGCGTTGGCCTGCCCCGCATGGTTGTCGTAGTTCTGGCCCTGGCGATGAGGTGATGGAGTTCTTTCCAGGCGGCGAGGTGGTGGACTTCGCTTGAGCCTATCATGCATTGATATCCTCTGTCTGGGCCCTTCCTAGGCTACTGACCCCGCCAGCGACCTCTCGGGTCCATTGTCATCGTGATTTGCTTGGTCGCATTCGTTCAGATTTAGCCCGCGACCTTGGATCGGCTGTCCGCAACTATAACTGCCAGTGAGAAAGACGTCGATGGATGTTGTTCGGCCCCCCTTCTGGTTACAACGATATTCCTGGGAGTGCTGAAATTGATGAGAGTCAGCCTCCTGACTCTTCTCGCGGGTCCTTCATCCACTTTGCCTTTGCCCATGTCCTAGGCTTTTCGGTCGAGGATTTGGCGTAGGTCGCCGTGCAAGCGATCAAGTTCGGCCTATCTTCGGCTAAGCACCGCCATGGCCTCAAAGATTTCTTCCGGAGTCTGAATTTGTTCGGGCTTCTGGGGGACACCTCATGCGAGCCCTCCAGTTCTACGATTGCTGGCGACCGGGCCACCAGCCCCCGCTCTACTGGATCGCTGGGTCCGAAACTTGGCTCCATCCTTAGAGATGAGACTTGCTTGAGATATGTTTCGGTTTGAGGATAATTTTGAAGGTGTGAACGGATTTTTGTTCGAAGATTCGTGAGGAATACTCCAATGAGAAAAATACTAACTCTTTAGCACTATATTTCTTAAAGAGTACCCTCCTTCTAGCGTCAATTGTTGTGTACTAAAATATCGGGTTAAGAGATTTAGATGTGGCTTAGGATCTTAGTAACACAAATAAGTAATTAATGAGAGTTGATGGTATTTAATGCATGTGATTGAGAGTTAGAGAATTTGTTGGACTTATGTTTGAGAAATAAATTGGCAAGAGGTTTGGCATGGCATTCAATTCTCTAGTTGTTTGGGTCATAAATGAGCCCTATTTATAGTGTGGGAGAGAGTGGAGCTCACTCTCCCATTTTACAAGTACAATTGGTTGAAAGTTGGCCTGCAAAATATTAAATGCTAAAGGTTTGATTTGATCTGTCTCTGGAGCTCGCGGGAGGTCGCCCAAGGTTTGGCGACCTCGCAGACCTCGTTTGCATGTCGATCTAGGCAATTCCCGGATTTGTAGGGAATTAGCCGTTTAAGTACTCTGAGCGGTCAATCACTGCCATCCTTAGCCGATTTGTCTCTGACCCAGGCATGGTTTAGAAAAGATCTTCTGTACTAAGTTTCTGACGCACGTCCTGTCATAGTTAATGCTCTGTCCTTGGGACCAGCCGAGGTCATCGAGATTGCGGCAGATGAGATCGTCTGGAGGTACCTCGCGCTATGCGGTGCGAGGTGTTATACTTAAGAAATCTACAGGTCTCTTTAAGACTTATAGTTTGTTGACACGTGAGCTCGGGCCCACCTCGCGCGATATCCACACAACACCTCTGCCATAACATCATTCTCATTTTATTGTGAAAAGCTGCAACAACATATTTAGGCTCCAGATCTTTATCAATCAACTCTGTTGAAAACACTTTCTCTTGGTAATATTTGCCCTTAGATCTAGCCACCATGTGGTGATTACTATGTTGAGGATTAGGAACATTGATGTCTCCTTTAACATGGTCGGCGTTCCAACGTAAGGTAGTTTCGTGTTGCTTTTGATTTTATTCTGTAGTATGCCTCTACTCTATATATCCAAAAAGTAAACAAATTACCTAGAAATTATTATCTTGTATTTACTATTTGAAGAATCTCTTTATGATTTTGGTTTAGAACCGGTAAATATAGTTTTGTTCTTTCATTGTGTAATGCACAAACATGATAATCTTTTAGTAATGACCAAATGATTAAATCTAGCCCATACTTTTGATTTTTCATCAATTTTAACATATATTTTTCTCTCTCTCCAAATTTAACACATATTTTCACTTAATATTTTAAAACATCTCGATTCAACATTTTCGACAAGGTCTGTCTAATATGATCGTCGGAATCCTCATGTCTTGTTGACGTGTAACTATTAATATATAATAAATAAAAAATAACACCACCTAAGATTAAAAAACGCGGGATATATTAATATCTCGGGTCACTATTTTCTAATTTTAAGTGGTGATATTTTTTATTTTTTTATTTTAATATTTACACATTAGTAAGATAAGTTAACTTCGATGACCACATCAAATGAATCTTGCCGAATATGGTAATTCGGGATATTTTTAAATATTAAGTGAAAGAACGTGCTAAATTTGGAGAGAGAGAAAAAAATATGTGTTAAAATTGAGAAAAACAAAAGCATGTGCTAAATTTGATTATTTGATCTTTAGTAATATAAAAATATAGCATAATTAGTTAATGTCGAAACTATAATGTATGTTTTTGAAGATATGATAAGCTTGTCAAAGGCCAGTTCACGTTTTTTATTAGTTTCTGAAGCTGTATTTTGTATTGATCCATTTCTTTTTATATATTTATATTAATAATACATGGTTTTAAATCTGCAGTATGAACAGAAGACTGACGACATGGTAGCATTTTGGAGAAGTGAAAAATGAGCTAATTAATGTCCAATTAATGTTATGCATCCATTCTGGTGCTTCCCTAGTTTATAAACAAATTTCATTTAGATTTTGATATTTTTCAAAAGAACGTTCTGGTGCGTTCGTTGAAGTTAACTTTGAGACTATGACATCGACAAGTTGGTTATTCTAAGTTTTAACTTTTTTTTCTTATTATATTCAGTTGGTCAGGCCGGGTCGGGATTGGGCCGAATCGGCGTCGGGCCAAGCAGGGTTGGTGGTTGCAGTTCAGTTGCTCGATCAGGTAAGCTAGGTCAACTGAGTTTTACAAATATGATTGAGTTGTATATTTTCGTAAAATATATTATTAATACTTACTGCATTAAAAAAAAAACATAACTGTTTATAGAGATTCCATTTTCCTTGAGGTAAAATCACAAGTAGTCTTATAATGTTGGCCTATAAATAGGCAAGTATAATTTTACTTTATCAAGTGTGGTCCTTTTTGTTTCAATTTTGGTCATTCATTGTGAAAATTTTGATTTTTGGCCGGAAAAAGTTACCGAAAAATGGCAGGAAAATTGTTATAGCATACAAAATGACTCTAAAGTACAAAATTTTGAATCAAGTTACTAATAGATTATAAAATTGCACGGAAAATGTATAGAGCTGATGGACTCTGCAAGAAAAAGAAAAATAATATAGGCCTCCACCCTTGCCTCATTTTAAATTACTAAAATTAACCATATAAATTAATGAAATTCGTTATTTTCAAGTCCTGGTTCATGGGGGAGGTGTAGTCCAAACATGACATTGCTTGAGGGTTTTGCTTCTTGGATGAGAGGCGGTTCAAATGAGAGGGATGGTCACCATTGATGTGACCTGAATAAAAAACTAGGGCAATTTTCCAATTAAATATTGAATTTTTCAACAAAAAATTGATAAAGTAAAAAAAATTATATAACTATTATTTATGAAAACGGGAAAAATTACAGGTTCATTTGTGATTTTATCTCCATTCTCTTCTTTCCACAAGAGGAAATCCATTACACAAACTAGATTATCAAGTTGTTTCAATTAGCTCATCTCTATCAGATTTGGCCCATGATTGGACACTAGTTCATGTTCGACCTTGGTTTTGTTTAATCAAATATTGATAGAGTGTTCATTAAGTTCAATATGCTATTAACTAAAAGACAATAATGTGAAAAAATATTGTGAAAAAGGAAGGGGGAAGGGGGGAATTTTTTTTTCTCTCCAATTTTTGTCGAGCAATAGCTGTCCATTTAGCACCTCCCAACGAGTGCCTGCAACCTCATCGAAATAGTGTAGAAGTATCTTTTAAAAATGAGTGTCACCCAATTTCTTCAAAATAAAAGTGTTTTTACTTTTGTAGTTGTGATGGCAAACAAACTCCAAGTCATTGATGAGAGTGTGGCGAAAAAAAAAAAAAAATTGCAGGATTTTTACATATTTACATAATCAGATACTAAAATTTCAAAGTGAAACTATATTTAAATTTTTCGATATCTCATTTTTTCCCCTAATCCCAAAGCAAGCAAAAATTGAGGTTGGCTTTGATGTGTAATCCTTTTTTTATTTTTTAGTTTTTTGAAAAAAATTATTTTGGATGAATAGTTATGAAAATAAGAGTGTGATTGGATGTGAAAAAAAAGTGTAATGATTATAGTTGATGTGATAAGTCTGTAGAAAGTAAGAGTATGATTGGAAGTGATTTTTTTTTTCCTTTTGAAATAGTTAATATGATGAAATTTAAATTTGTGTTGAATTAGTTAATAAAATAATTTTTTCAATATATATTTTTTAATAATATAATAATATTAATAATTTAATATTAAATATATTAACAAAAAAAAAATATTTTTACTAGTATTTTAAATATTAATAATGTTAATATTAATAACTTTTTAATATATTATTATTAAAAAATACTATTAAAATAATATTCATAAAAAATAGTAATTATTAATTTTATAATAATAATATTTAGAAAAATATTTTAATAATATATAATATGAATATTCATATTATAATAATATTTTTTTAGTGAGCTTAATACCATACTAATATTAAAATAATAATATTTAATATAATAATATTTTTATTATATTAAAGTATATTGTTAATATTTTTAAAATAAATATTAAATAATATCTATCAACATTTCAAATAAATATTATTATAATATTAATATAATAATATTTTTTTAAATTATAATAATTAATAATATAATATTTTAATATTATAAAAAAATTAATACTCCCTCTGTTCCGCAATAACGTGCACAATTTCCTTTTCGGTTTGTCCCGCAATAACGTGTACATTTCCTATAATGACAAAACACTCAAAACTTGCACCCTCACAACATCATTATAATTGATTTAAATAATACCAACAAAACAAGTTTTCTTAATTTCCGTGCCCGGAAAAATATGCACGTCATCCCAGGACGGAGGTAGTAATTATTATTGATGTTAAAATAATAATAAGAATATTAAGAAATATTTAAGATCAATATTTATGTTATAATGATATTTAATAGTGATATTCAAGTTATATTAATATTATATTATTATTTAATCTTATATTATTAAATATTTAATATTAAAAAATTATAAATAATATTAACATTTTCAGTATACTGAAAATAATATATTATAATATTACTTAGTATTTGTTGGGAGATGAATTTAATAAAGATTTTGATTAGATCCCAAAACCCCTGAGTATGACATGCATCAGGACATCTTGGTAGTATAGGATCAAGTTTCAATAGATATTAAGACTCAGGATTATCTGCACTATGTATAGTCAGCAGATATAGATCAGGAAGAAATAGGTTTGTTTTGATTTTGCCTGAAGAACTCAGATGTTCCTGAGTAGCTCAGAAGATTCCTGAAGACCGAAGTCCCTGAACAAAAAGAGTCCTGAAGAGTGAAGATCCTGAAGACCAAAAGATCCTGAAGATTATTTTGTACTGACCCAGAAAGACCTGAACAAAGCTACTTCAAGTTGAATAATGTTTTGTTCATTCTTACTACAAACAAACATAATGTTATACATTCGTGGACATTAAGGAACATATCAGTTCAGTATGGTTGACCTAAATAGAGCCATTTTGTTTGTCTCTGTTCAAAGGAAGAATTCAACCAATGAGGAGGCGACAACAACATACTACACTGACAATGAAAGCGACATATCTCTAAAGAAATGTCAGGACTGATATCTTCCAGTTCACAGAAGTTGGTGATTGGCTACGTGGCTGCGTATTTCCTAATACATGCAAGGGTGCATCCAAACCCTAGAAATAGTTGTTCATCAATAACCAAAAGAGAAAACTTGTTGGCCCCGGTGGGAAAAACCATTTTGCGCGTGCGGAAGCAAAACATTTCTTTGCGGTGCATATAAAACAGGGGTGAAGGAATGGTGATTCCAGATTTTTCATCTTTTAAGCTCATGTGTTGTGTCTTGCTTATAATCGAGTGCATATGACAAGATAAGAACGTAAAGCAGTAAAGAACACAACAATGTATAGTGGTTCAGAGACTCGAGCTCCTACATCCACTCTCCCTGTTTCTAGGGAAATTCCTTCAAACACTTCCTAAGGCTTTCTGACTACCTCTGTAGTTTACTAACCTTTCTACTTTGAGCTTTCTGACTACCTCTGTAGTTTACTAACTCAAAGCCTCTGGACTTATCACCCTCTCGGGCTCGCCTCTTAGATGTTTAACGAGTTCACACTCCTTCGGGACTTATCACCCTCACTCGGGATTGCCTAACAACTACCTCACTTCACCACTCGTTATCTCTTACGAGAATGGGTTTGGGTTTGGTGTTGTCTCCAACTATGGTGAGATTTTCCCTTACAATGGTTTAGCCTCAATGCTAAGGTTGGGAAAATCTCTCTAAGCTTATGATACATCGTGGGTTGCTTAGGTTGGGTTCTAGAACACTCTTTGAATATATTTGTATATCTATAGACTTGTGTTCTAGGGTGGGAATGCTTGACTATAACGCTCTTGGCTCTGTAGCATCTTTTGCATAATCTCCACACTTAATTTGATGGAAGATCTTGTATTTATAGTGTGGATTTGAATGTTACCGTTGGAGAGAATCACATTCAAATCCATACTATTCTTTGTAGGTTCTGCAGCTTTTTCAGCTTGGTTGTCTTCCTCTCATTGGTCCACGTCAGCTGGATTCCAACGACTATATTCCTCAGCTTCAGTGCCTCGGAACATTCAGGATATACTGAGGATTCAGTATATTACTGAGTCTACAGTAATTACTGTGCCTTCAGGATTCTCTGAGTCTTTAGGTTTCTCAGTCTCATACTGAGTCTTCAGATTCTAACCTGTTCTATATCTGCCGACTATACACGGTGCAGATAACATCCTGAACACTCTAAAACTGAATCCTGACTCATCTATCAAGATTATCCTGAACATGTCATACTCAGGGGTTTTGGGATCTAATCAAAATCCTCTTTATTAAATTCATTTCCCAACAATTTCCCCCTTTTTGATGATGCCAAAACCATCTTGTTACAACACACTTAACCTATACTCAGGTTTCAGTTTTTTTTTTATTTTTTTATTACAAGAATTGTAAATCTCTTAACAATCAATTCAGCAATGAATCACCCAACAATTTCATCACCAAATAACAATAATCAGGCATATCAAATATAAAGACATGTAAAAAGATAATGAGGTATTATCTTTGAGCATAAAGATAAAGTTTCATTGATGTATGATAGTCTATTACAATTTACAATGAACTTATCAAAAGATAAAGACAAAAATCATAAAGAATTACAAGTCTTCAGTCTTGGTCTTCAGTCTTCTTGATCTTCAGCTCGGCTCCTCATTCCTCTTCTTCTACGGACCTTGTCTGATCAGGCATACTGACACTCATGCAGACTGAGTTCAGTTTCTTCTGACTTCAGACATCCTGACCCTCAGGTCTTTCTTACTTACTGAGTCTCAGATCACTTTTCTTTACTGAATCTCAGATCAGTTTTACTTACTGAGTCTCAGATCATAATGAGTCTCAGATTACTTTTACACAGGCTATCTGATTTCTTCTTTGCCTGATCTGATTAGCTCGACTGATCAGATCAACACATCTTTAGATCAACATATCAGGATAGCATCTGGTAAGTACATCATATCAGGTTAGCATATCAGGTTTATCATATCTGATCTCGATCACTTCTGATCTCGATCAGTCTCTTTGGCTCATCTTCTGATCTGCAACCTTCTCTTCTGATTTGCTGGCTTTAGCTTTTCTTCTCTTCTAATTTTGCACAGCTCATCAGTTGACTCCGAAACTCATCTAACTCATCTGATCTCGATCAGTCTCATCTGCAGCCTCGTCTGATCTCGATCATCTACTTTTGATTCCGTGAGTTCCCCCTCAATTTGTTCTTTCGTTACCCCTCAACTTGTTATCTGTAAATTTTCTTGAATAACACAAGTTGATAATGTTTTGGCATATAACTAAAATATCCCAACAATTTCTCAATTGATAAAGACGCCAAAACATCAGAATATATGCATTTTTAAAGAAACGAGTTTTTCTTTAAAAAGATCTGTTCAGGTGGTCACTCTGAAATTAATGAACCTTTTGAACTCCCGCTCTGATACCACTTGTTGGTATCAGATCAGAGACAGGTTTAAAAATAGATCTGCTCAGGCGATCACATTGAAGAAGTAATCTTTTGAGCACCTGCTCTGATACCACTTGTTGCTCCCGGTGGGAAAAACCATTTTGCACGTGCGGAAGCAAAACATTTCTTTGCGGTGCATATAAAACAGGGGTGAAGGAATGGTGATTCCAGATTTTTCACCTTTTAAGCTCATGTGTTGTGTCTTGCTTATAATCGAGTGTGTATGACAAGATAAGAACGCAAAGCAGTAAAGAACACAACAGTGTATAGTGGTTCGGAGACTCAAGCTCCTACATCCACTCTCCCTGTTTCTAGGGAAATTCCTTCAAACACTTCCTAAGGCTTTCTGACTACCTCTGTAGTTTACTAACCTTTCTACTTTGAGCTTTCTGACTACCTCTGTAGTTTACTAACTCAAAGCCTCTGGACTTATCACCCTCTCGGGCTCGCCTCTTAGATGTTTAACGAGTTCACACTCCTTTGGGACTTATCACCCTCACTCGGGATTGCCTAACAACTACCTCACTTCACCACTCGTTATCTCTTACGAGAATGGGTTTGGGTTTGGTGTTGTCTCCAACTATGGTGAGATTTTCCCTTACAATGGTTTAGCCTCAATGCTAAGGTTGGGAAAATCTCTCTAAGCTTATGATACATCGTGGGTTGCTTAGGTTGGGTTCTAGAACACTCTTTGAATATATTTGTATATCTATAGACTTGTGTTCTAGGGTGGGAATGCTTGACTATAACGCTCTTGGCTCTGTAGCATCTTTTGCATAATCTCCACACTTAATTTGATGGAAGATCTTGTATTTATAGTGTGGATTTGAATGTTACCGTTGGAGAGAATCACATTCAAATCCATACTATTCTTTGTAGGTTCTGCAGCTTTTTCAGCTTGGTTGTCTTCCTCTCATTGGTCCACGTCAGCTGGATTCCAACGACTATATTCCTCAGCTTCAGTGCCTCGGAACATTCAGGATATACTGAGGATTCAGTATATTACTGAGTCTACAGTAATTACTGTGCCTTCAGGATTCTCTGAGTCTTTAGGTTTCTCAGTCTCATACTGAGTCTTCAGATTCTAACCTGTTCTATATCTGCCGACTATACACGGTGCAGATAACATCCTGAACACTCTAAAACTGAATCCTGACTCATCTATCAAGATTATCCTGAACATGTCATACTCAGGGGTTTTGGGATCTAATCAAAATCCTCTTTATTAAATTCATTTCCCAACAAAACCCTTGATGATATCTCTTCCAACGGATAGTTTTTCAAGAGTTACCCTTAAGAAAGTTGCCTATAAATACCAGTGACCTTCTCCATTGCAAGGTTATGGGAAATCAAGCAACTCCAGAGCTCATTCGTATTCTTGCATTTGAAGCACTCGAAAACCCTAAGATTTCCCAAGTGTTTCACATTGAAGAGAGTTCATTTTACTAAGCCTAGAATTGTTAAGTATCCAAAGCTTAGTAAGAGATATCCTAGCCTTTGAATATGTTCTTACTGTAAAAGGATATATTACCTTAGTTGGAAACCAACCAAACCCTATTGCTAGGTAGTTTGAGTGTGTGATTGTTAGAGAGTGAAAGTTGTAAAGAGTTAGTAAGTTGTAGTGAGTTCAGCCAGAAAACTCTAGAGGAGAAGTAAGTAAGCTGTTTGAGACATTCTGAAAGCTTGTGTGTGTTTGAGTTAGTAAGCTGCAGCAGTTCAGCATGAAAACTCTTAGAAGAAAGTTAGTAAGCTGCTGAGTTCAGTCTGAAAGATTGAGGAAGTAGAAGTAGTGATTTAAGGAATTTCTCTGAGGATCAGAGAGAGTGGAAGTAGGAGTTTTGCCTCTGAACCACTATAATTTGATGTGTTATTTTCTTTCTACTTTGCATTATAACTGTTGCATATTTTCACTGAAAGCACTGAGTTTTTTGATATTCAGTTGGAATCAATCCACTGAGTTTGCATTGAATTGATCACAACCTTAACCACTAATTTACTAAGGAAAAGATTTTCAGCAAGATAAAACGAGTATAAACCTAAGGGCTACACATTCTCACACTAGATAAGCTAGCATAGATAGTTGTCAAACTGACCTAACTCTCCTGAGTAATCAGTAAGATAGTTATCTACTCCAAGCTTATTTGGACTCTGATTTTAAAAGTTCAGATCAGTTGGGCTAATCTGAAGCTACTGAAATCTACTCAGTATCATTGTCTCAGTAGACTTTGACTCAGTGTAATTTGTGCTTCTCAGGGCTATTTTTTCAGACAACCTGACCCACTGATTTCAGTTTTATAAAAAGTTTGAAAAATCACTGAACACGTGTATTCCCCCCCCATACACGTGTAAGACTCATTTACACCGGGACCAACAAGTGGTATCAGAGCAGTGGTTCATTTTAACCACTTGCTTTGGTAGCCATAGTCTTGTTTGCTGAGAGACTTTGGTGGTCTACTGAATAGATCTTACTGCTGATATCTTACAAGGCTCTATCATCATGCCTTCTAAGAAACTTCCTATGTTCTCTGTTGAGAACTATGACTTATGGAGATTGAGAATGCAAGCACATCTGTATTCTAAGCATGAAAGAATGTGGAGAGTGGTCTCTCAAGGACCATTTGAGTACACTGTTGTGAATCACAGAATTACTGATGCTGAGAGAGATGATCCCAGAGATGAACTCCCTAAGTCTGATGACCAACTTACTCCTAAGGAGAGAAAGTTGGTCAACTTAGACTATATTGCAAAAGATACTCTATATAACACTATTGATGATGGTGTTATGGGGATGATTTCTCACTGTGAAACTGCTAAAGAAATATGGGATACACTTGCTATCATGTGTCAAGGCACATATCATATCAAAGAAAACAAACTATCTGCTGCCATTGCAAAGTTTGACAGTTTTGAAATGGAAGATGGTGAATCCATTGATAAAATGGAAGTCAGATTTACTAGTATCATGAATGATCTGAATGCTCTTGGGAAAAGATACCCAAAAAGAGAAGTTGCACTGAAAATTCTTAGATTTCTATCTAAGAAATGGGATATACATGATGTGGTGATTGAAAACACCAAGAACATTGATTCTATGTCATATCAACAAGTTTTCTCTGAATTGAAAGCCTATGAATTTGTGATTGATAAGAAAACAAAGAAATCTGATAGCAAAGATGAATCCTCATCTAGCAAGAATGTAGCTTTCAAAGCTAAGGAAAAATCCTGTAAAGTTAAAGAGTCTGATAACTCACCTGCCAAAAATCAGGATGAGCAAGAGGATAAGCTAGTACTGTTGGCAAGGAGGTTTGAAAAACTCAATAGCAGACATGGAAAGTACAAGAAGTACTACAAAAATACCAGATACAGGAACAGGAACAACTCAGAAGCTGAGAACAAGCCCATTGAGAAGAGAAAGGACCACAAAGCTGAAGGATCTTCATCCAGAAAGAAGGACTCCAAGACCAAGGAGGAGAGTGATCAGGATGATGATACCAACAGATGCTACAACTGCAAAAAGAAATGTCACTTCCAGTATGACTGTCCTGAGCTAAGTACCAAGGAAAGAAAGGAAAGGCAAGCCAAAAGAGACAAGAAGAACTCAAGCAAGAAGGTTATGGTTGCTGAAGAAGAAGAACACTCTGAAGAAGGATCCAGTTCTTCAAAAGAAATGTTCTCAGATAGTGACAGTGATGATGTCTGCCTTGTTGCCATTGAGGAGGTAAATTCTTCTATCTCTGTTTCTGCTCCTACACAAGCACCTGAGTTATCAAGTTCATCTGTGACCAGTAATTTTGACCTGATGGATTCTTTTGAGAATCTTATGAAGGATTATTCTGTGTTATAAGAACTGTTCATAGAAACTCAAGAGCAGAATGAGGAACTGACTGCTGAGAATCTAAAGTGAAAAAACTCTAATGCTGCTGAGATCACTTCTCAATTAATGGGAGCTACTAATGAACTAGATGTTAGTACAACTCTCAGAGAAAGAGAAAGTGATAGAGGCCCTGAAAGGAAAATTAGAGAAATCCACTGAGGAAAATCAACTTATCAGGAATGAATTCAATGACCTCTTTGAGAAACATGAAACTCTAAAGAAAAGTGAGGATAGCTTACGGAGAAGGTAACTCTATTGAATTCTGCATCTAAAGCAATAGATGAAATTTAGAGTTATCAAAACTGCAACTATAAAGGCTGGATTGAGATATAATCCATGGGGAACCTCACAAGGTCATCTAAATGCTGCTTCTTCTAGTGGCACTAAGACTGTCTTTGTTAAACCAGCGGTTTGTACTGATCTTCTTATTGAAGAACAACCTCGTGTTTTAGACAAGGGTAAAGGACCTATGGTTTCAGAGAACCTGAAGGTTCAGAAGGAAAGCCCAAACCTCAGGAAAGGGCTAAAAATCTGAACACTCAGTAGGAAATCCTCAGGCCAGTACTTCGAAGCCTCAGGCTAAGAATACCAACCTGAAGAAATCTGCACTGAACCATCAGAGGAATCTTCAGAAGAGAAACACTCAGTCGAGACATTCTCAACTGAGGAGACCAAGTCCTCAGGATACTGAAAGACCACAATTTCAGTACAGGCAACCTAGGGTGGTGAATGTGTATGTAGATGTTTATGGAAGATAAATCAGTCACTCTAAAGTAATTAGAGTTGTCAGGCAGATTTGAGTTCCAAAAGGTACAACTAACTTGGTAGGACCCTGTTGGGATTATACTGGAAAGTATGCTTTTTAATTTGTATAATCGAAACTTAATTTTAAGACTTATTTACTGAAATAAATTGTTTATCACTGATGCTTTAAATATTATTGAATGTTACATATATTTACTGCAAACTGTTCAATAAGTCGTACGTGTTACATTGTAGTTAATTTAGTGATACCAGATCACACAAGATTAAATTAACAGTCCCTTGTAACTGAAAGTAAGTTATTCACGACCTAGATGGAAATGAACAACCCATCGTGAAAGGTTGAAGTGTAAGGCTCAGATTGGCTTGTCTTGACCAAGAGATTACACTAGTGCATGACTGATGCACTGAATAGGACCTACAGGAGGATAAATTCATCAGAACTGAAATAGGAAGAATTAGACCTCAGTGGTTCGTTATTCCTTAATCTTCGTCCCTTAAATAGGATCACGTGGGATTGGTAACTATTGCTTTGACTTATCATGGGTAGCGAATCAGAGAGATTCAATACTTTTTATCTTGGGCAATATTATTAGTCACATGTGATTGCTAAGATTTAATACGAAGAATCATATGCAAGTACGCTTGTTCGATTTGACCCCTTGGGAGGTTCATAAGCTTTATCATACCAAATCTTGCAAGTGGAATTAGTTTCCGGTATGGATAATAATGTTGAACCGTTCATTGACCAAGGATAAAAGATATTAATTAATGGAAATCTATTTAAGTGGCTTGAATTAATTAATGGGCTAGATAATCTTAAACACGGGAAATAATGACCGGGAGCCATATTGACTGTAATATGGGTTAAGATGGATAGTGCAATATTAATTATGTAGTGGGATTAATTAATATTTATGGGCTTGAATTATATTGTGGCTCAATATTAGATATTCAAGGTCCATTAGAAGGTCCAATCTTAATTCTCCTAAAGGCCCCCTGAGTAGCCCAACAAATAGTCCAATAACTGAAAAAGGTGATTAAAATAAAATAAATATTGTTTCTTATTTTTCCTATAAAATTTCGAAAATTATGGATAAGTTGGGAGAAAGATTTTCTTTGAATTTTGTTATGGAATGAAGATATGTATTCTTGGAATACAAGATTATCTCATTAAATTCAACAAATCTCCCACTTGGTTATTCATAAGGGAAATTTCGAAAATTTTGAAAATATAGTGGGCAAGAAAGATTTTCTTGATTTTATTGAAAAGATATTATGGAAGATATGTATTTCCTGAAATACAAGAATATCTCATAAATTCAAGAAGATCCAAATCTTGGATTCTTGCATCAATTATTTTCGAAAATTATCCATATTGAGGAGGTGGGATTTTTGTGGAATATTTTAATTATGGGAAAAAGAATATAGGAGATATATTCAAGATTTCTTGGTGATCAAGAAAAGTTTTTCCCACATTGTTTTTTTTCATCGAAAAAATCGACCACTCCTCACCTATAAATAGGGATGATTCTTTTCATTCACAAGTACAATTCCATGTCTTTGGAAAAATTAGCAAATCCACATAAGTGGTGCAACAAAGTTTATTTTTTCCTTTTTGCTAATTGTTCGACAAGTGTCCTTCCACCGGATAGTTGAGCAAGGGCTAAGGGAATACTTGGGAAGTCCTTTTGGTTAGTCCGTCCAACCGAATTCTTTGCCATCCCGAGGTACGTTCACGTAAAACCAGTAGATTTCGCGTGAGGTTTTCGTGGCTTATTATATGCATGATATGTTGTTGCAATTATTATTTGAATTAATATAGGATTAATTCATGCTAGTAATAATTAAAGAATTAAATTTGTATTTAAATATTCACCCCGAAGAGATCTGTGCAACCTATTTCCCAACAACTGGTATCAGAGCCACGGTTTCGGGCTCTGAATTTTTTAAATTGTAATTTAATTCGTGGACATTAAATTTGAAATTGGATAGTAGAATTGCTAGATCTGTTTTGCAGGTATCCAATTGTCATGGAATTTAATGTGTTTATTTATGCATGCATATAAACTGTGTTTTTAATTCGATTCGTTCGGATTCATTTTGCCTCGTGAGAAAATCCACGAGTAGATTAGAATTTGTTTGATTTGATCAATATATTAGACTATTCTAGATCTAGGTTTATTTATTTTTTGAAAATAAATTATAACCGGATCGAAAACGAGGACGGAGACGAAGAATTAAAGGACAAAATCCAGAACTGTGCATAGGAGGCTCGGGCACGACGATGGCACGATGGGAAGGCGAGGCCGAGGCGAAAGGCGGCGGCTTGGCAAGACGAGACCAAGGCAGCAAGGCGACGCCGGCACAAGGCGACGCGGCATACAGGCGCGATTTCCAAGTGCAGAGCTATTGACGCTGCCGCACGCGAGCTGCTGGCGACGCGAAGCGCCGCTGAGGCCGCCGGGCGTAGGCGAGGCGGTGGAATAAGGCTGCGATGCGCGCCCGCAGAGGATCGGGCTGCCGTCACGAGATTGCCGGTATGCTTTTAGGCATCAAGGGGCGCTGGATGCTCCGCCGGGCGTAGTGCCGAGAGCTGGTCTACGCGAAGGCCAAACAGATGCGGCCGCATCCTACTGTGAGTCATGGCGGGCGCTTTGTGACGGCGACGGTTAAGTAGACCAGAGAGAATTTTGAAAAGTAAAGAGACGGGTACGAAAAGAAAGTTAAAATCGTGGTTTTCGCGCCAAGAGGAAACCCGAATGAGGAACCGGAGGCTCGGGATCCACCGAGCCAAAGAAGTTCGAACGTAAACCGAGGCTCGGGATCCACCGAGCCAAATTATCTGAGCGAACGAGCAAAACCGAGGCTCGGGATCCACCGAGCCAATTTATCTGAACGAAGCAAAACCGAGGCTCAGGATCCACCTGAGCCAATTTATCTGAGCGAGAATACTGAGGCTCAGATTCTACCTAAGCCAAATCTTCTGAACGGCTTATCTGAATGAATGAAGGTTTGGGCTTCACGTAAATGGGCCCAAACATTTAGAATAATCTAGAATATCCTTTATATCTTTTAGATTTCGTTTTTTAATTACCTAAAGAATATCCTTCATTATGTGGACCCGTTGTTGGTTACAAATCAAGATTTGGCCGATGAATGAGAATATCAGAAAATTTACATCATTCTCTCTGGTAAAGGGAAACCACCTTTTAAAATCTTATCTCCTACAGAGATGGCAGCTAGGAGGGAGAATGGACTATGTTACAACTTTGATGAACCTTTTGTGCATGGGCACAAATGCAAACAGAGAATTTCATACATGATTCTGGCAGAAGAAGAGGAAGATACTCAAACCTTCTCTTCTCCTACCAATGAAGGGGAGGAACAGGCTGTTTATGGGGCTGACATCATGGAAGAGGTCCAGATGACACTAAATGCTCTAAGTGGTGAAGATGGAGTTACTACCATGAGGCTTTTTGGAGAGTTTGAACACCACAAACTCCACATTCTCATAGACTCAGGTAGCACCCTGAGTTTTATACAAAAGGCTACGGCTAAAAGACTCAAATGCCCTTTGAGTGATGCCAAACCCATACTGGTGAAGGTTGCTAATGGGCAAAGGTTGGTCAGCTCACAACAAGTGAATCCTTTCACTTGGAACATGCAGGGACATCAGTTCACCTACCCACTGAGGCTGTTGGAGAATGAGGGTTGTGATCTGATCCTAGGAGGGGATTGGTTAAAATTTTGCACACCTATTGAGCTTGACTATGAAAAGATGACCTTCACAGTCAACTTGCTTGGGAAGAGGGTGAAACTACAAGCACTTACTTCAACAGCTGAGTGTAAGTTGATTTCTGATGTGGGATTATATCAAATGATCCATACAGAGGCCCTTAAGGAAGTTAATGAGATGTATTTAATTACATCAGCACCTCCTACCCACATTGAAGATGATCCTGAGTTACATAAGCTACTACTAGCTTATAAAGATATTTTTGAGGAACCAGTTGAATTACCACCAGGGAGGGGGGTGGAACACCAGATTATACTCAAACCAGGGAGCATCCCTAAACAGCAGTATCCATATAGAACTTATCACAACCATAAGGAGGAGATTGAGAAGATTGTAAAAGATTTGCTGACTACAGGAGTAATTCAACACAGTAAGAGCCCTTTTGCTTCACCTATGGTTTTGGTGAAGAAAAAAGATGGCACTTGGAGGCTATGTGTGGATTACAGGTACCTTAATGAACTCACAATCAAGCACAACTACCCTATTCCTATCATTGATGAGTTACTAGATGAGCTCAAGGGTGCTAAGATCTTTTCAAAGATAGATTTGAGGTCAGGGTACTTTCAAATCCTAATGAAGAAGGAGCATAGGCAGTTGACTGCTTTCAGGACCCATAATGGTCATTATGAATTCCTAGTGATGCCATTTTGGGTTGTGCAATGCACTGCTACATTTCAATCATTGATGAATCGGTGTTAGGGGATCACTTGAGGAAATTTGTGTTGGTCTTTTTTGATGATATCCTCATTTACAGCAATGAGGAAACACAAGATTTAGCTCACTTGGAAGCAGGTTTACAACTTTTGAGGGCCAATAAGTTGTTTGCTAAGAGGAGCAAATGTAGTTTTGGCCATACTAGTGTGGAGTATTTGGGCCACATAATTTCTAAAGATGGAGTTGCCACTGATCCAGGAAAGATTGAGTGTATGGTTCAATGGCCAAAACCACAAACCATTAAACAACTGAGGGGCTTTTTGGGATTAACAGGGTATTACAGGAAATTTGTGAAGGGATATGGTTTCATCAGCAAACCACTCACTTCCTTACTCAAGAAGACGATTTCAAATGGAACCTAAGGCGGAGACCTAGCTTTTCGGAAGTTGAAGGAAGCCATGGTGAGTGTTCCAGTGCTAGCATTGCCTGATTTCACAAAGAGATTTGTGGTGGAAACTGATGCTAGTGGGAAGGGAATTGGGGCTTTTCTCATGCAAGAAGGTAAGCCCATTGCTTACATGAGTAAGTCCTTGTGTCCAAGGAACCAAGCACTCTCTGTCTATGAGAGGAGTTTTTGGCAAGATTAATGGCCATTGAGAAGTGGAAACACTACTTGCAAAAGGCGTAAATTCACTATAAAGGTGACCAACAATCTTTGAAACACCTTCGGACTGAAGGTGGTAACTCCACTACAACAAAGATGGATTACTAAGTTCTTTGGGTCTTGACTATGAGATTACAGATAAAAAGGGGAGAGAACGGTCTGGTGATGCATTATCGGGAAGGAGAACAGGTTGTTACATTATTTCTACAATGGTCCCAACTTGGTTGGATCAGGTCCTGCTAAGTTACACTGATGATGGTTACATTAAGGAAATCATCAAAGCCAAAGGTACTGATCCTAATACTTATCCCTTAATTCAGTTCACTAATGGCATTCTGAGATATAAGAAGAGGCTGGTTGTGGGTAGCAGTAGTGGGGTTACAGGAACTTATCAGAGGCTTAAGAGGATGTTTTTTTGGCCTAATATGAAAAATGATGTGTTGATGTGGGTCAAGAAGTGTGAAGTATGTGCCAGAAATAAGTCAAGCTCAGGTTTATACCCTGGCCTCCTACAACCCTTACCCATACCAGACCAAGCATGGTCACATATCTCTATGGATTTCATAGAGGGGCTTCCTAATTCTTGGGGAAAGAATGTGATATGGGTAATAGTGGACAGATTCACTAAATACTCACATTTCATAGCCCTATCACATCCATATACTGCTACATCTTTAGCTAAGGTGTTTTTGGATGTTATCTATAAGCTGCATGGGTTACCAGCTAGTATAGTGAGTGATAGGGACAAAATATTTACTAGCTGTTTTTGGAAGGAACTATTTAAGTTGGTGGGAACTCAATTGCACCTAAGCTCATCTTATCACCCCCAATCTGATGGACAGACTGAAAGGGTGAATCAATGTTTGGAACAGTACTTGAGGTGTTTAGTAAGTGACAACCCTAAGCAGTGGTTGAAGTGGCTACCCATGGCAGAATACTGGTACAACACAAATTATCATTCAAGCCTGAGGATGACACCCTTTGAGGCTCTCTACGGATATACTCCTACAGGATTCACTTATGGGCCATATTTGGATTCAACAAATGAGGAGGTTACAGATCTGCTTGCTCACAGACAGCACATCATACAGCAAGTCAAGGCTAATCTAGTCAAAGCACAGAATCGCATGAAGGTACAAGCAGACAAGCATAGACAAGAGAGGGTTTTCGAGGTAGGTGACCAAGTTTTTCTCAAACTTCAACCCTTTCGGCAGAATTCCATTCAATACCGAAAGAATTTGAAGTTATCATCAAAATACTTCGGCCCCTATACAATCCTGCAAAGGGTAGGGAGTGTGGCTTACAAATTAGATCTACCAATTGGGTCAAAGATTCACCCCGTCTTCCATGTTTCGTTACTCAAGAAACACATAGGGGTTAAGTATGTACCTTCACAGAGTCTTCCAGATGTTGATAGCAACGGCCTTTTCGCGATCCAACCTTACTATGTCACAGAGCGACTTCGACACCTGGAAAGCGGAAAGGAGAAAGATCAGGTTCGTGTCTATTGGGTTACCGAAGATTGGAAAATCGATTCATGGGAAGATACCGCCTTTGTTCTGCGAAATTTTCCTACATTCCATCCTTGGGGACAAGGATCTTTCGTTGGAGGGAGTATTGTTGCGACCAGAGAGAAATTTGAAAAGTAAAGAGATGGGTACGAAAAGAAAGTTAAAATCAGGGTTTCTTGCGTCAGTAGGAAACCTGAATGAGGAATCTGAGGCTCAGGATCCACCTGAGCCAAAGAAGCTGAACGTAGAAACTGAGGCTCAGGATCCACCTGAGCCAAATTATCTGAACGAGCAAACTGAGGCTCAGGATCCACCTGAGCCAATTTATCTGAACGAGCAAACTGAGGCTCAGGATCCACCTGAGCCAATTTATCTGGGCGAGAATCTCTGAGGCTCAGATTCTACCGAGCCAAATCTTCTAAACGGCTTATCTGAATGAATGAAGGTTTGGGCTTCACGTAAATGGGCCCAAACATTTAGAATAATCTAGAATATCCTTTATATCTTTTAGATTCTGTTTTTTAATTACCTAAAGAATATCCACTGTTGCGTGGACCTCGTTGTTGGTTACAAATACGGCACTGGCCGATGAATGAGAATATAAGAAAATTTACATCATTCTCTCTCTTCTAACTACCTCTCCCCTATCTAATTCTCTCTCTCCCTAATTCTTCATATCTTCAAATCTTCATATCTTGTTCTTCAAGCAATTTATATTTTCTGCAATATTATTCCATAAAACCTCAAAAACATATTACGATCTTCCAGAAAATATAAAAAACGTAACAGTATTTTTCGAGACGATCGAGTGGGAGAAATTCGAGACGTGTTTCTTCAAGATCAAGCCAAGAAAAATCAAACCATGACAATTGGATAATTTGTGCCCAATATGTTTATTTTTCTGTGCAGCTTGATTTATTTGTGCTATCTTATGCTTTATTTAATTTGTTTAAATGTGTTTGCATGAGAGTTGCCAAATGGAAAAATCTCACCTTCAAAATTACTAAGTATGTTTAAATAATTAATTGACAATTTTATTCCGGATAATAAAATTGAATTAATTTTGACCTCCATGATTTATTTATTTGTGAATTCTTTTGGAGAAATTCCCCCCACGGGACGGTCAAAAGATAGCTTTCACATGAATGAATTCCAAATGGATGATTGTGGGTTATTACTAGTGGCGACGATGACCCTCCCCACGAGGCTCGTTCAAAGCGAAATAATAGTCCTGTATTTAATCATGGTTATTACTTAGGTATAAAATTGATATGCATATACTTCCCCGAAGTCCCTGTCAATTTTATATTGGTCAAGTGGGAGCCAACTATTAATCTGGATATTAAAGGTTTGTAACTGTTCTTGTTTGTAACCTGCTTGAATGTGTTTAAATAATGACCCACCCCACGTGGCTTATTTAAACTGTTTTGAGATGTTGGCTGATGCATGTTCATATTTTTTTGAGATTTTAAATATGATGCATGTGATCGAATCTTGTGATATACTTGTGCTATTGCATATAGTTGTTTATTTCAGTTCAGCATGTCGTTACCTTTTAATCCACTGTTATTATACTTAAAGTCAATACAATGGAAACTATATTGATTGGAAACGAAAAATTATAATTGTCCTAACTGCACAAAAGCACAAGTGGATTCTTGACACACCAAAATCAGATGAGCCAACTGACGAGTCAAAATATGCGGGACTCGTCAGATCACCTTGCGAGAGATGTCGTCGCTGAAAATGGTGGAGGGCAAACCCATAAGGGATTACGTCCTCAAAATAGATGGCCCATCTGAACAAACTTGAGATTTTGAGTGCAGATTATGATCTGGAGACTTAGATGAATTTGGTACTTCACTCTCTGCTAAAAAAGTTTTTGAGCATTTTGGCCTCGCTAGCTAATTTGTTGCAAGCTTTTGGTCTCGGAAGAAATGATGATAAGGCACCAAACTCAAGCTTTGACGGCAAGTGGTCCGTCTTCATCTTCTAGGCCAAGGGTAGGCAAGATAAAGAAGAGGACCAAAGGCCATAAGCAATAAAACTCAACTGTTGCCAAGGGCAATGGCAAGATGAAGAATGCTTGTTGTGTCAAGGAAAATCCAAAGAGGAAGTGCTTAAGCTGCGGTGAGAGAGGACAATGGAGGTTTTGCCTGTTCCACCCCAAAAGGGACGAAAAGAAAGGTAATTCTCACGCACTAGTTGTTGAAACTTGTTTAGCGGCGTATACTTCTCATTCGTGGGTGGTTGATACGAGATCCACTAATCATGTTGGCTTCATGGGTTCAAAATGATCCGGCAACTTAGTGGGAGTGAGATCCTCATCACACTGGGTGACGTTACGAAAGTAGAAGTCATTGCAATGCTACGTAAGTGGCAAATATTGCAATGCTATGATAGTAACGATTATTGCAATGCTACGCAAGTAGCAGACATTGCAATACTACATGAGTAGTAGTTAAAGGAGTGGTAGAAGTGCACCTATATTTTGAAGATAAAGTTTTTTGAGATTATCTTTATGTTCCCAGTTTTAGAAAGAATTCACTTTCAATTTCTAAAATTTGATTAAAGGACACAAAGTTTCTTCTAATAAGAATGACATCATTTTTGAAATGATGAGTGTATCTGTTACGGGACATTGATGGAAAATCTCTATACAATTAACTGTGCACACCACTCACGAAATGCATCCTATAACACATCAACTATTTCCGACAAAAGAAAGCGTGAACGAAACACTTCTTTGGCATCTAAGATTAGGTCATATAAATCCAAAGAGGATCCAAAGGTTGGTGAAAGATGGTTCACTGGAGCATCTCCAAGTTGAACAAATTCCAACCTGCGAATCATGTTTGAAGGGTAAAATGACCAAGAGGGCAATTGGAGCCAAGGGGAATAGAGCCAAAGAAGTGTTAGAGATCGTTCACACAGATGTATGTGGTTCAATGTCAACCAAAGCAAGAGGAGGTTATGAGTATTTTTTATGATTACTCAAGGTACGGTTACATTTTCCTTATGAAGCATAAATCTAAGACCTTTGAGAAATTCAAAGAATTTAAGGCTCAAACAGAGAATCATAGGGAAAAACGTATCAAGTCTCTACGATCTAATCGTGGAGGCGAATACCTCAGCGATGAGTTTTTGAACCACTTATCTGATGAAGGGATTGTATCCCAGCTCACTGCACCCGGAACCCCTCAACAAAACAGGGTTGCAGAGCGAAGAAACATAATTCTTTTGGAAAAGGTTAGATCAATGATGAGTTATGCGGATCTTCCCGAGTCGTTCTGGGGTCATACCTTGGAAACAGTGACTTATTCTGAATTTGGTGCTATCCAATTCGGTTCCCAAAATACCTAAAGAATTGTGGACCGGGCGCAAGCCTAGTATGATACACATGAGAAATTTGGGGGTGTCCGACCTACGTGTTGGACAAGGAAGCCGGTAAATTGGATCCTCAATCAGAATTAAGACTATTTGTAGGATACCCCGAGGGAACAAAAGGGTGTATGTTCTATGGTCCCGAAGATCAAAAGGTGGTCATCAGCACCCACTTTAGATTTTTGGAAGAAGACTATATGAACCAAAGAAAACCAAGGAGTGAGATTACCTTAAATGAGCTTAGAGGGCAAACCTCAGTGCCAACTGTACTAGATGATATACCAAACGATACGTTTTCACAACCGGAACCTCGTCATAGTGGGAGGGTTGTTAGACAACCCGAGAGATTCATGGGAATAGGAGAGTCCTCGGATTTGATTCCCGGAATCAGACCCATGGACATATGACAAGGCACTCCAAGATAAGGATGCAGGTTCTTGGCAAACAGCAATGAAATCCAAAATGGGTTCTATGTTTCATAATAGAGTATGGGAGCTAGTCGAACCACTTAATGGGGTCAAACCCATTGGATGCAAGTGGGTATATAAGAGGAAAAGAGGACCGGACGGGAAGGTTGAAACCTTTAAAGCAAGACTAGTGGCGAAAGGTTATACTCAGAAAGAAGGGATCGATTATGAGGAAACTTTTTCGCCCGTAGCCATGCTTAAGTCCATCCGTATTCTCTTATCAATTGCTGCACATTTTGACTTTGAAATCTGGCAAATGGATGTCAAGACAGCTTTCCTTAACGGAAGTCTTGATGAAGAGATCTATATGCAACAACCCCAAGGTTTCATTGAAACAGGCCAAGAACATCTTGTTTGTAAGCTCAAGAAGTCCATTTACGGACTCAAACAGGCATCCAGAGCTTGGAACCAATGTTTTGATCATGTTATAAAGTCTTATGGGTTTGATCAAAATGAGTTTGAAAGTTGTGTGTATAAAAAGCGTGTCGAAACTGCATTGGTATTCTTAGTACTATACGTAGATGACAATGTGATCATCGGGAACGATGTGAAGGTGTGATCAGACGTAAGGGCATGGTTTTCAAAACAGTTTGATATGAAAGACTTAGGGAAAGCCGGACCTATCCTTGGGATCAAGATAACTCGAGATCACCGGAAAAGGATGATCGGGTTATCACAAGTTTCATACATAGACACTGGTTTTGAAACGATTCAGCATGCAAGATTCCAAGAAAGGATTCGTACCTTTCAGACTTGGAATCCATCTATCCAAGAAAATGTTCCCTAAGATGAAAAAGGAGATAGATGACATGAAAGGTATTCCTTGTGCTATGACTGTCGGGAACCTTATGTATGCATTGTTGTGTACGAGACTGGATATCTGCTTTGCCGTAGGCATGGTGGCAAGATATCAAAGTAACCCAGGGAAAGGGCATTGGACGACAGTTAAAAACATTCTGAAGTGTCTGAAAAGAACTCGGGATAGAATGTTGATTTATCAGTCAGATATTCCAATCCCCATCGGCTACACGGACTTGGATTTCCAATCAGACTTAGATTCCAGAAATTATCTGCCTCAGTTAGTGTGTTTCCATTTGGGAAGTGTAGCCATCAAATGGACGAGTGTGAAGCAGAAATGCATCACTGAATCAACCATGGAAGTCGGGTAAGTAGCTGCTTGTGAAGCAGTGAAAGAACCGATTTGGCTCTAGACCTTCTTAGTGGACTTGAATAGAGTTCCGAATTTGTCTAGCAAATATTTACTAGTGGCAGTTGCAAATTCAAGGGAATCGAAAGTCCAAGAGTCAAACAAACACACTGAAGGAAAGACATCTTATACGAGAAATCATTAAGAGAGGAGATATAGATGTGGCAAAGATAGAGTCTAAGGACAACCTAGCAGATTCATTCACAAAGGGTCTGCCTCTAAATACATTCGAGAGACATGTGGAAGGAATGGGTGTCAAGACCGTTGCCAATCTGCTTTGAGTATAAGTGGGAGAAATTATTAGGTTTGTGTAGGTGACATTAGATATCACGGACTACGCGAGACATGTTGTAGTATACTTAAAAGCAGACTTTGAGTATAAGTGGGAGATTGTTGGGATTATACTGGAATGTATGCTTTTTACTTTGTGTAATCGAAACTGAATTTTCAGAATTATTTACTGAAATAAATTGTTTATCACTGATGCTTTAAATATTATTGAATGTTACATATATTTACTGCATAACTGTTCAATAAGTCGTACGTGTTACATTGTAGTTAATTTAGTGATACCAGATCACAAAAGATTAAATTAACAGTCCTTTGTAACTGAAAGTATGTTATTCACGACTTAGATGGAAATGAACAACCCATCGTGAAAGGTTGAAGTGTAAGACTCAGATTGGCTTGTCTTGACCAAGAGATTACACTAGTGCATGACTGATGCACTGAATAGGACCTACAGGAGGATAAATTCTTCAGAACTGAACAAGGAAGAATTAGACCTCAGTGGTTCGTTATTTCTTAATCTTCGTCCCTTAAATAGGATCACGTGGGATTGGTAACTATTGCTTTGACTTATCATGGGTAGCAAATCAGAGAGATTCAATACTTTTTATCTTGGGCAATATTATTAGTCACATGTGATTGCTAAGATTTAATACGAAGAATCGTGTGCAAGTACGCTTGTTCGATTTGCCCCCTTGGGAGGTTCATAAGCTTTATCATACCAAATCTTGCAAGTGGAATTAGTTTCCGGTATGAATAATAATGTTGAACCGTTCCTTGACCAAGGACAAAAGATATTAATTAATGGAAAGCTATTTCAGTGGCTTGAATTAATTAATGGGCTAGATAATCTTAAACACAGGAAATAATGACCGGGAGCCATATTGACTGTAATATGGGTTAAGATGGATAGTGCAATATTAATTATGTAGTGGGATTAATTAATATTTATGGGCTTGAATTATATTGTGGCTCAATATTAGATATTCAAGGTCCATTAGAAGGTCCAATCTTAATTCTCCTAAAGGCCCCCTGATTAGCCCAACAAATAGTCCAATAACTGAAAAAGGTGATTAAAATAAAATAAATATTGTTGCTTATTTTTCCTATAAAATTTTGAAAATTATGGATAAGTTGGGAGAAAGATTTTCTTTGAATTTTGTTATGGAATGAAGATATGTATTCTTGGAATACAAGATTATCTCATTAAATTCAAGAAATCTCCCACTTGGTTATTCATAAGGGAAATTTCAAAAATTTTGAAAATATAGTGGGCAAGAAAGATTTTCTTGATTTTCTTGAAAAGATATTATGGAAGATATGTATTTCTTGAAATACAAGAATATCTCATAAATTCAAGAAGATCCAAATCTTGGATTCTTGCATCAATTATTTTCGAAAATTATCCATATTGAGGAGGTGGGATTTTTGTGGAATATTTTAATTATGGGAAAAAGAATATAGGAAATATATTCAAGATTTCTTGGTGATCAAGAAAAGTCTTTTCCCACATTGTTTTTTCACTGAAAAAATCGACCACTCCTCACCTATAAATAGGGGATGGTTCTTTCATTCCCAAGTACAATTCCATGTGCTGGAAAAATTAGCAAATCCACATAAGTGGTGCAACAAAGTTTATTTTTTCCTTTTTGTTAATTTTTTGACAAGTGTCCTTCCACCGGATAGTTGAGCAAGGGCTAAGGAAATACTTGGGAAGTCCTTTTGGTTATTCCGTCCAACCGAATTCACTGCCATCCCGAGAATGCGTTCACGTAAACCGTGTAGATTCCGCATCGTGAGGTTTCGTGGGCTTATTATATGCATGATATGTTGTTGCAATTATTATTTGAATTAATATAGGATTAATTCATGCTAGTAATAATTAAAGAATTAAATTTGTATTTAAATATTCACCCCGAATAGATCTGTGCAACCTATTTCCCAACAGACCCTACACCAAATGGGTACCTAAGACCTGATTTGTTTTTCAGGTGAAGGAGAAGGGTACTGAGCTGAATGAAGACAACATAGCCCTGATGAGTGGAAGTGAAATGATTCCTGCTGCATGGTATCTGGACAGTGGATGTTCAAGGCACATGACAAGATATAAACAAATACTCACTGACTATGTTGAGCAAAAAGGCCCTCAGATTACTTTTGGAGACAATTCCAAAGGACAGACTGAAGGATATGGAACTCTTAAAGTTGATTCTGTTCATATCCATGGTGTATCATATGTTTCTGGTTTAAAGCATAATTTGCTTTCATCAGTCAATTCTGTGATAAAGAATTTAGTGTTGAGTTCTCAAAGAACTTATGTTATGTGAAAGATAATGCTTCACAATAAATACTACTGACTGGTACTAGAAAAGGAAATGTGTATCTTGCTGATTGGAGATTAACTCCTAAAGATACATGATTGGTTGCAAAAAGTTCTACTGATACCAGTTGGTTATGGTACAAAAGACTGAATCACTTAAACTTCAAAACCCTGAACAAACTTGCAAGATTAGCACTTGTGAGGGGGTTACCAAATGAAGTGTTCAGTAAAGATCATGTATGTGATGTTTGTCAGAAAGGAAAACAAATCAGAGCATCATTCAAAAGCAAAGTAGAAGTTTCTACTGATAGAATACTTCAACTGTTACATATGGATCTATTTGGTCCAGTTACACATGTGAGCACTAATGGGAGGAAATACACATTTGTGGTAGTTGATGACTACTCTAGATATACTTGGATCATATTCTTTTCAAGAAGAAAGAGACTCGAACAAAAGCGCTGAATTCTTGAAAAGACTCAAGATCTTGAAAATAATCAATGTGGTCAAAATCAGATCAGATAAAGGCACTGAATTTATCAACCATATTATATCTGATTATTGTGCAGCAAATGGAAAAACATCAGCTGCAAGGACCCCACAACAGAATGGTGTTGCAGAAAGAAGAAATAGGACTACGAAAGAAAATTTGGAAGAACAATGATTCTTTGTTGACATTCTAAGAGATTTTGAAATTTGAAAAGTTATCAACACCGCATGCTACTCTCTCTCGTAACAGAACCATCGACAAAAGATCAAGGAAAAACACCTTATGAAATTTGTGGAATGAAAGGAAGCCTCTTGTTTTTTTTTTCGTGTGTGTTTGGTTGTAAGTGTTTCATACACAATAATGGTAAAGATCAGTTGAAAACTTTTGATAGCAAAGCTGATGAAGGAATATTCTTAGGATATTCTAAAGTCAGTAAAGCCTTCAGAGTTTACAACTGTTGGACCCTTATTGTGGAAGAAACACCGAATGTTATTTTTGATGAATCTACTTGTGTACAGAAGAAACAGGAACATGACACAGGAGATCTGACAAAGAGAATCACCAGACTTAGCCTGAAGAAGAATGTTAAGCCATCATCTGAGAAGAAGAAGCCCATCATGTTCTATGAATGGAGTGAGTCAGACTTAGACAAAGATGCTCAGGATGAAAATACTCCGGCCGGTGAAACTTAGGATAATAGTTCTCCACTGAAGGAAAGCCAACACACTGAAGCTGACCAATCTGAACAAACCCCAGTTCAGACTCAGGTATGTAATGCCGATGAAGATGTGGTCACAGCTGAGGCAAACTCTGAATCTATAAACCAAGGGGGAACAAATGTCTCTGACAATGTTCTAAATGAAAACTCCCCTGAGGAAGATGATTCTCTCTCTCCTTTTCTGTTGTTCCCTGAGTTTAATGAATTACCTGAACCTAACATTTCCAATGTTGAGGACACTACTGAAGGGGGAACATCCAAGAGAAAGTGGTTAGATAGTCATCCCTCAAGTCAGATTGTGGGTGATCTATCAGAAGGTGTTAGAACAAGAAAGTTCCATGGTGAAAGTGCTTTTATTATTCCGCTTCCTATTTGAGAAGGAACCAACTGAGATTGAAGAAGCTCTTCAGGATTCATTCTAGATTACTGCTATGCAAGAAGAGCTGAATCAGTTTACAAGAAATGAAGTTTGGGAGCTAGTGGACAGACCTAAGAGGCACAATGTGATTGGAACTAAGTGGGTATTCAAGAACAAGAGAGATGAAAACAACAATATTGTAAGAAACAAGGCAAGGCTAGTTGCACAAGGTTATTCCCAAGAAGAAGGTGTTGGGGTTATACTGGAAAGTATGCTTTTACTTTGTATAACCAAACTGAATTTTCTGTCTTATTTACTGAAATAAATTATTTATCACTGATGCTTTAAATATCATTGAATGTTACATATATTTATTGCATAATTGTTCAATAATCAGTACACGTTATATTGTAGTTAATTTAGTGATACCAGATCATAAAAGATTAAATTAACAGTCCCTTGTAACTAAAAGTACGCGGTTCACGACCTAGATGGAAATGAACAATCCATCGTGAAAGGTTGAAGTGTAAGGCTCAGATTGGCTTGTCTTGACCAAAAGATTACACTAGTGCATGACTGATGCACTGAACAGGACCTACAGGAGGATAAATTCTTCAGCACTGAATCAGGAAGCATCAGACCTCAGTGGTTCATTATTTCTTAATCTTCGTCCCTTAAATAGGATCGTGTGTGGTTAGTAACTATTGCTTTGACTTATGACGGGTAGAGAATTAATGAGATTCAATACTTTATATCTTGGGCTGGTCACATGCGATTGCTAAGATTTAATACGATGAATCGTGTGCGAGTACGCTCGTTTGATTTGCCCCCTTGGGAGGTTCATAAGATTTATCATATCAAATCTTGCAAGTGGAATTCGTTTCCGGTATGGATAATAATGTTGAACCGTTCCTTGACCAAGGACAAAAGATATTAATTAATGGAAAGCTATTTCAGTGGCTTGAATTAATTAATGGGCTAGATAATCTTAAACACGGGAAATAATAACTGGGAGCCATATTAACAGTAATATGGGTTAAGATGGATAGTGCAATATTAATTATGTAGTGGGATTAATTAATATTTATGGGCTTGAATAATATTGTGGCTCAATATTAGATATTCAAAGTCCATTAGAAGGTCCAATCTTAATTCTCCTAAAGGCCCCTCAAGTAGCCCAAACATAATGTCCAATAACTGAAAAAGGTGTTTAAAATAAAATAAATTATTGTTGCTTATTTTTCCAAAATTTTCGAAAATAATAAAGGAAGAAAGAGAAAAGATTTTCTTGGAAAGATTTTATGGAATATGTATTCTTGAAATACAAGATTATCCCATAAATTCAAGAAAAGTCAAAGATCCTATTTCTTCCCTATTTATTAAGATATTTTCGAAAACCCCTTAATATAAAGAGGTGGGATTTTTATGGAATATTTTAATTATGGAGAAAAGAATATATTAGATATATTCAAGATTTCTTGGAGATCAAGAAAAAGATTTTCCCATCTTATTCCTACTAGAAAAATCGCCACCCCTAGTATTATAAATAGGGGATGAATTTTTCATCTCCAAGTGCAATTCCATGTGTTGAAAAAAATTAGAAATCCACAAAGGTGGTGCAACATAATTTTATTTTTCCTTTTGTTAAATTGTTCGCGAGTTCCTTCCACCGGGTTGTTGAACAAGGACAAGGGAATACTTGAGAAGACCTTTTGGTGTGTTCGTGTGAACGGGATCCATCTTCTCAACGGTTATCACTCCGAGAAGTTAGTTTACGTAAACCCGTAGTAATTCCGCATGAGTAGGATTTACGTGAACTATTTGTATGCATGATTGGTTGTTGAATTATTATTTGAATTAATATAGGATTAATTCATGCTAGTAATAATTGTTAGAATTAAATTTGTATTTAAATATTCAACCCGAATAGATCCGGGCAATTAATTCCCCAACAGAAGGCTTGGATTATGACGAAACCTTTGCACCTGTTGCAAGACTAGAAGCCATCAGACTGTTTCTTGCATATGATGCTCACATGAGATTCACAGTCTATCAAATGGATGTGAAAAGTGCATTTCTGAATGGTGTACTAAAAGAAGAGGTTTATGTGGAACAACCTTCTGGCTTTCGTCAGAATGACCAAGTTTACAGGCTCAGAAAGACCTTGTATGGTCTGAAGCAAGCACCCAGAGCATGGTATGATACTCTTTCTCAATTTCTTACTGACCATGGTTTTACCAAAGGAACTGTTGATAGAACCTTATTCAGGATAGAAGATGGGAAGGATATCTTACTAGTTCAGATTTATGTGAATGACATCATATTTGGATCACCTAATCATTAGATGTGTGAGAAGTTCTCTGCCCTAATGAAAGGAAAGTTTGAGATGTCAATGATGGGGGAGATGAATTTCTTTCTAGGAGTTCAGGTGAAACAAACTAAGGAAGGAATATTCATCAATCAGGCAAAGTACACCAGAGATCTGATTGCTAAGTATGGTGTACAGAATTGCAATGCAGTTAGAATTCCTATGAATACTAACTACAAAATGGATCCTGATCCTGAAGGCAAGTCAGTAAATCACACTGATTATAGAGGGATCATTGCTATATCTCACAACAAGTAGGCCTGATATTACTTTTGTTGTTGGAATATGTGCAAGATGCCAAGCTAATCATAAGGCTAGTCACATGGAAGCTGCCAAAAAGATTCTGAGATATCTTAAAGGCACATCAAATAGAGGATTATGGTATCCAACTGATGATAACCTTGAATTAACTGGTTATTCAGATGCTGATTATGGTGGTTGTAGAATTGGTAGGAAATCTACTACAGGAACTTGTCAATTTCTTGGAAGTAAGCTGATATCTTGGATTTTAAAAAAACAGACCTCAGTAGCAATCAGTACTACTGAAGCTGAATACATGGCCGCAGGAAGTTGTTGTGCACAGATTCTTTGGCTCAGACAACAGTTAAGGGACTATAAGGTTGTAGCCAATGAAGTACCTATATTTTGTGATAATTATAGTGCAATATCTATTACACAAAATCCGTTATTGCACACCAGATGTAAGCATGTGGATATCAGACATCACTTCATCAGAGATCATGTGGAAAAAAAAGATATCAGAATGGAGAAAATTCATACTGATAAACAGAGAGCTGATATTTTGACAAAACCTTTGGCTGAGTCAAGATTTCAGGAACTATCAATTGAATTGGGCATGTTGGATCCAGGTGAGTGAATTCACTGAAGGGAGGAGTCCTTCAAGTGCATGAAGTTATTCAGGAAAGAATAACTCAGGACCAAATTTCCTCAAGAAGGAAACTGAGACTCAGAATAATTTTTGTCAAGGTCAGTATTCAGTAAGGATTATGAAATCAAATAGTCCTGAAGTGATATTGACACATGCATTTATTTCACTCAGTAATCATTTGAAATAAATGACAAAAGACCTGAACTTTGAGCGGGAATGAGTGGAAGAATTCTATTGGTTGAGATTTCTGCAGGAAGCCTAAAGGTTGCCTCGATTATCGTGAAACATCATTTTGTCACCCTAACTAATGAAATTTACCTATTTTCCCAAAAAATTAGCCAAAAATAGCAAAGCCCTCGAGATTTCTCTTAAAAGTCTCTGATTAAATCTTGAGCGTTCATTTTAAAAAAAAAGGATTTAATCACAGCCCTTGATATATGGTTTTCAAATCATATATAAACCAAAGTGTTTGCCTTCATCCGTTTACTTTACAAAATCAAGCCATTCAATTGTTTCAAACTCTCAAAACCCTTAATCTTCAAAACCCTCAAAATTCCATTTCCCAGAAATCACCTTTCAATGGAATTCCCCAGTTATGCTATGATTAAGGATCTTGTCGAAATGGAGAAACCCTACTTTGAACACGTGGTGCCATGATCGAAATCAAAGCTACCAAGGTCGAAAAAAAGCTCTCAATATGCTGCGGATGGCTCGATTATCACACTTGGTGAACAATGTACCAAACTCAGAACTATCCCAAGAGGTGTTGCAGTTTGTGGTTAATCTTCGAGAAGGAGGACGGGGAGGACTAGTTTCGCAGTTAAGTTTTGGAACTTATGTGAAATCAAAGGCAGAGGTGGTATGCACCAACGAGGTAATATTTTTCTCGATGATATTAATGATATTTTTGAACTCAATGATAGAGGAGAAGATCCAGCATTGTATATGTCTGGAAGAGAACAGGAAATCTTGGATCGTTTTGCAGAAACGAAAGCATATTGAAAGGGGCTCTGCATAAACGGTGTCTTAAACCCAAATACAGAGTCATAATCGATATTGTAGCCAAGTGCTTGATGAGCACTTCTGGAATCTGGAGCAAGTAAGCCGGAACAAGTTGAGGCTTATGGCTGCGATTGAGGACTCTCCATCTATTGATTTCAACTGGTTAAAGTTTCTGGTAGATTGCATTCTTCATCAAAACCAGAAACTGAAGTATGCAAAAGGAGCATTTACGAAGAGTGGGAAGGTCTTGTTTGGTACGAATATCAGTTTTCTCATTGAAACACTGCCCAGAGAAACATGTTTTTGATGACCGGAGTAGAATTCTCTCGAAATCGGATCATGTTCCGAAAGCCCAAATCCCAGAAGAGGAAACCAGCTCCATCAGGAAGTTAGGGTTCTATGGTTCAGGAGGAACCAGAAGAACAGGAGGAGTCAGAATCAGATCAGGACTATTGTACTTACTGAAGTAGTTAAGAGGAGTGTCAGAACGGAATCGACAAAATGTCCTGAGAAGTCAGGAGAAGAAGAAAAGAGAAAGAAATCTCTCGAGTTACTCCGAGTAAAACGGGAGGCAGCAGAGAAAAAGAAGGTTCAGGACGAGCGAAAGCTGAAGAAGAAAAAGCTCAAAACCATTCGAGAACTGGAGTCAGGGGAGAAATCTCCACTAGATGCTCTTGCCAAGGCGGTTTCCCAAGCCACAGAAGAGGAAAACACTCAGGAAGAAATCCCACCCGGAGAAGTAGGATATGAAGATATCTTTACTGAGGTACTAGGTACCAGTATAGGCGATGATCGAATTACCCGAGAAATCTTCACAGGTTCTCAAAAACCTGCTGAAGAGAGCCAAATGACTATCCCACCAACTCACCCTCATAACCAAATATATCCATACCTTCAGAGGCTCAGTCTATCTCTGAAGAGGATGCACCTGTTCCTGAACTCAGGAAAGGTGAGGCGGAAGAAAGAGAATGGAAGCAGAAGGCTGAACACTTCGTCTTGGATAAATATCCTGAACTGGCTAACTATCCTGATATTCAGGCCATGTTTTTCAGATTAAAAATGACCATGCTGATTGTAAACCAGTCCTTTGCCATGATGCTGCAAATAGGCAATTTCAGAGGTGAAAAGTTTTGGGCAGAGGAAGTGGCTGAGCTTGATGCATTTTCAGGACTTGGAAAGTGAAGACTTAGGATCATGCATGATGAGTTTTATGCTTTAGTGATGAAGAAGCTCGCTGAGAGAAAAAGTGCTGATCAACCTGAAGGTGGTATCACTAAGCAGGACAAACATGATCAAGAACCACCTCAAGAGAAGGATGATAGTGATGCTGGAGACATTGCTGAAGGAAGTAAGAAAGTTGTTGAGTCAAGTGTTGAAGCAACTATTCAGGGGGAACAACCTCAGGATGCTCCACCTCTACAAATGATCACCTTTGGTCAAGTCTTTCAGTATGAAAAGGAGCCTGAAGTTGTAGTAACTGAGATGGCAGATGCTGGAGTACAGACAGATGCTGAAATACCAATTCCTCCACAACCAGCTATTGATCTCACTCCTATTATTGAGAAGCTTACCAAGCTCGAGCCCATTGTTGACCAGATTTCTAAGCTTGAGCCTCTGGTTGGAGAAGAGTCAAAGATTGTTGAGACACAGACTTCTCAGGGCAAATTCATGGAAACCCTCAGCACATCTATGATATCTACTAATCAGGTAACCTTGTTATCCACTTCCATTGATAGTAAATTTACTGAGATAAATGCGAAATTGGGAGATGTTGCTAAGGAGGTGAAGGATGAGATGGAAAGGAAGTTTGAGCTGAGATCGAAGATGCTTGAGGATTTGCTGAAATCCAAGACAGAGGAGTTGATTAGATCTGCTATTGAAGAAATGAGTGTCTCACTCATGGAGAAGATGAAATCAACTTTTGGTGGTCTTGCTGACGACACCAGTACAGGGCTGAATGTTCTACAAAGGATTCAAGATGAACATTTTCAGGTAGCTGCCGAAGTAAGGTCAATTGGAAGGGAACAAATGCACATGGACAGGACCCTTTCTCAAGTCATTGCTGATTATGATGCCAAAAAGGGGAAAAGTTATGACAAGCTTGATGCATTGCCTCCCTTGGAGAAGCAAATGGAACAAATCCCTACTGAAATTCAGAGAGGAGAGAAGAGGAAAGAGCCTGAATTTATGATTCACCCTGAGGCGACTATGGAGGTAATAGAACAAAGGGCAAAGAGGCAGAGGGAACAGGAATCCAGTAAGAGTGGAGAAGCTCATGAAATCCTGATGCTTGAGAAAGCCACTACTGCTTGTGTAGAAAATCCCCTGAAGAGGAAAGCAAAAGTCATTGCCAAGCCAGTCAGTAAGAATCCTACTCAGAGGAAGATAGTTGTTGAGTTTGAAGAAGAGGAGGAAACTCAGGAGACAACTGCACAAAAAGAAGAAGACTCTGAGGCCGATGAACTATTCAAAGAAGGTTTTGGAGAATATGACGTATCCTCCAAACGACTTAATTGGGATTGGCATAACTCTGTGAAGATGATTGAAGCAGAGAAGTTGAGGAGAGCTGATGTTTCTGTGTCAGGATCGGAGATGCCCAGAAAAGCAAGAGAAGAAGCGAAGAGGAACCGAGATGGATTTCAAAGGATGATCTACAGGAGGAGAGGCACAAAGCCAAGGAAGAGGATGTGGCCTCATGTAGATAAATGGATGCCAATTGAACTAAATGATAAGTGGGAAACAACTAAGAGAGAGTTTGTTTTCAACTATGATATCCTACAGGTCTGACCGCGATCCATAACTGACAGAGATGATGCATTCATTGCCTATATACTGAAGAACTTCACTGATGAATGCCAGAAATGGTTTAATGTGTTTGATACACTGGGTTATCAGTTGAAGGCACCTGGACAGATCAAGTATCCTCCACCAAAATTCAAGAATGGAATGATCAACTATGACTTCATTTATGCTGATTTTGTGGACCAAAATTTGAATACCTCGGTGACAGAAATGATGCTCAGACTATTCAGAAGAGGGAAGAGCTGAAGAAGAGATACTATGGAATGTTCAACCTTGATCCTCCAGCTGATGAAATTGAATCTGAAGAAGATTGATGTATTTTGTTTCTGATGTTCAGTAGAGTGGGATATATGTTGTATCCTGTACATATGATTTTCTTATTAACGAAACTTTGCTAATGTTTTTGCTCTGAATAGATAACATCTCATTATCTTACAGATTGTTTTGATGGTTGCTACTTACTTGTTCTTACTTGCTATAGAAATTGAAACCTGAGTAGATGATATGTTTGTTTCTAAGGTGTTCGCAAGCTTGTAACAAGATGGTTTTGGCATCATCAAAAAGGGGAAATTGTTGGGAGATGAATTTAATAAAGATTTTGATTAGATCCCAAAACCCTTGAGTATGACATGCATCAGGACATCTTGGTAGTATAGGATCAGATTTCAATAGATATTAAGACTCAGGATTATCTGCACTATGTATAGTCAGCAGATATAGATCAGGAAGAAATAGGTTTGTTTTAATTTTGCCTGAAGAACTCAGATGTTCCTGAGTAGCTCAGAAGATTCCTGAAGACCGAAGTCCCTGAACAAAAAGAGTCCTGAAGAGTGAAGATCCTGAAGACCAAAAGATCCTGAAGATTATTTTGTACTGACCCAGAAAGACCCTGAACAAAGTTACTTCAAGTTGAATAATGTTTTGTTCATTCTTAGTACAAACAAACATAATGTTATACATTTGTGGACATTAAGGAACATATCAGTTCAGTATGGTTGACCTAAATAGAGTCGTTTTGTTTGTCTCTGTTAAAAGGAAGAATTCGACCAATGAGGAGGCGACAACAACGTACTACACTGACACTGAAAGCGACATATCTCTGAAGAAATGTCAGGACTGATATCTTCCAGTTCACAGAAGTTGGTGATTGGCTACATGGCTGCATATTTCCTAATACATGCAAGGGTGCATCCAAACCCTTGAAATAGTCGTTCATCAATAACCAAAAGAGGAAATCCTTGATGTTATCTCTTCCAACAGATAGTTTTTCAAGAGTTACCCTTAAGAGAGTTGCCTATAAATACCAGTGACCTTCTCCATTGCAAGGTTACGGGAAATCAAGCAACTCCAGAGCTCATTCGTATTCTTGCATTTGAAGCACTCGAAAACCCTAAGATTTCTCAAGTGTTTCACATTGAAGAAAGCTCATTTTACTAAGCCTAGAATTGTTAAGTATCCAAAGCTTAGTAAGAGATATCCTAGCCTTTGAATCTGTTCTTATTGTAAAAGGATATCTCACCTTAGTTGGAAACCAACCAAACCCCAAACCCTATTGTTAGGTAGTTTGAGTGTGTGATTGTTGGAGAGTGAGAGTTGTAAAGAGTTAGTAAGCTGCAGTGAGTTCAGCCTGAAAAATCTAGAGGAGAAGTAAGTAAGTTGTTTGAGACAGTCTAAAAGCTTGTGTGTGTTTGAGTTAGTAAGCTACAGTAGTTCAGCCTGAAAACTCTTAGAAGAAAGTTAGTAAGCTGCTGAGTTCAGTCTGAAAGCTTGAGAAAGTAGTAGTAGTGAGTTAAGGAATTTCTCTGAGGATCGGAGAGAGTGGACGTAGGAGCTTTTCCTCTGAACCACTATAATTTGTTGTGTTATTTGCTTTCTGCTTTGCATTATAACTGTTGCATATTTTCACTGAAAGCACTGAGTTTTCTGATATTCAGTTGGAATCAATCCGCTGAGCTTGCATTGAATTGATCACAGCCTTAACCACTGATTTACTAAGGAAAAGATTTTCAGCAAGATAAAACGAGTATAAACCTAAGGGCTACACATTCCGCCACACTAGATAAGCTAGTATAGATAGTTGTCAAACTGACCTAACTCTCCTAAGTAGTCAGTAAGATAGTTATCTACTCCAAGCTTATTTGGACTCTGATTTTAAAAGTTCAGACTAGTTGGGCTAATTTGAAGCTACTGAAAGCTACTCAGTATCATTGTCTCAGTAGACTTTGACTCAGAGTAATTTGTGCTTCTCAGGGCTATTTTTTCAGGACAACCTGACCCACTGATTTCAGTTTTATAAAAAGTTTGAAAAATCACTGAACGCGTGTATTCCCCCCCATACACGTGTAAGACTCGTTTACACCGGGACCAACAATATTTCAAAAATTGTTAGTATAATAATAACTATAGTATTTTATAATAATAATATTTTATTGAAATTATTAATAATATAAATTAAAATTTATAATTATTATAATAGTACTGAGAATATTATTATCATACTATCTAATAAGAATATTAATATTATATTGACATTTGATAATATTTAATATGAATATTTATATTATTATATTAATTATGATATTAATAATTTTTTAAATTATTTATTTTAAATATTTATCCTACATGTAGGACAAAATTATATATAAATATTTTAGTTTCTTTAATATTATTCATATTAGTATAATAATATATTTATATAATTAATAATGATATTATTAATATACAAATAAGTTGTAATAGTGTTGACAATTGAGGTGAATAGTATTGAGACTTGAGGTGAATAGTATTGATCAATAAGCAATTTATTATGAGTAAAAGAAAAGAGGGGTGGGCCCAAAAGTGACCCGTACAAGAGAAAGAATGTCTCTGGCCCTAAAGTGACCAGATAACCAAAAAGTGTAAAACTCAAATTAAATCAACAAGCATTTAGATGTTTATTAGGACGAGGTACTTGCAGGGTTGTCTCTTGCTGTTTAACCTTCAGCCTCGTGTTGTATGTCTCTCTTCTCTGATTGTCTTCCCTTCTAGCTTGTTTTTTATTCATCTTTATTATCTTTCCAATAGGAGTCTTCGGGTCCACCTTGCCCCCTGAGATTTTTAAATTATATTCCTCCGCCTCAGTAAGGGCCGAAGTAACCTCATTTCCCTCGTCAAGCATGTCCGACCAATTAGCAGAGGTAGGTGTAGGAGAGGTCGTAGAGTCCGAATCCGAAGCTGTAGTACCCTCAACCAGACTCTTGAAGGAATTGGTAGTAGCAGGCTCAGGAGGAGCCGAGTCGGGTCGAGAAGGCGATGTTGTTTTCTTTGGCAACTACCAATTCGGGTCTTCGTGCTCTTCATTCGTTCCGGTCACTCTCTGTTCGGGCATAGTTTCCTCTAAGACCTGTTCGGGTAAATCAGGGCTGACCCCAGAAGAGTCTCCATTTTTCCCAGTGTCAACACCAATCTCCTCAAAAGGTGGAAGTGTATCAGCCTCCCCAATATCCTGCATCTCGGTGTCCTTAGTTGTACCATCTTGTCCAAGTCTTCTGTTTTGGATTCTTACCCTGATCATTCCGGGTAGGGGGTTTAGAACTGTCATATAGCTTTCCATCTGGCGGATTTCCTCCATGAGAACGACAGTTATCCAGCGAGTTACCAACAATCTGACAATGAGTGCAAAAATCTGGATGTTGTTCATAACCCACAGAAGCTATCGAGCAGTGTCCGGACCTTTCATACATAATATTATATTCCTTCTCCTTATTAAGGTCCAATTCAATGAGCACCCGAGCATAATGACACATTGTTATGTTTCTAGTACGTTCATCTACCCCCACTGTTGAGATTATACTGGAAAGTATGCTTTTTACTTTGTATAATCAAAACTGAATTTCGGACTTATTTACTGAAATAAATTGTTTATCACTGATGCTTTAAATATCATTGAATGTTACATATATTTACTGCATAACTGTTCATTAAATAGTACGTGTTACATTGTAGTTAATTTAGTGATACCGGATCACGAAGATTAAATTAATGATCTCTTTGTAACTAAAAGTACACCATTCATGACCTAGATGGAAATGAACAATCCATCGTGAAAGGTTGAAGTGTAAGGCTCGGGATTGGCTTGTCTTGACCAAGAGATTACACTAGTGCATGATCGATGTAATTGAATAGGACCTCTGAGGAGGAAAATTTCTCGTAATCGAACAAGGAAGAATTAGACCTCGGTGGTTCGTTATTTCTTAATCTTCGTTCTTAAATAGGATCACGTGTGGTTGGTAATTATTGCTTTGACTTATCATGGGTAGAGAATCAACGAGATTCAATACTTTTTATCTTGGGCAATATTATTGGTCACATGTGATTGCTAAGATTTAATACGGAGAATCGTGGTGCAAATCACGGGTTGTTCGATTTTCCCCTTGGGAGGTTCATAAGATTTATCATACCAAATCTTGCAAGTGGAATTAGTTTTCCAGTATGGATAATAATGTTGAACCGTTCTTGACCAATGACAAAAGATATTAATTAACGGAAAGCTATTTTGGTGGCTTGAATTAATTAATGGGCTAGATAATCTTAAACACGGGAAATAATAACCGGAGCCATATTGATCGTAATATGGGTTAAGATGGATAGTGCAATATTAATTATGTAGTGGGATTAATTAATATTTATGGGCTTGAATAATATTGTGGCTCAATATTGATAATTCAAGATCCATTGGAAGGTCCAATCTTAATTCTCCTAAAGGCCCCCTGAGTAGCCCAACATATAGTCCAATAACTGAAAAAGGTGTTTAAAATAAAATAAATATTGTTGCTTATTTTTCCTCAATATTTTCGAAATTTATGGATAAAATGGGAGAAAGATTTTCTTTGAATTTTGTTATGAAATGAAGATATGTATTCTTGGAATACAAGATTATCTCATTAAATTCAAGAAATCTCCCACTTGGTTATTCAAGAAGATAATTTCGAAAATTTTGAAATATAAAGGGCAAGAAATTTTTTTTTGATTTTCTTGAAAAGATATTATGAAAGATATGTATTTCTTGAAATACAAGAATATCTCATAAATTCAAGAAGATCCAAATCTTGAAATCTTGCCTATTATTTTCGAAAATATCCCATAACAAAAAGTAGGTGGGATTTTGTGGAATATTATAATTATGGGAAAAAGAATATAGGAGATATATTCAAGATTTCTTGGAGATCAAGAAACGATTTTCCCACATTATTTTCTACCCAAAATTTCGACCACCTATGTGTTGGGATTATACTGGAAAGTATGCTTTTACTTTGTATAATCGAAACTGAATTTCCAGACTTATTTACTGAAATAAATTGTTTATCACTGATGCTTTAAATATTATTGAATGTTACATGTATTTACTGCATAACTATTCAATAAGTCGTACGTGTTACATTGTAGTTAATTTAGTGATACCAGATCACAGAATATTAAATTAACAGTCCCTTGTAACTAAAAGTACGTTATTCACAACCTAGATGGAAATGAACAACCCATCGTGAAAGGTTGAAGTGTAAGGCTCAGATTGGCTTGTCTTGACCAAGAGATTACACTAGTGCATGACTGATGCACTGAATAGGACCTACAGGAGGATAAATTCTTTAGAACGAACAAGGAAGAATTAGACCTCGGTGGTTCGTTGTTTCTTAATCTTCGTTCCTTAAATACGATCGTGGGATTGGTAACTATTGCTTTGACTTATCATGGGTAATAATCAATGAGATTCAATACTTTTTATCTTGGGCAATATTATTAGTCACATGTGATTGCTAAGATTTGATACTTAAGAATCGTGTGCAAGTACGCTTGTTTGATTTGCCCCATTGGGAGGTTCATAAGCTTTATCATACCAAATCTTGCAAGTGGAATTAGTTCGAGTATGGATAATAATGTTGAACCATTCCTTGACCAAGGATAAAAGATATTAATTAATGGAAAGCTATTTCAAAGGGCTTGAATTAATTAATGGGCTAGATAATCTTAAACACGGGAAATAATGACCGGAGCCATATTGATTTTGTAATATGGGTTAAGATGGATAGTGCAATATTAATTATGTAGTGGGATTAATTAATATTTATGGGCTTGAATTATATTGTGGCTCAATATTAGATATTCAAGGTCTATTAGAAGGTCCAATCTTAATTCTCCTAAAGGCCCCCTGAGTAGCCCAACAAATAGTCAATAACCGAAAAAAGATGATTAAAATAAAATAAATATTGTTGCTTATTTTTCCTATAAAATTTCGAAAATTATGGATAAGTTGGGAGAAAGATTTTTTTGAATTTTTTATGGAATGAAGATATGTATTCTTGGAATACAAGATTATCTCATTAAATTCAAGAAATCTCCCACTTGGTTATTCATAAGGGAAATTTCGAAAATTTTGAAAATATAGTGGGCAAGAAAGATTTTCTTGATTTTCTTGAAAAGATATTATGGAAGATATGTATTTCTTGAAATACAAGAATATCTCATAAATTCAAGAAGATCCAAATCTTGGATTCTTGCATCAATTATTTTCGAAAAATTATCCATATTGAGGGGTGGGATTTTGTGGAATATTTTAATTATGGGAAAAAAGAATATAGGAGATATATTCAAGATTTCTTGGTGATTAAGAAAAGTCTTTTCCCACATTGTTTTTTCACTGAAAAATCGACCACTCCTCACCTATAAATAGGGGATGATTCTTTCATTCCCAAGTACAATCTCATGTGCTGGAAAAATTAGCAAATCCACATAAGTGGTGAATCAAAGTTTATTTTTTTCCTTTTTGTTAATTGTTCGACAAGTGTTCTTCCACCGGATAGTTGAGCAAGGGCTAAGGGAATACTTGGGAAGTCCTTTTGGTTAGTCCGTCCAACCGAATTCACTGCCATCCCGAGAGGAATACGTTCACGTAAACCCAGAGATTCCGTGCGTCGTAGATTTTACGTGGCTTATTATATGTGTGATATGTTGTTGCAATTATTATTTGAATTAATATAGGATTAATTCATGCTAGTAATAATTAAAGAATTAAATTTGTATTTAAATATTCACCCCGAATAGATCTGTGCAACCTATTTCCCAACAATCGTATCGAGCCACGGTTTGAGCTCAATTTTTAAATTGTAATTTAATTCGTGGACATTAAATTTGAAATTGGAGAGTAGAATTGCTAGATCTGTTTTGCAGGTATCCAATTGTCATGAGATTTAATGTGTTTATTTATGCATGCATATAAACTATGTTTTTAATTCGATTCGTTCGGATTCGTTTTGCCTCGTGAGAAAATCCACGAGTAGATTAGAATTTGTTTGATTTGATCAATGTAATAGACTAGTCTAGATCTAGGTTTATTTATTTTTTATAAATAAATTGTAATCGGATTGAAAACGAGGACGAGAGCGAAGAATTAAAGGACAAAAATCGTAATCCAGGCGAAGTGGCGCGGGCGCCAAGACCGGCATGCATGGGCGCAGGCGAAGGCCGAGGCGTGCCGAAGCTGGCGTAGGTATGCGCCATAACATGGGGAAGGGCGCAGGCGACGCTGGCACCGCTTCGCGATCGGGCCGAAGCGGAAGGCGACGTTGTTGCACGCGATTTGACGCGCTGGGGACACGGCGCCATGCCGGGTCACGGCGAGGCGGAGGCGGCGAGCGCTGTAGGCGCGAATAATGAGCGCTGGTGCGCTCCGCTTCCGAGACTCGCGGAGACGGTCGAGGCTTGCCGAGGCAACGGCAGGCGCGAATACCCGCCGGGCGGTGCCGAGGTTGCCCAGGCTAAGCGCGCCGCCGGATGCGGGCGCTAAGATCCTGCCGCGAAATAAGCTGTCATGCATGTTTTGAGACTAAGTATTTTTCGAGACCATCAAGGGAGAAATTCGAGACGTGTTTCTTCAAGATTAAACCATGATAATTGATAATTTAGCCCAATATGTTTATTTTTTTTTGCAAAATTTTGATTTATTTGTCTTTATCTTATGCTTTATTTAATTTGTTTAAATGTGTTTGCATGAGAGTTGCCAAATGGAAAAATTTCACCTTCGTAAATTACTAAGTATGTTTAAATAATTAATTGACAATTTTATTAGGATAATAAAATTGAATTAATTTTGACCTCCATGATTTATTCATTTGTGAATTCTTTTGGAGAAATTCCCTTTTGGACTCCGGTCAAAAGATAGCTTTTTCACATGAATGAATTCCAAACGGATGATTGTGGGTTATTACTAGTGGCATTTATGACCTCCCCACGAGGCTCGATCAAAGCGAAATAGTAATCTCAGATTTAATCATGGTTATTACTTAGGTATAAAATTGATATGCATATACTTCCCCTCAAGTCCCTGTCTAATTTTATATTGGTCAAGGGAGCCAACTATTAATCTGGATATTAAAGGTTTGTAAATCGTTTTTGTTTGTAACTCGCTTGAATGTGTTTAAATAATGACCCACCCCACGTGGCTTATTTAAAACTGTTTTTGAGATGTTGGTTGATGCATGTTCATATTTTTTTTGAGATTTTAATATGATGCATGTGATCGAACCTTGTGATATATTTGTGCTTATGCATGTTATTATTTATTTGATTCATCATGTCACAACCTTTTAATCCATTATTCAATATACTAAAAGACAATTTGCTCCTTTGGAGAAAATTTTGTTGATTGAATCGAAAAACTCACTATTGTCCTCATCGCCTAAAAGCCATAATCGGTTTCGACCACACCTAAACCGGATAAACTATCGATGAGTCCACTAAAACGGTTAAGAAAGAGTATGCCGACCGGGAGCGGTTCTAACTAAATGGCAAAGTGTACCATCTTGCCTTCTATGTCGGGATGTGTTGCAACACCAACACCGTAACGTTGAGACCATTTGGAAATCATGACTAGTCTTAAAGCGATGTTTCAACATCGAACCGGTGTGGCTCGTCGGATCACCATGAGGGACTTACTCTCTATGAAAATGGTGGAGGAACGCGTAAAGGGAGCACGTTCTCGGATGATGGCTCACCATAATAAACTTGAGATACTTTGGCTGAATACAATATCGAGACCCAAATCGATTTCATGCTCCATTCTTTTCTTGAAAAAGCTTTGAGCAGTTTAAAGTTGAACTACCGGATGAATAATCGGAAGTTCTCGATGCCCGATTTGTTGCAAGCTTTAGTCTCGGCAGAGGCGATATTGGGGCGAAAGAGCCAAGCCTTGGTGGCAACGGACCTTATTCTTCTTCTAGACCAAGGTGGTAAGAACAAGAAAAGGAACAAAGGCCACAAGCAAGTGAACTCAAGTGTTGCCAATGGCAAAGATAAGGTGAAGAAGGGTGGTGGAGTGAACAAGCCCGGCTAAGGGGAAGTGCTTCAATGCGGTGAGAAAGGACATTGGAGGTCACTGTTCTGCACCTCCAAAAGGGATGGAAAGAAAGGTAATTCTCACGCACTAGTTGTTGAAACTTGGTTAGCGGCGATGCCTCCCATTTTGTGGGTGGTGGATCTGGGATCCACTAATCATGTTTGTTTCACATTACAGGGGTTCAAGCGGACGAAACAACTTAGTGGGAGTGAGGTCCTCATCACAATTGGGAGATGCTACGAGAGTGGCGGTTTAAAGAATGGAGAAGTGCTTTGTCTTTTGAAGACGAGTTTTTTTTTTGAGATATTCTTTAAGTTCCGGATTTTTAGAAAGAATTCGTTTCAGGTTTCTAAACTTTTATGATGGATATTCTGGTTATTTTTTAATAAAGTTGTTACCATTTTTTCTTTTTGATAAATTTATCTGTAATGGAACGTTGTTGAATGATCTCTATACAATTAATGCGGCACACCACTCATAAATTTATCCTATAACACATCAACTATTTTCGAGAAAAGAAAACGTTCATCGACGCGAAGCAAAACACTTTTTGGCATCTAAGATTGGGTCATATAAATCCAAAGAGGATCCAAAGGTTGGTGAGAGACGGTTCACTAGGGCTTCTCCAAGTTGAACCGATTCCAACCCGTGAATCATGTTTGGAGGGTAAAAAATGACCAAGAGGGCATTTGGAGCCAATGGGGAATAGGGCCAAAGAAGTGTTAGAGATCGTTCACATAGATGTATATGGTCCAATGTCAACCAAAGCAAGAGGAGGTTAAGAGTATTCTTATTGATGATTACTCAAGGTGCGGTTACATTTTCCTTATGAAGCATAAATCGAGACTTTTGATAAATTCAAAGAATTTAAGGCTCAAAAGAGAATCATAGGAAAAACGATCAAGTCTCTACGATCTAATCGTGGAGGCGAATACCTCACCGATGAGTTTTTGAACCACTTATCGATGAAGGGATTGTATCCCACCATCGCACCGGAACCCTCAACAAAAAACAGGTTGCAGAGCTAAGAAACATAATTCTTTTGGAAATGGTTAGATCAATGATGAGTTATATGGATCTTCCCGAGTCGATTAGGGGTCATACCTTGGAAACAAATGACTTATTCGAACTTGGTGCTATCCAATCGGTTCCCAAAACTCCCAAAGAATTGTGGACCGGAGCAAGCCTAGTATGATACACATGAGAAATTTGGGGGTGTCCGCCCACGTGTTGGACAAGGAAGCTAGTAAATTGGATCCTCGATTAGAATTAAGACATGTTTGTAGGATACCCCGAGGAACAAAAAAGGGTGTATGTTCTATGGTCCCGAAGATCAAAAGGTGGTCATCAAGACCCACTTTAGATTTTTTGGAAGAAGACTATATGAACCAAAGAAAACCCAGAGTGAGATTACCTTAAATGAGCTTAGAGGGCAAACCTCAAGGCCAACTCAGTATTTAGATGATATATACCAAACGATACGCTTTTCACAACCGAGCCTCGTTGTAGTGGGAGGGTTGTTAGGCGACCGAGAGATTCATGGGAATAGGAGAGTCCCCGGACTTGATTCGGGACAAGATTTAATCAGACCCATGGACATATGACGAGGCACTCCAAGATAAGGATGCAGATTCTTGGCAAACAACAATGAAAGTTTAAATGGGTTCTATGTTTCATAATAGAGTGTGGGAGCTAGTCGAACCACTTAATGGGGTCAAACCCATTGGATGCAAGTAGGTTATAAGAGGAAAAGAGGACCGGACGGGGAAGGTTGAACCTTTAAAGCAAGACTAGTGGCGAAAGGTTATACTCGGAAAAAAGAAGGGATCGATTATGAGGAAACTTTTTTACCAGTAGCCATGCTTAAGTCCATCTCAGATTCTCTTATCGATTGCATACGCATTAAACTTTAAAATCTAGCAAATGGATGTCAAGCGGCTTTCTTTCATTAACTAAGTCTTGATGAAGAGATCTATATGCAACAACCCCAAGGTTTCATTGAAACGGGCCAAGAACATCTTGTTTCAGAAGCTCAAGAAGTCCATTTTACGGACTCAAACAGCATCCGAGCTTGGAACCAATGTTTTGATCATGTTATAAAGTCTTATGGGTTTGATCAAAACGAGTTTGAAAGTTGTGTGTATAAAAAGGGTGTCGGAATTGCATTGGTATTCTTAGTACTATACGTAGATGACATTGTGATCATCGGGAACGATGTGAAGGTGTGATCAGACGTAAGGGCATGGTTTTCAAAACAGTTTGATATGAAAGACTTAGGGAAAGCCGGACATATCCTTGGGATCAAGATAACTCGAGATCACCGGAAAAGGATGATCGGGTTATCGCAAGTTTCATACATAGGCACTGGTTTTGAAACGATTCAGCATGCAAGATTCCAAGAAAGGATTCGTACCTTTCAGACTTGGAATCCATCTATCCAAGAAAATGTTCCCTAAGACGAAAAAGGAGATAGATGACATGAAAGGTATTCCTTGTGCTACGGCTGTCGAAAACCTTATGTATGCATTGCTGTGTACGAGACTGGATATCTGCTTTGTCGTAAGCATGGTGGCAAGATATCAAAGTAACCCAGGGAAAAGGCATTGGACGACAGTTAAAAAAATTCTGAAGTGTCTGAAAAGAACTTGGGATAGAATGTTGATTTATCAGTCAGATATTCCAATCCCCATCGGCTACACGGACTCGGATTTCCAATCAGACTTAGATTCCAGAAATTATCTGCCTCAGTTAGTGTGTTTCCATTTGGGAAGTGTAGCCATTAAATGGACGAGTGTGAAGCAGAAATGCATCACTGACTCAACCATGGAAGTCGGGTAAGTAGTTGCTTGTGAAGCGGTGAAAGAACCGATTTGGCTCTAGACCTTCTTAGTTGACTTGGATGGAGTTCCGAATTTGTCTAGCAATTTTTGCTAAGGGCAGTTGCAAATTCAAGGGAACCAAGAGTCCACGAGTCAAACGAGTACACTAAAGGAAAGACATCTTATACGAGAAATCGTTAAGAGAGGAGATATAGGTATGACAAAGATAGCATCTAAGGACAACCTAGCAGATCTATTCACAAAGAGTCTGCCTCTGAATACATTCGAGAGACATGTGGAAGGAATGGGTGTCAAGACCGTTGCCAATCTGCTTTGAGTATAAGTGGGAGAAATTATTAGGTTCATGTAGGTGACATTAGATGTCACGGACTACGCGAGACATGTTGTAGTATACTTAAAAGCAGACTTTGAGTATAAGTGGGAGATTGTTGGGATTATACTGGAAAGTATGCTTTTACTTTGTATAATCGAAACTGAATTTCCAGACTTATTTACTGAAATAAATTGTTATCACTGATGCTTTAAATATTATTGAATGTTACATGTATTTACTGCATAACTGTTCAATAAGTCGTATGTGTTACATTGTAGTTAATTTAGTGATACCAGATCACAGAAGATTAAATTAACAGTCCCTTGTAACTAAAAGTACGTTATTCACAACCTAGATGGAAATGAACAACCCATCGTGAAAGGTTGAAGTGTAAGGCTCAGATTGGCTTGTCTTGACCAAGAGATTACACTAGTGCATGACTGATGCACTGAATAGGACCTATAGGAGGATAAATTCTTCAGAACTGAACAAGGAAGAATTAGACCTCAGTGGTTCATTGTTACTTAATCTTCGTTCCTTAAATAGGATCACGTGGGATTGGTAACTATTGATTTGACTTATCATGGGTAGCGAATCAATGAGATTCAATACTTTTTATCTTGGGCAATATTATTAGTCACATGTGATTGCTAAGATTTAATACGAAGAATCGTGTGCAAGTACGCTTGTTTGATTTGCCCCCTTGGGAGGTTCATAAGCTTTATCATACCAAATCTTGCAAGTGGAATTAGTTTCCGGTATGGATAATAATGTTGAACCATTCCTTGATGTTGGTCCCGGTGGGAAAACCTATCTTGCGCGTGCGGAAGCAAAACGTTTGATTTCGGTGCATATAAAACAGGGGAGAGAACAGAGTATTTCAATTTTTCGAAAACTTTGCAGCTCATGTGTTGTGTTTTGCTTATAACTAGATGCATATGACAAGTATAAACATAAAGCAGTAAACAACACAGCAATATATAGTGGTTCGGACAACCAGTCCTACATCCACTCTCCCTCTCTAGGGAAATTCCTTATCAACTTCTGAGCTTTCTGACTACCTCGTAGTTTACTTACTCAACTCGGCCCTGAGTTTTCTGACTACTCCACGTAGTTTACTTACTCAACCCGACCCTGAGCTTTCTGACTACCTCCGTAGTTTACTAACTCAAACTCTTAGATGTTTAATGAGTTCACACTCCTTCGGGACTTATCACCCTCACTCGGGATTGCCTACAGATGTTTAACGAGTTCACACTCCTTCAGGACTTATCACCCTCACTCGGGTTTGCCTAACAACTACCTCACTTCACCACTGGGTTTGGGTTTGGTGTTGTCTCCAACTATGGTGAGATTTTCCCTTACAATGGTTTAGCCTCAATGCTAAGGTTGGGAAAATCTCTCTAAGCTTATGATACATCGTGGGTTGCTTAGGTTGGGTTCTAGAACACTCTTTTGAATATATTTGTATATCTACAGACTTGTGTTCTAGGGTGGGAATGCTTTGACTATAACGCTCTTTGGCTCTGTGGCATTTTGTGCATGATCTTCATGTATCCACACACACTCCACCACTGATAATGAAGGAAGAACTTGTATTTATAGTGTGGATTTGAATGTTACCGTTGGAGAGAATCACATTCAAATCCATACTATTCTTCGTAAGTTCTGTAGCTTTTTCAGGCTGGTTGTCTTCCTCTCGTTGGTCCACGTCAGCTGGATTCCAACGGCTTTTATATTCCTCAACTTGATTGCCTCGGAACATTCGGGGATATCTTGAGCATTCAAGACATTAATTGAAGTCTTGATTTCTCGAGTCTTGAGTTCTCTCGAGTCTTCGGTTCTCAAGATCCCATCGAGTCTTGAGATCTTGATTTCTTCTCGAGTCTTGATTTTCTAACTGTTCTATATCTGCCGACTATACGTGGTGCGAGATAATATCCCGAACACTCTAAAACCGAATCGACTCATCTATCAAGATTATCCCTGAACATGTCATACTCGGGGTTTTGGGATCTAATCAAAATTTTTTTATTAAATTCATTTCCCAACAATTTCCCTTTTTGATGATGTCAAAACCTATCTTGTTACAAACATATAACCTATACTTTCGGGTTTCAGTTTTTTTCTTATTACAAGAATGGTAAATCTCAATCAATTTAAATCATTCAACAGATTTCTTCAAGAATGAATCTTTTCTAAATAGATCATTACTAAATACTTAAGCAATTTCTCATAGCATCATATAGTTTCCTTATATATGAGCATATAATCGATTAGAGACATTCAATCGGGCATATCAAAATAAAAGACATGTAAAAAAGATAATGAGGTATTATCTTTGAGCATAAAGATAAAGTTTTCATTGATTGTATGTTATCAGTTACAGATTACAATGAACTTATTAAAGAAATAAAGACAAAAACATAAAGAATTACAAGTCTTGATCTTGGTCTTGATCTTTAAATTTCCGCTCGACTCCTCATTCCTCTTCTTTCTACGGACCTTGTTCGATCAGCATCTCGACACTCATGCCGACCGAGTTCGGGTTTCTTCGACTTCAGACATCCCGAATTCTTAGGTCTCTTTTTACATCGACCTCGTGTCACTTGACCTATCTTGAGTCTCGGTTCACTTTACTTTTATCGAGCCTTCAAAGATTCCTTTTCACTCAAAGTTATATCGATTTCTTCTTTGCTTATCCGATCGGTTCGATCGATTAGATCAACACATCTTTAGATCAATATATCGAGAATAAAGATCAGTCATCATATCGAGGTTAGCATATCGGGTTTATCATATCCGATCTTGATCACGCCTCGATCTCGATCGATCTCTTTTTGCTCATCTTCTGATCTGCAACCTTCTCTTCTGATTTGCTGGCTTTAGCTTTTCTTCACTTCTGGTTTATTGCACATTTCATCATTTGAACTCAACTAACTTTCATTTGATCTCGATCGGTCTTGTCTGCAAATTAGCGTCGATCTTGACCATTTACTTTTGATTAGTGAGTTCCCCTCGTTGAAGTTCCCCTCGTTGAAGTTCCCCTTTCAAGTGATATATAACCGATATATCTGTTTTGGTGAAGCTTTCAAGCTCGGTGATTTTCTTCATTTGATCGAACTTTGTATGTAATCGATTTTTGTTGACTTAATCTGATTCTCCTCAGATTAATTTAATTCTTGGAAAGTGTTCTTTGCCAAAAACTTAGTCTAGAATAGTAGCTTCTATTCCCTAAGTTGGTGCGATTTGACATGCATAGATATCGCCCGACACTCTCGATATGTCAATCCGCAGTAACTTTTTCCAATTATCGGTCGGCGTGATTTCTACACGTCGTCCTTGTGATGCAAATTTTTTTTAAAAAGGCTTTGAGAACTCAAATTTGCATCTGCACCCTTGCTTTTGGCCTCTATAAATTGGACCAATGTTTTACACACGACATAACTCATTTCACCATACATATCTTCTTTGTAGAATCATGTATCCCGGTGAACCCTTGTTTTGTGAAGATTTCGCAAACACTTTTACCCCTTTTTCCATGATATCATCTTCTCAAATCAACCTTTTTTCATCCCTTATTGTCGCTTTTCGCTATCGCTAACGATTTCACATACGATTTTGCAAAGCTTCTCTTCCACCATGGCGGCGTTTTCATTGCAGGTAACCGAGAAGACACTTCTCCCAACCGTATGCACCTTGTGTGTCTATCGTTATGACGTGACTACCATTAAATGACTTAGTCTCGAAAATGAACGTGAGTTTGATATAACGATCTTGATCCGATAATGGTGATCTTCGATATCACCTCACCATTTAACAGCTGGAGAGCCCACTGACTCTTTCTTGGGGCTCCTGGCTTTAAAAATCCTATCAAGGCCGCTCTCGCTCCATTTTCTCGATCTTCAGCTTCTGCGAGCGCCTTGGGATTTTCTTCTAAAGCCTCTCTCACCCTTGTTAAGTGGGGGAAAATGAGAGCATCATATTTAAAATCTCTCTCTCCCCGCCCACTTGGGTTGGGATGAGGGTTTAGGGTTATGGCTTAAGGGTTTAGGGTATAGAGTTATGTATTGACCTCCAGGTTCTCTTGTATTTGTAACTTGTAATGTAACCTGACCTTCGGGTCTTTATCAATGAAAAGTTCTATTATTCCATTGATGTGTAAAACTTTCTGTTGAGACAGGTTTTAAAAATAGATCTGCTCAGGCGATTACATTGAAGAAGTAATCTTTTGAGCACCTGTTCTGATACCACTTGTTGGTCCGGTGGAAAAAAACTATCTTCTTGGCGTGCGGAAGCAAAAACGTTTGATTTCGGTGCATATAAAGCAGGGGAGAGAAAGAGTATTTCAATTTTTTTGAAAACTTTTGGTACTCATGTGTTGTGTTTTTGCTTATAACTAGATGCATATGACAAGTATAAACATAAAGCAATAAAACAACACAAAGAATATATAGTGGTTCGGACAACCAGTCCTACATCCACTCTCCCTCTCTAGGGAAATTCCTTATCAACTTCTGAGCTTTCTGACTACCTCGTAGTTTACTTACTCAACTCGGCCCTGAGTTTTCTGACTACTCCACGTAGTTTACTTACTCAACCCGGCCACGAGCTTTACGACTACCTCCGTAGTTTACTAACTCAAACTCTTAGATGTTTAATGAGTTCACACTCCTCGGGACTTATCACCCTCACTCTGGGATTGCCTCTACGGATGTTTAACGAGTTCACACTCCTTCGGGACTTATCACCTCACTCGGGTTTGCCTAACAACTACCTCACTTCACCACTGGGTTTGGGTTTGGTGTTGTCTCCAACTATGGTGAGATTTTCCCTTACAATGGTTTAGCCTCAATGCTAAGGTTGGGAAAATCTCTCTAAGCTTATGATACATCGTGGGTTGCTTAGGTTGGGTTCTAGAACACTCTTTTGAATATATTTGTATATCTACGACTTGTGTTCTAGGGTGGGAATGCTTTGACTATAACGCTCTTTGGCTCTGTAGCATTTTGTGCATGATCTTCATGTATCCACACACACTCCACCACTGATAATGAAGGAAGAACTTGTATTTATAGTGTGGATTTGAATGTTACCGTTGGAGAGAATCACATTCAAATCCATACTATTCTTCGTAAGTTCTGCGCGAACTTTTTTTCAGTGGTTGTCTTTCTCTCGTTGGTCCACGTCACCGGATTAATGGCTATATTCCTCGGCTTGATTGCCTCGGAACATTCGGGATATACCGAGCATTCAAGACATTCTCGAGTCTTGTATTTCTCTCGAGTCTTCGTGTTCTCTCGAGTCTTCGTGTTCTCGAGTCTTCAGGTTCTCTCGAAGTCTTGAGTTCTCGAGATCCCACCGAAGTCTTGATATCTTGATTTCTTACTAAGTCTTGCTTAAACTCGTGTTCTATATCTGCGACTATACATGGTGCGAGATAATATCCCTAACACTCTAAAACTGAATCCTGACTCATCTATCAAGATTATCCTGAACATGTCATACTCAGGGGTTTTGGGATCTAATCAAAATTCTTTTTATTAAATTCATTTCCCAACACTTGACCAAGGATAAAAGATATTAATTAATGGAAAGCTATTTCAGTGGCTTGAATTAATTAATGGGCTAGATAATCTTAAACACGGGAAATAATGACCGGGAGCCATATTGACTGTAATATGGGTTAAGATGGATAGTGCAATATTAATTATGTATTGGGATTAATTAATATTTATGGGCTTGAATTATATTGTGGCTCAATATTAGATATTCAAGGTCCATTAGAAGGTCCAATCTTAATTCTCCTAAAGGCCCCCTGAGTAGCCCAACAAATAGTCCAATAACTGAAAAAAGGTGATTAAAATAAAATAAATATTGTCTCTTATTTTTCCTATAAAATTTTGAAAATTATGGATAAGTTGGGAGAAAGATTTTCTTTGAATTTTGTTATGGAATGAAGATATGTATTCTTGGAATACAAGATTATCTCATTAAATTCAAGAAATCTCCCACTTGGTTATTCATAAGGGAAATTTCGAAAATTTTGAAAATATTGTGGGCAAGAAAGATTTTCTTGATTTTCTTGAAAAGATATTATGGAAGATATGTATTTCTTGAAATACAAGAATATCTCATAAATTCAAGAAGATCCAAATCTTGGATTCTTGCATCAATTATTTTCGAAAATTATCCATATTGAGGAGGTGGGATTTTTGTGGAATATTTTAATTATGGGAAAAAGAATATAGGAGATATATTCAAGATTTCTTGGTGATCAAGAAAAGTCTTTTCCCACATTGTTTTTTCAATTGAAAAAATCGACCACTCCTCACCTATAAATAGGGATGATTCTTTCATTCAAGTACAATTCTATGTCTTTGGAAAAATTAGCAAATCCACATAAGTGGTGCAACAAAGTTTATTTTTTCCTTTTTGTTAATTGTTCGACAAGTGTCCTTCCACCGGATAGTTGAGCAAGGGCTAAGGAAATACTTGGGAAGTCCTTTTGGTTAGTCCGTCCAACCAAATTCCTTTGCCATCAGGAGAATGCGTTCACGTAAACCCGTAGATTCATGTGCGTTGGTTTTCGTGGCTTATTATATGCATGATATGTTGTTGCAATTATTATTTGAATTAATATAGGATTAATTCATGCTAGTAATAATTAAAGAATTAAATTTGTATTTAAATATTCACCCCGAATAGATCTGTGCAACCTATTTCCCAACACTATGCTCTATAAATAGGGGATGACTCTTTCATTCTCAAGTACAATTACATGTGCTGAAAAAATTAGTAAATCCACAAAGGTGGTGCAACATAATTTATTTTCCTTTTGTTAATTGTTCACAAGTGTCCTACCACTGGATAGTCGAACAAAGATTAAGGGAATACTTGGGAAGTTCTTTTGGTTAGTCTAATCAGCCAGACCATTGCCGTCCCAAGAGGTACATTCACGTAAACTCGTAGAATTCCGCATGCGTAGGATTTACGTGAATTAATTATATGCATGATTTGTTGTTGGATTATTATTTGAATTAATATAGGATTAATTCATGCTAGTAATAATTATAAGAATTAAATTTGTATTTAAATATTCACCCCGAATAGATCTGTGCAACTTATTCCCCAACAACTGGTATCAGAGCCACGGTTTCGGGCTCTGAATTTTTTAAATTGTAATTTAATTCGATGTCATTAAATTTTAAATTGGATAGTAGAATTGCTAGATCTGTTTTGCAGATATCCAAATGTCATGGAATTTAATGTGTTTATTTATGCATGCATATAAATTGTGGTTTTTAATTCGATTCGTTCGGATTCGTTTTTGCCTCGTGAGAAAATCCACGAGTAGATTAGGATTTGTTTGATTTGATCAATGTAATAGACTAGTCTAGATCTAGGTTTATTTATTTTTGTAAATAAATTGTAACCGGATCGGAAACGGAGGCGGAGATGAAGAATTAAAGGATAAAATCCGTAAACGGAGGGCGCGGCGGTGTCAAAAACGTGTTGGCGAGGCAGGCGCTGTGACGTGAATGCACGCAGGCGAGGCCCAGTCGAGGCCGAGGGCCGAAGCGCTTGAGGATCGATGTAAGCGCGACGGGCGGCGCAAAGGCAGGCGACGCGCACCATCTTCGAGCGGGTGGCGGACGGAGGCATGTCTTATCTACCGAGGGCCGGGTTTCGGCAAATCCTTAGGCCATTCTTGTAAGGCTGTAGAGGCACGCGACCTGCCCGGGCGTCTCGAAACGTCTTAGAACCATAGACCAACGGGCTTCCGAGGGTGTGCCGAGGTGACTTGGCCATGAGTGATCGGCGGATCGAGGCGATGCATCCCGGTTGCGAGCTACTTGGCGTGGCATTTCGAGATGGAGTTCTTTTCGAGACGATCGAGTGGGAGAAATTCAAGACGACGTTTCTTGAAGATCAAGCCAAGAAAAATCAAACCATGACAATTGGATAATTTGTGCTCAATATGTTTATTTTTCTGCTTTGCTTGATTTACTATTGAGTTATCTTATGCTTTATTTAATTTGTTTAAATGTGTTTGCATGAGAGTTGCCCAATGAAAAATCTCACCTTAAAAAATTACTAAGTATGTTTAAATAATTAATTGACAATTTTATTCCGGATAATAAAATTGAATTAATTTTGACCTCCATGATTTATTTATTTGTGAATTCTTTTGGAGAAATTCCCCCCACGGGACGGTCAAAAGTTAGCTTTCACATGAATAAATTCCAAATGGATGATTGTGGATTATTACTAGTGGCGACGATGACCCTCCCCACGAGGCTCGTTCAATACGAAATAATAATCATGTATTTAATCATGGTTATTACTTAGGTATAAAATTGATATGCATATACTTTCCCGAAGTCCCTGTCAATTTTATATTGGTCAAGTGGGAGCCAACTATTAATCTGGATATTAAAGGTTTGTAACTGTTCTTGTTTGTAACCTGCTTGAATGTGTTTAAATAATGACCCACCCCACGTGGCTTATTTAAATTGTTTTGAGATGTTGGCTGATGCATGTTCATATTTTTTTTGAGATTTTAATATGATGCATGTGATCAAACCTTGTGATATATTTGTGCTTATGCATATTATTGTTTATTTCAGTTCATCATGTCGCAACCTTTTAATCCACTATTCAATATACTTAAAGACAATTTGCTTACTAGTGAAAACTATTTTGATTGGAAATACAAACTAAAACTCATCCTAATCGCATCACCTTCCAAATGTGTACTTGATACACCAAAACCGAAAAAAAAAACCAACTAAGGACGCCAGGAATATGGGATGAGATGATTTATGGTGAATGGGAGTCGGCAAATGAATTGATGAAGGAAACAATTCCGCACATCCGTCGGGATCGTTGAGACACCTTCATCAAGAATATGAGTCATTTGCGGACATCTTACGAGAATCTCAAAGCGATGTTCGCACATCGGACCATATATGGCAATCCAAAGTGTGAAGCAAGAAATTTTGAATTAAAAATGGAAAAAGGGATTGCTGCAAAGACAAAGACGTCCTTAGGGTTATGGTGCTATTTGAGGAACTTGAGATCCTCGGCGAAAAATGTGATTTCAAGACTAAGATTGATTTCATTCTCCAATCCTTACCAAAGAGCTATAATCACCACTATCTTGAGTATCTAATGGAAGATCTAGATTTTATAGTGGATGATCTTGTAAATGCTCTCACTTTGGTTGAAAGGGAAAGGGAGCGCGAGAAAAAGAACTTGGGAAAACAGAAATCTTCTTTTCATCCTAGATCATGTGGTGACAAGGATGATGAAAAGAGAAGAAAGTTGAACCAAGCAAACTCAACATCAAATAAGAGCATGGAATCAAGCATGAGGAAAGTTTTGGAAAGCGGGAGAGTAGGACACTTGAGGTCAGCCTGTTCCAATCCCAAAGGGAATGGAAAGAAAGGTAATTCTCACGCACTAGTTGTTGAAACTTGTTTTAGCTGCGTATGCCTCCCCTTTATGGGTGGTGGATACGGGATCCACTGATCATGTTTGTTTCACATTACAGGGGTTCAAGCGGACCCGGCATAGTGGGAGTGAGATCCTCATCACACCTTTGGCGATGCTTCACGAGAGTGGCGGTGTGAGCGATGGAAGAAGTGCACTGTCTTTTTTGAAGACGAGTTTTAATTTTAAGAGATGTTCTTTACGTTCCGAATTTTAGAAAGAATTTAATTTCAATTTCTAAACTTTTTCATGATGGATATTCGGTTACTTTTAATAAAGTTGTTACCATTTCTCTTTTTGATAAATTTATCTGTCATGGAACGTTGTCGAATAATCTCTATACAATTAACTGTGCACACCACTCACGAAATGCATCCTATAACACATCAACTATTTCGAGAAAAGAAAACGTTCATCGACGTGAGCTAAACACTTCTATGGCATCTCGAGATTAGGTCATATAAATCCAAAGAGGATCTAAAGGTTGGTGAAAGGCGGTTCTTCGGAGTTTCTCCAAGTTGAACCAATTCCAACCTGCGAATCATGTTTGGAGGGTAAAATGACCAAGAGGGCATTTGGAGCCAAGGGGAATAGAGCCAAAGAAGTGTTAGAGATCGTTCACACAGATGTATGTGGTCCAATGTCAACCAAAGCGAGAGGAGGTTATGAGTATTTTGTCACTTTTATTGATGATTACTCAAGGTACGGTTATATTTTCCTTATGAAGCATAAATCTGAGACCTTTGAGAAATTCAAAGAATTTAAGGCTCAAGCAAAGAATCATAGGGAAAAACGTATCAAGTCTCTACGATCCGATCTTGGAGGCAAATACCTCAGCGATGAGTTTTTGAACTACTTATCTGATGAAGGGATTGTATCCCAGCTCACTGCACCCGGAACCCCTCAACAAAATGGGGTTGCAGAGCGAAGAAACATAACTCTTTTGGAAATGGTTAGATCTATGATGAGTTATGCGGATCTACCCAAGTCGTTCTGGGGTCATGCCTTGGAAACAGCAGCCTACATTCTGAACTTGGTGCCATCCAAATCGGTTCCCAAAACTCCCAAAGAATTGTGGATCGGGCGCAAGCCTAGTTTGAAACACATGAGGATTTGGGGGTGTCCGGCCTACGTGTTGGACAAGGAAGCCAGAAAATTGGATCCTCGATCAGAATTAAGGTTGTTTGTGGGATACCCCGAGGGAACAAAAGGGTGTATGTTCTATGGTCCTGAAGATCAAAAGGTGGTAATAAGCACCCACTTTAGATTTTTGGAAGAAGACTATATGAACGAAAGAAGACCCAGAAGTGAGATTACCTTAAATGAGCTAAAGGGGTTAACCTCAATGCCAACTGTACTAGATGACATACCAAACGACACACTTACACAACCGAAACCTCGTCGTAGTGGGAGGGTTGTGAAACAGCCCGAGAGATTCATGGGAATAGGAGAGTCCTCGGACTTAATTCCCGGACAAGATGAATCAGACCCATGGACATATGACGAGGCAATCCAAGATAAGGATGCAGATTCTTGGCAAACAGCAATGAAAGCAGAAATGGGTTCTATGTTTCATAACAGAGTGTGGGAGCTAGTCGAACCACTTAATGGGGTCAAACCCATTGGTTGCAAGTGGGTGTATAAGAGAAAAAGAGGACCGGACGGGAATGTGGAAACCTTCAAAGCAAGACTAGTGGCGAAAGGTTATGCTCAGAAAGAAGGGATCGATTATGAGGAAACTTTTTCGCCCGTAGCCATGCTTAAGTCCATCCAAATTCTCTTATAGATTGTTGTGCATCTCGACTTTGAAATCTGGCAGATGGATGTCAAGACAACTTTTCTTAATGGAAGTCTTGATGAAGAGATCTATATGCAACAACCCCAAGGCTTCATTGAAAAAGGCCAAGAACACCTAGTTTGTAAGCTCATGAAGTCCATTTACGGACTCAAACAGGCATCCAGAGCTTGGAACCAATGTTTTGATCATGTTATAAAGTCTTATGGGTTCGATCAAAATGAGTTCGAAAGTTGTGTGTACAAAAAGCGTGTCGGAACTACAATGGTATTCTTAGTACTATACGTAGACGACATTCTGATCATCGGGAACGATGTAAAGGTGTTATCAGACGTAAGGGCATGGCTTTCAAAACAGTTTGATATGAAGGACTTAGGGGAAGCCGCACACATCCTTGGGATCAAGATCACTCGAGATCGCAAGAAAATGATGATAGGCTTATCGCAAGCTTCATACATAGACACTGTCTTGAAACGATTCAGCATGCAAGATTCCAAGAAAGGCTTCGTACCTTTCAGACATGGAATCCATCTATCCAAGAAAATGTGCCCTAAGGCCTAAAAAAGAGATAGATGACATGAGAGGCATTCTTATGCTTGTTTTATCGGAAGCCTTATGTATGCAATGCTGTGTACGAGACCGGATATCTGCTTTGCCGTTGGCATGGTGGCGAGATATCAAAGTAACCCGGGGAAAGAACATTGGACGGCAGTTAAAAACATTCTGAAGTATCTGAAAAGAACTCGGGATAGAATGTTGATTTATCAGTCAGATAGTCCAATCCCCATCGGCTACACGGACTCGGATTTCCAATCAGACATAGACTCCAGAAAATCTACCTCCGGTAGTGTGTTTTGCATGGGAGGAGGAGCCGTGACATGGAGAAGCGTCAAGCAGAAATGCGTCGCAGATTCTACCATGGAAGCCGAATATGTAGTTGCTTGCGAGGTAGCGAAAGAAGCGGTTTGACTCAATAACTTCCTAGTGGACTTGAATGTGGTTCCGAATTTGCCCAGCAGAATCACTGTTTATTGTGACAATGCCGGAGCAGTTACAAATTCAAGGGAACCACGAGCCCACAAAGCCAGCAAACACATTGAAAGGAAATATCATCTTATACTAGATATCATTAAGAGAGGAGATATAGATGTGGCAAAGATACATGTGGAATACAAAGGGTCTGCCTCTGAATACATTCGAGAGACGTGTGTAAGGAATGGGTGTCAAGACCGTTGTCAATCTGCTTTGAGTATAAGTGGGAGAAATTATTAGGTTCGTGTAGGTGACATTAGATGTCATTTAATTAGAAACACGAGACATGTTGTAGTATACTTAAAAGCAGACTTTGAGTATAAGTGGGAGATTGTTGGAATTATACTGGAAAGTATGTTTTTTACTTTGTATAATCAAAACTGAATTTCGGACTTATTTACTGAAATAAATTGTTTATCACTGATGCTTTAAATATCATTGAATGTTACATATATTTCTTTGCATAAGCTGTTTCATTAAATAGACGTGTTACATTGTAGTTAATTTAGTGATACCAGATCACAGAAGATTAAATTAACAGTCCTTTGTAACTAAAAGTACACCATTCACGACCTAGATGAAAATGAACAATCCATCATGAAAGGTTGAAGTGTAAGGCTCAGATTGGCTTATCTTGACCAAGAGATTACACTAGTGCATGAATGATGCCTTTGAATAGGACCCTCTGAAGGACAAATTCTTGAATCGAACAAGGAAGAATTAGACCTCGGTGGTTCGTTATTTCTTAATCTTCGTTTCTTAAATAGGATCACGTGTGGTTGGTAATTATTGCTTTGACTTATCATGGGTAGAGAATCAACGAGATTCAATACTTTTTATCTTGGGCAATATTATTGGTCACATGTGATTGCTAAGATTTAATACGGAGAATCGTGTGCAAGTACGGTTGTTCGATTTGCCCCCTTGGGAGGTTCATAAGATTTATCATACCAAATCTTGCAAGTGGAATTAGTTTTAGTATGGATAATAATGTTGAACCATTCCTTGACCAAGGACAAAAGATATTAATTAACGGAAAGCTATTTTGGCTTGAATTAATTAATGGGCTAGATAATCTTAAACACGGAAATAATAACCGGAGCCATATTGGACGTAATATGGGTTAAGATGGATAATGCAATATTAATTATGTAGTGGGATTAATTAATATTTATGGGCTTGAATAATATTGTGGCTCAATATTGATAATTCAAGATCCATTGGAAGGCCCAATCTTAATTCTCCTAAAAGGCCCCGAAAGAAGTAGCCCAACATATAGTCCAATAAAAAAAAGATGTTTAAAATAAAATAAATATTGTTGCTTATTTTTCCTCAATATTTTCAAATTTATGGATAAAAGGGAGAAAGATTTTCTTTGAATTTTGTTATGGAATGAAGATATATATTCTTGGAATACAAGATTATCTCATTAAATTCAAGAAATCTCCCACTTGGTTATTCATGAAGATAATTTCGAAATTTTTGAAATATAAAGGGCAAGAAAGATTTTCTTGATTTTCTTGAAAAGATATTATGGAAGATATGTATTTCTTGAAATACAAAAATATCTCATAAATTCAAGAAGATCCAAATCTTGGAATCTTGCCTATTATTTTCGAAAATATCCCATAATAAAAGTAGGTGGGATTTTGTGGAATATTATAATTATGGGAAAAAAAGAATATAGGAGATATATTCAAGATTTCTTGGAGATCGAGAAAAGATTTTCCCACATTATTTTCTACCCAAAATTTCGACCACCTATGCTCTATAAATAGGGGATGACTCTTTCATTCTCAAGTACAATTCCATGGGCTGGAAAAATTAATAAATCCACAAAGGTGGTGCAACATAATTTATTTTCCTTTTGTTAATTGTTCACAAGTGTCCTACCACCGGATAGTCGAACAAGGATTAAGGGAATACTTGGGAAGTTCTTTTGGTTAGTCTAATCAGTCAGACCATTGCCGTCCCAAGAGGTACGTTCACGTAAACTCGTAGAATTCCGCATGCGTAGGATTTACGTGAATTAATTATATGCATGATTTGTTGTTGGATTATTATTTGAATTAATATAGGATTAATTCATGCTAGTAATAATTATAAGAATTAAATTTGTATTTAAATATTCACCCCGAATAGATCTGTGCAACTTATTCCCCAACACCCACAACAGGACCAAGAGCTGAAGCAATTCGTTCAATGATAAGTATTTTATTGGCAATTCGTAAATACGAACCCAAACATTCACAATGGGAGAACTAACCTTGTATGGATTAAATTCTGGCACCCATTTCTGGAGACGCATTGTCCCAAACTCCGATGGCCATGATCGGCGATGAAGAATTTTATCTCTTTCTTTGAGGTCTTTAATCTGCATACTAAAATATCTCTTCCCCAAAGTCACAAAGTTCCAATCACCATTGATTTTCCAAACCTTATCGATGGAAGACCTAAGCTCAGTAGTAGGCATCGGCTTCACACTTGGCTTAAGAAGCATTCGGCCAATGAGGGAGTTTTCCATATCCTTCACACCCTGTAAGTGTATAGCATCATCAATATTAAGCGATAGGAAATCTCCTTTACGAACAGGTGGTGCAGTTGATGGAGCAAGAGCATGGATGAAAGATCGACCTTGCTGTATGCCCGGACCAGTGGCAAAATGTTCAATCAGTGCCTAGTTCGCACCTCCCTGATGGAGGTCCACTGCTCCTGATGGAGGTGAATAGTATTGAGAGTGTGAGAATTATATTGAATACTGATGAAAATGTTGAGTGAATAGTATTAAGAAATGAGAGGTAATAGTAATAAAAATTGAGAAGGAATAGTATTGAGAATTGAAGGAATTTTTGACAATTTGAAAATTGAAAAAAAAAATGGAAAAAAAAAATCACAAGCAAGTACACCCTGAGATGTGCATTTCAATGTAATGAAGCGAGTATATGCAAATTGCTCTTATATTTCAATTTGCTTAATTAGTCACGTAACTTCTAAAATAATAGAAATTTAGTCATGTATTAATAATTTTTTTGTTTTAGTATGATAATTAATTTACTACTTTTTTTTATTAAAATAAATATATTGGAATCTCATTGCGCCGCAGTAAGCAGCGCCAAATTATTAGTTCAATTGCTACATGGAATTCCGATTGCTGCTGCCTGCTGGCAAAAATCTTGCAGTTATGCCAATATAAAATTAAAATTATACTTCCTTCATCCCGTGATAACGTGCACTTTTACTGTTTTCATGTAGTTTTTGTGAGCGAGTTTTTTTATTAGTATTTAAAATAATAAAGTAACTTTTAAAAATGCATATAATAGATGAGAGATAAATCTATAATACACATACTTAAAAATCACTTTATTATTTGAAATACTAATAAATAAATCGCTCACTAATACTCAATAATAAATGTGGGGTGCACATTATTTTGGGGACGAGGTAGTATCATTTTAAAAGTTATAAAACTGAATTAAAACTATGAGACTAAAATTGTTAACATTCAATAAATAGGATTAATTTTGTAATGAGTCCCACTACTCACACCCCAAAATTCTCTAAACACGCCACATTGGCTAAACATACCCCATTAAAATTAAAATTTTAACAAACATTACTAAATGCACCCCATTGTGTTACTGTTATACCCTCCTTCCTCAAAAAACAATTCAGTCTACCAAATTAACACTCTCCATTTTCATTTCTGTTTTCATTTCTTTCATCCGGGCAGAACACTGAACGCTTCCATTACTTCATAATTCATACGAAGGGTATTATGATCATTTTGTATATGTCTATTTTTGTTATAAATTTAATGGGGTGTGTTTAGAGAATTTTGGGGTGTAAATAGTGGGACTCTTTTGTAATTTACTCATTCACAAAGCCACGAAATTACAAAACAAAAACGTCATCACTCCCTCCCTACTGTAATACGAAGCTATGGTTTCCAGAACTTGTGCTCGTAGAGCAGCTTTCGCCATGACAACTCTTGTTTCCGAACCTCCGTAAAGTGGCAAGCTATCAACGATTCTGATACATCCCAATTCCAGAAACCAACCCCAAATTCCACCTGAAAAATCCCCGAAAAGCATCACTGCATCCGACGCGATGAACGAATTCAACGCCATGCTTCAATTGCAACCGCGGCCGCCCATTTCATCATTCAACGCGCTTCTAGGCGCTGTTGCCAAATCCCGTAAGTATCACGATTTGATTTTCAGGTTCAATCGAATGGCGGGCGTTGGTTTGTTGCTCGATTACATCGGAATGAATATTTTGCTAAATTGTTATTGTGAGTTGGGGAAGGTTGGTTTCGGTTTATCTGTTATGGGTGGGATTTTGAAGAGGGGTTATAGTCCTAATATTGTTACATTTACTTCGTTGATTAAAGGTTTGTGCATTGCAGACAAAATTGATGATGCGTTGAGGTTATTGAGGAAAATTATTGAATTAGGGTTTTATCCTAATGTTAAAACTTGGGGGACTTTGGTGAATGGGTTGTGTAGGAGTGGAAATGCAGAGATTGCTCTGAGGCTGCATCGGGAAATTAGCAATGGGGGTGTGGGTTTTGGTGTGAGATTTAGTCCTAGTTTGATTTATTATAGTTGCCTTATAGATGGGCTTTGTAAGGAGGGAATGGTGGAGAAAGGTAAAGAATTATTTATTGAAATGGAAAAAAGGGGTATTCAACCGGATGTGGTTGCCTATGGGACACTAGTTCATGGTTTTTGTAAGATGGGTGATTGGGAGCAGGGAAAGGAGTTGTTCTTTCAAATGATGGATCGAGGTATTCGTCCCAATGTTATCACGTTTAATATGTTGATAGATGCACTTTGCAAGGAAGGCAAAACCGATGAAGCAAGTGGGATGCTAGATTTCATTATTCAGAGGGGGGAAGAGCCTGATTCTATAACGTTTAATACTTTAATTGATGGGTATTGTATTGAGGGTAGAATCAATGATGCAAGAGAGTTGTTTGTTTCAATGGCAGCTAAGGCCACAGACAGAGATGTTTCAACTTATAATGTGTTGATTAATGGGTATTGCAAGTGTCGCAAATTGAAAGAAGCAATGCTCATTTATAAAGAAATGCTCAGCAAGGGATATAAGCCATCGGTAATTACTTTCAACATTTTATTAACTGCTTTATTTCAAGAAGGTAAAGTTAATGATGGAAGAGAACTTTATTCGAAGATGAAAGGTCATGATCTGATACCAAATTCTGCCACTTATAGTATATTATTGGATGGTTTTTGCAAGAACGATCGTCTTCAAGAGGCGATAGAATTGTTCCAAACTCTTGAAAAGTCTGGCTATAGGCATACCACTAAAACTTGTAACTGTCTACTTGATGGACTTTGCAAGGCAGGAAAGTTCGATCAGGCTAGCGAGTTGCTAAAGAAATTTCCAGAAATGGGCATAATGCCAACAGATTTTACTTATTCAATCATGATTAATGGGTTCTGTAAGAATGGACAGTTGGAAAATGCAAATAATCTGTTTCTGGATATGGAAAGAAGAGGTCGTGTTCATGATGTAGCCATCTTCAGTATGCTTATGAGAGGATACTGTGATAATAATGATGCACCAAAAGTGGTGGAACTTCTTCAGAAAATGGCGGAGAGAAATTTCTTACCCGATGCATATACAGCTGCTATAGTTGTGGACTTACTGTCCAAAGATGAAAGTTATTCGAAGTTTTTAAAATTGATTCCCACATTTCCTGTAAAGACTTAAGAGAGATGAGATGCACATTTCATGATGATTGCTCTTTGGGGTTGCAACTTTTAGGACTCTCGAGTATTCTGCCCATTTGCTGGTATTTACTTTTGATCTTTTGGACCAAGTCTCAATAATCTAATATGGAGTTCTTTAATCGTAAATCTTGATATGTGAACAATCAGATAGCTTGACTATTCCATGTGATTTCATATGATTCTGAAGTTATTCATAATCGTGCAGGCATTCTGTAATTCAAAATGCACTATTAGATGGATTGTGCAGCTCTTCATCTTGAATGTTTTCAATTCATCAGCAGGTAAGTTCTCTTCTGTGATTCTGTATCACTTCCATAAATATTTTTCAGTTTGATAACTCCTAAACCATCTGCAATCTATTACCTCTTAGCATAAATGGCTTTTCTGCAAATGTAAGCACAACTTTGTTTCTTTGACTTTGAAATTCATATTATTTCATTAAATGTCAATGTATTAGTACTTCAATCTGTGACATTCTATGAATGAAATGGGTGAAGAGATTCATCTGGTCCAAGTTATCTTCTCTAACAAAAAATTAACGAGTGATTCATACGAAAATGTATATAGATTGTCCCAAAGTTGCTAACAAGCTTTGCAAGTGCATGAATTTATTGAGTAGTAAAAAGTTATTTTCCCATTAGGACCAGAGGATCAACTACCAACTATACACAACTAAGTCTAGCAATTGTAGCGGACAAAGAGAAGCACACATATAGCCTATATACATGTATATATTATAGAAAAGTACCCAAATATTAAACTCTTGGTTTTAGAATTTGTGAGAATCCTAAGGCTATAGTTTCACCATAACAAAAATCAATGGATCATCATTTTACCATGCGTGCTTACTTTCCAGGTAAATTATTATAAGGTAACTATTGCTGCAACATTAGCATGCCTAAATTAACTAACCCGTATTTTCATTCAGATTTATTTAATACCATTTGAGATTTGTGATCAATGACGGAGCCATACAATCATTATGGGGGCATGTGCCTGTAACACCCAAGATTTCAATCACCATAAGTTATAAAGTGTATATGTATTTTATTAAAAGGGGTGATTAAATAATTAAATATATATATATATATATATATATATATATATATATATATATATATATATTCAATAAATAATAAAAAAGAAAAAAAATATATATATATATATAGTTAATGGATGCTGCACGATTAAGTTTAAATGTTATTCTATTATATTCAAGTTTTAAAGGTATGATCCATGATATATGTTAATTTATATTTATTTTACTTTAAAGAAAGAGAATTTGATTAATAAGTTATATATGGGTGTGTGCACGGCAGGAAATAAAAGAAAGAAAGAAGATGAGTTTTTTTTACTTGATCTTTATTATTGGGTTTATAAAGTTATATATTTATACTACTATAAGATATTATTTTAAAGGATTTTATTTTATATAATTATAAGCTATAAGATATATATTGGTGCGGATAAGTTCTAATTTCTCAAGTCTTTCCTCAAGAATCTCTATATTTGTTTTGACCACCAATTCAAGATTCCACGATTTTCTCAACTGATCCCACTCTCCCACTCTATTTTATTCACGGCAATTTCAGATTTTTCAATCACAGAAAAATTTATCTCTCCACTCAAATTTTCAGAAAATATCTCTCTCTCAGTTGATTAAAAAAAAAAAAATTATTGCAAATCGAATTCTCCTCTTTGGATTCCGATAGAAATCTTTGGCTGCAAAGCGTACGTTTCCTCAGCGACGGCCTTCGAACTCTCTTCAGAAATAGTACAGTTTCTTTCCCATGCTTTTTATATTAATTTTGTCTCGAGAACTTTCATTCAAATACTTCTTAACCCGGCCTAAGTCTAATGTCTAAACCCAAATATTTTATGAAAATAATCAAATTCTTCTGAAGATCACTGACCGACATTAACCGATTCTTTTTCTAACATGGCCGAAGCTACTGTTTGTTTTTCTAAAATGGCCGAAACTACTTAGTGCCGTAATTTGTGTATTCACATTTAATATGTTTTAACTATTAGTATTATTTATGGAGTTCGCATTCCATGTTATTCTTCTTAGCCCAACAATTTGCATTGATGCTATAGTTTTCGAAAATGGACCAACTTTGTTGCTTAAACTTATGGCTTTCTCCTTCTTTTTGTGTAAATTCAAACTTCACATATATATATATATATAGATATAGTTATCGTGTCATATTATATGCTAAAACTTTTTATTATACGTAGAGAAGCAGTATTAAATTATTAATAATTAAGATATCAAATGTTCAATATTTATAAATTACTACTGTACTTATTTTATATGGAGTTGGGCCTTAATGCTTTCATCTTCCTAATTTCCAAATCATTTGAGTTTAATTACCTTTTTACGTAAATCTTTTTGTGCATTAATAGTAATAATAATGTATCAACCGATAATATACTAAATATTCACTATTAATTTATTAATTTTAATAATTCTAAGACTTTATATTTAATTATGTTTTAGGTGACGAGAATTTTACGCCTTAAACCAAATTACATTACGTGTTTACGAGGTTAATCAAGACTTGAGGTGGGATTTTTACTTGCTTTGTTATTTTTGAATATTCATGTGAATTTAATTGTTGCTTGCTACATGATTTACGTGGAATGTTATATTATTTGGTTACTCGATGAAAAAGATCGTTGTAACTTGCTGGGCCTTCGGTCCAGGATGGAAAAGATCCTTGGGGGCAACCTCATCGTATACAGATTGACCAATACGACTCAGGATGGAAAAGATCATTGACTTCGTTATTATGATTATGATGCATGTTATGTGAGTTGATGATTTTATTTATGTGTTATATTTGATTATAACATTGTGAGAGAATCATTCTGAGCTAGTTGTTTTGTTCATCCCAATCTCATTAACATTTTACAGATTAAGGAGCACGGTGGAGGGGGAGGTGGATTGCCTCAAGCGTGGTTACTTAAATTTTACTATTACAACAATTGATTTTATTTTGAATATCGAGTCATGTTAAGTATATGTTTTTAATAAATAGCTTTTGAGAAGGAAAGTATTTTTTATTTAGAGTCACATCTCCTTTTGTTTAATAAAATTTTATTTACCTTTGAAATTAATCTATGTTATTTTAGAGGTTTAGAGTTTAAGTTTTGAAATGGCTAGTGCTTTTAGTATTTCGCTGCAAGTTTTTATACATATTAATATTATTGCTTTACTTGTCTTAAAGAATTTTTAAGCTTTTGTGAAAATTTGCTCACCTATACTTTTCGTTAGAATTTTTTGAAAATCTTTAAATACTTTTTGAGTTAAATTAATTATTTCCGCCGCCACATTTAAATTTAAGTGTGACAGCTTAGTCAATTTTAAAGTATTTATTTAAATTGCTATTTAAAGAAGTATTCAAAAGCCTTTGAAAATCGGGGTGTGACAGTGCCCTTTTTTTTTACTATTAATTTTATTTTTAAAATATCAGTGTTTTGCTCTAGTAAGAAAATATTGTGGCTCTTTTTTTCCCCTTGGCGAATGGAAATGTTTTGATTTTTGTATATTAATAAAGAAATTTATTATAGTCATGTTGATGAGTCCAACATGCGAATTATTTTTCGACCTTAGGCTTAGGGATGACAATGGGGCGGGTTAAAACCCGGACCCGGCACGAATTCGCCTTGGATGGGGCGGGTTAAAACCCGGTCAAATGAGTTTCGGGGCGGGTTAAACCCGGTCAAATGAGTTTCGGGGCGGGTTAAACCCGGTCAAATGGGTTTTTTGCCGGGGCGGGGCGGGTTACGGTATTAGGTAAACCCGCCCCGGACCCGCCCCGCATATATAAATATATATTAATTCTATATTTTTTTATTAAATTAAATGTATTTTGTATAGGGTTTATTTCTTTCACGGTGAATTGTTTGAATTGTTTCTTTCTTTGCTTTATCAATTTCTTTTATCGAATAAGTGTTTTTTCTTAGATTGAAAAGAAATTAGAATGAGTAGATATCTAATGTACATAATTCAAAACAAATTTCAATTAATTCACCCAAATAATACAAATTCAAGTATTAATTGTATGAATTGGAGGACTGCAAAATAATTGTATGAATTGGAGGTAGAGATAAATTATTTTTTGCTTATTTATTTATTTTCATCTTTATTTATTTTTTTAAAATACTAACATATCTATCTTTTTAAAAATAGATGGAGTTTGAAGAAGGAACTAGAGTTAATTCAGTGATTATCCCATTAAATAATCTTCTTTGATGTGGGATTGATTAAAACTTTTGAATTTGTGTTCTATGATGTGAGATTGATTATGAAATTAGGTATTTTATTTATTATAATTTGAATGATTCTAGTTAATGTGTTATTTTTTAGGAATGATATGTATGAAGTTGGGAGTATGAATTAAAAAATGTAGGAAAAAATGAAATTGGACGCGGGGCGGGTTAAACCTGCCGAGTTCACGGGGCGGGGCGGGGTAAAGCGGGTTCAAAAACCAGGCGGGGCGGGGCGGGTTACGGGTTTGGCTAAACCCGCCCCGTTGCCATCCCTACTTAGGCTTGCTTGGTTTTTCAGCAATACTTCATTGTATGCCTAATAAGCTCAAATAATCTTCATTAAATCTGAACAAAACAAGATGAAAGTATAAGTCTATTGTTGAACTAAAACTAAGGATAAAAATGTACAAGAATCCAAATAAAGTCCAAAACTCATGCCTGTATCAGTTTGCCATTCTATATATAGATATGTATGTCCACAAATATTTTCTGTTCTGCAGTAGTAAGTGCCACGAATGAAATTAGCAGACATTTCAACACTAAATAACTTTTCTTCACTCAAATATACTAGGCATCATGACCATTTATTATTCAATGGGCATAATTTGCTATTAACAGCATGGGTGCAGAAATCGCGCCTAGGCGCTGGTTGGCTGCGGCAATTTTTACAAAATCGGCGATTCTGGGCGTTTTCACGTCTAGGCCGCCTAGGCGGTCTGTGCGGACAAGGCGGCTAGGCGGCAAATCGCGCCTAGGCGGCCGATTTTTTTTTTATTTTATTTTAATTAAAAACACTACTTTTGAGTTCTTATTTTGTAATTTAACTATGATTTTATGTTAATTGTTGTGATTTTTTATTTTTCATGTTGAAAATTTCAAAGTAAAATTAATATCTGGAAAAAAAAAAAACTAGGCGGCCAAGAAACGCCCGTCTGGCGCCTATCGATTTCTGCACCCTTGATTAGCAGTCGATAGCATTCATACATCCATCATCTACTGTGCCAGATACAACAAATTTATGCTGATTGATAAAATATCACGTGCATGTTAGCTTTGTTAGTAGTTTTTTGTAAAACTTATAATATAACGGGTGATGAATCAGAGATTTATTAATGTATTTCGGCTGATTGTGGCTACTTGTGTTGGGAATCTGCAGATGAAGTAGATAACACAAAAACCATGGTGGTTGAATCTCTCAAGTGAATTTATTCCTGCTAGGGGTCGATAATCATCGCCATAAACTTGATAATTAGGCGTTCGACTGTTGTACAAGGGTCGTATTTGAAGCTGCAGTTACTACTGCATTTTTGTAAGACATCATAATCTGTCTAGTGCTTGCTGTATGAGGCAGCTTCCATATCAGAGATAAATTGTTCCTTTTTTTGTTTTTTGTAGTGGGGTAAATCCTAAAGGAATAGAGGATACAGCAAAATGATGATGTGTTTGTTGAGTGATTCTTTTTTGCAGTTGTAAAAACTAAGCAGGAAATGGTCCACGACAAGGGCGTCAGCTTTGTCCTTATTTCATCATAACAATATTCTCATCTTTTTTATTATAATTATGATTTTTTTAATATTAAATAATTGTGTATATTTCTTAAATATTTTAAATATAATGAAAATAATTATTGATTTAATTGTTAAGTTATAAAAGAAATAATTTATTAAAAGGTTGTTGTGGTTGTGGGTGGTTATGGATAAAGTATGAAAAAAGATGAACTTGGGTTGTAGAGTAAAATGTGTATTTTGAGGAGAGAGAAATTATTTTTTTATTAATTGATCATGGTTATATTGGGTATGGATAAAAATGGTCTTACATTACATATCTATTAGTGCCTTATACTTCATGTGTATACATTCTTGTAATTCAGGTATATGGCACCCATTTTTCTTTCTTCGGAACGAGAGAGATGCCACCTTTGTTATGTGATTGCATTTCCAATGTTATTCACTTGCTTAAGATGGAACATAATAAAGGAGAAGTTTCTTTCTTCTTTTCTTCAGTGACAATTGTAAAATTATAATTATTTTTCTTTAATATTGTTTTCTGCTTATGTTTTTTTATGCTTAACATTATTCTCAAATCTACTCGTATATACTATAGTGTAGTACAATCTTTTCATACAGCAAAATAAATACAGAATGAACGTATATATCATCACAAATTCTCCTAATATCATTACTATTGATATTAATTTATAAGAATAATGGTATCAGTTGATTAGTATTGGTATAAATTACCGAAGACTTACTCATATATCATATAGTTTACATAAGCTAAGCTATAGTTTTACTAAATAATAGTCTGCATAATCAAAGTAAGTATAGTATCTATTTTATATTAAAAAAAATCCTAGTTTATCAACGATATATAAAAAGCAGAGCGATTATAGCATCTTCTGAACAGATCTTAATGTTCAAGTTGGGGCAAATATCAAGTCAAAAGAGGGGATGGAATTGTTCGTGATTCTTACTTTTTAAAAATATCGACATGAGCATGTGACGAATATTAATAGGAACTTCATGCCCGATAAAAAAAAAAGGAACTTCATCATAAAAAAAAAAAGGAAATACCTAAAAAAAGGGAATATATTAGGAAAATGATTGCACGATGATATGCAGGTACGCAATCTGGAGAAATTATGAGAACTAGAGAATCTTGACAAGCAGCTTGTAAAGAAATTTAGTTTCTACCTATTTACAACATATAATATGTGTGTGAAATAATATTATAAATATGTATGTGTTTTGGTGTTGCGGTCGTTTATAGTGCGATTTTAGAATCGTCTGAACTTATTATATTGAAATATCTTTATTTGTTTTACGTTGAGCAGGTCTGTTAATAATATAATAGTTACGCGGTTCGAATAAGTCAAAAAGAAACAAATAATTAAGATCTTTTCAGTAAAACAAGTTGAATGATTCATGATATGTGTACATGATATTAAGCATAATGATGAAATATTTTGATCTGAAAACCGGTGACATATATAAATAAATAAATCAAAATAGTGAAATATAAGGTGAAAATTAATAGACAAGACAGAAGTGAAATTTAGCTAGGTTACAAGGGTTTACCTGTTATGATGAATTATTTGTGAAGTAGAGTTCGACTATTTTCCAGAGTTGAGGGGAATGAAGCCTGGTCCGAAATCATCCATTTTCAACGATGATTTATGAACATATTATACACACATATATATATATATATGTATGAATTAATTAATTTTGAAATAAAAGACTTCGCACCAAACAACATTCCCCTCAACGCATTCATATATAAACGCATCAAAAGGCCAGAATTTGAAAGAAAAGCATGCATGATGCAGCTGTTTTTTTTTATTTGGGTGTGTTGGAGAAAAGGAATTAATGGAGTTTAATTTGGGGGAGAAGAGATAGATATATAATAGAGGCATATTGCATTATTTTTTATGGGTCCTTTTTATACGCAATATATGTATATATATATATATATATTCTCTCTTCTTTAATTCACATGAGCACAAAGAGAATCCACTTTCCAAACAACCCCCATGCCCCATCTCATTACTCTTTTTTCTCCTAGATAAAAAAAGATATTTACAACAAAATATCTATACATCTATTTTTTTCGAAACCATCTATACATCTATTAGACAGTTTATTTAAGTATCGTTCTCTCATTGATTTCATACAATATATCCTCATATAATGTTTTTAATTAACTCGATGAGAAGTATATATAATAGGGTATTTGCAAATAAATTCCATGTGAAATATATGATGGCAAAAAATAACACTACAAAAAACACGCGTTTTACCGACGGAAATTAGTTACGGTTACAAGAACCGTCGCAAATAGCGACGGTTTTTACGACGGTTACGGTCAAATGGTCAAAGTCAACAGTTTTAGCGACGGTTTAGAGAACCGTCGCAAGTAGCTACGGTTTTAGCGACGTTTTGGACTAACCCCTTTAGCGACGGTTTTAGCGATGGATTAGCGACGATTTTTTATTTTTTTTAATATTAATTATGTATTTTTTTTTTATGTTTCAGGATTATACTAGGTTTTTTAATTGTTGTTAATACACCTTACCGTATATTTAATTTATAGTCACTTGGAGAAGAGTTCCACCTGACCGTAGTCAGATCTATTTCGAGGAGTTTACGGTATAAAATTTAATTCATTGTATATTTAAATATATATATTGACTAAAAGTAGTACTTGTTTAAATAGAAAATTAGTAGTTCTTGTTTAAATAGAAAAGTAGTACTTGTTTAAATGAAAAATAGTACTTGTTTAAATAGAAAAATATTACTTGTTTAAATAGAAAAGTAGTGTTGGGGAATAAGTTGCACAGATCTATTCGGGATGAATATTTAAATACAAATTTAATTCTTATAATTATTACTAGTTTAAATAGAAAAGTAGTACTTGTTTAAATAGAAAAGTAGTACTTGTTTAAATGAAAAAGAGTACTTGTTTAAATGAAAAGTATTACTTGTTTAAATAGAAAAGTATTACTTGTTTAAATAGAAAAGTAGTACTTGTTTAAATAGAAAAGTAGTACTTGGTTAAATGAAAAGTATTACTTGTTTAAATTAAAAGTATTACTTGTTTAAATAATAGAAAGTATTACTTGTTTAAATTAAATATATTACTTGTTTAAATGAAAAGTATTACTTGTTAAATGAAAAGTATTATTTGTTTAAATAGAAAAGTTGTAGTTGTTTAAATAGAAAAGTAGTACTTGTTTAAATGAAAAGTAGTACTTGTTTAAATGAAAAAGTATTATTTGTTTAAATAGAAAAGTATTACTTGTTTAAATAGAAAAGTATTACTTGTTTAAATAGAAAAGTAGTACTTGTTTAAATAGAAAAGTAGTACTTGTTTAAATGAAAAGTAGTACTTGTTTAAATGAAAAGTATTACTTGTTTAAATAGAAAAGTATTACTTGTTTAAATAGAAAAGTAGTACTTGTTTAAATAGAAAAGTAGTACTTGTTTAAATCGAAAAGTAGTATTTGTTTAAATGAAAAGTAGTACTTGTTTAAATGTAAAGTATTACTTGTTAAATAAAAAGTATTACTTGTTTAAATAGAAAGTAGTACTTGTTTAAATAGAAAAGTATTAATTCTTTAAATGAAAAGTATTACTTGTTAAATTAAAAGTTTACTTGTTTAAATAGAAAAGTAGTCATTGTTTAAATAGAAAAGTAGTACTTGTTTAAATGAAAAGTAGTACTTGTTTAAATGAAATGTATTATTTATTTAAATGAAAGGTATTACTTGTTTAAATGAGAAGTAGTACTTGTTAAAATGAAAAGTAATACTTGTTTAAATAGAAAAGTCGTACTTGTTTAAATGAAAGGTATTATTTATTTAAATGAAATGTATTACTTGTTAAATGAAAAGTGTTACTTGTTTAAATAGAAAAGTAGTAGTTGTTTAAATAGAATAGTATTTTTTTAAATGAAAAGTAGTACTTGTTTAAATAGAAAAGTATTACTTGTTTAAATAGAAAAATAGTACTTGGTTAAATAAAAATCATTATTTGTTTAAATTAAAAGTATTACTTGTAAAATAGAAAGTATTGCTTGTTTAAATGAAAAATAGTACTTGTTTAAATAGAAAGTATTACATGTTTAAATAGAAAGTAGTACTTTTTTAAATAGAAAGTAGTATTTGCTTAAAAAAAATGAATTTGTATGACATATACAATTTGAAAAGAATATAATCATTTATTTATAATTTATAAAGTAAAAAATATATATAATTAGTATTTTAAAGATTATTAGATAGTTAAATTAAATAAATGAAATAAATTTTTAAAAAAGTGTAAAAAAAACGAATTAATAATAAATAAATAAATATAATTTTAATATAATATAATAAAATTTAATTTAATTTAAATTTATAAATAAATAAAAATTATAATTATTATATTAAAATGTGAAATCATTAAATTAGATAATTGAAATAAAGGATTTTAAAAAAAATTCAAAAAAAAAAAAAAAATTTAGGACATATAGAATTAATTTCATTAAAGATCTGAAGAAAGAAGTCTTTTGAAAGCGGTTTTGATCCTTTCGAGACGCCCATAGGTCCCGTGTTCGGTCTCCAATGGGAGCGAAAATTTGCCTCATTTAATTGGGAGACTTGAGGGCTTATATATGATATGCATGGTGGTTGGGTTCGAGATGGTCCGTGGTTCGGGTGGTTCGGTGCCCACTCAGGCGCCCCCTAGGCTCGGGTTCGAACCACCGTGAGCCTTTTTTTTTTGTAAATTCACACTTTAGCGACGGATTTATTAAAAAAAATTAAATTAAAAAAAATTGTCGCTAATCCGTCGCTAATCAGCGATGATCACAAAAAACCGTCGCTACAGTTAGCGACCCACGATTCAACGACGGATTTTTTTCCGTCGCTAATGTCGTTAGCGACGATTTTTTCCGTCGCTAGAACCGTCGTTAAACCCCGTATTTTTTGTAGTGTAACAAGACTAGATTAAAAGATATTTGTACATATGTTTTATTAGACTCCATTTACTTTAAGTGATAAGGTTGGATAAGAATTAATTATATAATATTATCAATTATTTACTTTATTTGACAGAAAAAAAAAATTAATCCCGGAATCCTGGGGATAAGCCTAAAAATTGGGAGTATAATTGATTTTAAATCCCACTAAAAGAGATGTGATAGTTTATTTTCAATGAGGATAAGGTACTAATGTCTAAATTAGCCTCATCTCTCTCTTGAACCAGGCAAACTCGCAGAGATTAAAAGAATCGCTCTCGTGGTCATGGATGAGAGAAATCACTGGATCGTGTCTTCTTCCTGGGAGTGACAGAGCGAACGGAGCCCAACACCGGCGGCGGCGTGAGAGGTGATATACCTCATCGCCGGCACCGTCTCCTCGTCGCGTTGTAGTCTTCCTTTCCAAAACCGCTCCTTCCCTTTTCCAAAATTTTCGCCGCCTTGGAATTGAGTAAAACGAGATTTGTGTGATTTGGAATTCCGCATCTGTTCTATTTGATTTGGATTTTGCTCTGTTTGATATGGATTTTTTTTTTCCGCTCCCCCTCTTAATTGGATTTAAATTTTGTCTAGTCTGATTACAAGAAATCTCTCGTATGATTTGAAATGGAATTTGAGGGCTATATTTGATTCCCTGTTTTAGGATTTTTACATTTTTTTTTTTTGGTAATTGTTTTAGGATCTTATGCTCTGAAATTTGTTGTTTTAATGGTTGTGTTGCAAATCTGTAATAAAAAACTTGTTGATGTTAATCATTTCCAACTGCAGCAATTTTGAATAAATTGCTTTTGAAATTTTCAAGCTTGGGATGATTTTTTTTTTTTGAACGCAAACTTGGGATGAATTACAACTTGCAATTGTTGTGGAAAAGGGTATTTTTGTAAATGTTTAAATTAATTTTTATCAGATTTTACTAAGTAAATGGTGGATATGATTGGTAAATTCAATTCCATCCCCTATTTTATTCCACCTAATCATATCAAATTTAATTCTTATTTTTTAAAAGATCCTTAGTGTACAACTTTTCCGCTACCATCAAATGAATCTGATGTGGTGCAATGAAATCGAAGATTGAAAACAAGTTGGACCCCATGAAAATATTACATTGCACGAATTAGATTCCGTGCATGCATCAGATCGATGCATATAATTTTTTGTCTCACATCAAAGAATTATGAGGATATAAATATATATATATATATATATATATATATACACATTAGGCAAAGTTTAAAAAATTCAACAACCTATATATAAGTTACATTTTTTATACATGTGATCCAGAATTTATTTGGGAGAGAAATGTTGCAATGGAATTGTGTTAAATGAGATATATATAGGTGGGGTGCACCAAAAATGATTGAAAAATAACCAATTAAACGATAACAAAATGAATAATTGAGGCACATGTCAAATACGTTTTTTTTAAAATAATTATGTCTTCACTCTCGGTACTAGTGAATCGCGTAGGACACTTGTCTCTCAAGATACAATGATCGAAAGAAAAGATATTAACACTATATCTTGTTTGAATCGAACCGAGAAATGCTTGATATTATCACCGAAATATGAATAAAATCAGAGAGCAAATGAAAACAGTATGGTATTAGCAATTGTTGGAAACAATATCTGTGTATCGCTCCAAAATGTGTGAATTGATTCATTTTTTGAGATGCACCTGAAGTGCTACTTATAGCCTCAAAAGAAATGGACTCACGAGCTTGGCCATAATGGCCCGAAACCAAAACCGAATAACCACTAATTTTGGTTTTGAAGTTTCAAACGTTTTGTAATCCTTTGTAACCACCTGTAAATTACTCAGGTTTTAATTCTGCATGGGAAACTGTCAAGTTTTAGTTCAACCCTTAAAAGCGGCTCGAAACCGTCGCATGATTTCAATCTGCATGGGAAACTGTGACATTTAGTTCAATCCTTAAAAACATGCATGCACGAAACCATCGCATATTTCAATGAGAAAACGTTACATCACGTTTAAAATTAAAAAAATTAAAATACAACGTGCACAAAATCGAGGCAAAAGTTCGCTTGTACGTCCGCCACCAAGCCGGTGCGATATTCGTGTACGCAGGTCATGCTCGCACACAAATTCGGAATTCGAAGGCCAAATCCGACCAAAATTTGCACCCCTTACGCACCCGCGTGGAAGGTGGAGAAGAATGATCTCATAAATATTTACAAGCAACATATGAATAGTTCTTTAAATATCCACTTCCTCATTTTACATTTTTCTATATGGGACAAATGTCCTTTTGTTTTTTTCTTTTCTCATTTTTCCATTTATTGGTTATAATAATTTTTTAAAATTTAATTTCTCATTCACTCAAAATGAGCTCCATTTTCCAACAATATATATTTTCGAAAAAGAATAATAATAATTACATGATAAGAATATCATGTATTCTTCTATACATACTAACAGAGAATTTATTTTGTTGATGTGTCATAATATGGTTAAATTTTGTGATTGTTTGGAGAATGTGTGTAATATACATATGTCATGATTTAGTTTATTTTTTTATATTTATTTAATTATGTTGTTTAATTAAACTATTGATTAAGATTTAAGGGATGCATGAGTCCTTTTATTTGTAGTACATATGATAAACCATGTTTCAATATATTGAGTTCCCATATAAAAATAAAAAGTCTTTCCTAGCTATAATCAAAGTATAATCAATATAATTTGTTATTTTGACTGCATATTTCATTTATAATATTTTTACCAAGAATAATACTAATGTGAATCAGGTTTATATATAAATTATATTATTATTATTATGTATAAAAATTATCATTGTTATCCACAAAAACTATCACTATTTAAAAAATATTTTATTTTTTAAAAAATAATCTGACTTTATTTTTCAAAGTGATAGGTTTTGTACATAACAGTGATAGTTTTAATGCATAATAGTTAAAAAAAATTGTACATAACAGTGATATTAAAAAAAGTAGAGTTCATCGTGAACTCGAGTTCACACAAGCATTTGTCTTTACCAAAAAATTTATCAATAAATTTCATAAGTATATTAACTTAATTAACTAATAATTTTAAAATTCTTTTTAGAAAAACATAATTATAAAAAGATAAAAACTCATATAAGACGGTCTCATGCATGAGACGGGGTACAATTTAGCACAAATCACACCCATCCCTTTCAAAGAGTTAAACCACCAATGTTCAACTTATGTCCCGTCTCATCGTGAAATTGTCTCATGCAAATGTGGTCTTATAAAGAATATACTTTATCCAATGTAATCAAATACTTATGTAATTATGGAAAGTAAAATTTACACTAAATTTTATTTAGAAAATTTTAAAATATGGACTTTAGTACTTTTTAAATTATTAAAGTATTATATATTATGAATATTGAATTAATAATATCTCGCGCGTAATATGCACAAACTCAATTTGTAATACACAAGGAGTTGGTCTCTTGTGAAAATCAAGGCAAAAATGAAAGAAGTCTCAATTATGCGGATTTGGTCCATTTTTCACGGGTTTAGTCCATTTTGGTATGAAAAAACGTAACATTGTAACAATATTACATTAAAAATTGTACCTATTTTTAAAATAATATTACACTAATCACATAACAGTTCTATATTAATTACATAGTATTATTATGCTATAGAAGACAGGGCCAGTTATGGAATAAAAATAGGGTAATACACATAAACTCATGACATTAATATTACATGAAAAAATGTAACAATATTACATTCAAAACTGAACTTATTTTCATAATAGTATTACACTAATCACATAATAGTAGTACATTGATCACCAGTATTACACTATAGAAAATAGGGGTTGTTATGGAGTAAAAATAGATAGGGTAACACACATAAACCCATAACAGTATTACATTAATTACATTAATTACATAAAAATATTATACTAATCACATAATAATATTACACCACAGAAAATAAGAGGGTGTTATGAAGTAAAAATAGAGTAACATATATAAATTCATAAAATAACAATTTGCTTTTGACTACAGTAAGAAGGGAGGTAGGGAGGTGCGACACAAACATACTGTGGTGATTGAGAATGGTGGAATTGAGGATCCGATAGGAGAGAGGAGCGTAGGATTTGGGAATTTTTACATAAATTTTTGCCTATAAAAAAAAGTCATGATCGAGCTTTCTATAAATTATATAGCGATTGTAAATTTTTTTGTAATCTGAAATCATTATAAAAAAAAAAAAAGTGTTATCGTGATATATCTTCCCTGTTTTAAAACGACTATAAAACCATACTATATTAACCACCTCCCATGAGTTTTATAAACTCTTGAAAAGATCATATCATTTTTCTTTTTAAAGTTATAAGTTGACCTACACGTCCTCTAATTAAATATGAATGGAATAAATCAACTATGTAAACAGAATCAGAATTAAAGAGCTGCAACCTACAAAGCTTTCATTCTGACTTTTAAAATGAACATAGATCTGGGATACCTAGCTAGGTCAACATATATATGTCCTGTAAATTTAGAATAATAAATATTATATATATATATAAAAGTTGGTTGTGTTGAAAAGAATAATGAAATATTCCATATATACATATATATATTAACGAAGCTTGACTTTAATTTTTAAAAAAATGTAGAGGTGTTTTTTATTCTCAATCGATCTCGTCAAGTAATAAAGTAGTGTATATATTTCTTTTGGTTCCCATTTTCCACTGAGATCTTAGTTGCAGAGGGAACCTTAATTATGAAAGATGCAACCAAGGTTTGATGCCAATCTTAAATGAGAAGCTCATCTCATTCTCAACAAAAGGATACATGCAAATATGTCGTGTCATCTTTGCAACTTCACACATACACACATACGTATAAATAAACAAGCATATACTCCCTCCGTCCCAAATCAGTTTTCACAGTTAACTTTTACACGCGTTTTTTAAAGCGAATTTTGTATTAGTAATTGAAATGATAAAATGAATTTTTAAGGAGTGGTAAAATAGACGAGGGGCTCATCTATCATACACTGGTCTCTTTAAAAGTCATTTTATTATTTCAATTACTAATACAAAACTCGTTTGCAAAAACGCGTGTAAAAGTCAACTGTGAAAACTGATTTAGGACGGAGTGGAATATAACAAATTACAAGTAGAGTTTAATGATAAGAGTCAATTAAATTATGTTTTTTATAAAGTAAATTAAAACTCAATATAACAAAATTATTATGTGAGATGAGTTGTAATGAATTTAAATGAAGTGTGTTTTTCTACACTTATTTATTTATTTATTTATCCACTAATTAATTAATAAATTTGACTTTATACATGAAACATTAATCTCGCATGGGAATTGTTCTAAAAAATAATATATATATTTTTTAGCAAATGTAGTTGTACCTTTTAACATGAGAGAAGTATTACATTTTTAAATATTTGATTATTGTTATTCTCAAAATTACTAAAACATGTTAATTCATTTACTGAAAGATATTACCAAGTTAACCGTAATATTTTCATAAAATTTTAATCCAATCTAAATTAAGTGTATCTCATTTTTCAATTAAACGAGGCTACACATGTACTACATCCCTATAAATATGCATATATTTTTTAAAAAAAATAATGATAAAGAGATATATCAACCATGTTGGGCTGATGAAGGTTGGGTTTATCTGCGTCGGTCGCCGCCGTCCTCAAGCCGCACCTGCTGCTGCCCACCCATTTGCAATCAACGAGGGTATTGCTTTTGCAGATGGAATATTGTTGTATTGCAGAATTGCATAAATCAGTAGTGGTGAATATTGGGGGAAAATGGTGGTATTGGCGGCCGCGTACTGCATAAGATATAAGATGACTGTTGGGGGAAGGTGAATATGTTTTTCAGAATTTTGGGGAAGAAATGTATGGCTTTTGGCCTTTTGGGAAAGAAATGTTGGGCTGTTGGGCTTTTGAACTTTTGGGGAAGAAATGTTAGGCTTTTGGCCTTTTGGGGGAAGAAATGAGCAGACGGTTTTAAAAAATAAATAAAATCAAATCTTAACTCCTAGGCGGCCTAAAAAACAGATGGTGCAGTTCTTTGGAGGAAAAAAATTGCACAAGCTCAATCTTGTGGTCCACTTCTCGTTGAGGCGCAATCTTTTAGGCAATTCGGTGGCATAACATCCTTGAAACTTTATAGGATAGGCAAGATTTGAGGGGGTTTTGGCGGCTCGAATGTTAAGGAAGAGGGCTCCATCTATTGTTTGTTGGCAGCCCCCATCCTTTTTACCTTCCTTGTTTTGATGAATTGTACTCTTTTTACCTTCCCTAATTGTACTCTTCTACCTAAAATTGTCTTCCTTACCTGATAAAAATATGTTGATGATTATCTTTTGGAGTGGAGTTCAATAGATATCATTGAGAGTAAATCCCGTTTCTTTGTGAGTCTTGTGACTGAGAGAGATGAGAGGTTTGGATCACGAGCCTACGTTGTCGTCAGAAAAACTCCTACTGAAACACTCTCTTGTGAAATTAGCTCACCCAAACATTGCGGGCGATCGAAAAATGGCTTGAACGGGTGTTAGATTATGACATGTGTTAAACCAGTAGCGAGAAAATGGTTATGAAAGTCAACAGTTTGAATGCTCACGGGCGGAATGAAAATACAGAATTGAAAGACAAAAGTTACAGGCCTCAACTATCAAGAATCAATTCGAGCTCTTTGTTTCAATAGATGAACCCTAACTCTCTAATTGAAAGTATCTCTGTGTATTGAGATGGGAGAACTGACTCTCAACTAATTATGTCACTGCTCAAAGACCCAATATGATCCAGCTGTTGGATTGAAAAAACTAACCGTCTCACAAGATTTGAAGATGCACCCAGTTTCTGTTATTAAAGGCAGTGATCGGTTTTAAGATCCTCCTAACTTTACAAAACCCGATTTAGCTCCAGTTGTGTGGTTCAACACTAATAAGACCGATTATGACCAAACTCCAATTGAAAAATATTCAAGGGCATATCATTTCCAATGCACACTAAACTTGTTAGTGTACATCACAAGATTCAAGCTTCACCAATTCTAAATAGAACTTGAATTTAGAACTTGGTAAAACTTTAGTTAGCATATCAGTTGCATTATCTTTAGTATAAATTTTCTGAACAGTCACAATACCCTAGTCGATGTAAGATTTGTCTGAGTGGCAAATCGGTCAGGACCTCGACTTGGTGGTCGAAAAAATACTGCCAGAGTTTTCGAACACTCATTATTAGTGTGTAATCGAGCTTCTCGAGAGGTGGGTATCTTAGCTCGGCGTCGTTGAGGGTTTGGCTAACGAAGTAGATGGGCAAGTGGAATTGTCCCTCGGCACGAACCAATACTATACTTAAAGCTGAATCTGAGGCCACCAGATAGAGGAACAACTTTTCACCTGGGATCGGTTTTGACAAGATTTGTGGATCCTCCAGATATTCTTTTTGAGTTTTTCGAATGCTATCTGACTTTGGGGTGTCCAAGAAAATTTACCTTTTTTCATTGTTTTGAAGAATGGCTTGCATTTGTTTCCCAGTCTGGAAACAAATCTATTCAGGGCTGCGAGGCAGCCGGTCAATCTTTGCACTTCTTTGATGTTGCGAGGTGGTTTCATATCCATGATGGCCTTGATCATTGATGGGTTGGCTTCTATACCTCGCTGACTGATAATATGCCCCAGGAATTTGCCTGATCCAACTCCAAAACTGCATTTCTTCGAATTCAACCTCATGTTGTAGTTTTTTAGGATAGTGAAAGTTCGGGCGAGGTGATCTAGGTGATCTTCATTTTTCTCGCTTTTGACAACAATATCATCGATGTATACTTCCATGGTTTTTCCTATCTCGTCGGCGAACATCTTATTCACCAGGCACTGGTAGGTCACCCCCGCGTTCTTTAAATCGAAAGGCATTCGCTTCCAGCAATAAACATTCTTCTCGGTCAGAAAAGATGTGTGTTGTTGGTCGTCCTTATGCATTGCGATTTGATGGTAACCGACGAAGGCATCCATTAAAGACATCATCTTGTGACTAGTCGTGCTGTCGACGAGGTGATCGATGTGTGGCATGGGGAAATAATCCTTTGGGCATGCCTCATTCAGGTCGGTGAAGTCGATGCACAATCGCAATGAATTATTTGTCTTTTTTAACAAAACTGAATTAGCCACCTATTGAGGATGGTTGGCTTGCTCGATTAGTTTGTTGTCGAGCAATTTCTTTACTTCTTCGATCAAGGCTGCATATTTATCCGGACCGAACTTCCTTCGTTTCTAAGAGACTATTTTTCTTGTGGGGTTGATATTTAGTTTGTGACAAACGACCTCAAGATCGATGCCTATCATGTCTTCGTGTGACCATGAGAACACATCGAGATTGCTCTAGAGGAAGTCTATCACTTGAGTTCGCATATCGCCCAAAATTTGAGTTCCAATGATTACACTCAGTTTGGGTCAGGTAGGATCGATCGGTATCGTTTTGAGCTCTTCAGTAGGGGTTGCTCGTTGGCCACTATCATTCACTCTCAGGTCAAGGATGGGATCTCGTCTGGCGAGGTCCACCTCCATCGCCTCAAAACTGAGGCGATGTTCTAAATCAGTTAGATGCTCAGAAGACTCGCCTACTTGATCGATTTCCATTATGACTGTTTCTCGATCCATCACCTGGTCTACTTTCATTTAGTCAGGTTGTTTATCTTTCTGTGGTGAAGTTTGATTTGCATTTTCTAACATTATTTCATCTTCTTTTTGTAAATGAAAAATGGAATTTAAATCGACACAGGTGTACGTTAAATATTTTCTTGCTGCAATCTGGTCACCCTTAATGGTGCCGATCTTCCCATCAGAACAGGGAAACTTAATGCAATAGAAATAAGATGAAGACATTGTTAGTGTTAGAGTGTCCTAGAGACAATCTATTGTAAGGACATAATACTCAATGATATTCAGTTTGATTTAATATTATAGTTCATTTGATATTATTGTATGGCGATACACTTGTTGAATATTATATTTGATTGTTTGCATTTATTCATGCAAGTGTTCCTATGAGTCATTGTTGTCATTGATGTTGTGAGAACCCAGATGACTTAAGCATGATTCTCAAATGGTCCCGATCAAGGATCATCAAGAATGGAATATTGATGATGCAATTGAGATTGATGTGCGATCTGCATCATACTCTTAGAGAGTGTAGTAAGATCTCACTTACTACGAGATACTAGGTGTTTCATGATGGATGCACAGATACCTTAGAGGGTATTGGTATACCTATCCGAGAAACCGTTTGATGTAGTTCCACAATATGTGTCTACGGGTGTCTCGGTTAGTGGGAGCGATGTGATACTCCTTTGACTTGAGGTCAATATGCACGACATGTGTGGAGTGATGAACTTTGACCATGACTGACGCTTGCACCCTTTCATGGGTAGATATGGCTTGGATTGAGTTCATCACGAAGTGCATGTGCGTGGTAGTTGAGCTAAGAATAAAATTCATTCCTCAAAGTGGATTTAGAGAGAATACTCATCTTCTCGTCATAATTGGATCTAAGTCATCGGTCGATGCACGTCAACTTAGACTTTGTGGCTAAGTGTGACATACATGATCAATTAGTGATTAGAAATAATATGATTAAGTTATTTGAATAGACACTTCATCATGTTCAAGACTAATCGAGTATTCGTGAATGAAAGGAATATATCACAATAGCTCATGTTTCAGTTACAGGTAGTTGCACGTTTCTCGCAACGTACCTCATATATTGAGAATGTCTGATTTATTGTCTAGGGTTCAATTAAGACTGTTAGTTTGACTAATCGCTCGATACATGAGGGCCTATGGGTCACACAACAAGTAATTCCCTATTTTGGATTATAATTGGTTGATTAAATGTTAAATTGAATTTAACATTTAATTTATGGAGAATTAATTAATAATATATTAATTTAGAATTAATTATTATTATTATTTAATTAAATTGGATTTTATTAAATAGGATTCTAGGATTTAATATATATATATGGAATCAAATCTGTAGAGATTTGATATACATAGAAATTAAATTCGTAAAGATTTTTATATATGGAAATTAAATCAATGGTATTTAATTTGCAAGATTATGGATTTTATTTCCTAATCAGGTTAACTTAAGATTTAAGTTGGGTCTCCCCTATATATATGAGCTCTTGGGAATTCATAAAACAAGACTTCATATTTTCTCCATAAAATCTAGAGTTAAAATTTTCCTAGAAAATTCATCTCGGGATTCAAAGCTGGCAAATATGTGCAAGTCCGTGAACGGGGATTACGTGGATACCATAGTAGAGAAACCTGCGTACGATTTATTCTAAGGTTTCTCTTTATGTTTATACGTATTCAATTATGCAATTACGTGTTCGTTGTTGGTGAACTGTTTATTTCCGCTGAGCATGTATTACATGTTTATGTGCCTCTAAATTCCAACAGTGGTATCAGAGCTCCAGGCTCTTGATTTAATTGTGTAATTGAAATTAATTTTTTAATTAATTGGGATGCGGCAAATTTTCTTGTATTGACCGCACCTATTGATGTTAATTCGTTGGGGTGCGTTTTTGTTTAATTACTAAATAACGCTTATTTTTGTATTGCCCCCCTCTCTCTCTCTTGGTTTATTTATTTTGTCTTCTGGGCTGCTGTTTACTGCGTCTCCTTCACTAAGGTTTTCAAAACCCTAGCACCGCTCGACTTGCGCCGTTCTGTTGGCGGCGGAGACCCATGGCACGCTGCTCGAGGTGGCAGCTAACCACCGCGCCTCGCGATGGCCACGCGGACCGGACCACCACACGCGATGATGGTCTTTCTCCGTAGCGGAGTCTTTCTTTTTTCGCGGCGATCTGATCCTATCTGCAGCCGCCATGGCGCGGTCTTCCTCGCGAGCGTTAGCGGCTCGCCGCTCTCGTTCACGGCGACGGATTCGCGCTTGAGATCACAGTGATGGGGGCGGATGGCTCCTTGATCTCGAGTTTTGGGTGACGAGCCATTCACGCACACTGGGTAGAGGCATAGAATCACTCACGCTTGGATCTTGTGGCGTCGATTGGTTGCACGCGCGACGATAGATCGGTGGCCCAAAACCTCTGATCCCGACCTCGTAGGGCTCGATGTAGGAGTGGAAATCCCCGAGCTAGTCGAGTGTTTTCTTGAACAACACATTGCAGAAAGCCCCGTTGTTTACCATAATTATGTGGACCAAAGCTCCTATGATCTTGGCTGATATCACGAGTGGGTCCCAGTTCGGGAACACCACCCCGACTTTGTCTTCCTCAGTGAAAGTGAGGAACTTTGAGTTCCCCACGATTGTGTTGACTGAGAGGCAGCTCAAGATGGCATTATCCAGAGCTCGTATTTCGGCCTTCTGGTGTCTGCTGGAGAGGGAGGTCGCTGGGAGGAACCCGCCGAGAGTGCCAATTAGGGATATACGTGAAAGTATGCTTTTACGTATAACATACTAATGTACTCTTATATAGTAAATATAAATCTTTTATCACTATTGCTTTAAATATGAATGAATGTTATTTATTTATTGTGAACCGTTCAATATTAGTACATATTGCATTGTAGTTAATGTGGTGATACCCGATCACAGAAGATCACATTAACAGTTCCTTGTAAATAAGTAAATCTTCACAACCTAGATGGAATTGAACACTCCATTGGTAGAGGTTGAAGTGCAAAGCTCAGAATGACCTGTCTTGACCAAGAGATTGCGCTAGTGCATTGTGATACGTTGAAGCGGACCTACAGAGAGGATAAATTCTTTCGTACTGACTTATGAGATGAAGAATTAGACCTCAGTGGGTGTTAATTTCTTAATCTCTGTCACTTAAATAAGATTGTGTGTGATTAATATTTATTGCTTTGATTTATGTTGGGTTTAGAATCAGAGAGCGATTCTATACTTCGTATTTTGGGCAATATTATTAATTACATGACAACTGCTAAGATTTAATACAGAGAAACACGTGCAAGGAAAGTCTTGTTTGATTTGTCCCCTTGGTGGGCTCAGAAGTTTTATCATACAAATCTTGCAAGTGTATTAAGTTCTGGTATGAATAATAATGTTGAGCTGTATTTATTCCAAGGAATGAGATATTAATTAATATAAAGCTTTTCAGTGGCTTAATTAATTAATGGACAAAATAATCTTAAACACGGAAAATAATAACCGGGAGCCATATTATCGTAATATGGATTAAGATGGATAGTGCAATATGTCTCGAGTCGTTTTATTTGGCAAATATGATGTGGCTAATTTGGTAACAACTCACAAACAAAATATGCACGTGTAAAATATACTGTAAATAAGAAGAATTTGTTGACCCAGTTCGTCAAGAAATGACTACTCTGGGGGCGTTCCAAGCCAGGGATGTAGTATTGCGAGTTTTACACGTACAATATATGATACATCTCATGAAGATGAATTGCTATGAATGAAGATGATTTGGAGAGTTGGTATATGAGTGCTAGGGTTTTTTGTGTGCATGGATGAACTCTCGAATTTTTTATGAACCTTACCCCTCTGGGAAATTTCTTGTAACCTGTTTTGTGAACGTATTTTTGTCCTCCTTTCTCTTGTTGTTTTTTCTTCTATTTATAGCACTTTGACAAGCATGAACTGGTTTGGCAAGCATGAGTTGTAGACTTCGGGCCATGCAAGAATTCATGTAATGCTGCCACCTTTCCAACTTCGTCTTCTAGATTGATCTTTGCTTTTGCTTGTCTATATAGCACTCTTTTGGTCGTCCAAATCAATCTTTTGCTCGGCTCGCCCCATAAATCCATATCCATTTTATATCGGAATATTGCTCTTGTCGAGCATGTTCTGAGTTCTTCAGATTGTCTGAGCTCTCAGGTTATCTGGTCATCGAACATACTGACCCCTCAGGTCGTCAGAGCCTTCAGGATGTCTGAGCACCGAGCATACTAACCCCTCAGGATGTCTGAGTCTTCAGGATATCTGAGTATCGAGCATACTGACCCTTCAGGATGTCTGAGTCTTCAGGATATCTGAGTGTCGAGAATCTCGACCCTTCGGATATCTCGAAGCATTCGAGGTTGTGCGAGTCCTCAGACTTAACTCAGCTTATTTGATTCCTTCTTTCCTGATCTGAGTGGCGAACATGCCTATTTGCTCGGTCAGTCTGTTTGAAAAACCTTAGTTGGTGAATGGTAAGTTGGCGAACAAATCTTACTTCATTGGTGAGTATGTTCGCTTTGGTTGACAAGTGGCGAGCTGGTCGAACAGTCTTGTTTGGTCGACGGACGGTGAGCACACTTGTCCATCGGGCATGATTATTTTAATAAATATTACGCGTGTCTCTCTTACGTGTTCGATTAATGCTGAATAATTATATCGAACACAACAATACCCCCCAGCCAGGTTGCTTTGTATTCAACATGGGGCCCGACTGTTATAAACTGATTGGGCTATAGTAAGTGTCGTTTCGTATTCTGTGCTGGATTTTCAAAATTGAACCCGGTATCTATAAATACCTCATTTTTGCCACCTCAATCTCTTTTCTTTCTTTTCCTCTTCTCTCATCTCTGCCTTCAATCTTTTTCGCGTCTGAAAATTCCGGCGAGGGCTTCATCATTCCGGCGAAGGATTTTACTCAGGTAACTTATTGCATTCTCTCTCTCATTGCGATTATGTCTTCTTGTTCAAACTCTTCTGTTTCAATATAATCGGACCACCATAGTTCATCTTCCCCCTCTATCGGTAGAATCCCCCATGGTGACGCTAACATGCCGGAGATGGATGTCTCGGGTTCAGGGTTTCGTTGGCAAGTTCGGCAGCTGTTTGCCGTTCTTTCCTCCGATTCCGATGAAGCCCTAAACGAATTGGATAGGGACTTAGCCCGTAGCGATTTTTCGGATGATTCAGATGAGGATTCTTTGCCCCAACCTCAAATTAGGTCTAGGGTTGTAGATAGTGTTGATGTGAATAGGGATGATGATAACGTGAGGGGGGAAATTTTGATGGCTATGAATGTAACTGAATCGAACATAGGGATAGGCGGCGAGCAAAATACTGAACTTGATATCCCTGTTGGTGTTCCTCATAGCCCAACATATAACGAGTATAATGCTCGTTATAATTTTGATTGGCCCGAATAGCCTCATAGAGTTAGGGTTGAGAATGAGTACCCAGCGAGCAAGATTGCGAGCATAATTGATGTAGATATGCTCGCTCAGCTGTATAGAAATTACAAAACCCCCAAAGATATCTTTTTCTGGGCATCGGGTCCTGATGAGCGAGCGAGACCCGACCCACGAGGGTCGTGTTCTTTGTGAATTTGGACACAATGGAAGCCGGCCGCCGATTTCCCTCCATCCGGCTATCACCCGTTTGCTCGTGGAATGGAATATCACCATCACGCAGCTTAAACCGAATGGGTGGCACATGGTTATGAGCTTCCTGACTTTGTTCGGCAAAATGAATCCAAATATTATCCCTCAATAGCTAAACTTGCTCGTCTAGTGCATTTGACCCGTCCGAAGGGCGAACATGGATGGCTATTTATGCAAGCAAATGCCAAGTGCAAAATCATTGAGGATGTCTTTAACAAAAAATTGATTGGAAGGAGAAATTCTGGTTCGTTGGGGGCGATTGGAAGAGCCCGGCTTCTGGAAGCGAACCAGATGCTCGTTTGGACATCCCCACTAATTTTGGGGTTTATCGCAGTAAGTATTTTTGTGTCTTTTGTTCTTCAGTTTGAACTGATTTTAACTTACTCTTTATTTCAGGAATTCCAGCTGCGACGGACAAAGAGACCAACGATGGCTATTTTAGCAGCGTTTGGCAAATTGATCTTGAGTCTCGCTTGGAATGATCTGTGAAGACCACGAATACCGTCGAACGAGAGAGGAAGAAAAGGAGGTTTGTCGTGCCCTCACCATCTTGTATTTTATTAATCCCTATTTGGTAAGGATTGCCTCTTACATTTGCATAAACTTTGTACTTTTTGCTCGTTGTTTCCCTTTCTTGCATAATGAATTGTTTTGCTTATAGCTTTCCCTGCTGTTACTGTTGCCGTGAGTACATCCGAACATACCGAGATGGCTCGAAGAAAAAGACCTCGAGGAGCTCTTTCGAATTCGAGCTCGTGAGCAAATCGTCGAGAAGCGGGGGTGAGCCGTGGTGAGCCGAGCATCTGCGTCCGCCTTAGGGAATCGAGCCGACCAAAAGGACTACTCATTCGCCGAAGGAGGGTGAGCGAACTTCTGTCGCCAAAAGACCAGGGCGGAAGCCGGGAGAATAGGGACCAAGCGAACAAGCTCGAGACGAGCACGCCAAGCTAACAGGCTCGAGACGAATGGCGATCTTTGTTAGGGTAACCTGGACCCCTCTTGCCGGCGTCAGAATGGCCGACTCGGTGGTCGGTCCGGTTTCTCTTGAGATAGTTGAAATGGAGGTTGGCATCTTCTCCGGACCCCGATCTTTGACCCTTTGAACCCGATCTCCGGTCCCCTGAAGATAAATCATTTTTGGGATGGGATCCGGCTCGGGTGAACAGGTACATTTTGTTCGCTTTATTTTCCTTTTGCATTAATTTTGTTCGCTTTGTCATGTTTATTTGCTCGGGTGTATGTGTAGGTTGAGCAGGTTGGCGCCCTTGATGCCCAATTTGAAAAACTACTACTGCTCGCAAAGTGTTCGCAAGGTTCCTGGCATTCCCGAGCATGTTCAAAAGGCGTGCCAGACCCCCGTTCGAGCATGGACTACTGAGCTGGAAGAGGCTACTATGGGTCCCACACCTTTGGAAAACATGCGACTTGGCCTGGTACTCCAGGGCCAATCTATGGTCGTCCTTGAGAAAGTTTATGCTGAGTCCGCCAATCTTCATTCCAACTACTTGGCTCTGATCAGGAGTTTTGAAGAGAAGGTGAGCGAGATGAACAGGACTCAGGATGAACTGAGATTGGCTCAAGGACAGATTTCCTCGGCACAAGCAGATGCTCGCCAGGCTCAGGAAGTTGCTCGCCAGGTAAGGAAAGAGCTAAATCATTCTCAGGAGGAGGAGGTCAGCATACGGAGAGTTCAGGATGAAATGAATGTTGAGCTTTGTAGGCTCCAAACTAACGTCGAGGCCATGGAAAGTGAGAAGAATGTGCTCGGTCAACAACTCATCATTACTGAAGAGACCAACACTCATTTGGGTCTCGAAAATTCAAGGCTGCAAAATGAAGAGTATGTTGATTCGATGTCGAACTTCTCGTACATATGTGCCTTTGCTGATGCCATCCGGTCTGCTCGCCACACGCTCACTGGAGAGCAAATGGCTCCGCTCATTTCCAGTTTCCAGCAATATCTGATCGACAACCCACCAGATCGCAACCTTCCGATGTCTGACTTGAACAATCTGTGTGATTTCTCCACTCTTCCTGAAGGGATTGAGGTTGATGATCCTATCCTGGATGAGGAAGACGGCTCGGATGTGAAATATTGATGTTCTTGATCAAACTCTTGAGTTGAGTCCGGGTCCGATCGGTCTTGGTCGAACAAAAGGGACCTCGTGACCCGAGCAAAGTGTACCTCTGGAGAGCATCTTGGACGACCATCTTTGGAGGAGCCGTTCTTTGAGGGACCAAGCATGATTTGTTGACATTCCGTCCACCCCCAACTATGAATTTGCTCCTTAGTATAATTCTTGCTTTGCCTAACAGATGTTGTGTAATTTTTATCTTCTTCATTTTTTGCTCGAACAGTTTCTTCTGTACTTGTGTAATTTTTGCTTTCTTCTATTTTGTTCGAACAACTTGAAACTAAATGGTTGAATTTGCATATCAAATAGTTTCCTCTAACCTGATCGTTGAGGATGAATGTTGTTGTTGATGAATGTTGATACTTGTGTTGCTTGATGTTTGCTTTGTTGCTTTCTAGTTTGTGCCTCTTTTCTTCTGAATGAATTCGAACATTGTGTTTGCCTATGCCCGCTCCTGACTTCTTTCGTTTTTGATTGTCTTATTGATGTTGCAATCGGTTGATCGTCTTATTTAGGTGCGACCAGATGGGTTAACTTTATGCAACCCCCCATTTCTTGGTTCGCGATCGTCTTATTTAGGTGCGATCACTTCGTACTAGGGCCGTCTTATTTAGCTACAACCCCGCACTCATCACCCTCTTGTGCTACGGGTATCTGTAAGTACGAGTCGTCTTTTGCGACTGCGTACCCATTACTCATTTTTTGCTGCGGGAATTAGAGTACGAACTCGTTTGTCAGGTGAACATAGACTTGGGCTCATTCGTCTTTGTTCGGGCCGTCCGGCTTAGGTGCGACCTCTAATAGGCTTCAACTAGAAAATCTTAACAAACAAAAATACTTTTTTGCAACACATTATATTCTATTACAACCTTTACATTTGAACAAGACTGTCTATTACACAACTATAGACATCAGACTATGGTTTCGAATTTAAACCTTGTCTTGAGTAGACACGAGCTGGCCTCACCTTGTCATCGGAATTGATGTTGACAAGCATGTGGCACATCATCCTGTCTACCCTTCTTTAAATAACATGCTCAAGCAGCAACAGCATAAGCATTTGTCACTGGACAAATTGTGATTATCTTGAGCAACAAGTGACATGAGCATGTGGCGAGAAACACGCTTGTTTGCCTATAAAAGTGCGAGCAAAATCATCATTTCGCACCATTCATCCCCTTCGGTAGATGCTCGAGCATCAAGATCCGCATATTGTTTCGAGCGGACACAATGACATCCCTCCCCTTCGGAGGAGATTTTGGGGATGCATAGGGGACTAGTGATTTACTCTTTGCATAAGCAGTGAGTAACGTGGAGTGGCAACCATGACTCGCCGAGCATCTTGAGTCCATAACGAGCTTCAACTTTGTGCTCGGAGTGTCATATGGGGTATAAAACTCGTACTAGGGCGGATGCTCGATTCAAAGAGAATGACAATTTGAATCGAAAGTCTTTGGATTCTTCGTCTGGAGACATACTGAACCAACTTTCTTCTGATAACCGTAGTACCCTTTTTTTTTTCTTTTTCATCTGTTTTTTCTCTGCTTTCTTCATCTATCAATATGTCTCTATTTATAGTACTATCCCAAGCTGGTGCTGGCATAGCTAGTTGGTGCTGGCCCTCTTGCTTTTAATTCCTCCTTTTGACATCTGTCCGCTTTAAATCCTTCTTTTGACATCTGTTTGGCTTTTTGCCAGCTCTTATTCAAGGATTGACACGCTCCTTTTTTTGGTTGCCACCACTTCTTGACTCATTTTGACATGTATCTTCTATTTTTAGTGTCAAGAAGATTTGTGTCAAACACAATGTGTTCTTCCTTCATGATTGTCCTGCTCGTCTTAGCTAAATGGCTAAATATGTTCGGCCATTTGTGTTTCATTCCAGCTACATGACCGATTATGTTCGACCCATCAGCTTTCGCTTCAATTTGTGTGGCTGATTTTGTTCGGCCAGTTATGCTCGTCATTACTGATAATATTTTTTCAAATTTGACGCATTCCACGAGTAAGACAATGGGATTCCATTCAGGTCTTCCAAATCATATGCCCCATTTAAAAGACGTTCTGTAACTCTGAATGGACCTTCCCATGCTCGGCCGAACACACCACTTGATACCCCCATTGCTCGTCTTAGAACCAGCTTACCCACGTTGAACCTGCGTGTTCGGACTTTGGAGTTATAGAACTTTTCTGATCTTTTTTTTGTACATGGCATTCTTGAAATCAGCCTCCGTCCTTCTTTCTTCTAACAGGTCTGCACTCAAGGCGAGCGCCTGGTCATTGACGTGCTCTTCGAAAGTCATTGTCCGATGACTCAAAATTTTGATTTCTGCGGGTATAACAGCTTCCGCACCAAATGCCAGGGCAAACGGGGTTTCCGCAGTTGATGTTCTGAAAGTTGTTCGATAGGCCCATAAAATTTTGGGCAACTCTTCAGCCCATCCTCCCCCCTTGGAATTATGAAGTCTAGCCTTGAGGGTATGCTTGATAATTTTATTAATGGCTTCAACTTCTCCGTTTGACTGGGGATAATACGGGGTCGAGTAAAGTTTTTTTATGCCCCAGCGAGCACAATGTTGTCGAAATTCACTCCCATCGAACTGTTTGCCGTTATCCGTTACTAATGATTGGGGAAGCCCAAAATGACAAATAATATTTTTCCAAACAAAGTTCCACATTCTTTGTTCGGTGATTTTGACAATGGCTTCGGCTTCCGCCCATTTAGTATAGTAATCAACGGCAACCACAACATATTTTACTCCCGACGTGCCAGTAGGAAATGTGCCGAACAAATTGATCCCCCATTTAGCAAATGGCCATGGGCTATAAACTGACACCAATTCTTCAGGTGGGCTATGAATAAGTGGGGCATGTACCTGGCACTTGTGGCACGTCTTGAGCATCTGAGCGAATCTTTTGAGAGTTGGCAAGAATAACCTTATTTGATTATTTTATGTGCGGGGCGAGCCCACTGCATGGTTTCCAGATACTCCATCATGGATTTGCTCGTGGGATTACATGACCCTCTTCGGGAGTAATACACTTCAATAGTGGAAGTGAGAAACTTCTTTTGTACAAATGCTCATCTAAGATAGTATAACGAAAGCGATTGTAACTGAGGCGAGTAAACTTGTGCCTTATTCTCGGGAGAAATCCCTTTTGTAAGTAATTGAGATTAGAGTCATCCGGGTTTCTGTTCACCTATCACGCGTGGGCGACCATAACTCTAGGAGGCGATGGCGAACAAGTTGTGCGACCACAATGTCCGTTGTGTTCATCACTCGCCTGCTTTGTTGCCAGGCGTACCAAAAGCATCGTGAAGCAATTACCCAATCATGGTAATTGTTCTATGAAAACTTGTTCGAATTGCTCGAGCAACTCCTTTGCTAATTCTTCGATATTGTGCCATATGTTTCGCCTCGGGCCTCGTACTTCGCCGATTACTTGATAAACGATTATCCGAGAATTGTAAATCATCGACCTCTGGATTCCCATTGTCATAGCCATCATCGTAGTCCCGGCGATCAAAGCTTCAGTACTTTCGGCCTCATTATTTTAGCCGGGAAATCAAAATGGATGGATGGTCATAGAACGTTTATCTAGTCGGATGATGAGAACTACGCCCTTTCGGCTCTTTGAACTTGTTGATGAGCCATCAACATACATATGCCATGGTTGGTCGACAGCTTTTTCGGGCATTTGTGGATATGTCAACTCGACCATAAAATCGGCCATAGCCTGGCCCTTCATTGCTGTTCGCGGAGCAAACGTAATGCCAAATATTCCTAACTCCACCGTCCATTTGAGTAATCTCACTGCGATTAATCCGGTCGATTGGAGGACTTGTCGCAATGGAAATGTGGTCAGTACATCGAAAAAGTATGGTCGTAATTTTCGAACACTCATTATGAGAGCATATGCAAGTTTTTCCAGTGGAGGATACCGGAGCTCAACTTAGTAAACTGGGAAGTGCGTCGTCCCTTCTGTTCGAACGAGCACAATGCTAATTGCATGCTCGGATGCGCAAGATCTGAGATAGAGTTGTTACGCGACAAAGCTTAGATAAGGTCTAAGTATATCGCAAAATATCGCTTCAATGATTCAAATGCATTACTGGCAATGCTCGGTCCACTGGAATTTCCCTTTCTTTAATGCATCAAAGAAAGGTTTACATTTGTCCCCAGTTCGTGATATAAACCGGCTTACGGAAGCTAAACGTCCGGTTAACTTTTGGACCTCTTTCACACTCCTGGGGGCCTGCATGTCAAGCATGGCTTGAATCTTTGATGGGTTCGCTTCAATACCCCGTTGACTAACCATATGTTCGAGGAATTTTCCTGAGTGAACCCCAAAGCTGCATTTCTTCGGATTTAACTTCATGGTGTACTCCCTGAGTATATCAAACGTTTGTGCGAGGTGGGTGATGTGGTCTTCCTTGTGTTCGCTCTTTACCACAATATCATCAATATACACCTCAACTGTTCAACCGATGTGTTCATCGAACATTTTGTTCACCAAACGCTGATATGTTGCTCCGGCATTCTTTAATCCGAATGGCATGTGTTGCCAACAAAGACATATTCTTTTTCACCGCGAGAATGCAGTATTCTTTTGGTCGTCGATGGGATGCATGGGTATCTGGTGATAACCAAACAAAAGCATCCATGAAGGTCATGAGCTCATGGCTTTCTTTGTATTATCGACCAAATAGTCGATATCTTGACATCGGAAATTATCTTTCGGGCATGCCTTGTTTAAATCGATGAAATCAATACATAGTCTCCAAGATCCATTAGACTTGCGGGACGAGCACAGGTTCATAAGCCATCTTGGGCATTTTACTTTCGAATCGGTTTATTATCGAGCAACTTTTTGATTTCACTATTCATGGCCGCATATTTCTGCGGGTGAACTTTTGCGCTTCGGATAACCGAGTCTATGTTGGATCAAGGTTGAGGGAGTGACATTCATGTTTTGGATTAATGTCAACCATGTCCTCGTGTGACCAAGCGAACACATCCAAGTTTGCTTGAAGATAAGCAATCATTTATGTTGAATTGGTTCGGGTAATTCAAACAATGAACACTTCTAATTCAGTCTGTTCGGTCGATGTTGGTAGACTCGGTTGTTCAACAGTGTTGCTCACTTTTTTTTTTTTGTTTCCACCGAGGATCCTCGATCGACCCCCGGCATTCGTCATCAACCTCCATAGGTTGAATCCTCTACAAGGAGCTTTCTTCGAAAGATCTCGTAGCGTGTTTTACGTTACTGTTCCATCTTGTGTTGGAAATTTGACACAATAATAATCGTAGAACATGTTGGCTTTAAATTCTGAATAAGCGGGCGACCTAGGAACCCGTTATAAGTAGAGGCGAACATTGGCGATTACAAAATCTAGCATTCTAGTTAAATGGGATCTCCGGATTTAGAGTTGATTCTAACTTCGACTCTAACTGATCATACCATAGGAAAAGATTCTGATTCCCCGAAACCCATAATGGTATGATCACATGGTTCAATATAGCTACTCAAGTCCCCAACTTGCTTTTCCATTTGGTGCAGAGTGTTGAAGAACAAAATGTTCGCATATGCTCCAGTATCAACTAGGAGGCGGTGCACCTTCAAACCGAGGAGACGAGAACTGATGGTTAAGGAGTCATTGTGGGGGGTGATTATACCGTCGAGATCGTCTTCTGAAAACATGATTTGGTGAGAGGGTGGCATGCTAGTTGATGTGCTCGCCACCTTCACCTGATGGATGCTTTGCATGGCACGCATCTCCATCTTCTTTCGTATGTTCGATAATGTTGGTGCCTGATAGCATCCACCCACTGGACCATATTCAGAGGCGTATCATATGGATTTCTTGACTTTCTTGACCTCTACCCATAGTAGGAGGCCCTCTTTTGGGTATTTCAGACCTCTTATGGGATTCTTCAGGATCACTGTCTGAAGTTTTTTGACTTTTCGCTTACCCCTACGATCTTCTATTTTTTACGTTAGGAGTCTCTGCTTTCATGGCTTTTTTAGGAAGGCGGGTAAGGCGGTTTGTCTTAAGTATAGCTTCCAAAGTTGTCAAAGTAAATCGCGACATTCTTCTGTATTATGTCCGATGTACTCGTGATAATTACAATATTTGGAAGCATTAAGCCGATTCTTGTCCATTATGATTCTTCGAGGCCTGTCCAACATGTCCCGACCTTTGATCTGATTGAAAATTATTTTCTATTTGAAACGCCTGAAGACTTCACAGGCGTTAAACCTCGCTCTCTCTTCAAATGGTTTGAAAGAGCCTGGGGGTTTATACCCCCCCTCATTCATCACTTTTTTCCCAAAAACTTTCTTAGATGTTGTTTCCTAACCCAATCGCGACTGGGCGAGCAAATCCTGCATGGCTATGATCTTAGCTGCTCGCTCTCGGAATTCTGAATATGTGTTCGACCAGTCTTGGTGCATAGCCTTCCACATGTCAGTATTCAGGGTCAGGCCCCCGACCACCGCGAGGATCTTGGCATCCTCTTCAACTGGGGCCCCATCATACAAACATTTATCAAATCTTTCGATGTATGCTCGGTCAGACTCACCTCTTAGTTGGGAAAAGTGCGCCAACCTTTGTTTTGGCGTTGGGCGAGCACACATGGATGAGAAATGGGACAGGAATTATTGTCCAAATTGAGCGAAAGATGTGATGGACGCTGCGGGCAAAGTAGAGAACCATCTATGTGCCCGATCACCCAAAGTCATGGGGAATGATATACACTGCGTTGCGTCTGTGGTACCCATGATGATCATAAAGTCTGAGTATTTGCTGAGATGAACATGCGGGTCTGACTTAGCATCGAACATGGGGATTGGTGGTCGGGTCTTCGCCACTTTCTCTTGTATTTCGGCCGCCATGATCACCGGTGATAGTGGCGAGCAAGGTATTGAGCTCGCCCAAGGGTGTCCTTTGGTCGTGGCCAGGTCGGCCTGTAAGCCTTCGATGGCCTTCTGCATTTCCACAAATTTTGTGGAACTAACAGACTTGGATCGGGGCTGTTTCCCATCATGAGGACCCAGTGGGTCATGCTCGTGATGGGGCAGTCCCCCTTTCCAAGTTCGTGCTTGACTACCCAATCGATGATGGATAGATAATTTTGTTCCCGCCGATTTTTGTTCGGCATGCGGATGATCATGAGGATCTGAATGTGCGGGCATGTTTATCGGTTGTTCCTTTCCGGGATCCTGTCGCCTATTATTGCCGATTCGATCTTTGGCGGAGAGCCTCAAACGTCCAAACGCTGATGGTCTAGACCCTTGAGGCTGTTCGTCATCAGACGTATCATCAGCTTATTTGTTGGCCCACTTCGCAGCTTTCTTTTTAACTTGCTCGCTATCAGGTGTGTGCAAGCGTTGATCTTCATCATCTTGAGTTTTTAACTTGGCCAACTCTTTTTCAGCCCTCTCTTTCTGTGCTCGTAGCAAGAAAGCGATGGCCTTTGTTGTGGCCGCCGGATCATTGGCAATATCCTCCAGATTGATGGTCTCCACTATCTGATCTTTATGAGGCTGGCACTGAGCCTCTTTCCGGTTTTGAGGTCGACTTTGCCCCGACCTCTCTGTTTGTGTATTCCTAGATTGAGACATTATATTTCTTTTTTTCTGCCTCGGCTAACTACAGGTTTGTGTATGGGTTGGTTTTTTGGTACCCTCCTTCTAGCGCCAATTGTCACGAGTCGTTTTATTTGGGAAATATGATGTGGCTAATTTGGTAACAACTCACAAACAAAATATGCACGTGTAAAATATACTGTAAATAAGAAGAATTTGTTGACCCAGTTCGTCAAGAAATGACTACTCTGGGGGCGTTCCAAGCCAGGGATGTAGTATTGCGAGTTTTACACGTACAATATATGATACATCTCATGAAGATGAATTGCTATGGATGAAGATGATTTGGAGAGTTGGTATATGAGTGCTAGGGTTTTTTGTGTGCATGGATGAACTCTCGAATTTTTTATGAACCTTACCCCCGGGAAATTTCTTGTAACCTGTTTTGTGAACGTATTTTTGTCCTCCTTTCTCTTGTTGTTTTTTCTTCTATTTATAGCACTTTGACAAGCATGAGCTGGTTTGGTAAGCATGAGTTGTAGACTTCGGGCCATGCAAGAATTCATGTAATGCTGCCACCTTTCCAACTTCGTCTTCTAGATTGATCTTTGCTTTTGCTTGTCTATATAGCACTCTTTTGGTCGTCCAAATTAATTTTTTGCTCGGCTGACCGCTTTGTTCGCCCCATAAATCCATATCCATTTTATATCGGAATATTGCTCTTGTCGAGCATGTTCTGAGTTCTTCAGGTTGTCTGAGATCTCAGGTTATCTGGTCATCGAACATACTGACCCCTCAGGTCATCAGAGCCTTCAGGATGTCTGAGCCCTCAGGATGTCTGAGCACCGAGCATACTGACCCCTCAGGATGTCTGAGTCTTCAGGATATCTGAGTATCGAGCATACTGACCCTTCAGGATGTCTGAGTCTTCAAGATATCTGAGTGTCGAGCATACTGACCCTTCAGGATATCTGAGCATTCAGGTTGTCTGAGTCCTCAGACTTGTCTGAGTCCTCAGACTTAACTCAGCTTATTTGATTCCTTCTTTCCTGATCTGAGTGGCGAACATGCCTATTTGCTCGGTCAGTCTGTTTGAAAAACCTTAGTTGGTGAATGGTAAGCTGGCAAACAAATCTTACTTCATTGGCGAGTATGTTCACTTTGGTTGACAAGTGGCGAGCTGGTCGAACAGTCTTGTTTGGTCGACGGACGGCGAGCACACTTGTCCATCGGGCATCATTATTTTAATAAATATTACACGTGTCTCTCTTGCGTGTTCGATTAATGCTGAATAATTATATCGAACACAACACAATATTAATTTTATAGTGGAATAAATTAATATTAATGGGCTAAAATATTGTGGCTCAATATTAGAATTCAGAGTCCATTAGAAGGTCCAATCTTAATTCTCCTACAGGCCCCTCAAGTATCCCAATATAAGTTCAATTAATGAAAATGTGATTAAAATAAAGAAAATATTATTGCCCTATTTTTTCCTATTTTTTCGAAAAATATGTAGTAAATAAGGGAAATATTTTCTTGATTTTATTGAAGAGATTTTATGGAAAGAGATAAGTATTCTTGGAATACAATATTAACCCATAAATTCAAGAAATCCCAAATCTTGTTTCTTTACTTGTTATATTTCGAAAATTGCATAAGATAAGGAGGAAAAGATCTTTTGTGATTATTTATGGAAATAAAATATATGAGAAATATTCAAGATTGTATTTTGGAGAAGATACAAGAAAATTTCCCATTAGCCCTAACTATCACTAAAATTTTGCCCCCTCTCACTTCTTATAAACAGGGGATGAATTTTTCATCCTCTACACAATTCCAATCTTGGAAAAATTAGAAATCCACAAAGGTGGTGCAATAAAGTTTTCTTTATTCCTTTGTTAAATTTGTTCGTGCGAATCTACCATCGGATTACGAGCAAAGGGCTTGGGATATACTTGAGAAAGCATTTGGGTTGATCCATCGTCTCAACGGTTGTCTCTTCAAAAGGTACGTTTGGCGTAAACTCATAGATTCCGCATGTGTAGGACTTTACGTGAAATAAATTATACGCATGTATGTTGTTGGTTTTTGCTATTTGAATTAATAGGTTCATGTTAGTAGTAAATTGTTTATTTAAATTTGTATTTAAATTGCACCTCGAATAGATCTGGGCAAAATGTTCCCTAATAGTGCCCCCAATTGGGCAAACTCGGTTCTCGGTGCCCTCGGGAATCTGCGGACCTTGCCTTCCCTACTGGTTTGCTTGATGGTTCCCTGGTGGCGGATTTCCTTGGTTGTTCGGCTGCTCAGTTCTTAGCTTGATGAATCCGGCTAACTTTCCTTCTTCGTACAATTTCTAAAGTTTCCTTCTGCAGGTCGCGATCAGTATTCAGTGGATACCCCATGGTGTTGTGGTAGTCGCAGAACGTCCTCGGGTTGAGCTTAGTGGTGTCTTAGTACAGTTGTCTGGCCGGGGGAAGTTGTTGTCTTCCCTTGATCGCTTGGAAGATTTGACCGGGGTTCATGGTCATGGTCTCGAGGATTTTCACCTCGAGGGCATTGTCGAATATCTTAAAGGATCCTGGAGCCCTGTAGGTTGCCCCGGCTTCTTGTATGGTTTCTCGGATTTTGGGTCTGGCTTTTTGACCTCGGCTGCAACCTCGCGTGGTCCCTGCTTACCCAACCTTTGAGCGAGCACTTTGGTGTTGGTGATCATGATGCCAACCCGATATCTGAAATCCACGTAGCTCGATGGATATTCTTTGTTCATCATTTTTCATAACTTGCTGCCCTTTTTCAGGCCTTACACCACCCCTAAAACCTTTGCCTCGTCCCCCAGGGGATCGCCCTCCATGATAAGTTTGTTGAGGCGGTTGATGTATGCTCGATCAGATTCATTATCGAGCTGGAAAACATTTGCTAATCTTTGCTTCGCTTCTTTATTGGGAGTTAGTGTGGCGAAGTGGGTGAGGAAAAGCTGAGCCATTTGGTGGAATGATTCCACCGAGGTCGATGGAAGGGTGTTAAACCAGCAGTAGGCCTGGTCGCCGAGAGTGAGTAGGAACAAGCGACACTGAGTAGCATCGGTAGCCCCCATCGAGTTCATGTAGGACGTGTATTTGCTTACGTGGTGCATGGGGTCAGAGTCGCCATTGTATTGCGTGACCGAACTGGCTGTGATTTTTACTTGCATGGGTGCAAGCATGATCGTAGGTGAAAGTGGTGAGACAAGAATCTTTGTCGTCATGGGGCTTCCCCTCTTGCTCACTAATTGGTACTGTAAGTCTTTGATATTTTGCAAAATGACCGCCATTTGTTGGGTATTGGCTTGTTTGACGTCTTCGCCATGGTGCTGGCGAGGTGGAGAGTTTCCTTCACGGCGACGTGGTGATAACGTTATGTTCCCGGGGGAGAGGTGATAAACTTCACCTGATTCGGTCATGTACCGATGCTCTTTGCCGAGGTCCTCCTTGAGCGACTGAACTTGCTTGTGACCTCTCGGGTGCCTGTCTTGCGGTATCGCCGCCGTTCTGGCAAGGTGGTGGGCTTCGTCTAATTCGGTCATGCACCGATATCCTTTGCCTGGGTTCTCCCTGGGCTACCGACCCCACCTGCGATCTCCCGGATCCATTCCATGTTGGGGTTATACTGGAAATTATGCTTTTACTTTGTATAAACAAACTGAATTTTCTGTCTTATTTACTGAAATAAATTATTTATCACTAATGCTTTAAATATCATTGAATGTTACATATATTTATTGCATAATTATTCAATAAACAGTATGTGTTACATTGTAGTTAATTTAGTGATACCAGATCACAGAAGATTAAATTAACAGTCCCTTGTAACTAAAAGTACGCGGTTCACAACCTAGATGGAAATGAACAATCCATCGTGAAAGGTTGAAGTGTAAGGCTCAGATTGGCTTGTCTTGACCAAGAGATTACACTAGTGCATGACTGATGCACTGAACAGGACCTACAGGAGGATAAATTCTTCAGCACTGAACCAGGATGAATTAGACCTCAGTGGTTCGTTATTTCTTAATCTTCGTCCCTTAAATATGATCGTGTGTGGTTAGTAATTATTGTTTTGAGCTATGACGGGTAGAGAATCAATGAGATTCAATACTTTATATCTTGGGCAATATTGTTGGGAGATGAATTTAATAAAAGATTATATGATTTTGATTAAGATCCCAAAACCCCTGAGTATGACATGATCAGTAATGATCTTGATAGTTGAGTCGAGGATTCGGTTTTAGAGTATTAGGGATGTTATCTCGCAAAATGTATAAGTCGGCCAGATATAGTTTTGAATAGTCTCAAGAAGAGATGAAATGAGATAGATCAAGACTAAAGATGAAGACTCGATTATAAACGGTTAGTATAAATCAAGACTCGAAGACTCTCGAAGACACAAGATCAAGACCGAGTATCCAAGATCAAGAATACTAAAAGCACAAGAATTATGAAGACTCAAGAATATACTAAATGCTCAAAGATGAACTCGAATGTTCGAGGTAATTGAATATATCTATCGAAGGATGTAATATCGAGAGAAACGCGATGCCTTAGAAAGTTAGATATTGCAAGACATTCAAATGCGCATAAAAGGAACTAAGTCAAGTATTGTTAAGGTTATATCAAACTCGAGTTTGTAATCAAAAGAGCCGTTAAAGGTGTCTACCCTTAATCAAGACAAAAGCCAAAAAGAGGAAGATGACACTGCATTTATACCGATAATGACAAATTGACAAGTCAAAAAAAGATGTCGGATGTAATGAAAGTTCGGATGCAAAAAGTGAAGACCGGCTACATGAAAGACTATTGCCTAAAACGTGTTAGGGAGTTTCAAACTCTAAATATAGCCGTTTCTCACACACCATAAGAGGAACTCACGGCTATCTCTCCAACGGATAGTATTCAAGAGTGACCTTGGTGTATGCCTATAAATCTTGGTGACCCTCTACATAGTAAGGTTACGGAAATTTATCTGTAACAACAAGAGCTCAAACTTATTCTTGCAAAAGTAAAAGCACTCGAAATACCTTGAATTTCCCAAGTGCTTTTATATTGAAGAGAGCTCACTTTACTAAGCCTAGCTTGATAAGATTTATCCAAAGCTTAGTCGAGATATCCTAACCCCTTTGCATTGTGCTTTATTGTAAAGGATATCTCATCTAGTTGAAACCAACCAAGAAAACCCCAAACCCTTGAGAAGGTAGTTGGAGTGTGTTTGTTGGTGAGTAGAGTTGTAAAGAGTTAGTAAACTACGCGAGTAGTCGAAAACTCTAGAGAAGAAGTTAGTAAGCTCTGGGGGTAGTCTGAAAGCTTGTGTGTGATTGAGTAAGTAAACTACTGAGGTAGTCGAAAAAACTCAAGGTCGGGTTGAGTAAGTAAACCACGTGGAGTAGTGTAAAACCTTCGGGGCCGAGTTGAGTAAGTAAACTACGAGGTAGTCGTAAAGCTCGGTTTGATAGTGAATTTCTCTGAAGAGTCGGGGAGAGTGGATGTAGGAGCTTGAGTCTCGAACCACTATAGCAATTTGTGTTCTTTATTGCTTTCCTTATCTCAGGCTTAATTGTTGCATCAACTTGATTTTGAAAGCATACTTTTTCCGCGATATTCAGTTGGAATCAATCCTTTGAAAGTTGCATAAGTGATTCACAGCCTAATCACTATTTCATAAGGGAAGGTTTTCAAAGAAAGCTTAAAACGAGTATAATCTAAGGGCCAACCATTCAAGACGATCGAGTAGCTAGAACAGAGATAGTTACCAAACCGAACTCTCATCCGAGGATTCAAGAAGTTAGTTATCGATCCAAGCAACTCAGGATCTCGACACTCAGGACTCGGTTGGGATTATCTCGAGGTATCTGAAAGCGATTTCGGGATCACTGTCTCGATGAGACTTTGACTCGGAGCGATCTGTCTTCTCGAGAACCTAATCTTGAGGATTTTCGACCAAAGTGACCTCGAAGAAAAAAAAGTTTTAAAAAAATCGAACACGTGTATTCCCCCCATACACGTGTAAGACTCGTTCTCACGGGACCAACAAGTGGTATCGGAGCGGTGGTTCAACTTGACCCTTTCTGTGTGTTGACCAAAGTTTTATTTTCAAAAATACTTGTGGTCTATCCGGCCCGATCTTATTTTTGAAATTCGTTTCTTTTCAAAAGAAAAAGAAAAATGTCTTCTAAAAACTTCCCATGTTCTCGATGAGAACTATGATCTATGGAGACCGAGAATGCAGCACATCTCAGTATTCCAAACATGGCGTATGTGGAGAGTGGTTTCTCAAGGACCATTCAAATTTAATGTGGTGAATCGAATTCTGAAGAGGAGAGAATTGACCCTAGAGAAGAATTTCCTAAGTCGATGACCAACTAACTCCCCGAGGAGAGGAAGTTAGTCAATCTAGACTACATGGCAAAAGACACACTATATAGTACAATTGATGATGGTGTGATGGGAATGATCTCTCCAGAATATCTTGCTAAAGAGATATGGGATACACTATTTGTTATGTGCCAAGGCACAGATCATATAAAAGAAAACAAACTTTTCAAAGTGGCAATTGGAAAGTTTGGCCGGTTTTAAAAATGGATGATGGTGAATCAATAGACAAATTGGAAGTCGATTCACTAAAGCATCATGAATGATCTAAATGCACTTGGAAAGAAATATCCACAAAGAGAAGTGGCATTAAAAATTCTTAGAGGTCTTTCTAAAAATGGGATATTCATGCGGTGGTGATTGAAAACACCAAGAACATTAGCTCAATGCCATACCAACAAGTCTTCTCGAATCGAAAGCCTATGAATTTGTAATTGATAAGAAATCCAAAAAGGTCGACAAAGAAAGATGATTCTTCATCAAGTAAAAATGTGGCTTTAAAATCAAAAGATAAAACACGTAAAACTAAAAGTCTCGAGAAACCCCATGCCAAACATCGGGATGAGCTTGAGGAAAAGCTAGCAATCGATGGCAAGGAGGTTTGACAGACTTAATAGTAGATTTGGAAAATACAAAAAGCTTTTACAGAACAACAGTACAGGAGAAGAAACCCGAGGACGGATCAACCGAGAAGAAGAAGGACACGAAAAGTGAAGGATCTTCATCCGAAAGAAGGACTCCAAGTCCAAAGAAGAAAATGATCGGGATGATGATGCCAACAGATGCTATAATTGTCGGAAGAAAGGTCACTTCCGGTATGATTGTCGAGTTGAGTCTGCTAAGAGAGAAGAGAAAGACAAGCTAAAAAGAGACCGAGAAGTTCTCAAAGGCCATGGTTGCGAAAAAAGAACATTACGAGGAGGAATCTAGCTCTTCAGATGAGATATTCTCGAACGATTGATAGTGATGACATCTGCGTCGATGGCCATTGAGGAGGTAAACTCTTCATCTCTGTTATTGCTCCTACATTAGCACAAGAGTTTTCAAGTTCCACCGAAAAGCGGTCATATTTTGACTGATGGATTCTTTTGAGAATCTAATGAAGGACTATCTTTGTTTTGCAAGGGCGCTAAATAAAACTCAAGAGCGAGAATAAGGAGGCGAATCTTTGAAAATCTAAAATGGAAAGACTCTAGCAAAACCGAAATCACTTCTCAATTTATAGGGACTCTTGATGAACTAGATGTTACGAAAGTACAACTCTCGAGAAAGAGAAGTTGATAGAGACCCTAAGCGAAAAATTTAGAGAAATCCATTTGAAGAAACTAAGCTAATCGAGAACTAAGTTCAATGACCTCTCGAGAAGCATGAAACTCACAGAAGCTGTGAGGATAGTGCATGAAGAAGTTAACTCTATTGAATAATGCATCTAAAGTAATAGATGAAATTGAGTTACCGTAGAGATCTGCCACTATAAAACTGGATTGGGATTTATTCAGGGGAACCTCACAAGGTCATCTGAATCTTTCGCATCATGTAGCAAGAAGACAATCTTTGTAAAACCATGGCACCTACACTTCAAAATCAAGTAATGCCCAAGGTTGTAGATAAGGAAAAGGACCTATGGTTTCAAAAGAAACCTAATGATCAAGGTTAGAAAGCCCAAACCTCGGTGAAGGCTAGAAACCTGAAAGCGACCCGATTAGAAAATTTCGAGCAAGTACTTCAAAGCCTCGGGCTAAGAATGCAAACTTGAAAGGATCTACATTGAACCATCGAGAGGAATCTTCGAAGAGAAACACTCGGCGAGAGATATTCTCAACCTGAAGAGACCAAGTCCTCAAGACATTGAAAGACCCAGTTTTCAAGATGCATAACCTAAACCTTACTTGCCTAAAGGTAAAGGTTATCTCGAACCCGAATCAACAAAAGATTTAGACCGGTGCAAAAAAAGCCTAAGCATCCGAGCGAAGGCTGAACAAAAAAAGAATTCAAAGGCACATGTTCAAGCTAAAGCTAGCACACATATCTGTAAAATCGCTAAGGCACCCCGAGTAGTGAATGTATATGTTGATGTTTGGGAAAAGGCAGATCGACCACTCTAAAGTAATGAGAGTTGTCGAGGCGATTTGGATTCGAAAGGTACATCTAACCTTGTAGGACCCTACACAAATTGGGTACCTAAGAATTAATTTGTTTTTTAGGGAGGAAAACAAGGGCACTAAAAATCGACTAAAAAGATCACATGGCAAGCGATGAAGAGATGAAAAAAACTCGATATATGGTATCTTGACGGTGGATGTTCAAGACATATGACAGGATACAAGAAGTTTACTCATTGACTATGTTGAACATAGAGGCCCCTGATCACTTTTGGAGATAACTCAAGGGGACGGATGAAGGATATGGAACTTTGGAAATCGACTCGATTCATATCCATGGTGTTTCATATGTATCTGGATTGAAGCATAACCCCTTTCAATTAGCCAATTCTGTGATAAAGGTTTTAATGTTGAGTTCTCTAAGAACTTATGTTTTGTGAAAGATGATACATCACGTAAAGTATTCTTGATCGGGTACAAGAAAAGGGAATGTGTATCTTCTTGATTGGAGTTCAACTCCTAAAGATACATGTTTAGTTGCTAAAAGTTCCACAGATACCCGATTTGGTTATGGCATAAAAGAATGAATCACCTAAATTTCAAAACCCCTGAACAAGCTTGCAAGATTAGCTCTTGTAAGAGGGTTACCTAACGAAGTGTTCAGTAAGGAACATATTTGTGATGCGTGCCAGAAAGGCAAACAGATAAAAGCATCATTTAAAAGTAAAGTTGAGGTTTTCTTTGAAAAGAATACTTGAGTTACTTCATATGGATCTTTTGGTCCTATAACACTGTGAGCACAAATGGGAAATACACATTGGTAGTAGTTGATGACTACTCGAGATATACTTGGGTCATATTCTTACTTAGTAAGAAAGAGACTCGAGATAAAAGCGCCAGAAGCTTTCTTGAAAAGGCTCAAAGATTGAGAAGAATCGAGTGTGGTCAAAATCGGATCGACAAAGGAACTGAATTTATAAATCATATTATATCGATTATTGTGCAAATAAATGGAATTTCTCATGAAACATCACCGCAAGGACCCTCAACAAAATGGTGTTCTTTGAAAAGAAGAACGGGACTCGAAAGAAGGTTCGAAGGACAATGATAATTTGGTCGATATTCTAAAAGATTTTGCTGTGAATTTATCAACCTGCATGCTACTCATAGAATAGATCCATGCTGACTAAGAGTCAAGGCAAAACACCTTATGAGCTTTAGAATGAAAGGAAGCCTCTTGTTTCTTTCTTTCGTGTGTTTGGTTGCAAGTGTTTCATACACAATAATGGTAAAGATCGGGTTGAAAACTTTTGATAGTAAAAGGCGATGAAGGAATATTCTTAGGATATTCTCAAGTCAAGAAAGCTTTCGAGTTTACAACCTGTAGGACTCTTATTGGAGGAAACACCTCATGTTGTTTTTGATGAAACTATTTGTGTTCGGAAGAAACAGAACATGATCTTGATGAAATGACTAAGAGGATCACCAGATTAAGCCAGAAACAAAAGACAAAAATCATCGAACTCGAAAGGCGAAGTCGGTCACAATCTATGATTGGGTGACTCGAACTCGAATAAAGAAGTTGAGAATGGAAATCGGGATGGTGAGACTCAGGAAAAACCAAAGACTCAAAGGTAACCAATCGAAGCAGACACGATTGGACTCTGTATGTGATGCCAATGAAGATGTGGTCACTGGTGAGGCAAATTCTCGAATCTATCAACCAAAGGGGAACAAATGTCTCTCGACAATGTCCTGAATAGAATTTCCGAGGGAAGATGATTCACTTTTCTCTTTTCTGTTGTTCCTCGAAGCCATCGATATAAGCGAACCTAATATTTTAAATGTTGAGGATACTATTGAAGGGGGAACATCAAGAAGGAAATGGTTAGATAGTCATCCTACAAGTCGATTGTGGGTGATCTAACCGGAAGGTGTTAAGACAAGAAGGTTCCATGGTGAAAGTGCACTATTCTCGGCTGCTTCCTATCGGAGAAAAAAACTCGCAGAGATTGGTGAAGCTCTACAAGATTCAGATTGGATTCTTGCTATGCAAGATGAAATTTGAATCAATTCTCAAGGAATGAAGTATGGGAGTTGGTAGATAGACACGAAAAGGCACAATGTCATTGGAACCAAGTGGGTTTTCAAGAATAAAAGAGATGAAAACAACAACATTGTAAGAAACAAGGCAAGGCTAGTTGTACAAGGTTATTCCCAAGAAGAAGGCTTGGATTATGATGAAACCTTTGCACCAGTTGCAAGACTAGAAGCCATCAGATTGTTTCTTGCATATCTGCCCACATGAAGTTCTGATCTATCAAATGGATGTGAAAAGTGCATTTCCGAGGTTGTGTGCTTAAAGAAGAGGTTTATGTGGAACAACCTCACCGGTTCAAACAGAATGACCAAGTTTTACAGCTCGAGAAAAGCCTTGTATGGTCTCAAGCAAGCACCCAGAGCATGGCATGATACTCTTTCTCAGTTTCTTACTGACCATGGTTTTGTCAAAGGAACTGTTGATAGAACTCTGTTCAGGATAGAGGATGGGAAAGATATCTTACTGGTTCAGATATATGTTGATGACATCATTTTTGGTTCTCCAAACCATCAGCTGTGTGAAAAGTTTTCAACACTGATGAAAGGCAAGTTTGAGATGTCAATGATGGGAGAGATGAATTTCTTTCTAGGTCTTCAAGTGAAACAATCAAAGGAAGGAATATTCATCAACGTGCAAAAGTACACCGTAGAGATCGATTGCCAAATATGGTGTACAAAATTGCAATGCGATTAGGATTCCTATGAATACTAACTACAAGATGGATCCCGATTGGAAGGCAAATCAAGTAAATCATAACGATTATAGAGGAATCATTGGATCATTGCTCTATCTCGACAAGTAGGCCGGATATAACATTTCTTTGTTGGGATATGTGCAAGATACCAAGCTAATCCTAAGACTAGTCACATGGAGGCCGCTAAAAGATCTTTGAGATATCTTAAGGGCACAAAGTGAATAGAGGATTATGGTATCGGTGATGATAACCTTGAATTAGCGGTTACTTTCGAGATCTTGACTATGGAGGTTGCAGAATTGACAGAGGAAGTCCACAAAGGAACTTGTCAATTTCTAGGAAGCAAACCGATATCTTGGTTTTCAAAAAGCAGACCTCGGTAGCAACCAAGATTATCGAAGTTTAATACATGGCTGCGAGGAAGGCTGGCGTGCTCGATTCTTTGGCTCGGACAACAATTAAGGGATTATAAAGTTGTGGCTAATGAAGTACCAATATTTTGTGACAATAATAGTGCCATTGCTATTTCACAAAATCCGATTATTACACACCGGATGCAAGCATGTGGATATCGACATCACTTCATCGGAGATCATGTCGAGAAAAAGGACATAAGGATGGGAAAATTCATCTTGATAGTAAAGAGCTGATATCTTGACTAAACTTTTTGGTGAATCAAGATTTTGGGAACTTTCGGTTGAATTAGGGATGTTAGAACCAGGTGTATAGAGTAAATACGAAAATTGAAGATTTTCGGATACATAAGCTTTCTCGAAATTCTCTTTGAGAAACTCGGGATAAAATGAAATCTTGAATCGAGTCTCAAGAAACTCAGATTTCGATGGCGCAAAGATTTCAAGAATATCTTTGAACCCTTTCAAGATTTTTCAATATTATCTCGACATTTTATCAAGGTCGATTACTTTCGTAAAAGACCGATAGAAGGAAATTAGTCTGAAGAAGTAATGACTCATGTGAGCCATTTATTGCTTAAGTAAAAACTCAAGAATCATTTGCAATAAATACAAAACACCGAGGAATGTTTTTTAAGGATCGTTTTAAATTCGAAGAATGACGGTCATTTAATGCTCTGCCACATTATTGACCCACGAGAGGATATTTTGGCGGCTTACTTTTTCGGAGATCGCTGGGGTTCATATACCCGATTAATCGAGATTAATCTCAACCGTTGTTTTTCACCTAACTTACACGATTCCCCACGATCTCGGCTATCTATACCTCTTCAAGCCATTCAAGCCAAAATTTTATCAAACCCTTCGTTCCCAAATACTCAGAACTAAAATCCTTTTGTCCGTAAATCGCCAAAACCCTAAAGCTTCAAATTCTTCAATCACATTCTAAAATGGCTCCAACCGTAATACGAGAGATTGGTCATAACCAATAAGCCATGGTACGAGTTCATTGTCCCACTTGAGAGCTCAACCAACTCAAAGCCATAAGAGGAGGCTCAATATGATCTCGATGGCCAAACTCACCCATCTAGTCGCAAGTCCACTGGACAGAGGAGTTCATGAAAGGAGGTAATGTAATTCATCGAAATTTGAAAACAGATGAAGAAGATTGTATGCACTCTTCGACATCAGATCTCATCTAGATCACTCATCAAAATACGTCGATTTTGAGAGGAGTTGTGCATTATTTCGAAAAAAATCAATGATGTGTTTGAGCTATGTGATAGAGAGAGGATCTGCGATGTATATGTCGGGAAGAGAGCGGAGTACCTAGATAGGATTGCCGAGAATCTGTGAAGTTTGAGGCAACTTTGAACAAGAAGCACACCTAAAGCCACAATATCGTGTCCGATGGATATTGTGAGCAAGAGCGTCATGAGTCTTCTTGGGAGTTTTGAGCAAATTAGTACCCCAAGCTCGATCGATGGCGCGATCGAGGCATCTCCCACCACCGACTTCAACTGGCTGAAATTCTTAGTCCAGGCGGTGCTCTGAGCAAGCCAAGATCATAAAAAGAGTCGGGGAAATCACAATGAAAGGCAAGATCCACCATGCCACCAAAATTGCCTATATTTTGGAGATGTGCGAGAGAGGAAGAGGATATCTTCGCCAACTCAACCCCATTCCTAAATCCAAAATTCTCTTCAAACCCTTCTTTGTGAAGAAGCGAGGCTATTCGAGGAAAAAAGAAAAGAAGGTAGAATCACCTTTCTGGGGTCGCCGAGAAAGAGACTCAACAAACCAGGGGAAGGTTACATTGGAGGCAAAAATAGAGCGCGAGCAAAACTGTTGAGGCAAAAGAACCTCGCTCCAAAGCGCGAGAAGATTGGTGGTTCTCACCGACGATGGTACTTGATGATTCCGAGGAGAGACAACCCGAGGGCCAAAATGCTCAAAGTTCACCATTACAAGTGCTTGGCTCGGGTTATCTCAAGGACACAGATCGATCGAGGAAAGCGAGTCTTCTCGAGGTCTTGGAGACATCACTTTCAGTTCAGATAAAAATTCTCAGAAATTTTTAAAGGACTCGGACCTCGAAATGCCTACCTCGGATGAGCAGGCTCGATCAAGAGCCATTTCGAGTCGATCTCAAGATGTGCAGGATCGGACCGTCAAGCCAACTCGGACTTCATCTCGAGGAAATGCCACCAGTCTCGTAACCCACTCGGATCTAAACCGAGGACTGAATGACAAGCTTCAGATACTATCGAGGCTCGGGAGCAAAATGTACTCGATGAGCTCTGGTGACCTCGCTTGATAGCGGCCTCCCAACGAACCGAGAGCCCGAGATGGAAGAAAGGCGAGGGCCGGAAGAAGCGATGGAGGAGCAAGGGGGAACGGTTCATCCTTGACCGATACCCCGAGCTCGGCTCGCCTGCGACCGTAAGATATATTTTTTGATTAAGGGCGACTACAATGTATATCCTCAATCGACTCTTCCCGAGATGCTTGATATTCTTTCAAGATTCGAGGAGGGGAAGGTGGAATGAGGAGATAAATTTTCCGACCGATTCTCGGGGTTCGAATGACAAAGAGATTGAAAAATTCCGATTTTGATGAGCCGGTTGGAAGAAGTTTAGCCGAGAAGAAAGCAAATGAGGTTGGTGCCCCGAGCAACGGAGACAAATCCAAAGATGGAGATGGGGACCAACAGGAGAGGCCGAGGATCGATCTCAAACGTAAATAGAGACTTCGTTGTCGATCAACCTCAGATCGGTTTTAGCACTCTTCGTACCTTTTGCACTATTGATAATGATGCCAGAGTTAAAAAGTACTATCTTTAATTCAAATGTCCGATAAAAAAGATCGAGGCTCAAGTGGAGGCCGGAGCTCGGGATGGGCGGAAGCTCGGGATGATCAAACAAAGACATGTAAGGTGCGAGAAGGTCACGAGATTGATCTCACTCCCGTAATGGAGAAACTTGAGAAGATTGAGCCAATGGCAATCAAAATTGCTCGGGATGGAAGAAACATTGGCCAATCAAGCTTCAGACAATGGAAGGACTTAGCCATTCTTGAATCGGTGCAGAGATACAAAAACACTCGACCACTCGGGATGACCTCCATGGAAGATAAAAGCTAAAAAGAAAATTTGGAGGGAGTCAATGCGAGATAAGTGATGAAATGAAACAAAAAAGCACCGTGAGAGTCGAATTGCTAGAGGTGAAACCGACAGAGAAATATGAGGTGCGGATCAAATCATTTTGTTGAGGAAATGAGCTCGGTGCTCATGACCAAGATGATGAGATGCTTAAAGATGCACTCTCCGGCGGTTTGCCCACATTTAGAAGAACTGCGTGGCTAAGAACCACATTAGAAGAATGGAAGATGAGCAAGATCAACTAGCGGGAGAGATCCATTTGTGTGAGCAAAGAACATATCATATGGACACGGCTCTCCGGACTTCTTCCAAACTCTGGTGCCAAGAAGGGAAAGGGAAGGTCAGACCTCGGGAAGTTCATGGCACGTGCTTTGGAAAAGAAGGCTTTAAAGAATCTTTGAAATGTACAATTTAGCCCAAGCCTTTAAAGAAGTCGATGCTCTCGAGAAGTTAAAATTTGCTCAAGTAGAGAAGCTCGTCTACATTCGTTTCTTCGAGCAAACCAGTTTTGAGGTTGCAAGAGAGAAACCGAAAGTGTTAGAACTAAGGTTGGAACAAGCCAGCCGGTGCCGAATCGCCTATGAAGAGGAAAGCCTTGGGCGTTGTTCAACTCAGAAGCAAGCGTCTTGAAAAGCTTTAAGCCAACCCAGAGAAAAATCGATTCTCGAAAATGCAGGAAGAATCTGAGTCTCAACCTCGGAAGAAAGTCTTCAACTCGAGAGGCTCGATGACACTCCAAAAAGAACAAGCTAAGAAAGCTAACCGCTTCGGCCTAAAGGAACTTCAGGATCGTAAAAGAGAGATTTCAAGAAGAGCGTAAACGAAGGAGTGACTTTAAAGTTTATGAAAGCAAGAGGAAGGAACATCGAAGCGTTATTGAAAGTGGCCCCATGTTGATAAATGGATGCCCATTAAACTCAGCGACATGTGGGAAGAAGTGAAGAGAACCTTCGGTTCAATTTTGATGTTTCTCGGGAATGGAGAAAGGAAGGCTCGGATCGAGCGTAAGCTTTCATTGAACATCTTCTCACCTTTTATCCAAAGTATCTACAAAATTTGGATTAACCTTACGGATGAAGGTGGAGTCTGAGATAGTAGCCCCGGTCCATATTCCTATCCTCCTCCGAAACTTGGTAATGGCTTGGTAAATGAAAAGGTCGTTCGCAAGAAATGCTCGATCTCAAGACCGGATGGGACTAATCGAAACTTGATCCGGACATCATCGGGGAAAAGAAATGAGTGAAGAAGAGATTCTTCGGAATGTTTGATCTGGGAAGTGCTTAATCGATGAAATCGAAAATGAAGCTTAAAACAGAAAGGTAAGATCAAGAGCCAAATCAAGACTAAAAGCGAAGACTCGAAGATTTTGTGTTTCTTCAAATGTTTGTCTTTTTGATTTTGTTTGATAAATTCATTGTAATACGTAAAGCTACACTTATCATCAATGAAGATTTATCATTATGCTCAAAAGATAATACATCATTATCTTATTTTTACATGTCTTTTGATATGCCTATTTCTTGATTGTTTGGTGATGAAATTCTTGGGAGACTCTCTCGAAATTTTTTGAGATTCTCGATTCAGAAGCTGTTGGGACATAACCAATCTTGTAATAGATAAAAACTGAAACACGAGAATAGGTTATATACTTGTAACAAGATAGGTTTTGGCATCATCAAAAAGGGGAAATTGTTGGGAGATGAATTTAATAAAAGATTATATGATTTTGATTAAGATCCCAAAACCCCGAGTATGACATGATCAAGAATGATCTTGATAGTTAGTCGATTCGGTTTTAGAGTATTCGGGATGTTATCGCAAAATGTATAAGTCACAGATATAGTTTCGAATAGTCTTCAAGACTCAAGATGAAACCCGAGAGATCAAGACTCATCATGAAGACTCAATATAAATAACAAGATAAATCAAGACTCGAAGACTCGAAGACACAAGATCAAGATCGAGTATCGAAGATCAAGAATACTAAAAAGCCACGATAATTATCAAGACTCAATAATATACTAAATGCTTTCAAGATGAAACTGAATGTTCCGAGCCAATGAATATATCTATCTCAAGGATGCAACATCGAGAGAAACGCGATGCCTTAGAAAGTTAGATATTGCCAAGACATTCAAATGCGCATAAAAGGAAATAAGTCAAGTATTGTTAAGGTTATATCAAACTCGAGTTTGTAATCAAAAGAGCCGTTAAGGTGTGTCTACCCTTAATCAAGACAAAAGTCAAAAAGAGGAAGATGACATTTGTACCACATCGACAATGACAGGTGACAAAGCCATTGAAAAAGATGTCGGATGTACGAAAGTTCGATCGCAAAAAGTGAAGACCGGCTACATGAAAGGCTATTGCCTAAAACGTGTTAGGGAGTTTCAAACTCTAAATATAGCCGTTTCTCACACACCATAAGAGGGAACTCACGGGTTATCTCTCCAACGGATAGTATTCAAGAGTGACCTTGGTGTATGCCTATAAATACTTGGTGACCCTCTACATAGTAAGGTTACGGGAAATTTATACATAACAAGAGCTCAAACTTATTCTTGCAAAAGTTAAAGCACTTTCGAAATACCTTGAATTTCCCAAGTGCTTTTATATTGAAAGAGAGCTCACTTTACTAAGCCTAGCTTGATAAGATTTATCAAAGCTTAGTCGAGATATCCTAACCCTTTGCATTGTGCTTTATTGTAAAGGATATCTCATCCTAGTTGAAACCAACCAAGAAACCCCAAACCCTTGAGAAGGTAGTTGGAGTGTGTTTGTTGGTGAGTAGAGTTGTAAAGAGTTAGTAAACCACGCGGAGTAGTCGTAAAACTCTAGAGAAGAAGTTAGTAAGCTCTGCTGGGGTAGTCCGAAAAGCTTGTGTGTGATTGAGTAAGTAAACCACGGAGGTAGTAAAAACTCAAGGTCGGGTTGAGTAAGTAAACTACGTGGAGTAGTCGAGAAAACTCAGGGCGAAGTTGAGTAAGTAAACTACGAGGTAGTCGTAAAAGCTCGGTTTGATAGTGAATTTCTCGAAGAGTCGGGGAGAGTGGATGTAGGAGCTTGAGTCTCGAACCACTATAAGCTGCTGTGTTCTTTATTGCTTTCTTTATCTCGTGCTTAATTGTTGCATCAACTTGATTTTGAAAGCATACTTTTCAGCGATATTCGGTTGGAATCAATCTTTGAAAGTTGCATAAGTGATTCACAAAACCTAATCACTATTTCATAAGGGAAGGTTAAACCAAAGCTTAAAACGAGTATAATCTAAGGGCCAACCATTCAAGACGATCGAGTAGCTAGAACAGATAGTTACCAAACCGAACTCTCATCCGAGGATTCAAGAAGTTAGTTATCGATCCAAGCAACTTCGGGATCTCTCACACTAAGGACTGATTGGGATTATCTGAGGTATCTGAAAGCATTTCGGGATCAGCATCTCGATGAGACTTTGACTCGAAGCGATCTGGCTTCTCGAGAACCTAATCTTGAGGATTTTTCGACCCAGTCGACCTCGATGAAAAAAGTTTTAAAATCACTGAACACGTGTATTCCCCCCCCCATACACGTGTAAGACTCGTTCTCACCGGGACCAACAAATATTACTGGTCACATGCGATTGCTAAGATTTAATACGAAGAATCGTGTGCGAGTACGCTCGTTTGATTTGCCCCCTTGGGAGGTTCATAAGATTTATCATACCAAATCTTGCAAGTGGAATTTGTTTCCGGTATGGATAATAATGTTGAACCGTTCCTTGACCAAGGACAAAAGATACTAATTAATGGAAAACTATTTCAGTGGCTTGAATTAATTAATGGGCTGGATAATCTTAAACACGGAAAATAATAACCGAAAGCCATATTAACAGTAATATGGGTTAAGATGGATAGTGCAATATTAATTATGTAGTGGAATTAATTAATATTTATGGGCTTGAATAATATTGTGGCTCAATATTAGATATTCAAAGTCCATTAGAAGGTTCAATCTTAATTCTCCTAAAGGCCCCTCAAGTGGCCCAAACATAATGTCCAATAACTGAAAAAGGTGTTTAAAATAAAATAAATTATTGTTGCCTAATTTTTTCCTAATATTTTGAAAATAATAAATAAAAGAGGGAGAAAGATTTTCTTTGAATTTTGTTATGGAATGAGGATAAATATTCTTGGAATACAAGATTATCTTACTAAATTCAAGAAATCTTCCACTTGGTTATTTGTTAAGAGATTTTCGAAAATTTTGAATAAATAAGGAGAGGAAACATTTTCTTGGAAAGATATTATGGAAGATATGTATTCTTGGAATACAAGAATATCTCATAAATTCAAGAAGATCCAAATCTTGGATTCCTATTCCTTATTAATTTCGAATTATACCATAACAAGAGGAGTTAAGATTTTTGTGGAATATTTTAAATATGGAGAAAAGAATATATTGGATATATTCAAGATTTCTTAGAGATCAAGAAAAAGATTTTCCCATCTTATTCATGCACAAGAATTCTACCAACACCCCTCTATAAATAGGGGATGAATATTTCATTTACAAGTGCAATTCCATGTGTTGAAAAAAATCAGAAATCCACAAAGGTGGTGCAACATATTTTATTTTTCCTTTTGTTAAATTGTTCGCGAGTTCCTACCACCGGATTGTTGAACAAGGATAAGAGAATACTTGAGAAGACCTTTTGGTGTGTTCTTGTGAACGGGGTCCATCTTCTCAACGGTTGTCACTCCGAGAGGTTAGTTCACGTAAACCCATAGTATTTCCGCATGCCCAGGTTTTATGTGAACTGTTTATATGCATGATTGGTTGTTGAATTATTATTTGAATTAATATAGGATTAATTCATGCTAGTAATAATTGTTATAATTAAATTTGTATTTAAATATTCAACCCGAATATATCCGGGCAATTAATTCTCCAACAACTGGTATCAGAGCCTCGGTTTCGGGCTCTGAATTTTAAATTGTAATTTAATTCGTTTTCATTAAATTTGAAATTCGATAGTAGAATTGCTAGATCTTTTTTACAGGTATCCAATTGTCATGGTAATTGATGAATGTTTATATTTATGCATGCATATAAATTGTGGTTTTTAATTGATTCGTTCGAATTTATTTTTGCCTAAATGAGAAAATCCACGAAAGTAGATTAGGATTTGTTTGATTTGTTCAATGTAATAGACTAGTCTAGATCTAGGTTTATTTATTTTTGTAAATAAATTGTAACCGGATTGGAAACAGAGAGCGAATTTAAGAATTAAAAAGATGGATCGGGCGTGGCTGTCAAGGCCAGCATAAAATGTGCCAAAGGAGGCAAGCACGTGGCCACGGACATTAAGCAAGGGGCGCCTGGGCGTTAGGCGAGCCGAGGCAGCCGTCGTAAGATCGAAGATGCTTGCAGGCTCGTGTGGCACCGTCTTGCACGGCGGCCGGGATAGAGATAAGCGAGATAGCCTAAGAATACTGTGGAGGCGAGTCACCCGAAGCGCAGGCTCACGGGCTCGGGCGGGTATGTGTGGGCGAGCTTGTCGAGTCCGCCGAGACCCAACAACCGCTTAGCGAAGCGGCGTCTGTTGGGCGCGCAGCCGCGACGCGACGGTAGGGATGGACCTGGCCGGTCGGGTGCAAAGGCATGCACCCAACCCCTGGTCCGTGACGTGGCTTGACGAGGAATTTTTTTTTTCAAGACGGTCAAGTGGGAGCTTTTCGAGAAGAACGATGAAGGCTATGAAGACGATTTCTCGAGATCAAGACATGATAAAAATTAACCGTGACAATTGGATATATGTGCCCAATGTGTTTAATTTTTTGTTTTGATGTTTTGCATTATTTTGTGCTTATTTAAATTGTGTTTAAATATGCGATGCATGAGAATATGTTGTGAAAAATCTCACCTTCGAAAATTACTAAGTATGTTTAAATAATTAATTGACAATTTTATTCTGGATAATAAAATTGAATTAATTTTGACCTCCATGATTTATTTATTTGTGGATTCTTTTGGAGAAATCCCCCCACGGGACGGCCAAAAGATAGATTTCACATGAATAAATTCCGAATGGATGATTGTGGGTTATTATTAGTGGCGACGATGACCCTCCCCACGAGGCTCGTTCAAAGCGAAGTAATAATTTTGTATTTAATCATGGTTATTACTTAGGTATAAAATTGATATCATATACTTCCCCGAAGTCCCTGTCAATTTTATATTGGTCAAGTGGGAGCCAACTATTAATCTGGATATTAAAGGTTTATAATTGTTTTCTTGTTTGTAACCTGCTTGAATGTGTTTAAATAATGACCCACCCCACGTGGCTTATTTAAATTGCTTTGAGATGTTGGCTGATGCATGTTCATATTTTTTGAGATTTTAATATGATACATGTGATCAAATCTTGTGATATGTTTGTGCTTATACAAATTGTTATTTCAGTTCAGCATGTCGCAACCTTTTAATCCACTGTATTCTATACATAAAGATCATCAGTTAACTGGTGAAAACTACACCGTTTGGAAACGAAAAATTATGATTGTTCCAACTGCACAAAAATCTGAATGGGTGTTTGACACACCAAAATCCAAAAAACCTGCTAAAGATACTGGCATATGGGACGAGATAGAACGTAGTGAATGGGAGTTGACTAATCAATTGGTGAAGGACACAATGTTGACAAATATGTCTGATTTGTTGAAACGCCTTCATCAAGGATTTGAATCAGCTGCAGACATTATGCAGAATCTCGAAGAGATGTTTTCACATTCGGCCCATATGGCTATCCAAAGCATAAGGCTTGAAATGGCCAAGATAATAATGGAAGAAGGAACGACCGCAAGGGAGCACATTCTTAGGGTTATGGTTCTCTTTGAGGAGCTTGAGATTTTTGGCGAAAAATGCGATTTCAAAACTAAGGTTGAGTTCATTCTCCGTACTCTGCCAAAGAGCTATGATCATCCCTATCTAGAGTACCTATTGAAAGATCTAGATTTCACTGTGGACGATCTGGTAAATGCTCTTACATTGGTCGAAGAGGGAGAGGAGCGCAAGAAAAGGCACTTGGTCACAAAAGGGTCTTCTTTTCCTTCTAGGCCAAATGGTGGTAAGAAGGGTGAGAAAGAAAGGCTAAACCAAGTAGACTCAACGTCCATCAAAAGTGAAGGGTCAAACAAAAGAAAACATTTGGAGAGCGGAAGTTCGGGACAATGGAGGTCAGCCTGTTCCAATCCTAATGGAAATGGAAAGAAAGGTAATTCTCACGCACTAGTTGTTGAAACTTGTTTAGCGGCGTATGCCTCACATTTATGGGTGGTGGATACGGGATCCACTGATCATGTTTGTTTCACTTTACAGGGGTTCAAGCGGACCTGACAACTTAGTGGGAGTGAGATCCTCATCACACTGGGCGATGCTACGAGAGTGGCAGCTGAAGCAGTGGGAGAAGTGCACCTGTCTTTTGAAGACAGAGTTTTAATTTTAAGAGATGTTCTTTACGTTCCTACTTTTAGAAAGAATTTAATTTCGGTTTCTAAACTTTACCTTGATGGATATTCGGTTACTTTTGATAAAGTTGTTACCATTTCTCTTTATGATAAATTTATATGTCATGGAACATTGTTGAATAATCTCTATACAATTAATCTGGCACACCACTCACTTAAATGCATCCTATAACACATCAATCAATTTCCGATAAAAGAAAATGTTCATCAGACGTGAACAAGACACTTCTATGGCATCTTAGATTGGGACATATTAATCCAAAAAGGATTCAAAGGTTGGTAGAAGATGGTTCATTGGAGTCTCTCCGGGTTGAACCAATCCCAACTTGCGAATCATGCTTGGAGGGTAAAATGACCAAGAGGGCATTAGAGCCAAGGAATAAAGCCAAAGAAGTGTTAGAAATCGTTCACACGGACGTATGTGGTCCAATGTCAATCAAAGCAAGAGGAGGTTATGAGTACTTCGTCACCTTTATTGATGATTACTCAAGGTACGGCTACATTTTCCTTATGAAGCATAAATCTGAGACCTTTGACAAATTCAAAGAATTTAAGGCTCAAGCAGAGAATCATAGGGAAAAACGTATCAAGTCTCTACGATCTGATCGTGGAGGCGAGTACCTCAGCGATGAGTTTTTGAACTACTTGTCAGATGAAGGGATTGTATCCTAGCTAACTACACCCGGAACCCCTCAACAAAACGGGGTTGCAGAGCGAAAAAACAGAACTCTTTTAGAAATAGTTAGGTCGATGATGAGTTATGCGGATCTACCCAAGTCGTTCTGGGGTCACGCCTTGGAAACAACGGCTTATATTTTGAACTTGGTGCCATCCAAATCGGTTCCCAAAACTCCCAAAGAATTGTGGACCGGGTGCAAGCCTAGTTTGAGACACATGAGAATTTGGGGGTGTCCGGCCTACGTGTTGGACAAGGAAGCCGAAAAATTGGATCCTCGATCAGAATTAAAGTTGTTTATAGGATACCCCGAGGGAACAAAAGGGTGTATGTTCTATGGTCCCGAGGATCAAAATGTAGTAATAAGAACCCACTTTAAACTTTTGGAAGAAGACTATATGAATGAAAGAAAGCCCAGAAATGAGATTACCTTAAATGAGCTTAGAGGGCTAACCTCAGTGCCAACTGTACAAGATGACATACCAAACAATACACTTACACAATCGGAACCTCGACGTAGTGGGAGGGTATGAGACAACCCGAGAGATTCATGGGGATAGGAGAGTCCTCGGACTTAGTCCTCGGTTAAGATGAATCAGACCCATGGACTTACGACGAGACAATTCAGGACAAGGATGCGGTTTCTTGGCAAATAGCAATGGAAGCCGAAATGGGTTCTATGGATCATAACAGAGTTTGGGAGCTAGTCGAACCACTCAATGGGGTAAAACCCATTGGCTGCAAGTGGGTATACAAGAGGAAAAGAGGACCGGACGGGAAGGTGGAAACCTTCAAGGCAAGGCTTGTGCGAAAGGTTATACTCAGAAAGAAGGGATCGACTATGAGGAAACCTTCTCACCTGTAACAATGCTCAAGTCCATCCGAATTCTCTTGTCGATTGTTGCGCATCTCGACTTTAAAATCTGGCAAAAAGGCCAAGAACGGCTTTCCTTAACGGAAGTCTTGATGAAGAAATCTATATACAACAACCCCAAGGCTTCATTGAAAAAGGCCAAGAACACCTAGTTTGTAAGGTCAAGAATTCCATTTACCGACTCAAACAAGCATCCAGAGCTTGGAACCAATGTTTTGATCAAGTAATAAAGTTTTATGGGTTTGATCAAAATGAATACGAAAGTTGTGTGTACAAGAAGCGTGTCGGAACTGCATTGATATTCTTAATACTATACGTAGATGACATTCTGCTCATCGGAGACGATGTAAAGGTGTTGTCAGACGTAAGGGCATGGCTTTCAAAATAGTTTGATATGAAGGACTTAGGGGAAGCCGGACACGTCCTTGGGATCAAGATCACTCGAGATCGCAAGAAAAGGATGATAGGCTTATAGCAAGCTTCGTAACATAGACACTGTCCTGAAGCGATTCAGCATGCAGGATTCCAAGAAAGGCTTCGTACCTTTCAGGCATGGAATCCATCTATCCAAGGAAATGTGACCTAAGACACAGAGAGAGATAGATGACATGAAAGACATTCCTTATGCTTCAGTTGTCGGAAGCCTTATGTATGCAATGCTGTGCACGAGACCGAATATCTGCTTTGCCGTTGGCATGGTGGCGAGATATCAAAGTAATCCGGGAAAAGAGGATTGGACGACAGTTAAGAACATTCAGAAGTATCTGAAAAGAACTCGGGATAGAATGTTAGTTTATCAGTCAGACAGTCTAATCCCCATTGGTTACACAGGACTCTAATTTCCAATCAGACTTAGATTCCAGAAAATCTACCTCTGGTAGTGTGTTTTGCATGGGGAGAGGAGCCATGACATGGAGAAACGTTAAGCAGAAATGCATCGTCGATTCTACCATGGAAGCCGAATATGTAGCTACTTGCGAGGCAGCGAAAGAAGCGGTTTGGCTCAAGAACTTCCTAGTGGACTTGGATGTAGTTCCGAATTTGCCCAGCACAATCACTATTTACTGTGATAATGCCGGAGCAATTGCAAATTCAAGGGAACCAAGAGCCCACAAGGCCAGCAAACACATTGAAAGAAAATACCATCTTATACGAGAAATCGTTAAGGGAGGATATATAGAGGTGGCAAAGATCGCGTCAGAAGACAAGCTAGCAGATCCATTCATAAAGGGTCTGCCTCAGAATACATTCGAGAGACATGTGGAAGGAATGGGTGTCAAGACTGTTGCCAATCTGCTTTGAGTATAAGTGGGAGATATAATTAGGTTCGTGTAGGTGACATTAGATGTCACGTATTAGGAACTACACGGGATGTGCTATAGTATACTTAAAAGCAGACTTTGAGTATAAGTGGGAGATTGTGGGGGTTATACTGGAAAGTATGTTTTTACTTTGTATAACCCAAGAACGCGGAAAATACCATGTAATGCATATAAAATAGGGGTGAGGGCAGAGTGATTCCAATTTTTTTTGCTTTTAAGAACTATGTGTGTTTTGCTTATAATCAAATGCATATGACAAGTAAGAACATAAAGCAGTAAAGAACACACGATTTTATAGTGGTTCAGAGTCCAACTCCTACATCCACTCTTCCCTATCATCAGGGGCACCAACTTAACCAACTGGACTTAGTTTAATGTGTTAGTCCAACACCCAACAAATGTTTACCGAGTTCACACTCAAACGGGACTTATCACCCGTAAGGATCGTCTACCCTCCCTTTCGGATTTCTAGATGTTTACCGAAGTTCACACTCACCTACAAACTTAACCGACTGATTTGGATAAGGTTTGTTTGGTTTCCAACTAGGTTGAGATTTTCCCTTACATTTGTTTAGCCTCAATGCTAAGGATGGGAAAATCTCTCTAAGCTTAGGATATAGCATTTGTGCTTAGATCTAGTGTAGAACACTTTTGAATATATGTGTGTATTTCTTGCTCAGGTTCTATGAATGGAGTTGCTTGAATATTTGGCTTTAATTTCACTTTGCAGATCCTCCATTATCTTCTTTTTGAAGATAGTGCAATGTATTTATAGTGTGGATTTAAATATTATCATTTGGAAAGTAATATTCAAATCCATACTAATAACTTCCAACTTTTCTTTGTCATTTGCACTTTTTTTCATGCGACTTTATGTCACATCAATATGTGTGTTGTCTTCTTATTGGCCATTTTGCTTTTGTGTGTCTAACGGATCCGATTTTATTTCGTCTTATTCTTTGTCAAACTCTTCCGATTTCGGGTCGTTTGATTCGGTATCTTGATTTGGTCCTAAGAACCGGGTCCAGAGAAATCGTGATCCGCAGATTGGTTCGAGAAATGGTCCGCAGATTTGGTCAGAGAAATTGATCGACAAGACAACAGATCGAGAAGACAACAGGTTAGCAAAGATCTGGTCAATCATCCGTCAACAATCGAAGTCACCAGATTCGTCATGAAGATCGTCACCAGACTCGGGGTCAGTCACCAGATCCGGGTCAAGAAGACGTCACCGTGATCCGGGTCAAGAAGATCGTCACCAGATCTTGGTCAAGAAATCAGTCACCAGATCTCGGTCAAGAAGATCGTCACCAGACCGTCAAGAATATCGTCACCAGATCCGTCAAGAAGATCAGTCACCAGGGTCAAGAATATCAGTCACCAGTTCGTCAAGAAGATCGTCACCAGACTCGTCAAGAATATCAGTCACCAAATCGTTGACCGCGAAGTGGAGATTTGATCACCGCCAGACAAGAATGACAAGATGGATTTCTTCAAAATAATAATGTTTCTTCTTGTGTTTCAACTCGAACTCATCCTACTCATCCGACCAAGGACAAAATCCGATTCGATAATTATTTGGAGTTCCCCTCAATTTGTTTCTCGCTCCCTCAACTTGTTATCTCGTAGATTAGCTTCAAAAATACAAGTTGATAATGTTTTCAGCATAATTTATCAAAACTAAAATATCCCAATGATTTCCCCTTTTTGATAATGACACCAAAACATTAAAATATATGCATTTTTACAGAGATCGGGTTTTTGTTTTCAAAGATCAGTTCAGATGGTCACATTAAAAACTATGATCTTTTGAACTCCCGCTCTGATACCAATTGTTGGTCCCAATTTGAAAACCCAAGAAAGTGGAAAATACCATGTAATGCATATAAAATAGGGGTGAGGGCAGAGTGATTCCAATTTTTTTTGCTTTTAAGAACGATGTGTGTTTTGCTTATAATCAAATGCATATGACAAGTAAGAACATAAAGCAAAGAAAGAAGAACATCGATTTTATAGTGGTTCGGAGTCCAACTCCTACATCCACTCTTCCCTACCATCAGGGACACCAACTTAACCAACTGGACTTAGTTTAATGTGTTAGTCCAACACCCAACAAATGTTTACCGAGTTCACACTCAAACGGGACTTATCACCCTCACGGGATCGCCTACCCTCCCTTTCGGGATTACTAGATGTTTACCGAGTTCACACTCACCTACAAACTTAACCGACTGATTTGGGTAAGGTTTGTTTGGTTTCCAACTAGGTTGAGATTTTCCCTTACATTTGTTTAGCCTCAATGCTAAGGATGGGAAAATCTCTCTAAGCTTATGATATAGCATTTGTGCTTAGAGAAGGGTAGAACACTTTTGAATATATGTGTGTATTTCTTGCTCTGTGTTCTATGAATGGAGTTGCTTGAATATTTGGCTTTAATTTCACTTTGCAGATCCTCCATTATCTTCTTTTGAAGATAGTGCAATGTATTTATAGTGTGGATTTAAATATTACCGTTGGAAAGTAATATTCAAATCCATACTAATAACTTCCGCTTTTTTCTTTGTCCATTTGCACTTTTCTTGCGCCTTTTATGTCACATCAATATGTGTGTTGTCTTCTTATTGGCCGATTGCTTTTGTAGGAAAGATTTTCTTGATTTTCTTGGAAATATATTGTGGAAGATATGTATTCTTGGAATACAAGAATATCTCATAAATTCAAGAAGATCCAAATCTTGAATTCTATTCATATTAATTTCAAGAAATTATACCATAACAAAGAGGAGTGGGATTTTGTGGAATATTTTAAATATGGAGAAAAGAATATATTGGATATATTCAAAATTTCTTGGAGATCAAGAAAAAGATTTTTCCATCTTATTCATGCACAAGAATTAGACCAACACCCTCTATAAATAGGGGATGAATATTTCATTCCCAAGATTTTCTCAATTTGTTCCCCTCAACTTGTTATCTGTAGATTAGCTTCAAAAATACAAGTTGATAATGTTTTGGCATAATTTATCAAAACTAAAATATCCCAACAATTTCCCCCTTTTTGATAATGACACCAAAACATTAAAATATATGCATTTTTACAGAGATCGGGTTTTTGTTTTCAAAGATCAGTTCAGATGGTCACATTAAAAACTGTGATCTTTTGAACTCCCGCTCTGATACCAATTGTTGGTCCCGATTTGAAAACCCAAGAACGCGGAAAATACCATGTAATGCTTATAAAATAGGGGTGAGGGCAGAGTGATTCCAATTTTTTTTGCTTTTAAGAACGATGTGTGTTTTGCTTATAATCAAATGCATATGACAAGTAAGAACATAAAGCAGTAAAGAACACACGATTTTATAGTGGTTCGGAGTCCAACTCCTACATCCACTCTTCCCTATCATCAGGGGCACCAACTTAACCAACTGGACTTAGTTTAATGTGTTAGTCCAACACCCAACAGATATTTACCGAGTTCACACTCAAACGGGACTTATCACCCTCACGGGATCGCCTACCCTCCTTTTCGGGGGATTGCTAGATGTTTTACCGAAGTTCTCACTCACCTACAAACTTAACCGAACTTATTTGGGTAAGGTTTGTTTGGTTTCCAACTAGGTTGAGATTTTCCCTTACATTTGTTTAGCCTCAATGCTAAGGATGGGAAAATCTCTCTAAGCTTAGGATATATCATTTGTGCTTAGATCTAGGTAGAACACTTTTGAATATATGTGTGTATTTCTTGCTCGTGGTTCTATGAATGGAGTTGCTTGAATATTTGGCTTTAATTTCACTTTGCAGATCCTCCATTATCTTCTTTTTGAAGATAGTGCAATGTATTTATAGTGTGGATTTAAATATTACCGTTGGAAAGTAATATTCAAATCCATACTAATAACTTCCACTTTTCTTTTGTCATTTTGCACTTTTTTCGCAACTTTATGTCACATCAATATGTGTGTTGTCTTCTTATTGGCCACCGCTTTGTTTGTCTAACTGGATCCGATTTCAAATTGCCTTATTACCGCTTTCTTCACATTCTCGTCGCTTTGATTCGTACGCAGATTGGGTCCGCAAATTGGTCCGAGTAAACTGGCTTCGTAGATTGGTCTCTCGACCGATCAAGACAAAGGACTGATCAAGATAACATCGTCAAGAAGATTCCGTCAACTCGATCCGGGTCAACAAAGATCAGTCACCAGATTTGGTCAAGAAGGTCACCAGACTGGCCGAAGAACATCGATCACCAGATCCGGGTCAGAAGAGATCAGTCACCAGATCCGGGTCACCAGACTTAGTCAAGTACGTCACCAGACTCGTCATCAAAGATCGTCACCGACTCGTCATCAGTCACCAGATTCTGCGGTTTTGAAGATCAGTCACCAGGTCAAGAATATCAGTCACCAGATCCGGGTCAAGAAGACGTCACCAGACTGGTCAAGAATATCAGTCACCAGATTCGTCACCAGATTCAGAACCGTGACAAGATCAGATTCGATCAAGATCGTGATCACATGATCAAGATCAACTTCAGATCAATTTCTTCTTAAAAATCTGCATGTTTCTTCTTGTTCGACAGGGTTTACTCGGAACTCATCCTACTCATCCGATCTCGATCGGCCTCATCTGCGACCTTCCTCGATCTCGATCATCTTAAATCGATTTCGTGAGTTCCCCCTCAATTTGTTCTCCGTTCCCCCTCAACTTGTATCGTAGATTAGCTTCAAAAATACAAGTTGATATTATTTTGGCATAATTTATCAAAACTAAAATATCCCAACAATTTTTCCATCTTATTCATGCACAAGAATTCGACCAACACCCCTCTATAAATAGGGGATGAATATTTCATTCCCAAGTGCAATTCCATGTGTTGAAAAAATTAGAAATCCACAAAGGTGGTGCAACATATTTTATTTTTCCTTTTGTTAAATTGTTCGCGAGTTCCTACCACCGGATTGTTGAACAAGGATAAGGGAATACTTGAGAAGACCTTTTGGTGTGTTCGTGTGAACGGGATCCATCTTCTCAACGGTTGTCACTCCGAGAGGTTAGTTCACGTAAATCTGTAGTATTTCCGCATGCGTAGGTTTTATGTGAACTGTTTATATGCATGATTGGTTGTTGAATTATTATTTGAATTAATATAGGATTAATTCATGCTAGTAATAATTGTTAGAATTAAATTTGTATTTAAATATTCAACCTGAATAGATCCGGGCAATTAATTCCCCAACATTCCCACCGTTGTTGTTATGAGTGAAAAGGCATCGGTGGATGTTGTTCGGCCCCTCATTCTGGTTGAAGCGATGGTACTGGGAGTGCTGAGATTGATGAGAATCGGCTTCCTGGCTTTGCTCGCGATGAGGTCCTTCATCCATTTTGCTTTTGCCCCTGTCTTGGGCCTTCCGGCCGAGGCTCTGGCGCAAGTCGCCATGTACACGATTGAGTTCGACTTGTTTTCGGTGGAGTACGGCCATAGCTTCGTAGATTTCTTCCAGAGTCCGAATTTGCTTGAGTTTCTGAGGAACACCGGGGGCGGGTCCCCCGACTTTGCGGTTGCTGGCGGCTAGGCCACTAACCCCCGCTCCGCCGGAACGTTGAATTCGGGACTTGGCTCCGCCCTTAGACATGAGACTCGCTTGAGACATGTTTCGGTTTGAGGATGGTTTTGAAAGTGTGAATGGATTTTTGTTCGAAGATTCATGAGGAATACTCCAATGAGAAAACATTAAAACTTTAGCACTATATTTCTTGAAGATTACCCTCCTTCTAGCGCCAATTATTGTTTACTAAAATATCAGATTAAGTAGTTTCATTGTGGCTTAGGAATTCTAGGTATGGTTTAAGTACCCTGGGGCAGTCAATCAAAGTCGTCCTTCGCCGATTTAACCCTGCTCCAGGTATGGTTTATGAAAGATATTTTGTACTCGGCCTCTGACTTCACGTCCCATTTAATGCTAGTTGGCAGGTCTAGGCGAGGTCCACGATCTGGTGTGCTTGTTAACATCGAGAAAATTACTCATAGGTCCATTCTATGTGTGTGTATTACTCTTAGGTCTATGCATTTATTTTATTACTCTTGGTCCATATTAGGTCCAAAATATCATTTCCTTACATAAAGTCTTATACCTACCCAGAATCATTCACACCCCTTTCTCTCTCTCACTATGCCAAGAAAGCCCTCTCTTTCCTCCCAAGAAAACCCATCTTGCCCCAAATCATTCCCCCACCACCATCACCACCATTCTTGATAGAAATTGCGTTGGAAAAAATCCCCTCCCACCCAAAAAATTGTTGCCCACCCGCACGGCCGCCGCTACCCCACCGCCACCCACCCTGCGCGACCGCCACTGCACACCCTTCCAAAAAATTGTTGCCCCACCGCTGCCCACCCGTGTGGCCCGCTGCTCCGCCTCTAAAAAAATCACTATTTTACAGATTTGGTTTGTGAGGGGCCTTCCTCTCCATCCCTTGCGTCGCTCCTCCTCCTTCACGATTTGGAAGCATATGGTTTTAACGGCAATGGTGGTGGGGTTTTCACGATCTGGAAGCAGGGGGTTTCATGATCTGTGCTTTGGGGCGACGATTTTCTAAGATTTGTACAGTGTTGTCAATTTGAAGGTTTTTCATGTGGATTTTTGAAGTTTTTGTACAGATTTTATGGATTTTGGTGAAATACGGATTTTTGTTGTTTTTATGATTTGCATTGAATCTGGTTTTTGGATTTTGGTTCATATATTCATGTTTGGAGTTTTATTAATTCAGGGCCTGAAAGATGGTAAAGTTATCAATTTAAGGCTTGAAAGATTTTTTCTATCGATTCAAGGCCTAGAAGATTAAAAACTATCAATCCAAGGCCTGAAAGATAGAAATTATCAATTTGAGGCTTATAAATTTTAAAGCCATGGCACTAAAACCCTAAACCCCGAACACTAAACCCTAAATGATGAACCCTAAACCTTGAACCATGAACCCTAAATCCCTCGAACCGTAAACCTTGAACCTGTAAATCCTAAAAATATAAAAAATAAGAACATGAAATAAGGATATGAAATATAAGTGTCAAACATGGCCTTAAAATGTGTGAGCCTCAAATTGATAGTTTTTATCTTTTCGCCCTGAATCGATAGTTTTCTATCTTTTAGGCCTTGAATTGATAGGAAAAATCTTTAAGGCCTTAAATTGATAATTTTGCCATCTTTCAGGTCCTGAATTGACATTTTTCCTTCATATGTTTTTTGTATTATTGAAACTTGTAAGAATTTTTATTATCTGGGTTTGTGGGGGTTTGGAAAATCTGGGTTGGTGAGCGACGGCGTAGGGAAAGTTGCAAATTTGAAGATTTTTATGAAGATCTGGGTTGTTGATATGGAAGTATTTTGAAGATTTGAAGACCCATTTTATGAAGATCTGGGTTTGTTAATTTCTAAGGATGAGGATTTGAAATCGGAGATGAACATGTTCATGTTTTTTTATGAATGTGTTCATTTTTTTTTATGAACGTGTTCATGTCGTAATGAAGATGATGATATATTTTCTGTCTATAAATAATTATTTGTAGAATGTATATGATATATTTAAGTTCTTTTTTTTTTCAAATCCAGGAGTATATATCAGTTCTTAAAGAATGTATTTTTGCCTAATGTTTAATAATATATTAATGCATCACAATTTATATAGGTTGTCAAAAAGTTTGGCTTTTGAATTGAATTAAACAGAAAAAATATTAATTCCTCCCCAAGAAATTTGGGTTAATATTGATGAATTTTAATAAAGAAAGAAAGATAGGAAAAAGTGAAAAGGATAAGAGAAAGGAAAAGAAAAGGAACGTGCTGGGTGGGAACAAAAAGTAAGAAAGGAAGAGAGAGAAGAAGGACAATGTGGTAATTTAAATATTGTGGTAAAGACCTACTAGTAATTATTTCACAAGGTAGGACATAAGAGTAATTTAGGGTACCAATATGGACATAAGAGTACTCCTCTCGTTAACATCTCGCCAAGTACCCTTCGAGCTGGCGAGCCGTGATACTCATGTGAGATGTCGCAAGCGAAGTCCTTGGAGTTAGGAACCATAATATCTGCAAGCAGGCTCACCTTGCTGATTATGCACACAACAAGAACGTGCAATTTATTATACAGAAAAATGCAACTTGTTTGCACTGAACCGTGCAACTATTTTTTCATATTAATAATTGCACGGTTCAGCACCGATAAATAATAATAATAATTACACGGTTTAATGTAAACAAATTGGATATTTCAGTATAACAAGTTGCATGATTCTAAAATACACTATAAATATACGATACACCTAAATACATACAAAACTTAGCCTAATTTTTATATATAACAATGATTGTTGGTCCCGGTGCAAATGAGTCTTACACGTGTATGGGGGGGAATACACGTGTTCAGTGTTTTTTTAAAACTTTTTTCATCGAGGTCACTTGGGTCGATAATCCTCAAGATTAGGTTCTCGAGAAGACAGATCGCTCGAAGTCAAAGTCTATCGAGGCAGTGATCTGAAAGCCGCTCAGAGATACCTCGAGATAATCCCTAACCGAGTCCTCGAGTGTCAGAGATCCTGAAGTTGCTTGGATCAGATAACTAACTTCATGAATCCTCGTAAGAGAGTTCGGTTTGGTAACTATCCGTTCTAAATTTACTCACCGTATGGAATGGTTGACCCTTTAGTTTATACTGCTTTTAAGCTTTTGTCAAAAAACCTTCCCTTTATGAATTAGTGATTAAGTTGTGATTCAATTACATGCAACTTCAGTGGATTGATTCCAACTGAATATCAGTGAAAAGTATGCTTTCAAAATCAAGTCAATGCAACAGTTAAGCACAGATAAGGAAAGCAATAAACAACACAAGAATTATAGTGGTTCGAGACTCAAGCTCCTACGCCCACTCTCTCGATCCTCGTGAGAAATTCACTAATCACTTCGAGCTTTCGACTACCTCGTAGTTTATTTTACTCAACTCTACCGAAGTTTTTCGACTACTCCGTGAGTTTACTTTACTCAACCCGACCTTGAGCTTTACGACTACCTCGTAGTAGTTTACTTACTCAAACACAAACAAGCTTTCGGACTACCCTCAGAGCTTACTAACTTCTCCTCTAGAGTTTTTTGACTACTCCGCGTAGTTTACTAACTCTTTACAACTCTTCTCACCAACAAACACACTCCAACTACCTTCTCAAGGGTTTGGGGTTTCTCGGTTGGTTTCCAACTAGGATGAGATATCCTTTACAATGAAGCACAATGCAAAGGGTTAGGATATCTCGACTAAGCTTTGGATAATTCTTATCAAGCTAGGCTTAGTATAGTGAGCTCTCTTCAATATAGAAGCACTTGGGAAATTCTAAGTTTTTCGAAAGTGCTTTAACTTTTTTTGCAAGAATAAGTTTGAGCTCTTGAGTTGCGATAAATTTCCGTAACCTTACAATGTAGAGGGTCATCAGTATTTATAGGCATACACCAAGGTCACTCTTGAAAACTATCCGTTGGAGAGATAGCTTCGTGAGTTTCCTCTTATGGTGTGTGAGAAACGACTATATTTAGGGTTTGAAACTCCCTAACACATTTTAGGCAATAGCCTTTCATGTAGTCGGTCTTCACTTTTTGCAGTCTGGAACTTTTGTACATCTGACATCTTTTTCAATGACCATCCATCACAAGGTCAAGATGGTACAAATGTCATCTTCCTCTTTTTTGACTTTTGTCTCCGTTAAAGGTAGACACCTTCTTCGGCTCTTTTTTTGGTTACAAACTCGAGTTTGATATAACCTTAACAAACTCCCGACTTAGTTCCTTTTATTCGCATTTGAATGTCTTGGCAAATATCTATTTTCTAAGGAATCGCGATCTTCTCGAAGATTGCATCCTTGAGATAGATATATTCAAAGGCCTCGGAACATTCAGTTCATATTGAGCATTCAAGATATTCTTCGAGTCTTGATAATATCAGTGCCTTCGATATTCTTGATCTTCAATTCTCAGTCTTCAGTCTTGCGTCTTCAGAGTCTTCGAGTCTTCGTGGTGTTCTCGAGTCTTGAGAGTTCATCGACCGATATAATGAATCTTCGTCCGAAGTCTTGGTTCCTCAAGATCCCATTGAGTCTTCAAGATCTCGATTTCACATCGAAGTCTTTGAACCTTGATTTCATATGAAACTTGATTTCTTTAGAAACATCTTGAGTTCTTCGAGTCTTGTAACCTATTCTCAATTATATCTCACGACTATACATTTTGCAGATAACATCCTGAATACTCTAAAACTGAATCCTGACTCAACTATCAAGATCATTCTGAACATGTCATACTTAGGGGTTTTGGGATCTAATCAAAATCATATATCTTTTATTAAATTCATCTCCCAACAATTTCCCCCTTTTTGATGATGCCAAAACCTATCTTGTTACAAACATATAACCTATACTCAGGTTTCAGTTTATCCTATTACAAGATTAGTTGTCTCCCAACAATTTAAATCATTCAGCAATTTCTTCAGTAATGAATCTCTTTAAGTATTTCATTACCAAATACTTAAACAATTTCTTCCTTATCAACATACAATCAGTTCAGATACATTCATTCAGCATATCAAAATAAAAGACATGTAAATAAGATAATGAGATATTATCTTTTGAGCATAATGATAAATCTTCATTGATGATTGGTATCCCATTATAGATTACAATGAGTTTATCAACAAAATCAAAAAGACAAAAAAAAATTTAAAGATTACAGAATCTTCTGAGTCTTCAGTCTTCAGTCTTCTGATTTGGCTCTTCAGTCTTCTGTTCTTCAGTTTGCTTCATTCTCAACTTCATCAGCGGGCACCTCTAGGTCGAACATTCCGAAAAATCTCTTCTTTAGCTCATTTCTCTCCTAAATGATATCCGGATTGTTTCCTGTTAAACCCAACTGACCAGCATACTGAGCAATTTCTTGAGTAATGGCCTTCTCATTTACCAAGCCATTACCAAGTCTCGGAGGAGGATAGGAATATGGACCAGGGGCTACTATCTGTACCTCTCCTTCATCCGCAAGGTTAATCCAGCCCTGTAGATACTTTGGATAGAAGGTTAGGAGATATTCAATGAATGCTTCATTCTGATCTGAGCTTTCCCCTCTCCATTCCCTGAGAACATCATAATTGAACCAGAAGGTTCTCTTGACCTCTTCCCACATATCGTTGAGTTTGATAGGCATCCATTTATCAACGTGGGGCCACTTCAGTGCTTTTGATGTCCCTTTCCTCTTGCTCATAAACTTCACAATTCACTCGCTTCGCTTCGCTCTTCTATCATCTTCTTTTTCGATCACACAGACGCTCTTGAGACCGAAGCAGCAGCTTTCTTAGCTTGTTCTATTTGGAGTGTCTTCAGAGCATCTCTCGTGTTGAAGACTTTCTTCTGAGGTTGAGACTCAGATTCTTCCGTTTCTTCATCATCCAGAATCAGCTTTCTCTGGATTGGCTTAGAAGCCTTCGCTTGACGCAACTTAAGGTTGAACAACGCCCAAGACTTTCCTCTTCATAGGCAAATCAGCAGCAGCTTGGCTTGTTCCAACCTTTACTCTAGTACTCAGTTTCTCTCTTGCAACATCAAGCATGGTTTGCTCAGAAACTCGAGTGTAGATAGGCTTCTCCACCTGAGCGAACTTCAACTTCTCAAGAGCCCGACTTCTCTTAAGGCTTTGGCTAGTTATACATTTCAAAGATCTTTTCGAGCCTTCTTCTCCAAAGCACGTGCTATGAACTTCCCGAGGTCTTCACCTTCCTTTTCCCCTTCTTAAGACCGTAATTTGGAAGAAGTCCGGAGAGGCCGCGGTCCATGTGATATTGCTCTTTGCTCACACAAATAACTCCTCCGCTATCTCGATCTTGTTCGCCTTCCCGGCCTCCTTAGATGGTTCTTGGCCACGTAAAATTCTCCAGATAAGTATAAACCGCCAGAGAGTGCTTCTTTGAACATCTTCGGTCATCTTGGTCATGAGCATTGAGCTCATTTCCTCAATAAAGCAGATTCATCACTTCATTCCTCTCCGCCAATTTCACCTCTAGAAATGCAATTGACTCGGTGCTTCGTTTCATTTCAAAGATCGAAGCTCACCTTGACTCCCTCCGGCTTTTCATTCAAATTTTTATCTTCCATGGAGGTAATCTGTGAGGTCGAGTGTTTTGGATTAGCACCACCAAGATCGACTAAGACTTTCCATCTTTTGAGCTTGATTGGCCAATGTTTCTTCCATCTGAGCAATCTTGATCATCATTGGCTCAACCTTCTCAAGTTTCTCCATCAAGGGAGTGAGATCAATCTCAGGAACCTTCTGCACCTTCTGTGTTGTTTGATCATCCCGAAGCTTGCTTTCATCCCGAGCTCCGGTCTCCAACTGAGCCTCAGTCTGTTTATCAGACAATTCAGAATTAAAGATAGAACTTTCAGTAACTTTGGCATAATTGTTAATAGTGCAAAAAGGTACCTGAAGAGTGCTAGCTTCAGTCTGAGGTTGACCAATTTCAAAGTTGATCGCCAATGAAGTCTCCTTTTCCATCTCGAGACCGATCCTCAACATCTCCCCCGTTGGTCCCCATCTCCATCTTGAGATTTGTCTCCGCCGCTAGGGCACCAACTTCAAAGAACTTTTCTCTCGCCTAACTTCCTCCGAACCAAATTTCATCAAAATCGAGTTTTTCATCCCGAAGCTTTGTCCTTCAACCCCGAGAAGTCACCAGAAGGTCGTTTCCTCATTCCACCATCTTCCCCTCCGAAAAGCAAAGAATATCAAGCATCTCGAAGAGTCCGATTGAGAATGAACACAGCTTGTCCTTAATCTCAAGAAAACATCTTGCAGATCGCAGTATGAGCCGAGCTCAGGTAGCGGTCAAGAATGAACGTTCCCCTTGCTCCTCCACTACTTCTTCAAACGGGCCCTTCTTCCATCTCTGCCTCTCGTTCGGCTTGAAGCCTCACGAGGGATCAAGAAGTAGATCACCCAAGAGCTCATCAAGAATATTTCGCTTCCCGAGTCTCAAACACCTCTCGAAGGTTTATGCGGTCAGTCCTCGGGCCAGATCCGAGTGGGTTCTCGAGGCCCGAGCTGGTGGCGATCCTCCAGATTGACTCGAAAGGCTCTTTCGGGCCGCCTAAGCCAAGACTTCTTTGGTAGGAATCTCTCGAGGCTCGAGTTCCTTTAAAATTTCCCGAGAAATTTTGTGCGAACTTAGAGATGTCTCAAGCACTCCGAGAAGACTCCGCCTCCTCACTGTTCTTGTGCCTTTGAGATAACCTCGAGCTAAAAACTTGCAATGGCGAACTCGAGCGGTTTTGCCCTCTCAGTTGAATCTCCTCAGAATCATCCCCATCTTCCCGTCGGTGAGAACCACCAATCTTCTGCGCTTTGGGGCAAGGTTCTTCGCTTCATTTTTTTTTGCACCTCGCTTCCATCTTTGCTTCCAACAAAACCTTCCCCGGTTTGGAGTCTCTTTTTCGGCCAGAATTGGTGATTCTACCTTCTTTTCTCTCTTCCCACGATGGCTCGCTTTTGCAAAGAATGGGCTTAAAGAGAATTTTGGACTTAGGGAATGAGGTCGAATTGGTGAAGATATATCCTCCTCCTCTCGCAAATCTCCAAAATATAAGCAATTTTGGTGGCATGGTGGATCTTGCCTTTTATTGAGATCGCCCCATCAACCTTCTTCAAAACTTTTGTCCGCTTCACTCACCGTCTGAATCAAAAATTTCACCCGGTTGAAGTCGGTGGTGGGTGAGGCCTCGATTCACGCCATCAACTGAGCCGGCTTCGATCTACTCAAAACTCCTCAGAAGACTCATGATGCTCTTGCTCACAATATCCATCAACACACGATATTGTGGCTTCAAGTGCCTTTTATGCAATGTCGCCTCAAATTTAACAGATTCTCAAGAATCCTATCTAAGTACTCCTACTCTACACCGACATATACATCGCAGATCCTCTCCTCTATCACAGAGCTCAAAAACATCATTCAAATTTTTTGAAACTATATAGATCCCTCTCAAAAATCGATGCATTTGGACGATCGCTTCTAAATGTGATACAATAATCTTAGAATGCATATGTCCTATTCATCTATCTTCAAGTTATAGATGAATTGATTACCTCTTTTTCCAAACTCCCGGTCCGGTCGACTTGCGACTAGATGGGGCGAAGTTTACCAATCGAATCATACGCAGAGCCTCCTCTTCCCGGCTTTGAGTTGGTTGTGCTTCGAGTGAGACAACGAACTCGTACCAAGGCTTGTTGGTTTCTGCTAATCTCTCGAACAAGGTTGGGGCCATTTTAGAGATTGATTGAAGAAATGAAGATTTTAGGGTTTGGGTATTTTCGGGCAAAGGGGATTTATTTGCAGAGGATTTGGGAACGAAGGGTTTGATAAAATTTTGGCTTGAATGGCTTATTGGGGTATAAATAGCTTCGAGATCGTGGGGAATCACGTTGGTTAGGTGAAAAACAACGGTTGAGATTAATCTCCGATTAATCGGGTATACGAACCGACGATCTCCAAAAAGTAAGCCGCCAAAACATCCTCATTGGTCATTAATGTAACAGAGCATTAAATGACTATTGACCTTCTTCGGAATTTAAAACGATCCCTCAAAAAAAACATTCCTCAGGTGTTTTGTATTTATTGCAAATGATTACTGAGTTTTACTTTAAGCAATAAATGACTCAAGATGAGTCATTACGTCTTTCGAGACTAATTTCCTCTATCGATCTTTTATCGAGTAATCGACCTTGATAAAATGTCAAGATAATATCGAAAGTATGTAATAGGTTCAAGAAGCTCTTGATCTAATCGACCTTCAAGAACTGAAGTTTCCCGAGACTCGATTCAAGATTTCCATTTTATCTTGAGCTTCTCAAGAGAATTTCGAGAAAACTTCATGCATCTGAAAAAATCTTCAATTTTTTTCGATTTTACTCTATACACCGGATCTAACATCCCTAATTCAATCGAAAGTTCCCGAAATCTTGATTCAAACCAAAGGTTTAGTCAAGATATCAGCTCTCCGCTTATCAAGATGAATTTTCTCCATCCTTATGTCCTTCTTCTCGACATGATCTCGATGAAGTGATGTCCGATATCCACATGCTTGATCGGTGTGCAATACCAGATTTTGTGAAATAGCAATGGCACTATTATTGTAACAAAATATTGGTACTTCATTGGCTACAACTTTATAATCCCTTAATTGTTGTGCGGGCCAAAGAATCGGAGCACAAAGCCTTCCCTCGCAACCCATGTATTCAATTTTCAATAATCTTGGTTGCTATCGAGGTCCTGCTTTCTTCAAAACCAAGATATCACCATTTCCTAGAAATTGACAAGTTCCTGAAGTGGACTTCACATTCGCAACCTCCATAATCAAAGATCCGAGTAACCAATTAATTCAAGGTTATCATTAGTTGGATACCATAATCCTCTATTCATCAGGCCTTTTAAGATACTTCAAGATCTTTTTGGCGACCTCCATGTGACTAGCCTTAGGATTAGCTTGGTATCTTGCACATATCCCAACAAAGAAATGTTATATCCGCCTACTTAACGTAAGATAGAGCAATGATCCAATGATTCTCTATAATAAGTATGGCTTATCGATTTGCCTTGTAATCAGATCCATCTTTGTAGTTAGTATTCATGGGAATCCTAATCGCATTGCAATTTCAGACACCATATTTAGCAATCGGATCTCTCGGTGTATTTTGCCCGGTTGATGAATATTCCTTCCTTTGATTGTTTCACTTGAAGACCTAGAAAGAAATTCATCTCTCCCATCATTGACATCTCAAACTTGCCTTTCATCGGTGTTGAAAACTTTTCGCACAAACCGATGGTTTGGAGATCCAAAAATGATGTCATCAACATATATCCGAACGAAGTAAGATATCTTCCCCATCCTCTATCCCCGAATAGAGTTCTATCAATGATCCTTTGACAAAACCATGGTCAAGAAGAAACCGAGAAAGAGTATCATACCATGCTCGGGTGCTTGTTTGAGACCATACAAAGCTTTTTCGAGCTCAGAACTTGGTCATTCTGTTTTGAAACCGGAGGTTGTTCCACATAAACCTCTACTTTAAGCACACTGCTCAGAAATGCACTTTTCACATCCATTTGATAGATCGTGAACTTCATGTGGGCAAAGATATGCAAGAAACAATCTGATGGTTTCTAGTCTTGCAACAAAGCAAAGGTTTCATCATAATCCAAGCCTTCTTCTTGGGAATAACCAGGCAACTAAATTTGCCTTTTGTTTCTCACAATGTTGTTGTTTTCATCTCTTTTTATTCTTGAAAACCCACTTGGTTCCAATGACATTGTGCCTTTCAGTCTATCTACTAGCTCCCATACTTCATTCCTTGAGAATTGATTCAAATTTCATCTTGCATAGCAAAGAATCCAATGAGAATCTTGTAGAGCTTCACCAATCTCAAGAGGTTCTTTCTCCGATAGGAAGCAAAGCAGAATAGTGCACTCTCACCATGGAACCTTCTTGTTTTAACACCTTCGGTTAGATCACCCACAATCGACTTGTAGGATGACTATCTAACCATTTTCTTCTTGATGTTCCCCTACAAAGAAAGATCCTCAACATTTGAAATGTTAGGTTCGATTAGTTCAAGAAATTCAGTGGAACAGCGAAAAGGAGAAAGGGAATCATCTTCCTCGGAAATTCTATTCTTAACATTGTCGAGACATTTGTTCCCCTTTGGTTGATAGATTCAGAATTTGCCTCATTTGTGACTACATCTTCATTGGCATCACATACACAGTCCGAATCGTGTCTGCTCAGATTGGTCACCTTTGGAGTGTTGGTTTTCCGAGTCTCACCATCCGATTTCCATCCCGAACTTCTTTTATCTGAAGTCTAAGTCACCCAATCATAGATAGTGACCGACTTCTTCTTTTCGTGTTCGATTGGATGATTTATCTTCGTTTCCGGGCTTAATCTGGTGATCCTCTTAGTCGGTTCATCGCATCATGTTCCTGTTTCTTCCGAACACAAACATATTCATCAAAAACAACATGAGGTGTTTCCTCCCCAATAAGAGTCCTACAGCTTGTAAACTCGAAAGTTTTATCGACTTTCGAATATCCTAAGAATATTCCTTCATCGAACTTTTACTATCAAATGTTTTCAACTCGATCTTTACCATTATTGTGTATGAAACACTTACAACCAAACACACGAAAAGAAAGAAACAAGAGGTTTCCTTTCATTCCAAAGCTCATAGGGTGTTTTGCCTTGACTCTTGGTCAAGATGGATCTATTCTCGAGAGTAGCATGCGGTGTTGACAATTTTCAAATTTCAAAATCTTTTAGGAATATAAACTATTATCATTGTCCTGCAGCCTTTCTTCTTCGAGTCCTGTTCCTTCTTTCAAATACCACACCATTTTGTTGAGGGGTCCTTGCGTTTGATGTTTCATGTGAAATTCCATTCACGCATTAATAATCGAGATATGATATGATTTATAAATTCAGTTCCTTTGTCGATCCGATTTTGACCACACTCGATTTTTCTCAACATCGAGCCTTTTCAAGAACTCTGGCAAACTTTATTCGAGTCTCTTTCTTCGAAGTAAGAATATGACCCAAGTATATCTTGAGTAGTCATCAACTACTACCAATGTGTATTTCCGCCATTAGTGCTTCATGGTGTTATAGGACCAAAAAGATCCATATGCGAAGAATCAAGTATTCTTTCAAGAGAAACCTCAACTTTTTGTTTTTAAATGATGCTCTTATTTGTTTTCCTTTTCGCACGCATCAAAAATATGTTCCTCATGAACACTTCATTAGGGCAAACCTCTCACAAGAGCTAATCTTGCAAGCTTGTTCGTGGTTTTGAAATTTAGGTGATTCATTCTTTTATGCCATAACCAACCGGGTATCTGTGGAACTTTTAGCAACTAAACATGTATCTTTAGGAGTTGAACTCCAATCAGCAAGATACACATTCCCTTTTCTTGTACCAGTCAGTAATACTTTCTGTGATGTATCATCTTTCACAAAACATAAGTTCTTAGAGAACTCAACATTAAAACCTTTATCACAGAATTGGCTAATTGAAAGCAAGTTATGCTTCAATCCAGATACATATGAAACACCATGGATATGAACTGAGTCGATTTCCAAAGTTCCATATCCTTCATGCATCCTTCGAGTTATCTCCAAAAAGTGATTCAGGGGCCTCTTTGTTCAACATAGTCACTGAGTATCTTCTTGTATCTGTCATATATGTCTTGAACATCCACCGTCCAAGATACCATATATCGAGCTTTTTTCATCTCTCGCTTTCATCGATTGCCATGTGATATTTAGTCGATTCGAAGGCCCTTGTTTTCCTCCTGAAAAACAGATCAATTCTTAGGTACCCAGTTTGTGTAGGGTCCTACAAGGTTAGATGTACCTTTCGGAATCCAAATCTGCCTGACAACTCTAATCACTTTAGAGTGGCTAATTTGTCTTCCATAAACATCAACATACACATCTACTACGGATGCCTTAGCAGTTTTTACGTGTATGTGTGCTCGCTTTTAAAGATGAACATGGGCTTTTGAATTCTTCTTTAGTTCAGCCTTCGCATCGTGATGCTTAGGCTTTTTGTGCGGCCGGTCTAAATCTTTGTTGATTTCGGGTTCAGTAACCTTTACCCTTAGGCGTTGGGGGTTCAAGTTGTCAGATTGAAACTGGGTCTTTCAAAGATAATCGAGGACTTGGTCTCTTCATTGAGAATGTCTCTCACGAGTGTTTCTCATCCGAGGATTCCTCCGATGGTTCAATGTGGAGCCTTTCAGTTTGCATTCTTAGCCCGAGGCTTTGAAGTACTTACTGAATCTTTCGGTAATCCTTCACAGTTTTCTAAAGCCTTCACCGAGGTTTGGGCTTTCTAACCCCGATCATTCGATTTTATCTTGAGACCATAGGTCCTTTACCTTTGTCTAACACCTTGGGCATTTCTTGATTTGAAGTGTAGGTGCCCTTCGGTTTTACAAAGATTGTCTTCTTGCTACTTGATGCAAAGATTCAGATGACCTTGTGAGGTTCCCCCGAATGTATCCTAATCCAGATTTTATAGTCACAGATCTCTGGTAACTCTGAATTTCATCTATTACATTAGATGCATTATTCAATAGAGTTAACTTCTTACATGCACTATCCTCATGATTCTGTAGAGTTTCATGCTTCTCAGAGAGGTCATTGAACTTAGTCCTGATTAGCTTAATCTCTTCATTGGATTTCTCTAGCTTTTCGAGTTAGGGACATTATCAACTTCTCTTTTCTCGAGAGTTGTACTTTCTTAACATCCAGTTCATCAAGAGCTCCCATTAATTGAGAAGTGATTTGAGATTGCTAGAGTCTTTCCATTTTAGATTTTCGATTTTCGATTCTTATTCTCGCTCTTGAGTTCTATTTAGCGATCTCAAGAAAACAAAGATAGTCTTTCATCGATTCTCAAAAGAATCCATCAGTCAAAATGATTGTTTTCGGTGGAACTTGAAAACTCTTGTGCTAGTGTAGGAGCAACAACGAGAGAAAAGAAGAGTTTACCTCCTCAATGGCCATCGACGGATGTCATCACTTTCACTTTCTCGAGAATATCTCATCCAAGAGCTAGATCCTCCTCGGAATGTTCTTCTTCCGCAACCATGACCTTTTTGCTAGAGAACTTCTTGTCTCTTTTAGCTTGCCTTTCTCTTCTCTCCTTAAGACTCAAACTGGACAATCATCTTTCGAAGTGACCTTTCTTCCGCAATTATAGCATCTGTTGGTATCATCATCCCGATCACTTTCTTCTTTGGACTTGGAGTCCTTCTTTTCGGATGAAGATCCTTGACTTTTCAGTCCTTCTTCTTCTCGGTTGATCGTCCTCGGGGTTTCTTCGTACTGTGGTTCCCGTAATAGCTTTTGTATTTTCCAAATCTATTATTAAGTCCTGTCAAACCTTCTTGCCATCGATTGCAAGCTTTTCCTCAAGCTTCATCCCGATTTTTTTGGCATGGGGTTCTCGGACTCTCTAGTTTTCTTGTGTTTTATCTTTTGGCTTTTAAAGCCACATTCTTACTAGATGATGAATCATCTTTCTTTGTCGACCTTTTGGATTTCTTATCAATTACAAATTCATAGGCCTTCAAATTTCAGAGAAGACTTGTTGGTATGGCATTGAATTAATGTTCTTGGTGTTTTCAATCACCATTTGCATGAATATCTCATTTCTTAGAAAGACCTCTAAGAATTTTCAATGCAACTTCTCTTTGTGGATATTTCTTTTCCAAGTGCATTTAGATCATTCATGATGCTAGTGAATCGACTTCCAATTTGTCTATTGATTCACCATCATCCATTTTTAAAACTATCAAACTTTCCAATTGCCAACGAAAGTTTGTTTTCTTTTTATATGATCGTGCCTTGGCACATTACGCCTAGTGTATCCCAAATCTCTTTAGCAAGATTATGTTGAGAGATCGTTCCCATCACACCATCATCAATTGTATTGTATAGTGTGTCTTTTGCAAAGTAGTCTAGATTGACTAACTTTTCTCTCCTCAGAGTCGGGTTGGTCATCGACTTAGGAAATTTCGCTCTAGGATCAATTCTCTCATCTTACATTCCTCCAGGATTCACCACAATAAATCGGAATGGTCCTTGAGAGACCACTCTCCACATACGCTCATGTTTGGAATACAGATGAGCCTGCATTCTCAGTCTCCATAGATCATAGTTCTCCACCGAGAACATGGGAAGTTTTTTAGAAGACATTTTATCCGATCTTTTTTAAAAGAAAAAATTCAAACCAAATAAGATCGATTCAGATAGACCACAAGTATTTTTGAAAATAAAACTTTGGTCAACACAGCAGGTGGTCAAGTTGAACCACTGCTCTGATACCACTTGTTGGTCCCGGTGAAAAAGAGTCTTACACGTGTATGGGGGGGAATACACGTGCTCATTGTTTTTTTAAAACTTTATCTTACTGAGGTCACTTGGGTCGATAATCTCAAGATTAGGTTCGAGGAGACGCAGATATCGCTCGAAGTCAAAGTTCATCGAGACAGTGATCCCGAAGCCGCTTTTCAGATACCTCAGATAATCCTAACCGAGTCCTCGAAAGTCGTCGAGATCCCGAGTTGGTTGGATCGGATAACTAACTTCATCGAATCCTCGTAAGAGAGTTGATTTGGTAACTATCTGTTCTAGCTACTCACCGTATGAATGGTTGGCCCTTTAGTTTATACTCGTTTTAAGCTTTTGTCAAAACCTTCCCTTTATGAATTAGTGATTAAGCCGTGATTCAATTACATGCAACTTCGGTGGATTGATTTCAATCGAATATCATTGAAAAGTATGCTTTCAAAATCAAGTCAATGCAACAGGTTAAGCCATAGAGATAAGGAAAGCAATAAACAACACAACAATTATAGTGGTTCGGAGACTCAAGCTCTTACGGCCCACTCTCTCTCGATCCTCGTGAGAAATTCACTAATCATACGAACTTTCTCGACTACCTCGCCAGTAGTTTACTTACTCAACTCGCCCCGAGTTTTTCGACTACTCCACGAGTTTTACTTACTCAACCCGACCTTGAGCTTTCGACTACCTCCGTAGTTTACTTACTCAAACACAAACAAGCTTTAGGACTACCCCCTGTATCTTACTAACTTCTCCTCTAGAGTTTTTCGACTACTCCACGTAGTTTACTAACTCTTTACAACTCTTCTCACCAACAAACACACTCCAACTACCTTCTCCAAGGGTTTGGGGTTTTCTCGGTTGGTTTCCAACTAGGATGAGATATCCTTTACAATGAAGCACAATGCAAAGGGTTAGGATATCTCGACTAAGCTTTGGATAATTCTTATCAAGCTAGGCTTAGTATAGTGAGCTCTCTTCAATATAGAAGCACTTGGGAAATTCTAAGTTTTTCGAAAGTGCTTTAACTTTTGCAAGAATAAGTTTGAGCTCTTGAGTTGCGTATAAATTTCCCGTAACCTTACAATGTAGAGGGTCATCAGTATTTATAGGCATACACCAAGGTCACTCTTGAAAACTATCCGTTGGAGAGATAGCTTCGTGAGTTTCCTCTTATGGTGTGTGAGAAACTATATTTAGGGTTTGAAACTCCCTAACACGCGTTTTAGGCAATAATAACTTTGTCATGTAGCAGTCTTCACTTTTTTGCGATGCGGAACTTTTGTACATCGACATCTTTTTTCAATGACATCCACCGTCGATTGTCGATGATGGTACGATGTCGTCTTCCTCTTTTTGACTTTTGTCTCCGGTTAAAGGTAGACACCTTCAACGGCTCTTTTTTGGTTACAAACTCGAGTTTGATATAACCTTAACAACACTTCGACATAGTTCCTTTTATCCGCATTTGAATGTCTTGGCAAATATCTATTTTCTAAGGAATCGCGATCTTCTCAAGATTGCATCCGCCGGATAGATATATTCAATTGCCTCGGAACATTCAGGTTCATCGAGCATTCGGTATATTCGAAGTCTTGATAATTACCGTGCTTCAAATATTCTTGATCTTCAATTCTCGTCTTGATCTTGCTTCTTGAGTCTTCGAGTCTTGTGGTGTTACGAGTCTTGAGTCTTCGAGTCTCTTCGACCGATATATTGAATCTTCGTCTTCGAAGTCTTGGTTCCTCAAGATCTCATCGAGTCTTGATATCTCAGTTTCGATTTCGAAGTCTTGAAACCTTGAGTTTCATCATCGAAACTTCAGTTTCTTCATAAACATACTGAGTTCTTCAGAGTCTTCAGAACCTATTCTGAACTATATCTGCTGACTATACATTTTGCAGATAACATCCTGAATACTCTAAAACTGAATCCTGACTCAACTAACAAGATCATTCTGAACATGTCATACTCAGGGGTTTTGGGATCTAATCAAAATCATATATCTTTTATTAAATTCATCTCCCAACAATGATATAATTACGTTACTAATTCACAAAAATAACTTCTTAAAGAAAACCTGGGGTCTACTTATAATAATTCACAAAAGTAATAAAAGCCAATTTGTTATCCTGAAAAGGAATGAAAGGAAGGGATAATAAATCATTTCTTATCATTTCAAGTTTTTATTATTATTGATACATTTTTCTTCTAATTCGGAAGTTTGTACTCTATTTTTTTAATTTTAGTTGGATTATCCATATCATGTTCTATGTGATATTGCTAATATTAAAAATTATTTTTAAATTTTTTATATTATAATACATCTTAACAAATATATAAAAAAAATTAAATATATCATATATCCATACTATATTAAAAAGTGGCTAACCATTGAGAAATATTTTTGGACCACTTTGCCCCTTAAATATTTTAGATTGTGCAATTCAAGCCCTATTAACTCTCTTAACACAAGTAGACGGGAAGACACCGGGCAAACGTTAAAATATTCCAAACTCAAACTTAAACTACGAAACTCAAATGTCTACGACTGGAGATCGATGAGAACGAGCACGGCAGAGGCACAACGTCGAGAGCGCCGCAGGCGCGGGGAACGACGACTGGAGATGACAAATTAGAGAAGAGCGATGATCCAAGGATGAAATAAGGGCAAAGAAGATATGCATGGACCAGAAGGTATCATTTTCAATCTATCTTGAATCTATCATTTCTTTCCCATTTCCCATTTATCAACACAATCGCTTTTTTTCTCCAACACTGTAACATGTTTTTGCGGGTGGAAGATGAACAAGGTGGATGAGGAACCTGCTCCAAGACACTTTTTCAATACGAGTAATAGGGATTTGATTTTTCTTGAATTGTGGCAATTTGTTTGTTTCGATTATGAAAAATTGGCATCAATCATCATATCATTAGTTTGAATTCTTCTTTGATGTATGTGATATAGGTGTGGTCTCCAGAGGTATTTATTTAATTTTGGTGTCTGAATATTGATCTTATGTATGCTTCTTTGTATTTGCAATATGAGAAAGTTGCTTCTACTCTAAGTAAGTTGTTATAGTACTTTTTTACTCTTAATAAGTTTTCTACTTTTGTGTATATATAATCTTGTAGGTTGATTTTAGTTGAACATTTTATCAGTTTAAGGATTTTTATGCCAATCTAAATTCTAATATATATATATATATATATATATATATATAATTTTAATTCTAATTGTAACAAATTGATTAATGCATTCAAAGTAATTATTAGTTATTACCTATGATAGATGATCTTTTCAAGATTTGTATAAATTCATTTGCCTTTTTGCTACATTTGATGTGGATAGTGCACCACACATTTCGTTCAGGTAATTTGTTTGTTTAGATTATGAAAAATTGGCGTCAATCATCATATCAACTGAATGACCAATTTTTTCTGCTAAATAAAAAGAAAGTTATGAATTTTATGGGTTTCTTAATATCCAGGATAAATAGTACTTTGTTATTATGTATGGATTATATTTTATCATGTGTTCAGTAAAACTTAATATTTTGTTTGCTCTTAATTTGTTTATGTTGTCATCATTGTGCCACAACGACGTCATTTTTGTTTAGTTTTTGGCAAAAGATTACTCTCGCTACCTCGACTAAAAAAAGTATATGAGTTGTCGTTCTTCAAGTTTATGTTATGTTTATGTTTTCTGAGCCTTAAATATTTTGCTTATGTTGGTTCTTGTTCATTATTTTCTTTTATGATATATTACTATTTTTATTTTTTGAGCAATCATATGAAACATGTCTGTTTTAGTTGTGTACTGATTTTTATGTTGGCTGCAATTATACAGATCCTTCCCAACATCTCACAAAATTTGTAATTTTCTCTGATTAGATTCGATCTTGGTATACAATTTGAAACCGTTCAAATTGAATATTTTCAGAAGAAGAAGAATTATTGCTTTATCGGTGTATTGTTACTAAATTAGCGATAGTGATCGCATTTTCTGATGAGGTTTTTGCAGAATTTCAAGGACGTGATTTCCAGGAGTTTCAATCCTATCAAATGGTAGATCAACCTCATGTTTCTGAAATCCAGTATGATCACCAGAAAACCAAGCAGGTTTTAACTTGATATATTACTTTGTTCTCAATATTATTCCTCATTTTAATGAGTTTAATGATCTGTGTTTGATAGTTTGGAGATTTTCCGTTTAGGCAAAGACATATATCTTTTATGTTTTGATTTGTTTAGTAAATTTTCTTTTAATAATTGTGATGTTGTGATTTGTTCAGTAAAATTTCTCTTAATATTTTTGTTGCATTCATGGATACTCTTATAATTTTTGGAATTAACTTACATTTACTAAGCAGTAGTATTGCTGAAGCGAACACTGGGATGAGGAAGAATCTGAGCATCCCGTTGTTGCAAGCAATAAGAATGTTTTTTTTTCTTGCTTCACATTTTACTTGATAAGGTTAGGATCTTAAAGTATTACATTCTAAGTACCACTTTGTTGGGACTTATGTTCTTCCCAGTCTCAACATTTATAGAGGCACAATAATATTGATTATATATTTTGACTCAATATATGTAATTAACAGTGGACTATTCTTGCATTTTTGTAATTGTGCAAATATTTCACTTTTAATTCTGTATATCAATAACAGTTGCTTCCAGATTCTTTAAACTAATTTTATCCAATAGTTTACAGAAGTGAATTCTTCCATAATAACATTTGAAATGTATTTTGAGGTCTTCATTGTTAACATGATAATATCTTTATTAGCTTTATATAAATTTTATTTTTTTCCACTGCTGTGTTGGTCTGCTGAAAGTTACTGCTGAGAAATACCTTTTCATCTTACTCTTGTGACCTTCCTTCTTAGTTTTATTTCATTTAGTATATGGTTGCATACAGTTCATTCTGGTGCAGATCTCGACTTTGCTGCTACAAATTGCATGGGGTACAAAACTCAGGTAATTTTATTTAAAGTAATTCTTTGTTTAGCAAGTTAGTTTAATTCATCCACAATTCATTTAAGTGATCGTTAATTCCCACCAGGGGCAAGGCTGCAGATCTAAAACGCTTTGATTGGGTAATATTCTTCCTTTTAATTGAACTCTCCAATTTCTTTTTCCCATTTTCGTTATTTTTGTCCATGTTTTCTCCCTTTGTTTTCAGAATTTCTATCATCAAGCTATAAAAATCTAGGACTCAAGTAAATACTTTGAGTTACTTATTATACCATTAATTTAATGTACTCTTTCTGTGGTAGTTGAATAATCTAATTTTTCAAATGCTCACAAACTAAAAGAAGCAATTTTAGTATCTGATAGTTAGACTAAAATTGATTACTTTTTAATTGTTCAATAATAAGAGTTGAAGAATGTAGGTGTAATGTTTAATGATCTTACTCGAGTTTGTTCCATGACATTTAACTTACTCCCTCACTGTTTACTGAAAAAGAGTTTAGATTGGGTTTAGATTGAAGGATTTGGGAAATTGGAAGTCATGATAACAAATTCATTGACTGTTGTTTGAAATTGATATGTTTTGAGATTCACTGCTCTTTTGCTTTGAGTCACTGGAATATGTGCATGAATGAATTATGGATTTTCAATTACCCATGTTTGCTTTTATTTTGGCATGGGAGAATATATGTATGAGGCCACATTCATTCTTAATGTAGTATTACATTTGTATCCACATGAAAGATTGTTTACAAGATTTTCCCGTCCAAATGAATGATTGTTTACACAATTTTTGACTTTTGGGTTATAATAATATTCAATTTGATGTTTGATGTTCCTGGTAGATTTTTTAGGTATTTTATTTTAAGGTAATTTCTAAATTTTGTATGTGGAAGCTTCAATTTTCTTTATTTGAAAACGAATGAGTTTTGAAAAAAGGTTTTTCAAGATCAGTTCAAGTGACCACAAAGATTCTTCCTCAAGAACCGATGATACTCAAAAGCGATTGGAATAGAACCACCGCTCGATACCACTAAATTGTAGGTCCCGAACGGGTTTCGTCGAAGTCTAGAGGGGGTAATAGGGTGAATAGACTTGCACACAAAATTTTTTTTTCGTTCGGATCATCGGTGTGATTGCGGTTTTTTAGTTTAATGTGATCGAGTGCAAGAGTTGAATCGGTTTGGACTAATATCGACTTCTTGACCCTCGCTGCCGGAATCGGGTTGGGTATCTATCGAAATTTAATCGATTGTGGGTTTAGTTTGTACCGTGTGAAAAAACCGGTTTTATCAAATCGATTCTCGTCGATTTTCAATCGGTTTACTAAATTGTCAAAAGTGATCGGTTGGTAGGTTTGGATGTGCGATCGATATTAACTCATAATATGTATCTCTTTTTTTTAAGCTCGGTTGTGTGTAATAGTGTAAAAGCAAAGAAAGAAACAAGTAAATGCACACAAGATTTTTATAGTGGTTCGAATAATCGGTCCCCACGCCCACTCTTTTTATCACAAGGGCACCAACTAAACCAACTTAACCGATGGACTTAGTTTAATGTGTTAGTCCAACACCCAACAGATGTTTAAAGAGTTCACACTCAACCGATCTTAAAATCGAGAACTAGAATCCCTATGAACGAAATCTTGCAAAACAAACTTAACCTAACTTTTGAGTTTGGGTAAAGATTTGTTGTGGTTCAACCGAAATCTATCCTAGTGTTTATGTAGCCAAAAAGCTAGAGGATGAGATTTCTATGCTAAGAACAATGGGATGAACACTTAGAAATAATCTTCAAATTTTGTTTCGTGCGGGAACTTTGCTATAGTTTGAGCTTCTTGATGATTTCCCGTCATGCTCACTTTGAAGAGCAATCCCATATTTATAGACCTCGAAATCAAAGAGCCGTTGGAGAGTAATTTGAATTTCCGGCTATATTTGGTAGGTTTGTAGGATTTGATGTGACGTGCTTCCAATTACGGCGTGGCCGAAGGCATGATTAGCGTCGTTTGTCTCCGCAGCGTCGAATCCCGCATTGTCAGCTCTTTTTGCGCACGTGTCGCTCTCTCATTGGCTTCACGAGTACATCATTTCAGTATTTGTCCAATTAACGTTTGATATTCTTCTTGTAGAAGATTCATATGGTCTGGTGTACCATTTTGGTTAACACCAGGTGTGAGATGACCGATCGAGATAACCGATCGATCTTCGATAGAGTCTTCGATGCGCATTGTCTTAGCACAATTTGCGGACTCTACCGATGTAGGTCTTTTGGTCTTACGGAAGTCTTCCTCGATCTTGAGGTTACTATCCGAGTCTCGATGTCTTCGGTCATCTTTGAGTCTTGTGTTTCTTCTTGAGTCTTCGGTTTCTCGAGTCTTGAGGTTTCTCGAGTCTTGATTTCTCTTCAAAAAGTCTTGAGTTTCTCCGAGTCTCGTGTCTTGATCTTCACCTGATCATCTGACTTCTTCTTGTCTTCTGATCATCTGACCTTATCTGGTCATCTGATAAATTGACCTGACCTATACATATTGAGTTCCCCCTCAATATGTGACCTATCTTTTACATCAGCTATCTATACATTTCAGTTGGTCATCTTAATCTGATTCTAAGTCATCGATGATTCTAACAACCGATTTGGTCCTATTACAACCTGTTTTGGAACTTCCATCAAAACTAAATACAAATTTCCCAACAATTTCCCCTTTTTTTGATGGAACCAAACTACTTAATCAGAAAAACAGATAACAGAAGAAGAAATTCAGATAATGTAAAGTAGTACACACTTCAGAAGACAATGAGATGTTGTCTTAGAATCAGAGAGATAGAATATTTTATTCAGATAGGTGTGTGCATTACGGATTACATAAAACGTACCTATCATCTGATTCCAAGTTGTCTTTTTCAGCAGTATTTGAACCTTTGAAGTTCTTTGGGGATGTCAAACATCTTGTACATCCTTTGCATCAGCTTGTCCAGATCTTCTCTTCTATGGATCCCTCATTTGTCAGCAAATCCATAGTAAACATCCTTGAATTTTAGAGCATCGAGCTTGTTATTTGGGCGCAAAGGTGGAAGAAGTTGTTCGAAGGGAGGAGCTTCAGGTATCAGTGACATGATCTTCCCTTCCTTCATCACAACCTGGTAGAAGTGTGGGTACTTTGTTTCTAACCAATTCCGGAATTCATCATCATTTTTCGACCGGGTCTTGATGAATCGGAATTATCTCCAAGATGTACACGTCCACACAACCATTTCGCTCTGTCTGATCCCGTGAAGGCAAATTGATAGATCTGGCGAACGCATGATGATGTCTTTCTTTGGTGCGGAAAGGCTTTCTCTTCCCAAGCAATCTCTCTGCTGAAAAATAGAAACTATTTCATTCTTTCTCTTCCTCCGGATGTATGCGATGTTTAGTCCCTTAGCCTCTGCCAACTTCACGCTTCTTAATGGCAGCCTCTTTTTATTCTCTGATTCTGGTTTGCTCTTGAACTAATTCCGGGAGACATCGACTTTTGGTAGAGATAATTGCCCTTGTCTCGAACCCAGCAGTAGCTTTCAACATCTTGCCCTTGCCTTTCTTTCTTTTTTGCCTTTCGTTCTGTTCTTCATCTTCTTTAAAAATTTTTCTTCATAAGTTCAAGGCTCTTGGCCCGATCATCGATAAACCATCCTTTTCTTTGTCACGGAGAAGAGAAGTCTTCAATTTTATCCACTCTGGCAAGAACATCCGAAAAGAGAAATCTTACCTTTCGATGATCTCTTTCCTATGTTGCTCTAAAGACTCTTTTAGTTCAGCAACAAGATCAGTAGATGGAGTGGCTTTAGGCAAGTCGAATTAAATTTACGGAAAAACGCAATGGTTGCCATCGTATGCAGGTTTTTCTTTTTCTCTCTTTCCCCCTTTTTGGTTTCATCAAAAGGTTGGGCGCGACCGCGATTTGAGCATTAAAGCGCCTTGTCATCTCCCTCGAGTTCCTCAACAAACAAGAGGAGTGATCGGCGAGCGATTGATTCGAAGGTCTTGAGGAGTTAAGCGTCTAAGAGCAATTCAATATCCTTCCTTGCTCGTTCTGTAGAAGCTACAAAATGCTTCCAACCCATATCCATGTGGTTGTCAGTCTTCTCCAGGGATGCCCAGACAATTTCTAGTAGAACCTGTGTTTCATTGAGCATGTCCGTCTGAACTTTGAGTTTATCAGACTGGAGAGTGAGCTTCTCTGCAAGAGGATTAACTAGTTGCATCACATAAGAAAGAATGCATTGTGCATCTGTGTGAGCTTTTCAACTGTGAGACTCCGTTCTCTGTCAACCAGTTTTGTTTGCTCTTCTTCAAAACGCTAACAACAGATCTGCAGGAGAATTATTTTTGTGAATTTCTCTTCAATGGCGCCCTTTACCCCATCCCGAATTTTCTCATTATTAAGATCTAGGGTATCGGAGCTCAAAGATAGCGATGATCCAGTGGGATGTTGATGCCTTGCCAAGTTGGGTCTCATCTGCAGCACCCATTCTTGGTTCATCGGCAGCTCTCTCAAGACAAGTAGGAGGTTGTACATTCTCCTCCCTATTATCAGCAATCCCGAACCTGTCATGAATCAACCATCTGATATCATACTCAGAGGTCAATTCAACAAAGACTATCAATAAAAAGGCACTCTCCAAACACTTCATCTCGGATCCACAAAAAGTCGGTAGCCGGAGATTTCATGAGGATCGAAACTCCTCGATGCTTTTCAATGATATCCCTCGAACACAATCTCTTTCTATCCGGTGTTGGATTCGGGGTGTTGATCCAACTCGAGGCCTGAGTCGATTGAGAGACTCCTTGATTTGTTGCTTCATAATTCTAATGATGGGGCTTTTCGAATCGGTGAAGCAAGCGCAGTTACGGTGTTGAAGGATTATGAGAGATGGACCTGCGTTTGTCGGATCTCTCGGGTTCTAGTATCTTTTCCGGAGATTGGGAGTGAGGTGGGGATATACGTGGTTCACTGGTTGTATGGTGTTGCGGTTTAGGTTCGTTTACCACTTGTTGAGGGGGTTCAGTTTCCTGAACAGGTTCATTGGTTGGGTAAGTGGGAGATTTGGGTGAATGAGGTGATCTGACTGGTGAGGGTGAGGGTGAGAATGTTTTTGTGGGGAGGGTGGTGGTGATAATGATTTTTGAGGAGAGGGTGATGGCGATTTGGAAGTGGGTGTAGGTGATCTTTCCTTATGGAAGATTTTTCTTTGAGAGGCCGAGAATCGGATGGTGATTCTCCTTAGAGTGCTCCGCCGGTTCACAACAGATTCTCTCTCCTTCTCTCCGAGCATCTGGGTTCGTCTTTTTTAACTCCACTTTGCGGTGTGCTCAGAACCGATCGCAATCTCCTTTCTTGCCGATTCGACACCCGAATCGGATCCTCTCAGATCTTGTGAACTTCTTGAACAAAACTAGGAGCAGTCTTTAGATGAGAAGTGACTCTCTTCTCGGCGTTTAGTTGAGCATCTGGTTTCTTGGCGAAGTCCTTCCTCTTCAACCTTTTTCTCTCGAAATGGCGTTCCTCGATGACGCCGATTGTATCGAAGATCACAGTTGCCTTTTCTTTTCCCTTCTTTTTCTCCCTTTGGTTTGGGCACATAGGAGTAGGATCCTCATCGAATGACCAAACCAGCAGAGTCTCATCCCCGCCCCAAGATGTCCTTGTGCTTTTGCTTGATTAACCTTCGTACCATTCTCATTCCATTCATAATTATTCAAAATTGGCTTATGCGATAGAATGAATGAGATTTTGTGCATGAAGGAGCACTTGGAAGATAAGCACACTTCATTCCTCTCGGTCGATCGAATCGAACTTTCCGAAGTCTTTTTAAATTGATCTTTGCCTTGAACATACCCAACCAATCCATATGAGGAAGCCTTCTTGATGATCATCAATACGAACGATCTTATAAGAGGTGATCAAGATCAAGGCGAGGTTGAGCACAAAATCACCTTCTGAACAATCTCAAGGAGAAGGCGATATTTCCTCTTCAGGTAAGAGGCTTTGACATTCATTGTATTCTCCTTATTTGCTGGCCTCAATAGCTCGACTTCAAGAAAGTTCTTCTCTCCTACATCAGTTGTGTAGGTTTCTGGGTTGATGCTTCCTCGAGTAAGACCAAAGATTCTCTGAAGATCATCATTCGAGACTCGTACTTCCAATCCTCCAATGGAAGAAATCAAATTAGCATCAATGTCCTCGTCCTTCTATAGATTATACAGAAATTCTAGGGCTTCATGAGTGTAGACTATGTTCTGATGTCTAGAGCAATATTGTTCAAGACCACAAGCTCGCAGGCACTCCAAAATTTCCAGCGATTCAGGATTTGAGATGACCGAGAATACTACATATTTCTCATCAATGATATCCTTCTTCATTGATGCGAAATTGCAGAATTTTTTCCCTTGGCCCTTTCGTGCAACAAGGTGTGTCATTTCTGTATGATATGCAAATTGATATTAGTTTGAGTAAACTATTTCAATAAACTCAGTCAAACCAGCAATCTAAGCATGAATTAAGCAAGTAAGCATATAGATCGATGCAGATATAAATTATAGGCACAGCAACACGATTTGTAAACCTAATAACCACTATGAGTGAGTTTATGCAGTACTTAAAGAAAAAATTACCAGATATTGATTCGTTGGTTTGAAAAGTCGTGAAAAATAGAAAATAATTTCTGAAGATTTTGAGAGTTTGATCTTTTAAGAAATTGAGAAGACGAAGAAGTGGAAAGAGGTTTTCTGAGAAAGATTTGGATTTATATTATGCGAGGGAAACCTCTTTCACAACTTCCCATAAGTACTCAAGTGTCCGTGTTTTGAAATCAATGGCTGAGATTAGTCGGCCGAAAAGTGTTTTAATCGCACGGTTGAGAAAAGTAGTCTTCTCATATTTTGGACTTGAAAATTCGCAATAAAACGCATTAAATACATATTCCCATGTCCGCATTTAATGTTTTGCAGTGCATTCGTCACAAAGTTAAGAAAAACAGTAGTAAAAGCCAATTTATTTAAATAATGCATATAAGATGTTCAGAAAAGGGATAAATAAGAAACGTATCTGATTGATTGATATTGTAATCAATCAGTTACCACTATGATCTGATCTGGTTGGCTTGATTATTGTTGACCTTACTGATGGTAGCCTATAGCTTAGCATTTCCCAACAATATTCCACTCATCTGATCAGATTCCTGTTTGATCCAATCTGATACTTATCTTATCCACTTATCTGATCCTCTTCAATATTCAGTCTTCTTCTATTCAGGCCACGTTTCCTAGGCATTTGAGTCATACTCCCGCCAAAGCATTTACTTTGGGGAGTCAAAAAGTTGTCTCGATTCCCAAATCAGCGCGATTTGACACTCCGTAATAATGGTATAGATACATTGTGATTACTCACACCGTCAACTCATCCAACCATCAGTCGCGTGTTTCTCACGCGTTGTCGATGCAAATTTCTCTTAAGGATCTTTGAGAAAATAAATTTGCACCTATACCCCTGCTTTTCTCCTATAAATTGGCCTGGGGTTTTAGTCAAACAACACAACATAAACCATTCATCCTTTGTGTTTAGCTTATACTCCATGATTTCCGATGAATCCCTTATTTTCGGTGAAACTTCCGGCAAAAGCCTTTAACCCTTCTCAAATGATTCCAGCTTCTCAAATCAACCATGTGTGTTCCTTAACGCTACTTTCGTCGTCATCGAAGATTACACATACAATTATTGTAAAGCTTCTCTACCACCGAGGCGGCGGATCTGCTATAGCAAATGAGAAGGCACTTCTCCTAACCGTATCATGGTTTTAACCTTGTGTGCCTATCGAGATGCGGAATTAGCATCAACAGACTCGATCGATACAAAACATGGGTTTGGTATACGGTCTAGATCGGACAATAGCTGATCTTCGTGATATCAAACTCAATATTTACAGATGCGACATTAGTGTCAAGATGGTCTTTGATTTGCATCTTTTGCACTTTTGTCGCATTTAACAGCTGGAGAGCCCATTGATTTCAGGTCTAGGGGCTCCTGGCTTAGAAATCCTTCAAGGCCGCTCTCGCTCCTCACTCCGAAGCTCTGAGGGTGGCTCAGGATTATTTCAAAGCCTCTCACGCCCCTTTTAGGGTCGGGGGAAAATGAGAGGATCATGCTCTAAAATCTTTAAAACCTCTCTCCCCCCATTCCTAGGGTTAGGCTTAGGGTTTATGGTTTATGGTTTATGTACTGACCTCCGGGTCCTTTTGTACTTGTAACTTGGAATGTAAATCTGACCTCTGGGTCCTTATCAATGAAAAGTTCTATTATTTCATTGTTGTGTTGCCTCTACTTACTTATGTGATTTGTAGCCTTAACCTTATACAACTTGCTTGTTGAACGTAGCTTAATCAATATAAAGTATAACCTTTCAATCTGATCAGTTCCCCGTGTCGATATACCTTAAACCGTCGATCCTTGTCCGATTTTTACGACGGCTCCTTATCTGATCTTCTGATAGGCTCCTTGTCTGATCTTCTGATCGGCTCCTTGTCTGATCTTCTGATCAGTTGAGATTCCAAACTCAACTGATTCTTCTTAACCTGGTTAGTCTCTTAACTAAATTTGGTTTTTCGAGACCGATCCACCAAACATTTCTGGTGCACTTTCTCAGAGATCCAGAAGCCCTAGCTCATTGCATAATTCTCTGAATCTGATCTCAGCTAGTGGCTTGGTTAAAATATCAGCTTTCTGTTTATCAGTATGGATCTTTTCCATTCTGATATTCTTCTTTTCAACATGATCTCTTATAAAATGATGTCTGACATCCACATGCTTGCATCTTGTATGTAGAACAGGATTCTGAGTGATTGCAATAACACTATTACTGTCACAGAATATAGGTACGTTCTTAGCTACAATGTTGTAATCCCTCAGCTGCTGACATAGCCAAAGCAGTTGGGAACAACGTTTGGAACATGACCATATATTACGCCCAAGTAGTAGATGTCATGAATCGATGTCCGCTTTGAAAAACCAAGAGATCAATTTACTACCTAAAAAACCGACATGTACACGAGGTTGATTTTCTTGTCGATTAAAAGAACCTCCGTGAATCGAATCGAAACCCACTAAGCTCTAGATTATCATCGATGGGTAAAATAAACCAAGGTTTATTGTTCCCTTCAGATACTTAAGAATCCGCTTAGCTGCTTCCAGATGGCTTTTCATTGGATTTACCTGAAATCTGGCACATACACCTACTACAAAAGTGATATCTGGTCTGCTGGCAGTCAGGTATAGTAAAGATCCAATGAGAGCCCTATATTCTTTCTGATTAGTTTTCTGACCATCCTCATCTGGATCCATCTTGAATCCAGTCATCATAGGAATTTTGGCTTCCTTACTATTCTAAACTCCAAACTTAGCCAACAAATTCCTAGTGTACTTCCCCTGGCAGATGAATATCCCTTCTGTACTCCGCTTAACTTGTAAACCCATAAAGTAATTCATCTAACTCATCATGGACATCTCGAACTTCCCTTGCATCAGTTTACTGAACTTTTCACATAAACTCTTGTTGGGAGATCCGAAGATGATGATGTGTCACATAAATCGAACCATCGAATATCTTCTCCATCTTCTATTCTGGAATAAGGTTCTGCCCACTATTCCTTTAGTGAAACCGTTGTCTATCAAGAATGGAGAGAGTGTATCATACCAAGCTCGAGGAGTTTTTTTAGGCCATAAAGAGCTTTTCTTAAACGGTACACACGATTAACCATGGAGTTTCTTTTTTTCAAAGCACGGAGGTTGTTCAACATAAACTTCCTGTTCAAGAAAAATCCCTAGTACCCTGTTTTAAGAATGCTCTTTACATCCATCCGACATGAATAAATCCTCGTGGGCAACAAATATGCCAAAAACAACCGAATGACTTCTAGGCGGCGGGATCGGTGCAAAGGTCTCATCATAATCAATTCTTCCGATTGTGAATACCCCTTAGCAACAAGTCTTGCCTTATTTCTCGGTTATGACATTATTCTCATCTCTCTTGTTCTTGAAATACCCACTTTGTGCCAATCACATCTTGATGAGTTGGTCTGTCCACCCGATTTCAAACCCGATTCCTCTCAAATTGTTCATTCTTCTTACATGGCTAGAATCCGGCTTGCGTCTTCAGAGCTTCCTCTACTGCCCGGTTGGCTCCTTTAAAGACAGATAACAACAATACATGGCACTTTCACCAATCGATGTCTAGTTTTGACTCTATCGAGATGGGTCTCCGATGATCGGTCGGTTGGATGACCGGTTATCCAGTCCTTCTTTTTCCGATGTGCATCTGTTTTGGAGAACATCATCCTCTTTCGATAGTAGTTCATTACTAGTGATTGGGAGTGGTCGTAAAACGATCCACTTGATATGGACATGTCTCGGTGATGTTGGACTCATCATGTCTTTGATGTCCGTCATCTGAAGTAGGAACTTCAGTGTTCCCCCCGAAACCAGATGGTTCGATTGATCTTGTCTCGGTTGTACCGGCTTCTTCATCGCGGTTATGCGTACCTTAGTGGTCCGATTGACTGGTGAATCGGCAAAGATCAAGTTCGGAATATATCTTTATTACGTTGTTCCGATTCTTTCCCCTTGATACTTAGCTGATCCATTTTTTAATAAACGTATCGTCAACTGTTGATGCGGGTAATCTTTGTTCCGGCAACTTTCTCTTGTTGAAGATGTCACATCAAAGACCACATGAGGAGGTGTTTCTTCCACAACTAGGGTTACTTTGTTGTAAACCCCGAAAAGCCTTATTTGGATGAGGAATATCCTAAGAATATACCCTCATCCGACTTGGCCTCAAAAGTCTTCAAACGACTTCTTCCCATTGTTGTGTATGAAATATTTGCACCCAAAAACATGGAAGTAAGAAACACGAGGTTTTCTGCCCTTCCACAGTTCATAGGGTGTTTTGTAGTGAGCCTTAGTGAGAGAACATCCTGCTCGAGTGTGGCATGCGATATTGATGGCTTCGCTACGTAAACGGCTTGTGTTGCATGTTCGGCTAACATAAGCAAGCGAAACCTTTCCTTGAGTGTTCTGTTTCTCCGCTCGCTACTCCATTTACATTTGTAGGCGTTCTGAAAATGGCGATGTCTCATGATGTATACCAAACTTAGAGCAAAAATCAGTAATAAAAGAGTTCAGAAATTTTGTACCTTTATCTGATTAGATTTTCACTATACTGACACCCTTTCCGTTTTTGTAGTTTCTTGGCTTTGAAGAGGTATCTTTGTTGTTGTCTCATTCTTCTTATATAAGAATACAACCCGAGTAAACTTGGAATAATCATCCACGATTACGAAGAGTATATTTGTGTCCGTGAGATCGACCGGTGTAATAATTTTTATAGGGTCCGAATAAATCCATATGGAGCAGTTGCAATACTCTGCTAGATGCTGGTCCAGGTATTCCCTTGAATGAGGCTTTAACATGTTTTCCCTTCTGACATGCGGCACATGTCTGATCCTTAGAGAATACCTCATTCGGAAGTCCCTCAACCAAAGACATCCTTGCTATTTTGTTAATAGTTTTAAAGTTCGGTGACTCATTCTTTTGTGCGAGCTAACTTAATATGAGGATAGATTTTACTTTTGGAACTCTTAACAATCAGGCATGCATTTCTTGGGCAACTGTTCCAATCTGCAGTGTAGATCGTTCCTTTCCTTGAACCAGTTTGCAAGACTTGTTGAGTAGCTCAATTCCTTATAGTACATTGATCACTCAAGAGAACTCAACACTGAATCCGTTGTCGCAGAATTGTGATACTGATAATAGGTTATGCTTTAAACCTTCGACATACGAGACTCAAAGAATTTGTACATCATCATTCTCTAAGGTTAGAATCCTCCTGGTAAAACCAAAGTTATCATCACCAAAGAGTACACGTGGGCCTTCTTGTTCTTTGTAAGAGCTAAGGAGATGTTTGCTTCGGTCATGTGCCTTGAGCATCCATTATCGATGTACCGGATAGTTGCTTGTACACCTCCTTTGTTGCCAAACCCACCTTGAACCGCAATCAAATCAGTTTTAGGTACCCCTTTAGGATTGGGTCTGAGGGGTTAGAGTTGGTTTTAGGGATCCATACAAAACAGGCAATTCTATTGTGTCGGATAGATCGAAGGCCCTGATTTGTCTCCATAAACATCGACATAATCATACATCTCTTTATATGCATTTTGATTAGTATGATTCTTTTCATGCGAGCCTTGAGTGAATCGAGAAGACTTGGGATTTTTTCCTTACAGGTTTGTCTTTTTTTAACCCGGTGGGGCTCGGTGCAAAGAACCCTAGGGTCTCGATTATAAGGGTAGGTATGATCGCTACCATTAAAAGATTCATATCTTTTTGGCATAAATTGTCTTGGCGGTTTACCTTTAGCTTGCTTGTTAGGCGGTGACCACGATTAGGTTTGATTAGATTTCTTTTTTCGACAGTTGTTTTTTTCGATACTATTCTGCCGATCGAGTTGAGGTCTTCTTGAAAAGAACTGGGTTCTTCGTTTGAGTCCTCGGTGATGCTTAATCGATTAGGTTCCATTTATGTTACCTTTCTGATTAGGCACTTGCCTTACTTGTTCAGCAGGTCGCTTTCCCTTATCAGATACATATTTTGCTTTCTGTGTATCTATGTCAAAAACTCGTTTGATTACACCTTTTTGAAGTGAACCAGATGGGGCTTTTGAGGATGTAGAAGGGTTTTCATACCCAATTCCCTTCTTGTTAGTTGGCGTTCGTAAATAGTTGTTCATATCCCTAAGCGATTTTTGAAGATTTTGAAAACCTCTATTGTTTTTCGTAAAAGCTATCCTCGATGAGATTTCGAGACTCTCATGTAGTCGGAAGAGTTCATCAAACTTAGCTTGTAGGATTTTAAAATCATTAGCTTGTTGTTTGTTGATTGCTAGTTGTTCTTTAATCCGCTTCTCCTAATCAGAAGATTTAACTTTTAACTTTCGGTTCTTGATTTACCTTCAAAGCAAGGCTTCAATCGATTTCGATTCGATTGTTTTCTTGACAAAGATTCTCTTTAACAAAAGTGAGTATTTTTTATCCTTAGCTTATCGTTTTCAGAAAGCTTCCACTATTGTATAAGTGTCTCTGCGTTAGAGATCATCAAGCAATTTTCTAAGAATAGAGCTAGAGAACAAGTCAATCTCTCCAAAGTGTTCTTAATTATAGTTTTTGGTGTGAAACCGAAAGAGTAAAAGAAAGGTTTAGAGGTTACCTCAGATTGGTCTTCCTCCTTAGCCATCAGACATATTTCATCATCTGAAGAGAATATCAAATCATCATGGTCGTAGAAATCATCAGCGTTGCTTATCAGACAAAAGTCCTCTACTGATGAGTAGCTTATAATCCTCGAAGGCGGGATAGGAATCATCAATTCTGACGCGTCAAAGAACTAACCATTTTTGTCTCTATAGTGTTGCTCTCTTTTGTTCGCTTCTCTTCTCTTTCTCTTGGAGTCACCCCAAGATACGGGCAATCAGCCAAGAGAATGACCCGGTTTTTCATTAAAAGTTGAAGCATGTTCCACGATCCACGGAACTATACGCGCCAGTGAGTCATTCCGTCTGTAAGATCTGTCGGTGACTTTTCCTTCGATTATGTCGAACTTCTTCTCTCATATATGTTGTCTCTTCTTTCATCGGGACCGATCATCTCTTTTCTTATCTTCTCTGTGATCCCCGGTCATCGATCCGTCTTTTCGGAGATCTGTCACCGCCTCCTATTTCTTCCTCTCTTGTCTTGATAATCCTGTAAAATCTGCGATACTTACCAAGTTGAATGTTAGATTTTTCAAGTTTTCTCGTTAGCAAAGCGATCTGCTTGCGCTTGTTTTGGCTTATAATGTTCCCAGCGAGGTTGTTCAAGCCTTTGATTTGTTGTTGGTCGCTTTGAATGCAACTTTTGATTTTGATGTGGAGGTGTGGCTTCAACAAATAATTTCGTCTTCTTCTTCTTGCCCTCTTTTGATCGGATCGAACTCATGGGCTTTAAGACTTTCTTTTCGCTTGGCTTCATCTTGACAATATCTCGACAAATCGATTGATTGATTCGGACTTTCATGTCCCACTTCTTGGTAAGAGATCTCAAGATCTTGTAATTGATGTCTTATTATCGACATCTCTCGTCCAAGTTCTCGTAGCTTGTTGAGTGACATGGTGATTCTCCCATCGAGCTCATTGATGGTTTCATTTGGCAAAACATCTTAAGTTTCTCGAATTTCACCGATTAATTTTGCGATCCGCTATCTTTAATCGATCATTTCCTTCACATTATCTCGCAAAAGCGTATCCCACATCATTTAATTTTGTCTTGAGATACTTTATCTTTTCTTTGGTTATCTTATCCATGGTCTTCATGATTATATGCCTGGCTATTGTATCCAGGGTGTACAGCTTTCTTTCTTTTGTATCCATCAGGGAAGGACTCTTTTGGACAAGGCTTCCAACTGCAAAATCTGGATCACCTCCAACAGCTGGGTTGTCATGATAGATGATAGTGGGTCCTCGTTCAATAACTTCCATCATTCTACGCTTTTATTGATCCCGGATGGTTGCTCGTATATATATTGTCGGTCTGCATACTCATCAATGGAAAATTTAAAGGCAAATCATGATACATACCAGAGGTATTATCCATGCTGATAGTGATTTTGAAAATGAATGAGTTTTGAAAAAAGGTTTTTCAATATCAGTTCAAGTGACCACAAAGATTCTTCCTCAAGAACCGATGATACTCAAAGCCCGATTGGATTTGTAGAACCCACCGCTCTGATACCACTTGTAGTGTTGGGGATTATCATTCCCCAACATGTAGGTCCCGACGGGTTTCGTGAGGGCAGAAGTCTAGAGGGGAAGGGTGAATAGACTTCTGAAAACTTTTTCGTGCAGATCAGATGTGATTGCAGTTTGCCTGATCAGAGTGCAAGTGAATCAATTTGGGTGATATCGACTTCTTGATCGCACCGAGGCGGATCGGTTGGGTATCTATCGGTTTTAATCGATTGTCGGAAGCTAGTTTTACCCGTGTGAAAAACCGGTTTATCAAATCGATTCTCAAGTCGGTTTTCAATCGGTTGACTAAGTTATTGGTCGATCGGATCAAATTTGGTTGGTGCGCATCGATATTAACTTTCGTAATATGTATGCGATTTTAAGCTCGGTTGTGTGTAATAGTGTAAAAGCAAAGAAAGAGCAAGTAAATGCACACAAAATTTTTATAGTGGTTCGAATAATGGGTCCCACGCCCACTCTTCCCTATCTGAGGACACCAACTAAACCAACTTAACCGACTGGACTTAGTTTAATGTGTTAATCCAACACCCAACAGATGTTTAAAGAGTTCACACTCAACCGATCCCAGAAATCAGAACTAGAATCCCTAGTCTGAAATTTTGCAAAACAAACTTAACCTAACTTTTGAGTTTGGGTAAAGATTTGTTGTGGTTCAACCGAAATCTATCCTAGTGTTTATGTAGCCAAAAAGCTAGAGGATGAGATTTCTATGCTAAGAACAATGGGATGAACACTTAGAAATAATCTTCAAATTTTGTGTTCTTCGTGCGGGAACTTTGCTATAGTTTGAGCTTCTTGATGATTTCCCGTCATGCTCACTTTGAAGAGCAATCCCATATTTATAGACCTCGAAATCAAAGAGCCGTTGGAGAGCAATTTGAATTTCCGGCTATATTTGGTAGGTTTGTAGGATTTGATATGGCGCGTCTTCCAATTCTGGCGTGGCGAAAGGCATGATTAGCGTCGTTTGTCTCTCTGTTGTCGAATCCGCATTGTCGACTCTTTTTTGCGCCCGTGTCTCTCTCTCGTTGGCTTCACGAGTACAACACTTGATGATTTGTCAATTAACGTTTGATATTCTTCTTGTAGAAGATTAAGTATGGTCCAGTGTACCATTTTGGTTAACACAGGGTGTGGTGACTTTGATCGAGATAAGCGGTCGGTCTACGATAGAGTCTTTCGATGCAGATTGTCTTAGCACAATTTGCGGACTTCGTTGTCTGATGTAGGTCTTCTAGTCTTCTTGATCTTACGGAAGTCTTACGATCTTGAGGTTACAACGAGTCTCGGTGTCTTGGTCATCTTGAGTCTCCGAGTTTTCTCGAGTCTTCGGTTTCTCCGAGTCTTTCAGTTTCTCTCGAGTCTTGATTTCTCACGAGTCTTCGGTTTCTCGACGAGTCTCGGTGTCTTGATCTTTTTTGATCATCGACTTCTTTGTTTTCGACTTGTTTAGTCTACGATCATCGACCTTATCGGTCATCCGATAAATTGACTTTTGACCTATACATATTGAGTTCCCCTCAATATGTGACCTATCTTTACATCACTATCTATACATTTAAATTTGGTCATCTTAATCGATTCTAAGTCATCGGTCATTAATGAATCATTGGTCCTATTACAACCTGTTTTGGAACTTCCATCAAAACTAAATACAAATTTCCCAACAAAATATATAATTCATTTGAATCAATGTCCATGATTATTAGAGGGACAAAAACTTGTCTACTCTTACTTCAAGATTTTGACTTTTGGTGTTTTCATTATTTTATTCTCTAGATTGAGGTATTGCAGAAGTTGTCTTCGATTAATCTTTTAGTTGTTTCAACATATGGGTATGTGGTTGTTCGACTAATCAATTGGTAAGAACATGTCAAGTTCTAGATATTTTTTTGTGTGATCAACTTTTACATCTGCTTTATAGCTGTTGAAAGTCATTTGTTTTGACATACTAGAAGACATGTGAAAAAAGGTTTTGATGCTGCCCATTTGTTGTTACCTATAAATACTGAGCTTCATTGATTGGATGAATTCAACTGAATTTGTAATTTTATGTTACTGAATTAATCTTGTACTCACCTTGATTCTTATAAAAAAAATTAATCATCAACATTTGGACCATCAATATTTCCACCAACAGTCTTCTCCAAATATAATAATATATATGGAAGAATGCAAGAGAAACATTGTATAAGAAACATAAATTTAAACTTAAAACGAATTTTAAGGGCATAAAAGGAGGTTCAACTTAATGAATTCTACAATTATTTATTTCTTATTAGCTACTTATGTGTGACTTGCTACACATGTGGTAAAATCCTAATTCAAATAAAATATATCACATGATTTCATATATCTTCTAATCCCATATCACTATAAATCGGCTCTCCTTTATGAGAAAAGAGAAATTATCCCTACTCTGCTTTTATAAAACCTCTCGTATTTATTCCATTTCAATCTCCCGCTCGCTCTCACAATCAGGCCCTCCAAGCTTTCGTTTTTTCGTCTTCACAAGAGGCCGAGCTCTCAGAATTCTGTACGTCTCTGTAAAATTGGATGCCGTTGATCGAATTTTTTGCGTAAATTTTATATCTTAGGGGATTTTTGCTAGTTTAATGCATTGTGATTTTATCTCTAACCATTGATTTAGGGTTTTTAGACGGGGTTTTCAGTATTAAGTTCTTGTGTTTCTTTTCCAATCTGAAAACCGTTAACACGAGTCTATATTGGTGAAAGAGCGGTAGTTTTTTATTGGGCTTCTGGTTTATCGTGGTGTGCGCTCAGATTGTGTTTACAATTTCATATATAATCTAGAGGCAGGAGTATCATTGCTATATGCAATTGTGTGTGTGTGTATAGAGCAATTTCTTTGTTTTCTACTGAATCAGATTAGGTCCTGGCTTAAGAGAAAACATAGTGCCATGGTGGAACTAGAATTTAATTAAGAAACATTGAAAATTTAAGAATATATGGTCAGTTGGCTGCTGCATGGCTTTTCCTTTTCGCCGTGTTTTCTTCGCTTTTTTTAGAAAAAAATTAAATTACTTGTTGCCAAGGTAAGAAGAGTAATTAGACTGATAATATTTCTTCTTTATGCTCCTTCATTTTTCTTTTAGATAAAGTTTTACTTAGCGCCGTCATTCATAGCCTTATTGATACTACACTAGGTGAAATGCACTAGCTATAATATTCACCAGGCTCCAGCTAGATACATGTGGGGTGTGTATTATTAAACGTTACTATTGTACGCAATGTATTTCACCGGGTTTAGCATGTACATGGCCTCCATTCATTATGTTTTCATGTATGCTTTGGGGTAATGATTTTTAATTGATGATGAACTGGTGATAGTTGGATTTCGCTGTTTCCTGTGAATTTTGTTTTTTGGTAAATGGTGTAGAAGTTGTGTGAATGCTTGTAGTTTCAAATTTAGTTCCCTTATTATATGTTCATTTAAACTTCTTTGATGTAAAAATTGATGGAGGACTGTTGCTTTTTATCTGTGAATCTGTATGTTTGGTTTAAACGTTTCTATTTATCATTTCAGCCAATGGCAGAGGAAAGTTTCGAGGAACAGGAGTTAGATAATGTGCCACATGACTTGCATCTTCTAGAAGAAGTACTAGAACATAAAAATAATTCAGGTGTTGAGCGAAAGAAATGGCCTGGTTGGCCTGGAGAGAATGTGTTTAGGGTGTTAGTACCTGCTCAAAAAGTTGGTAGTATCATTGGATGCAAAGGAGAATATATTAAGAAAATATGTGAGGAAACAAAGGCACGCATTAAGATTCTCGATGGTCCTCCTGGAACTATGGAAAGAACTGTGAGTTCACCTCATCATTTTTTTTATAGCTTTATGATTTTTGTTTCCTATGGTTTGTTTATTCTGATTATTCTGAGGTGCATCTTGAATAAAAACTCTGAAGTGATTTTATATTGCTCGAAAGTTTTGCTGTTTCTTAAAACTTGTGAAATTGCATAGCTACTATTACAATGGGTGAAATGTGGACTTAAGCCACACTTCAATTTTGAAAGTGTTAATTGAGTCTAACAAGTCCAATATTCTTATTTTTGAAAGTCCAACATTCTTATTTTTTGAAGTCCTGAGTATTCTTGTTTGTGTGTCAGTCTCTTCCATGTTGAACTTGTGTGCTTGTCCAGTTGTTCAATCCTAGTCAGTCCTCTGACTGAGATCCTTTACTTCTGATGTTATTCTTGCTTATATTTTGCCAAATGGCTAATATGGCTTGAGGAGTAAGGTCATACATTCAAAACTTTGAGCAATTAGGGAAGATTCAAGATATATTTTTATTGCTGCTTGAATATGTTATAGGACTTGACTATCTTTAAAAAACTTTATAATTTTAGATTCTAACTATGAGGAACTACATAAACAAATCAAGATTCACATTATCTGTCGTTAAAACTATTTGCTTCAAGCCTGAGTATGGTCCTCAGAATAGGAGCTATTTAAGCAAACCAAAATTTACAATATTTGTCTTTAAAACTATTTGCTTCAATCCTGTGTATGAGCCTCAGTATAGGGACTGAAAATCATACACACACAAAAAAAAAAAAGATCATCACATGTGAGAAAACACTTGGTGAAGAGCTATGAGATGAATGTTGAAAAGCTAAGTCCCCTATAACTAATTGAATACAAAATTAATTCCCAAAACATAAATAAATGAAGTATATTTATCACTACAACAAATGTTAAGAAAGAGATTCTCTTTAGTATGGTGATGGAGGTGAATACATGCAGGTTCTGCAAATTAAGCAAGACATCAATGTATTTGTGGCTGCAAACCAGAAGAATCAAAGATTCAGATTGAAGCAATGAGTACTAAGTACGACCATATGTCATACTCCGTCCGTTTCATATTAAGTGTTGTTTTAGAGGTTATATTTTGTTTCAAATTAAGTGTCGTATTAGCTATTTTCCACACTTTTTCCTTATTTACCCACATTTATATCCCTAAAAGATCTCTTAGTTTATTAATTAAGAACATCTTTTAAATAATTGAGTAAATTGGCTGAGGATAAATATTTCAAAATTTTATGTTCCTTAATTTGATACAAATTTTCTAAAACGACACTTACTTTGAAACGGAGGGAGTATTGATTTTTTTGCGCCACATCTGTATCAAGGAGATTGCTCTATATCTGGTAATTCAGAATTTGGTTATTTGATGTCTTGCAAAAGTTGATAAACTCTACACTAGCAAACTCAGCAATGCAATTGATAAGATGCTTAGCTTATGAAGTTTATATTTACTAGGATAACTCAAGATTGCGATACCATAAAAATGATGAGGAAAGAAGAAATCAATAGCCACAATTTATTAGTATACTTAAAAAAAATCACTAATAAATTGTAATTGCCGACTTCAAAATGATATTTTAAAGCAGAAGTTTGTTTTTTCCCTAGTGAACGACTTTAAAGTTCTGTATATCATATGTGGCACAGCTTGTTCACGTTTCCCATTGCATGTATATGCGCATTGAAGTCTGTCAACATGCATCATTTACTTGTTAATCTGTCATCATATACTCTCCATTTTTTCTTTATTTTCCTTTTAATTTTATGCTATAATGTCCAGGTGTGAAAACTGTTATCTAAGTTAGATGGAAGTAATTCCAATACTATTGATATTATGAATGTCTGAGCCATTTTGCTATAACTTGAGATTTAGAGTAGCATGTTAGGGGTTTCTCATCAAGTGGTCCTGCACAGTACTATAGTAGAGAAGTAGTGGTTGATTGCAGGCTATTTTCTTTCGATAAGAACTAAGATTAAATTCATTAATGATGAAATATTTGCAATCTGTGAGCCACCTGCTCAAGGAACTAAACCAAGTCATTGCATTGCTAAATTCATATCTCTAGCACCTTCGAAAACGATCAAATTCATAGTGTCTTTGTGCCTTTGGATCAATAAGTCACCCTGAACTTAATTCTATCCTAAAATTCATGTACTAACTCTTCACGAACTTAAAAAATTCAATTTCTCTCCAGACATATAGATCAACACACAATGGGAACAATAATTCTCCATAAGACCTTTATGCTGCTACCTATAAACTGACCCAAATAATAGTAGTAACAATATCCACGCTTGAACAAAATGCATATAAACAAAAATCAATTCAGCTAAGAGCCTAAAGCTTCCTACATATCTCTGTTTGTATGAATGCTATAGGTATCTTGTGTAAGAAACTAAGCATCCTGAGTAGGTCTGTGCAAGTTTTCACCATATCCGGACCTGTAATAATTGACAATTATTGAAGTTTTGGGGTATTTTTTATACTATCAAGTTTCATTGTATCAACCATCGGGAAAGTAATCGGAGATCCTAGCATAAGTCTTCTTTCTTTACTCCAATGGTGGTCTTCTAAACAGATTTTTATGTCGCAAATCATTCCTAATAATGTAATTTGGCCTTACGACTTAAATATATCTCCTCCGTCAGGTAATTGTTTCTGCAAAGGAAGATTTTGATCTCTTATATCCGCCTGCGTTGGATGGTCTTCTGACGATCCATAAACACATTATTGACATGAACATGGATCCAGCAGGTGGAACAATTTGCACTAGATTTCTTGTGCCAGCTACACAGACTGGCAGTTTGATTGGGAAGCAGGGTGCTACTATAAAATCTATTGAAGATGAATCGAATTGTACTATACGAGTTATTGGCAAAGGTAACATGTGGCTGTGAGTGGTTTTTTAATTGTTGCTTCCAAATTTACGAAGTTGCAATGTAGTTCTAGAGATGGCTAATTGTATTTGTGCTTTCTTATAGATTGTCTATCTCTTAAAAGTTTTATGATTCACGTGTCCCTTTCAAAATAATGGTTTTATGCTTTCCATTGGAATCTCTTATCTCATACATATATTTGTCTTCCAAAAGAAACAAAATAAAGTATAATGATGAAAACCTCTAGTGTCTACGAGATGCTCTTATACAGTTTATAATAACATCATTTGATGTTTATATACCATATGCAGATTCTTTGTTAAACTGGAACACATAATGTTTTGTATGCTCTAAAAGATTACAAAATATGTCCATGCCGCTCACTGTTACTTGTATAAGAGCATCTCGTAGAGTTTCTTTATACTTAAAGAGATTCTTTTGCAAAATATGGTGCATCTCTAAATTTAAAGAATTATATATAGGAAATCTTCCAACACATTTTCTAATTAACTCTGTATTTTCTCATTTTCACATATTTATCTATTAGACATTTTGTCCCTCCTAATTTATTAGGCATATACACTCATATTGTAGATCAGGTTTTGAGTTTTACAATCTTAAACTGGCTCTAGTTTGGAAAGTTTTATATCCGGTTTTAAAATACCACCCCTACTACTAACCTATAAAACCTATCAATCCAACTACTCTTTTACTTCCACGCTACCCAAGTTACACTCAATAATTATGTAATAGTTCAACATCATTCACTTTTACATATTGATTTGACATAAAGTTAGATCACACCCTATTCAAAAACTCAAAACAAACACACACCTTACTATCTATCAGAATTTTAAAATCTTCCAGATTTCATAAATCGGTTTTTACTTAAAACCCAAAACAAACATTACCTTAGAGAATTATTGATTTCCTCTTCCAATCTTTCCACAACACCTTCATGATGCATCATGTCTTATGAAACACTTGGTCACTTACATTAATATTTAATATCATTAAACTTCTAAATAATTAATTGTGAAACAGACTGCTTTTAAATTCTCTGTTTGCGAGTTTAGTAGTTACTTTTTAAGATGACATTCAACATGATCGATATCTTCTCAACACTTGCTTCCTTAATTCTTGCTGATTTGGCGTTTATTGTTTAACTGCAGAGAACTTGCCTGCGGTTGCTCTTGCAGATGACAGTGTAGTTGAGATACAGGGGGAGCCCGCAGGCTTGCACAAGGCTGTTGAACTAATTGGTACACATCTTAGGAGATTTTTAGTAGATCGAAGTGTTATTGGAGTATTTGAAATGCAGGCAAGTGCTATTATTATTATTTAATAACTAAATAATAATAAATTGGGGAAATAGTTTTTTTAGTCCTATAAGTTTGCCTATTTATTGTTTCAGGACACTCCACATTCCAAAATTGTACTTCGTCCAGCTAACTTTCAAAATTCAACTTTTTAGTCCTTTTTAGTCTTTTGATTGGCTACTGACATGGCATTTTTTTTCAATTTTTTTAATTCGTCCAGTCAACTTTCATACTTGCTTCTAAGTTCTAACACGTTGTAGCTGATCAAAGGACTAAAAAGTTGAATTTTAAAACTTAATAGAATGAAATTCAGTTCGCAGAAGTGAAGTTTCCTAAAGCATAGTTGGGCAAACTTAAAGGAGTAGAAAAAGACATTTTCCCTAATTAATATTATGGTATCCAAATCGTTGGGATTATATATTAATGAAGTATCCTTCACCTGCTCAGTTGCAAATGCCAAATGCTAGAGCGAGCCAGAACATGCATCCATCCCAATCTTTGGGACTTCCTCAACCCGATTTTACCATGGATTCTAGTGCACATGGTTATGGGCCAAACAATTCGTATATGACACCTAAAACAAACCAATACGATAAGCACTATCCACCTCTTGACATATCCGTTCTTGAAAAGCAGCCTCGATCGGGCCCACCTACTTATGGCAGAGACATGTCAGTGGGAGCTCATGCAATTAATGTGCAGCCCCAACAAGCAGTGATTACAAAGGTACTCCCTCCGTCCTATTTTAATTGTCTTTCTAGAGAAGAATTTTGTCCCAAAATAATTGCCATTTTGCATTAATCTATGAGAATAAAAAAAATCATATTCCAACTTTCCCTATGCATTAATTAAGTAAATTTACTTCATATAGAGAAACAACACATTACACATATATCATTTGCTATTTAATGACTTTCATAATTCGTGAGAAACATCCTTAAAACGGCAAATAAAATGGGACGGAGGGAGTACATCGTACTCCAATCTTATCTGTTTCACTTGAGTTCCTGAAAATGCAACATGTGACATTCTTCGTTAAGTTGGTTTAGTGACTGCTAGTTGCAAGAAGTGTGGAGTTTCAGTAATAATGTAGGAGATGCTATTTTGGGGTAACATGGTATACTGCTTCTTAAGGGTGAAATTATTAGCTCTAGTTAAATGTCAAAATTAATATACTATCCTTTTCCAATGGATGATCACACAGATGTGAAAGGAAGTTTTTGTGCTGTTGTTATCTTGGGCAGATCCAAAATGGTTTCCCTACTCTGTGTGTGTGTGTGTGTGTTTTAATATCTTTTTTCTACTAATTACTGCTTCTCCTCAACGGATTCTTGCAGATCTCACAGAATATGCAAATTCCTCTGTTATATGCTGATGTTGTGATCGGTGTTAATGGTGCAAATATTAGTTATATTCGTCGTTCCAGTGGTGCATCTATTGCTGTACAAGAAACAAAGGGAGTTCCCGATGACATGACTGTTGAAATAAATGGCTCCGCTTCACAAGTCCAAACAGCACAGCAGTTGATACAGGTGGTTCCCACACCCTTATTACTATTACTTATAATCTCTGTTTTTGCTTCAAAAAGTAGATTCAAGTGATTTTAAATAAAAGGCTTCTGTTTAAATTAATCATTTAGAATTTATAGGGCGTGTTTTGAAACACTTAAAACAGCTTCCAGAAACACTTATTTTCAAAGCTCCCTCTCACAGCTTTTGAAAATAAGTGCTTCTGGAAGCTGTTTTAAGTGTTTCAAAACACACCCATAATCTAAAAGTTGGGAGATGTGTGCTTCTAGTTGATTCTGCTTCTCACTAATAATTTACTACTCAAATCTTTTGCGGAACACTCAACTTTCACTATTTACAAACCATTACAAACACTAACCACTTTTACTATTAAGCAATTATTCTTACAATCGCTAAATTAAATCATTTCCTCGAGAACACATCTTTTTTGCATACACAGCATTTGGATACCTGGATTGTCTCTTGGATAAATTATTCTATTACGTTTTGTTTTTCGTGACAGGGTTGTGATCTTCTGTACTTAAAAAAGTGAACTTTTGCTAGGTCATGTTGTCTCCCCCTCCCCCACACCCCATTAAAAAAAAAAAAAAAACTCTATTCTGTCCACGCATGGAGGATTGGCTGTTTGATGAAACAACTATTACCTTTTAGTGAAAACAACTAATACCAACTAATAATCTTGAGTTGCATGGTGCATACAAATATTTGTACTCATGGTAACATTTTGCTGATGTGGTGCAGAATTCTGTTGCTGAAGCTGAAAGCCGTGAACAGAAGCATGGTGGACCACAGAATCAAGGTTATATTCCATATCCATCTCATGGTCCGGTTTATGGTTCATTAGCATCTGGTGCTGGTGGTCAACTCCCAACTGGAGGAGACTATTATGGGAATAATTACGATGGCTACTAGACAAAACTTTGAATTTGGCTTTAGAAAAAGCATGAGATGGGGACTTTATTGCAGGTGTATTTTTGCATTAGATAAGCGTTGCTTCTATTTCAGCAGTGGTGTGATTGTGAATTCTTACCAACTTCCAATTCCCATTTTTTGCTAATGGCAGTGCATTTGGTTTGATGAAATCAATCCAAATTAGAGTAGACTACAGATATATGTTTTAATGGTATGATCACAGATTTACTATCTTATTTTATGCACCGCATACACATAGTTTCTGGTTCGGCCCACAATATTTTACCAACAGTGCGTATACATTGCAGTAAATTGGTATTTTAACTGTCTGTTTATATAGGTTCACATTTTACACTTTTTTTAGCTTCCAACCTCAGAATCTCTTGCAAACTTTACAAGAGTAGGCTTTATGTGAACCGTAGGTCACAAAGTATTACTGCTTGTAAGAACTAACACTATTGCTTGTAAAAATGTTAGCTTTTACAAGCAATATTAATAGTGTATGGTGCACAAAGCACTATTGCTTTGCTCCACGATCTACAGTTGGTAGAATGTGATGTGCAATCTCCCTCAACCGATTCAGGTGGAATAGGTTATTCTGAATGGAACGGTCGAGAGACAGCAGCCTGGTGGAGGTTTCTTTTCTCCTATGCACAGGCGATTATGGGGCATTTGGGAAAACTGGACGTGCGCATGTATGGATAGGACAGTGATTTTCCATTGAAACTCTTGGCAATGGAAGCATGGGGTGGCTCCTATTAGTAGATGGTCCCTGGACTTCAATCCATATGGAGTCAATTCTTCGGTGTGTATCAGAAATTACGAACTTAGGTTCGACTGCTGCTCACTTTCGGCCATCATGGGAATTGCTTCTGTGGTAGGTACCCCGATTTGGATTGATGCACATTCTTTAGATGGTTTTTATGTCATTTTGTTAGGGTTCTTGTTGAGATAGATTTCAACAACCCTGAGATTGAAGAAAGAAAAGGGCACATTGCAATGACATTTCAAGGATGAGAATCCTCCAGAGTTTTGTACTGTCATTCTTTGGAATATATTGGCTATGAGCTTCGAAAAATTGACTTCTTTATATAAATTTTGTAAAATTGTCACTGAGCATCTACGTAGATACTTGAATTTTCTTATTTTGTACTGATTGATTTCGTATGCTGTAACATTTGTGAAATGGTTCTAAAATATCACTAGTTGTAATGTGTATCATGTTTTAAAAACTATATTATTTCTGTGTTTTCTGAAAAAGAAATCCATGTCTAAATTGCATACAATATAGTGAAACGTTTCTAGATTTGAGAAAATGTTCACAGTATACATTAGTAGAGCATTCACAGTCCATAAGGAAAAATCTGGAAACTACTTTATTAAATCTACATATTGCAATGGCCTATCACACATTAAACTGGAGGAGTTTTTCCGAATACATGAGTAGAGAATGGACAGACCAAAAATGGAAAATGAGAAATCGAGTATGGGACTGAGGAAGTGTATCGTTATACTGAATACAAAAATGTAGAAAATGCTTATAGAATGACACATGCAATCATGTACTATTATTTTTCATGCTCATATAAATTTGGACAGAACATCTAGTAAAATGATTTGCTACTGAGTGCAAAAAACAATATAATATGAACCCAGAAACAAATTTGTTATTACATTATTAATAAAAGATCCAAACAGAGAATTAGGAAGAGCTTAAGCCAAAACTTCTTTTTCCATTAAATATTCAGTTCATCTCTACATTAACAAACAATGTAATATGAATGCAACTCTGGGGGATCTCAATTGCAATTTCCTCCATAATAAAAATAAAATCTCTGTGTGATGATCTAATGAGGTAACACATTGAACTATGTCCCCTGCCTGAGCATTTGCTGAAGCTGGATTACTTGTTGCTGCTGATCTGGCGGCAGGGATCTTAGCTGCTCCGGTGTCAGATTAAGCACTTGCTCAAGCAATGTCGAATCCACGTCAGCAGGAAGTTGCACCTGTATACAACACCATTAACAAATAATCGAGATCACTACTAACTCCTAAATTATCTTTACCACACATTTGAAAGAAGCAAAACTTCATAAACCACTACTACTGAATAACACTTAGGTGCACCATACGAATCAATTTTCACAATTAAGTCCCATAACTTTCCAAGTGATGCAATCTTAGTCCTATATTGAATTTTTTTTGCTTTAGAATGATAATTAATTTTTTATTTTTTAAATTGAAATTAATATGTTGGGGTCCCATTATGCCACGTAAGCGATGCCAAGCCATTCATCTCGTTGCTGCATAGAAACAACAGCTCACATGAACGGCACATGCAAAAGTTTTGCAATCTTGTCAATATAGGACTAAAATTGCATAATTTTAAGATTTGTGGATTTATTGAGAAAATTCATTCGTCTGGGACTAAAAAATTGCCAACATCCAATAGATAGGGGACAAATTTTGCAATATACTTTTCCAAATAAAAAAGTGATTTAGAAAGAAATGTTAAGGAGAAATTAACAACCTGAGTAGCTTGCTTCTCAGGGTTTATTGTTGCTCTTGTTCTGGAAGCTTGTCTTCCAATATCAGAAGTTGGTGGTGCAGACAAAGGTGTAGCTGTGGTCATGGTGTGTAAAGACGGATTAGCCCTTCCATCGTTCAATTTCACCATCTTTGATGCTCTCTCCATTTGGTTCGTTAAAGCATGCCCTTTTAGATTCAAAGTTTCCTGCATCCCAGGGGAAGTTGAGGAGCTAAGCTGTTAGAAAAAAAAAAAAAAAAGGAGAGAACATGCACAAAATTATCATATGCAAAAGCCAGATTAGGCAACTTTTATCCCAATAGCATTAAGTATATATCAATAACTCCAAATCATAATACATACTACCTCCGTCCCATTCTTTAAGGAACTCTTACTGTTCATAAGAATTTATGGGAATAGTGATAAAGTGTTGGGGGTAGAAAGAGTTGTTTATTAGTATTTAATGTGATAAAGTGATAAAACGATGGGTAGTTGGGGGTAGAAAGAGTTGTTTATTAGTATTTTATGTGATAAAGTGATATAAGTGATAAAGTGAGTATGCCCATTTTAGGAAATGTTCCTTAAAGATTGGGACAAAAAAAATGGAAAGAGTTCCTTAAAGATTGGGACGGATAGAGTACATAATTATTTCAGAGATATTTGCAGAGAAGAAAGTTGTTCAATTATCTTCATGTTAGTAACACTACATTTTATCTTAATCAAGTAATCAACTATCCACAAGTCATAACATTCATGCCATAATTTAGTTACATCTATCAGAATATAACCCAAACTGGAGTTAGCTCAATGAAAAAGGCTCCATGAATGCATATTCTTTTTGAGAATATCAATGAAACCTTAAGGGCAAAATTTAAATCTGGTTCTACATAGCAGTTTTTGAAAACCCAATACATCTAACCCTACAAATACCTATAAACCTTATACATACCATTTTTTCTCCAATCACACTCTCTCCTATCACCCATTAATGCAAATATGGTTTTTTTATTCCCACTCTTCTTTTATTTATCACTTTTCACACATTTTTACTTACTTTTACAACTTCTAATAAAAAACACTAATCATTAAACAATCATTCAATTAGTACAGTTACAATCAACAATAATACTCGCTCCAATTCTTTTTAGATGGCATTTTTGGCATTTCACATAATTTGCATTTATAGATGGTGTCTTGCTTTTTTCTAGGTCAATTAATTATGTTTCTTCCAAATTTACCCTTAGATTAATTAAAAATATTTTAAATAGTAGTAATAACTTTCAAAGTCTAATATAGGATTCCAAAGCAACTGATTAAGGGTATAATAGGAAGCCATTGAATTTTAAATATATGTGCATTGATTTTCAAAATCCACTAAATCCTTAAAAATACCCTAATTGTTCAGATTTGAAGAAGGAATTTAGTGATAAACTTCCTGTTTAATAGAGATATGCTAACATTCTTAAATCACCTTCTTTATATGATTATATCCTTCAGCACAAGCAATTTTACTTTTTAACTCTTGCATTATCAGATAAATGGAATTGGCACCTGTAAGCCTGCAATTGAATATTGTGGATGTATGAGATTTGAAGGATGCGCAATAACATGCTGAGACATTCGCCGGTCAATATGCCCAGAACTAATCGGTGGAACTGGAGTCACATTCTGTGACAAAGATTGCAGCATTTGTTGGTTGAAAGAAGAAGTTGATGTCTGACTAGAGGGATGGGCTGAAACTCCTTGTTGTGCAAGAAGTGGGCCTGGCTGTGTGACTTGGTTCTGAGTGAGTTGTGGACGTTGAATTTGCACTTGTGTAGGCACTTGACTTTCTTGTGCATAAGGCAGCACGCCCAATTGTGCTTTGTTCTGTGGAAGTGGGGGCAGACCAGGAAGAATCTGAGCATTTTGTACCAAAGGCTGCACTGGTTGTACAAAGGCCTGACGAATATTGGGCATCTGCAACTGCATAGTTCAAAGAATGAAAAACACCTATCTTAAACTCTAATAGCTATCTTGAACATAGTATTGAAGGAAAAATTTGCATGAATAGAACAAACCATTTGAGGTGACACTAATCCTAGCATAATCTGGGCCTGCAGTGACAGTCAAATATAATAAGATATCAAATGAAGAATGATATTTTAATCTTATAAAATTATTAGACACTACACATCAGAAAGTGTTATTAACTTCATAAATAAGATGCTAAGTAATACTTTTTAATAACGTAATACAAGATCTTGCCAGCAGGGAGCTTAAAAACTACTTAAAGAGAGTACCAAATGTGGATAATTTTACCTGGAAAAGAGCTTTGGGAAAATTTGGGAAGGCAAGTAAGAGTTGTCGGGCTTGTTCTATATTTTGTGTGGCTATTGCCTGTCAAAGCCATGGAAATAACTCATCAGAATCTGCAAAGCACCAATTGACCTCCGTGGAAAAAAATACACGACACTTGAGGCAATGTTTGTTTTGGGTTTTAAAAAACGGTAATGGGATTTGCAAATCTAAATCCAGTTCTGCTTCGGGATTTTGAAATCCGGTTTTAAAAAGCCACCACTACAACACCTATACAACAACGACCACACTTTCCAATATGATTAATTCTATCTCCATACACTTTAACATATTTAAATCATAATTCACATCATCCAGTCATTACAATCACACCCAACAAAAATATCAAATAACAACATCATTCACTCTTACACGTTGATATGACATAGAGATAAATCACATTCTCCTATATTTCAAAACCACTATAAACCAAAACAAACATTGCCTAAGTGTTCTGTAGCCTTTTCTCAGATCTATTTGTCATACTTTATGTTGCAACATCAGATTTTATAAGAATGCAATCATTTAGATTTTAGGTATCCGCTACCCAAGCTGAATCATGTTCACAGTCTCACCTTCAATTCAGACACAACTTCAGTCAGTTGACTCTTCGACATTTTGGCCAAATGACGAGTCAAAGGATCCAACAATGGCTGATTTTGTAACCCATTCTCATTTGATGAGGTACCTGTCTGAGAAGATCCAAGAGCTCCTGCCATTACAGTTGCTGCAGCCATAGCAACTGAATCACCAATTGGCTGATGAAGACTAGGATGTCCAAGAACTGCTGTACCCCCAATTTGTTTTTGAGCATCTGTATTATAACATAGCATGCATACAATAAATACTTTCCCATCTATAATTAGAAACCCAACATTAGTATATTATTACAAAGTTCAAATATTTCAGTTACCAACATTCGCTGCAACACCAGGACCACCACGCCCCTGCAAGAAAAACACCATTGTCAATAAGTTGACACAGCAAGCAACATATCAAACATGATTGGCACTAAATGCATTTGAATCAAGATATTAAACATTAATTTATAGAGTAATACTTGGGTGCACCAGTTACACCATGCAATTGGTGCACAAAAAATATTGTTCAATGAAACAACTAACATTGTTTAGTGAAAACAACTAATGCTGACCAACTAATACCTTTTAGTAAAACAACTGAAAACCATTTAAAAATAACTTTTACAATAGCAAGATAAGTCCAGACACTCGCAAAACAAGCCAGATTCATAAAGCATTTACCTGTTCACGACTTTTGTCAGCATTCTTGTCATTCTCAGCGAAGTCAACTCTTAGCTGCCGACCATTTATCTCATAACCCTGAAGATTACGACGAGCACTTGAAGCTGTCTCTCCATCCTTGTACTCACAGAATCCATAACCCTTAGGCTTTCCAGTTTCTCTATCCATAACCAATCTAAGATATAAAAGGATCAGCATAACCAACCTATATCCATAACCAAGCATTGGCTATAAATGAACTACAACTAGTAACAATCGAAAAACTGCACATTTAACTTAAGAAAGAAACCATATCATGTTTGAGAACATCAATAATTTTCAATTGATCCTCAATAGTTCCAAAGGAAAATTTCTCAATTGTCAATTCTCTAACCTCAAGTTGAATTGAACTTACCTAAAGGAAACAACAGGGCCAACCTCCTCGCATATTTGAACAAGCTGCTCCTCAGTAGCATCATACGGAATATTCCCAACTATAGAAATAAAGCAGTTTTTCATTACTTAAAAAGATTTATTTCCACGTCTTATCAGTAGCAATAGCATAAGTAAATCCGAGGGCAAAGAAATTTGAATTCCCCAATCTTGAAACTCAAATCGAAACTATAAACTGAACTAGCCTATTGCCCCTTTAGAAATCATCAGGAAATCGAAGCAAGAACACATAAACCGGCGTCAATTTCATAGGCAAATCAACAGAGACAAAGGAAAAATTACTGACCAAAAACGCAGCGATGCTGAGATTGAGCGTTCCCAGCCATTAAAGGAATTGATGTCTCAGAAGAAACTGAAGCTGCAACTGCAATTAGGATTCAGCTTCATCTTCTTCTCTAATTCAATAATTCGGCAACTACGATTCATTCTGAAGCTTATTCACTCATCCAACCAATCAAACTAGTGTTTGACTGTTTCTATACAAATTGATACTGGGAAATTTGGTTGCCCTGAATTTTGACCTAAAACAGTTGAAGGATGATAGTGTCGGTTTTATTTATTTACAAATACGATTGCGAAAAGAACTGAGATTTAGGCAGAGAGATCGACAAGGGATTTGTATTGGCGCGCTCACAGATTTCTTCTCCGATTTGGTCACGCTTTAATATATACATTTATATTTACATTATTTGTGCTGTAAAAACAATTTTGTAATTAAATATGTGAATAAATATGAAAATAAATTACGAAGATAATTTATTGAATCGATATGTTATTTAAGTATAATATTCAATTTACTCTAACCTTTCGACGGTAGAAGAACGAACTGTTGTTATTCAGTGAATTTTTATTTTTGGTAAGTTCTTGTACATATCATATGCATAGTGTAATACAATATTTTTTTTTTGCCAGGTGATCGTGTAATACAATAAAAGATGTAATTTATTTATATTCAAATATGTAATTTATTTTTTTATTTTTTAAATTTTTGAAAATAAATTTTTAAAAGTTGCGTGTTTTCAATATAATAAATTGTATATTTTAATAATATAATTTTGAATTTGATGGGCCTGATTCGATTGACCGGACTACTTGTTAAAGCTTGATTTGCTGAACTTCATATATTAGACTTGAATTGTGCGAATTTAGAGGCTCGATTTTCTTAAAGGCCTGGTTTGATTTTTAAAATCATCAATTAAAATAATCTCTTTTTGCAGCTCTTACTCAATGAATCAATCTAAATATTTATTTTAAAATTTTTTGAAAATAAATATTTTTAAAATGCGGTATTTTTTTTAATATTTTGTGGTTATTTTCAAATTTGATATTTCAATGGATGGAACCCTGTTTATAACTGTGTAATTTTGAATTTGATGGGCCTGATTCGATTGACCAGGAAGATTTTTCTTTATAAAAAAAAAAAAAATTATAGTTAACCGGACTACTTGATGGTGGGCTCCAAAGATATGAATTGGGCCTAGCTTGGTTTTGGATGGCAATTTTTGAGAGAATTAGTTGCATGCCACGTGCATTACACGTTGTACATAAGTAACCTTTGAAATGACAACCTGATGCACTCTCCCTTGTCGTATGTGGATTTCACTAAACTAAATGCGTTTACTTATCAGAAAGATTAAGCTTACACAATTTGACATCCTGTAGAAATCCATGGTGAAACATGAAAATAATCGATTTGGATTGAAGAAGATGAAGAATCTGATAGTTTGTTACAACGGTTTTGATAGCTAAACTTGATAAAATGAAAAGAAGAGTGGACACCCTTTTATACAAGTGAGGAATATTTGAAATTATGTTTGAAGTCAAAGAGTATTAGTTCACTAACGTAACAGTATTAGTAGGTGAAAAATCTCAATTTACATCTTTAGACCCCCCCTCAAAATGGGAGTGGATGTTGATCAACACTATTTTGACCTTGAACTCTTGAAAAAGGGCAGGAGGTTGTGGTTTTGTAAGGACATCTGCAATATTCTCCAAAGTTGGAATTTGTATGATTTTCAAGACACCATTCTTTATCTTTTCTCTAGTGTAGTGGTAGTCAATCTGGATGTGCTTAGTCTTCTCATGTAGGACCGGATTGTGAGCAATATAAAAAGCTGCTCTACTGTCAATATAAATGATGGCTGGTTGTGTGTGAAAAATCTTCAAATCCTTCAATATGTAGAGCACCCACTGAAGTTCAGAGGTTGTTGACCCCATAGCCCTATACTCACTCTCAGCAGATGACTTACTGATTGTTGTCTGCTTCTTGGACTTCCAAGAGATAAGTGAATCACCAAGGTACACAGCATAACCAGTTATGCTTCTTCTTGTTGTCTCACACCTAGCCCAATCTGCATTTGCAAAGGCTTGCAACTTGAAAGAATTTGTGTTAGAGTAAAATAAACCTAAGCCAATAGTGGATTTTAGATACCTCAATAACATGTGTACATCTGCTAAGTGGGCATGCGTTGGTTTACTCATGTATTGTGTCAATGTTTGTACATAGCATAGGACAAATCTGGCCTTGTTATAGTTAAATACAAAAGTTTGCCCACTAGTCTTCTGTATTCAGAAGCATTAGAAAGAAGAGGAGAGGTAGTATCTGTAAAGGCTTGCTTTGAATCCATGGGAGTGGAACAAGGTCTACTTCCCAAATAGCCACTTTCAGTAAGTAAATCTAGAGCATATTTCCTTTGACAAAGTTGTAAGCCTTTGTCACTTCTAGCCACTTCAATGCCAAGTATGTATTTGAGAACACCAAGATCCTTAATAGTAAATTTCTCATGCAAAAAAAGTTTTAACCTTTTGAATCTCAACCATACTATTTCCAGTAATGATAATGTCATCCACATAACACAATAAAACAGTAAAAGAATCACATGTTTCTTTTGTAAACAAAGAGTTATCAGCCAAAGACTGAACATAGCCAAAAGAAATCAGAGTTTCAGAAAGTTTTGTGAACCATTGCTTAGAAGCCTGTTTAAGGCCATATAAACTTTTGTTGAGCTTACAAACTCTAGTATCATTCTGTTGACAGTAACCTGGTGGTGGTAACATATAAACTTCCTCACTTAAATCACCATGTAAGAATGCATTGTTGACATCACATTGGTGTATATGCCAATTTTTAGCAACTGCAACACTCAATAGAATTCTGACAGTAGTTATTTTGGCCACTGGTGAAAAAGTGTCAAAATAATCTATGCCTTCTTCTTGAGTGTAGCCTTTAGCAACAAGTCTTGCTTTATACCTTTCTACTGAACCATCAGGTTTATACTTCACTTTGTAAACCCATTTACAACCTATACAGTGTTTACCAGGTGGAAGATCAACTAAAACCAAGTATTGGTTCTTTCTAAGGCTTGAATCTCAGATTGCATGGCCTTTTGCCAATTTTCATCAGTGTGTGCTTGTTTGTAGGTTTTAGGCTCTGAAATTGTGAAATTGAAGCAATGAAATGTGTGAAATTCTGTGATAACCAACTAGTAGATAAAAAGTCAGAAAGAGTATAATTAATCTTATTAGTGATAGAGAAATTTGCAGAAGGATCAACTTGATCAGAAGGTTTAGAAACAGAATTGTGAGACAGAGAAGCTGGCAGAGTTGTTTTATACACATCTAAGTAAGCAGGTAAAACTTTATTTCTACTAGATCTTCTTGGTATTTCCTCAATCTGACTTTTGTCAACCAATGAATGAGACTTAGTAGATTGAGTAATATCAGTGATCTCCTCTTGTAAATCAGTGTGTGCAATATCAATATCAGAATGTGAAATGGAATGATCAACATCACAGGGAACAATATTATCAGTGAACAAAGTATCAGCTTCACATAACTCTTGAGTCTGACTTTGTAAAATCAACTCATTAATAAACTTGTTAGTACCTTTCTTGTCAGAAAAAGGATATATACACTCAAAAAACTTAACATGTCTAGAAAAAAACTCTTCCCCAGTAGTAATATCCATTAATCTATAACCTTTTGTGCCTAATGGATAACCAAGGAAAACACATTTCATAGCTCTAGGATCAAATTTATGTCTATTAGCAACCAAAGTACTAGCAAAACATAAACATCCAAAATTTCTGAGGTGATTATAATCAGGCAACTTGTTGTACAACAATTCAAAAGGAGACTTGTTTTGTAAAACAGGTGTAGGAAGCCTATTTATGATATGAGCAGCAGTCATGATACAGAAACTCCAAAATTTTAATGGCAAACAAGATTGAAATAGTATAGATCTAGCTACTTGTAAAAGATGTTGATGTTTTCTTTCCACCAAGCCATTTTGTTGAGGAGTTTCAACACAAGAAGTTTGATGCAATATACCCAATTTATGATAAAACTTACTTAGAATAAATTATGTCCCCTTATCAGATCTAAGGACTTTAATCTTTTTATTAAACTAAGTAGAAACCATATTTGAGAAATTTTCAAGTGAAATCTTGACAGCAGCTTTATTTCTTAGTAAATACACCCAAGTGCACCTGCTATAATCATCTACAATAGTAAGGAAATATCTATAACCAGTATAAGACTCAATTGAAAAGGGGCCCCAAACATCACAATGGATGAGGTCAAAACAACTATCACTGGTAGAATGACTAACAGGAAATGGAGACCTCTTTTGTTTAGCTAAATGACATATTTCACAGATATCAGAAGAGTCTTTGCATTTTACATTCAAAGAAGGAATATAAGAAAGCTGCTTATTAGAAATGTGGCCTAATCTAGTATGCCAAATATGAAAATCACTAGATGCAGCAGAATTAAGAAAAGAACCAGTAACAGGCTTTGAAGCTTTAAGAAAGTACAATCCTCCCAGATGTTCAGCAAAACCAATCACTTTCTTGCTCACAATGTCCTGAAATAAACAGTGTGAGGACAAGAAACTAACAACACAATCAGTGGTCTTTGTTAGTTGAGATATAGACAAAAGATTGACAGAAGTGTCTTTCTGAGGCTTAACAGGATCCCTAGGACCCCTCCAACCAGGAGGATATCCAATCAATTGAAAGCACCTATCCACTGTGTGCCCTGGACCACCACAATGAGAGCAAAGCAGGGGATTCTTTTTATCTTTGTAAAACTTAGCATTATTTGCCAACATGGCAACATAATCATTAGGCAGAGAATCACTACGCACAGTTAAAACCCTCCGAGACTCCTCTTGCAACAACAAACTATAAATATTGGCTAAAGGTGGAAAAGGAACTTGAAGCAATAACTGACTTCTAATAGCAGAATAGGAATCATCAAGACCTATCAAGAATTTAACACAAGCATCCTTTTCCTAAGTCTTACTCAACTGCTGAGGAAGCTCACATGTACAATTAGTCATTGCACCAAAACTACACTTAAGAGCAGGGCCTATGACTCAGATCGCGGAATTGCAAAATCGATGTGGAAGCAACAAAACTAGGATCGAAATTAGATCAGATAACTGTGATCATCTGATACCATGTAGAAATCCATGGTGAAACATGAAAATAATCGATTTGGATTGAAGAAGATGAAGAATCTGATAGACTTGATAAAATGAAAAGAAGAGTGGATACCCCCTTTTATACAAGTGGGGAATATCTGAAATTAAGTTTGAAGTTAAAGAGTATTAGTTCACTAACGTAACAGTATTAGTAGGTGAAAAATCTCAATTTACATCTTTAGACATCCATTCATCTTATAATTCCAAAACCTAAGAAAATCAATGTGAAGATATACTGATTAATGACAAAATTACTAAAATTGAACAACAATAACTTCATGTGTAGTAACACATTAGACTCACAGCACCAAGCATTTTGCAAATATAAGGGCTAGACATACAATATTTATTTGTATAACCTATTTTTACAATATTAAGCAGGTTTAACTTATGTCACTCTTTTTTTAAAGCTCTTGTGATGTACAACACCGTGCTGTGCAGTAAACCCGTGCGGGTTTATAATGTGTTTTTAGCTGAATAACACAGTCTTAATGTATTTAAATATAATACAACACGCGACTGTGCTATTTAGCTAAAAACACACTATAAACCAGAGCGAGTCTACTGCACAGCTCGATGTTGTACATTACAGTATCCAAATCCCTATATTTGTGCTGTGCAGAGGTTAATGGAATAAACAAAAGCAAAGAATCAATAAAATCAGAGAAAAACAATAATACTCATAACCTTCAGATGGCATTAAAAAAAAAAAAAGCTTTATGTGTATATATATTGAAGTCTTATGGACGGTTATTAATTTAAAAAAAAAAATTAAATGCTTTAAAGCAAAACCATATTAGATTAGATCATTGTTATCCAACATGGGAAATACTGAATTTGAAAATTGAATGCTACGTTGTCGTTTAAGAAAGAAAAACAAAAAACAAAACCATATAAGACCATTGTTATTTAATATGAGTCTGGCCTTGAATTCCAAAGAGTGGACAATAACTATATGCATGAGATCCCTGCATAATTAGAAAACTCAATAAGAATAGATGGATTATTCTGATTTGGTTTAAGATTCCATATTATTTTTAAGACAACCATGAACTCGGGAACCAAAAAATCTTAGGAATTTGTAGTGAAAAAAAAAGTAAGGAAAATATATAAGTGCAACGAAAACAATAGATCTTGTATTGCCACGCTTCCGCTTAATGATTAAAAGTGAAAATACATTAAGAAAGACGAGTTCTATAACAATATAGGCAATTTAGCTTCAAAGAGATAATAGAGTTTATCTATTCAAAACTTGAATAAGCATTAAAACTATAAGTCTATTAATTCAAAGTCTGAATTTTTTGCCTGTTAAGGTTTAAATGCGGCTTAAATATTTTTTCCTTTTTCCCGATAAAAAAAAGTTTGTAGATTCCAAGTTCATCACCTATCAGATGCAACATGTGCTTAAAAATCCACACTGAAAGTTATCCTGTATTTATAGTCCTTCGTAAGCATTCGCTATTTCATTTTCACAATAGCAAACACACCCAAAATCCATATTAAAACATGGGATTAAATTTTTTGTAGTCCTGTAACTTTGTATCGTTTTGAAATTAGTCTCAAATGTTTTGACTTTTTGATTTTGGTCCTGTAAGTTTCTTAAACTTTTGAAATTGATCTTTTTCACCTGCTGCAGCAGGTTACCAAGCAGGTAAACATCACATATGTAATTATTTTATTTTTCTCTTTAATTTCAAAGAGCCACTTTAACTTTTTTAATCCTAATAATTTTGGACGAGTTTTAGGTCGGGTTTTAAATCATTTGTATATTAAAAGACAAACCGAATCAGGTCGATTTACTGGGTCTAAACTGACCCAAAAATAAAAAAATTAAATCAATAAACGCAGAAAACCACTCTCCCTTCCTAAAAAAGTTTGAAAAAAAATTCCGACACAAATTATTTGGATAAAAAAAATTTAGGTGACATTCCGAAATTAATGGAAAAAAACAAAATAATTACATAGGTGACGGTTACCTGTTTGGTAACCTGCTACAACAGGCTAAATGATCAATTTCAAAATTTTTGATAACTTACAGGACCAAAATAAAAAAATCAAAATAATCGGGACTAATTTCAAAACGAAACAAAGTTACAGGACTACAAAAAATTTAAACTCTTAAAACATTTAGTTGACTCGGTTTAATAATTGTCGGGACCTATCAAGATTTCTCTATTCAGAGACTTCGATCGGCCGATTTGACTAAGAGTATAAGCTCTTCAAAAGAACTTATATGCTGTCTAATAACTTATGAGCTCCTAATTTTTTTTTAGTAAATTAAGATGTTTAACATCTTATAAGATCTTGAAAGGGAAAATAACTTATAAAATCTTACGATATTTAACAACTTATAAGCTCAAAAAAATAAGTAAGTTGAGATATCCGAACTTATTTTACTAAAATTAAATAAGCTAATTAAATTAAATTTTTTAAAAATTATTAAAGAACTTATAAGTTCATTATCCAAACACTTTAATTATTTATTTTTTTTTTGATCGTGCAAAATTAGATGTTAGTTGTTAGTACACCAAGCACCCAAATACTCCACGAAATCGTCAATCAACCTTATAACTCACATAACTCTAAATTCGTTCCCAGAGGGAATCGAACCTGGGTATCCCACTCAAATGAGGAGCCCAGTGGTCATGGTTATCCAAACACTTTAATAACTTATAAGCTACTTAAAATCACATTTTATAAACTCTTAAAACAATAAAATAACTTATAGGATGTTTAAAAGAAGTTTAGTCAATCGGGCTCTTAATTCCATATCATCATTCCACATTCCATATAAGTTCTTATTTTAAATTAATTTTTCAAGAAGGAGGTTGTTCAACATGCATCACCACAAATAATATAGATACATGAGATACTTCATTTAAGTATTGGTAGAGGGAATTGGGGAACGGTGACTGTAACCGAGTTAAATTTAATATACATATATATGAACAAATTCATTGAAATTAATGAAATCTTAGTTTTTATTACACCTCATGTCCTATGCAGTGAACTCAACATTCTTGAGCAACTAAAAATGGCTAAAATGATTGCTATATATTCATCCCAGAGCAGATTTTTACAAGAGCATGCATGTGAGACTTATAATACCAACATTTGAGGCATTTTTGGACAGAAACATATATAATATCATCCTCTATCACATTCACATCAAATGCTTTACATTCGAAGGTCCTTGAACTATCAATTTTTGTTTCGAAATATTCTTAAACTATTTTTCATTTTAAAACTCTTAAACTATTAATTTTTGTTTAAAAAAACCATTAAATTATTATTTTTTTTATTTTAAAAAGCCCTTAAACTATATAATATTTTATTTCATAAGACCCTTTTTTTACAGTTTGTTAGAGGCTTTCTTTGTTGTTGGGATTGATCTAAATATGATAGCATTGAAATTGAGCTGATGTGTCATATTTTAACGGAAAAAATTAAGCTAGTTTAGAAAAATATAGTTTAAGGGCCTTTTGAAGTGATGTGTCATATTTTAACAGAAAAAATTAAGCTAGCTTCGAAAAATATAGTTTAAGGGTCTTTTTCGAATTTTTTTTTTTTTTGATAGTTTAAGGGCTTTTTAAACAAAAATAGTTTAGGGATCTTTTGAAATAAAATGTGATAGTTCCAAGGCCTTTTGATGCATTATGCATTATATACAAATTCATATTTATATATGCATTGCAACTAATATACATACGTACATACATAAATATACACAAACTCTCCTATAAAATTTATTCTCACTCATGAGCTGAATTCTTTTACTCCATCATTGAGATCAAGCTCATTAAATGAATAATTTAATATAGGTGAAGTTGCTTTCAGCGGGGATCGCACCCAGAATGTGGGCGTGAACCTGAAGACTCTGATACCATGAAAGAATTTCGTCTCATCCAAAAATCCGAACTTGTAGAGAGGTGTGAAATTAATTCGTTTATTTAATTTTCCTAATAGTACTCCCTCCGTCCCAACTCTTTTTTCACATTTACTTTTTTCTCGTGTTTTAGCGAGTGAATTGTTTATTAGTATTTGAAATGATAAAATAACTTTTAAGGAGGGGTATAATAGATCTACCTCTCTCCTATTATATGTCTCCTTAAAAATTATTTTATCATTTTAAATACTAATAAAAAATTCGCTCGTTATATCACAAGAAAACAGCAAATGTGAAAAAAGAGTTAAATCGGAGGGAGTATCAATTTATAAATATAATAATAAAAGTTTTATATTATGAATAAATTTTACCGTAAATTTACTCGTAAATACCTTCTATTTATGGTAAGTTTATTCTGCCAGTGATACGATTTGTGTAACATGTAAGAGTATGTTCGTTTCGCAATTATCCCGACGGACTTTGGACTTTACATTCTCAAAGGGTATGTTTGTTTTGAGACTATTCCGGACAGACTTTAGACTTTACAATTTCACATACTCATTTAATACAATACTAAAATCAGTATTTCAAAATCCAATTTAAAACCTAACCTAAACCCTACATCTGCACCTATTCTCATTAATAATAATATTATCACTTTTACACAATTTTCAACACAATACTCAATCATTCAATCATTACTATAATAATATAATAATACAAATCAATCAACTTTTTTACAATTCTATATAATCATACCCTATAAAATCTCAAAACAAACATACAATTTTATTATTCATTAGGAATTTAAAATCCTAGATTTCAAAGTCCAGGATTTCTCCCGTCCACTATAAGTCCAAAACAAACATACCCAAACTCTCATTTGTTTTGAGACTTAAAGTAAGGATTTTGAAATCCTATTAATCCTACTCTACTACTACTCTACCTTTTATTCTCTCAATACACTCACATTATCTACTTTTTTATTCTCCCAATACACTCAAAATAATATAATAATATCACATTAATCATCTTTTCCATCATTCTACCCTATAAAATCTCATAACAAACATATATCTTAACTACTACTACCTCCGTCTCATAAAAGTGTGCACACCACCTTTATTATCGAGTTTTAGTGAGCGAGTTGTTTATTAGTATATAAAATGATAAAGTGATTTTTAAGAAGGAGTATTATAGATCTACCTCTCATCTTTTATATGCATCTTTAAAAATTACTTTATCATTTCAAATACTAATAAAAAACTCGCTCACAAAAACACGTGAAAACAGTAAACGTGTACGCTTTTATGGGAAGGAGGAAGTATTTATTAAGATCTTAAAATCTTAGAACTTCAAAGTTCGAATTTTCCATGTTCACAATAAGTCCGAAACGAATATATCTAAGTTCCACCCATATTTTCCACGGTCATGGTCACCATTTCTTTCTCCATCAATATTTTGGATGATAAGCTAGAATATAGAAAAGAAAAAGAAAAGAAAGAAAGAAAACATAGTTATAGGCAACTAGTTGCTTTCATGAAATGCTGCTCAAGTTCAAGCAGCAACTACAAGAATATAGTTTCTTTAGCTAATTTATTCGTACTCCCTCAACCATCCATTTTATTGGCCGCTTAACAATGTTTCATATTAAGAAAATTATTAAATAATAATAAATTTAAATATAATTTTTTATATAATTATTTTAATTTATAAATGATACACCAACTGTCTCAACATTTTTTTCACACTTTAAATGACACACATGTGTTAAAAAATATGACTTAATTGGTGAAAAGGTAGAAATCTTCATCCTTGTGTTGAGGGTATTTTTGCCCAATTAATATAACTTGATTAAAATTAATCTTTCTCACAAGGGAAAATATTTATTTTTTAATAAAAATCTATTCCAAAAAAAAAAGTAATGTTCAATTTTATTTTATTTTGCATAAATACAATTTTACTGTTTATACATACTCCATGAAATTAAGGGAAATACAAATTTAATGTTACATACCTATAAGTATGCAAAAATTCAGATTATGAAATGAATTCTGCAAATTTAAACTACACATTGATTTCTTGAGCTGAATTTAGTTTAATTTGTATTTAGTTGTATAAATGGGTTAGATTTAAGAAAAGAAAGTGGGTCCATATGAATGGTATTTTTGAAATAAAATTGATATTGTGTGTATTTCCATTTTAAAGGGTTCCTTCCTCTCAAAATCAATTTCATTTTTATAAGGTTATACTCTCTCCTTCAAAAATTTTTAATTTTATTACTTTATCTAATTTTATATACTTAAAAATCAATTTCATTTTTATAAAAACTCTCTCATTCAAATAATGAAATAATCAATTTAAAAGTGAAGATCAATTTAAAAAGAGAGTAATATATAGCGTGTCACGTCGTTTGAAAACAAGTGTACATTTCCACCTAATTAGGTAAATATAAATCAACATATATCTACATCGGAAAAAGATGATAATTCAATCCGATCTCAAATAATCAATTAATCTGCAAGTCATCGCACAAGCGCGCAAAAATGTGATCTTCATGCACTGTTCCTGTCTTGTTGTTCTTATCAATGATGAATACTATACAAAAAATAGGATGTAAGAGTTAATTATGATCTCAAAAATCTTTATCACCAGAATATATACCTTCATCCCATAAAAATAATCATGTTTTGAACTATATACAGATCAATAAATTATTATTTATTTGATCCAAAATTTTAAATTTTACCTATAAAGTTCTTGATATATACTCTTATTTATCGAATATAAAAACAATAATGGCTATAAATTAGGGTCATTAAACACAATATACCCATATAATATATTTCACAGATCCTTGAAATGTGACCCAATCAGAGGGAGATTTGGATAAAAAAAGATGGGTAGCGGATGAAACCGGCGTAGTGTCGTTTTCTCTTTACGGTGTTCATATAGAAACACAATTTTCAATACATTATATGTATTACAATAAGGATAAATATGTGTATTGAAAAAATATAGTTTTATTTGTCCATATAGTAAAACATATTTGTTCTTACAATAATACATATTTTTCCCTTATAATTACACCGATTTGGGAACAAGTTTTTCTATTTTGTCTTTGCGCGAATATTTTGAGAAAATCCATTTGATCCTTTTTGACATGCGAAAAATCCGCAAGCTTTTAGACTCTTCCTAATTTGCATTAATATTTCACGTATAAAATTTTACAAAAGTGTCTCTCGTCATTAAGTATGAGTATTTTAAGCAATAAACACTCTTAATATATATATAGATGGGTACAATTTATGACAAATAAAAAATGAAATTATGACTATCTTTGTGGAATGTAGGAGTATTATTTTCTATGGGTTTAGATCTGGTGTTGTACTGCACTGTCCTATACAGTAAAACCACGCGATGTTACAACACAAATTTTGATTGCAAAACATAATGTTGCACTATATTGAATCCAAATTCACCATAATACCGAATGATTTTAGTGCACATGAAGATATAGTACAGGATCAGAACCAAATCTATTTTCTATGAAGGATTTTATAATAAGTTAACAACTTGTATTTACTGTTACCTCATTCTCTCCTACTCCCTCTATCGATTCTTGTTAATTTAGTGATATTTTGTGTTTGGAAAAACTACACACATACTCCCTCTTATTCTAAATAACTGTAGTTTTAGGAATTGAGGGTGAAATTGTATGAAAGACTATAGAAATGACTAATATAGTTCCTTGGAGTAATTTTTTACAAAATTCCTATTCAAAATTTTTAGCCATATGAAAAGATTAAAACTTCCTCCCCTAAAGGCTAAAATAGCATAAAACATCAGTTATTTAGAATAGGAGAGAATATATATATATATTTTTTATATTTTCTGATGGGGATGAAGTCCTTGTCTTTCACATGAATTTTGAAAAGAGAAGGCCCTTTACATTATTCTCAACCCCCAATAGTATTGATTCCTTTTGAGTCTATATTTGGTGGAATAATCTGTAGTATAAATAAACCCAAGTATAGCCTCAGTCTACATACATTAATATAAATTAATTTTGTGGTGCTTAATTGGCAGAAAAAATAATAACAATGGCTCAGATAGCTAAGACTGAGACTAAAGCAGAGACAAAATCTGCTCCTGAAAAGATGTACAATTTATTGAAATATAACATGAACCAGTTCACTAACATGTTTCCTCAGGTATTCAAAAGTGTTCAAATAATTGAAGGAGATGCAGGCCAGGTTGGAAATCTCATGGTCTTTGAATATGTTCTTGGTAAGTATTTTGCAACTATGCACCTTTTTTTCTCTTAAAACAATTTAGATATTATCTCGATTTCATTTCAGGTGCCCTGTGCAACTCAAGTCTGTATAAGTTGTTTTAGAACAATATCAGTATACCGGCTAATAATTTCAATGAAAGTAACTAATACTCCCTCCGTACCGGTATAAGTTTCTCATTTCTTTTGGCCTCTTTAATTAAGGAATAATATAATAATTATGGGTACATTTGTTGAAAAGTAAAGAGTATTTTTGGGAATTGAGAGAGAGTAAAAAGATGTGTGGAGTAATAAGTGAAGTAATGAGTGTTATTTTTTTAATATTGTGAAAGCATACATTTATGAGTAGTGAAGTTACTTTTTTCATTTATGTAAGGAGAAATTTATTGTGGAACGGATAAAAAAGGAAAATAGAAAACTTATAATGGGACAGAATGAATATTGTTTAGTAAAAATAACTGATACTCCCTCTGTCCATCAATCTTATGCTTTGTGGTGGGCACAAGTATTAAGAAAAAAATAGATAAAGTAAGAGTATTATGAGGGTATTGTGGGGTCAATTTATAGATAAAGTGATTGTTTGTTAGTAAAGTACAATGACATTTGAAGTAATTAAGTGATGGTTGAGGGATAAATATAAATTAACTTTTGCCAAAAACGGAGTGTGCATAAGATTGGTGGACGGACGAATAAGACAAGTGTACATAAAATTGGTGGACGAAGAGAGTATTATTTATAAACGCATTTGAGTTGCACGGTAAACCTGGTGCATCAACACCTTGTGATTTACAAATATTAGTTAAATATATATTCAACCGATATACATGGGGGCAGAACCGAAAAAAGTCTCATAACTTTCACCATTTTCCAAAATGGTCTCAGAAAAGTTTGATGTACGAAATTGGTCTCAATTTTATGCGAATCGTATCATTTTCGTCCCAAATTCACCGTAATTGACGAAACAATGTCGTTTTTTCGTCAAGCGCCTTATATGTGAGCATTCAATTTGAAGATTTTCAACTGAAATGCATGACTAAAAATGATGTCGTTTCATCAATTCCAACGAATTTGAGACGAAAATGGTACAATTCGTGAAAAATAAGATCAATTTTGTACGTCAAACTTTTTGAGATTATTTTGAAAAAGATAAAAAAATATAAGAGTATTTTGGATTCTATCCCGATATATATTCACAATTTTTTTAGTGAAATCATACATTTATGGAGACTTAACTTGTAGTAGTATTAATTTGGTTATTGTATTATAGGTAAAGCAATGACTGCGAAGGCTAGGACTGAGGAAATAAATGATGGAGAGAGATCAATTACTTTTAGGGCTGTTGAAGGAGAGATTCTGCAGTTGTACTCAAGTTTCACAACCAAATGTACAGCAAATGATGGGTTTGTGCAATTGTCCTTTGAGTATGTCAAAAATAATGAATCTGCCCCAAATCCAGACGACTACGCTCAACTTGGGGTTAAAGTTATGAAAGGCATCGATCTTTATCTTCTTAACCATTAACAACTATGTATGGTTTGGTTAACTATTAGATCCTTTTGCATGCAGTACTAAAAGGATCATATAAGTATTAGTTGTATCAAATAAAGTTCCAAATAAAATAAGCTATTATGTCATTTAATGCAAGAGTGCATCTATAGACAAAAACTCGTATGAAACAATTTTATGTATGAGACGGGGTACAACTTAGCACAAATCAACACCCACTCCTCTCAAAGTGTTAAAACATCAATGACCACATTATGTCCCGTTTCACGGTGAGACCATCTCAGTAAATGTGCCTTCACTTGCCTCTTAATTATATTCTCACCGTGAGACCATCTAATGCGAGTGTACCTTCACTTGTGTCTTAATTATATGATGTGTTTATTCTTTAACCATAAAATGTGACCTAGTAGGCCGACCGCCCGTGGTGGGTAGCCCCGACTTGCTCCACACAAGGGACGGAATGGGTTTGGGTCCTCAAGTAGTTGACTCGCCCGTCCCATTGTTATCCCTAGTTAGGCATTTCGTAAATTCTGAAAAATCATTTCATGCTTAGAATCAAAGAGTCGGATGTTGGTCAGAAAATGCGTAAATACAAAATCTAATTTTGCAACAGAAAAAATTTTAAATGGTAAAAGCAAAACTTTTTAGAATCAAACCAAGTCATGAATTACCAGTACAAGCACAAACATCAGGCAATCGCTATATATATGAATGTATAGAAATTGTGACATTAATTTCAGTATTTTGATGAGATAACTATACCAAGACTGCCCCTAATCGTGAAGCACCAATTCCAATTGAAGAGACAAGAAACTGGAATTAAACATCATATTTTGCTCCTAATAAAAATCCCTTGTATCATAATACCTCAAAACTTTTATACCTGCTTATGAACAAGCTACCTCCTTTTTCTGTGCGGTTTCAAGCTTCGGTATCAGTTCAGAAACCACTTTCTGCAATTGGACGCAATTACCATTTCCATTAACAACTTCCTTCGTGAGTAGTGTGATTTTTCCTGCATCGGAATGTGCCTTTAATAAGTCCCCCCAAAATTTGTCGTCTGAGTTGAGGTTAGATTCTCTGACGAGTTCCATAACCTGCTTAAGAGTTGCAACGTTTCTACCAGCACCACAACCCATAGCAGTTGCAGCGCCCACCGCATTCGCTATGGTTAGTGTATAGACCAAAGGCATTTTGTGTATAAAACCGAATGCAATTGCTGCCACAAAACTGTCTCCACACCCCACAGTGTCCATGACATTAACCTATTTGAGATTTGCCAAGATCGTAAAAAGACGCAAAGAATGAAAATAAGAAGACTGATTAATTGCAAAATAAATCATGATCTTTTCAAGTTTTCTGATTTACAACATATTGTTTTAAAATTTGCAATTCGATACACGACCTTCCGAATTGTTGCAATTCTATCACATGGCTATTTTCCGGCTCACGTCGTGGTGAATGAAATAGCAAAAAAGAAAATTAAAAGGTTGTGATTAGATTGAAACAATAAAAAAGGTCGTGAATTTATTTGTAATTTTTTCAAATATTTTTCGACTGCCACATGAGCATAAGTTGCTGGAAAATAGTTTTAATGGTGTATCGAACTGCAAATTTTAAAAACATATGTGGCAATTGAAAAAAAGTATTTACCACAAGCAAACACAGACCAATACCTTAAATGCAGGGGCACAAGATATACTTGAAGAACTGATCAATATAGAGCCTTTTGGACCCATTTTTACAATCACCCACTTCGTTTGAGTGCCTGCCCTGAGTAACTGTTGTCCTGCTAATATTGGGTCCTCTATGCCGGTCAATGATTCAGCCTGACACATAACCAATGCCACTTATAGTCGATTGTGGAAAACAAGCACATAAACATAATATAGGGTATGTTTGTTTGCAGCTTACATGATACAAAATTTTACTTTCAAAACCCTAATGCATGCTTGTTTGAAGATTATGCAAGTAAGATTTTAAAATCCACCAATATCATAACCTATAACACCTACAATCTCTTACATTCTCTCTCATACCTTTTCTTTTCCCAATATCATACACATTTATTTTTCACATTACTTTTTACAACATTTTTTCTCAATCCTACCCTACTACATCTTCAACCAAACATACACAAAACTCAAACTCACCTTTTTACTATTCAAGGATTTCTCAATCCTCCTAAAGGCCAAAACAAACATACACATAAAGATTAGTGTCGGTTAGCTATATGGATGATATCTGGCCACGTCTTGTCTGTTTAGCATTTGAGACATGCTCTCATTAATATTCAAATAAGACATGTCTCTAAGAATCTTGAAGTTGTCTAACAAGGTAAAATGGGAGACATAACTCAAGGCTAGAAAAGCTCAAAAGACAGTGAACAACGTTGAGATGCCAAGGGCCCAAGACACAAACATTTGGTCGGCAATAAAAAGCAAGATCAGCTGTAATTTCCGTATTAAATATCAAGGGAGAAGATTGTCCTTGAATAGAAGAAACCAAGGCCTCACTCCCACCCTGTATTGCAAAAATATAAGGGTATGTTTGTTTTAGCTTAAAAAAGACAAGATTTTACTTCAAAATCCTATTGCGTGTTTGTTTGTAGGATTAAGCAAGTTATATTTTAAAATCCACCGAAATCTTAACCTGAAATACCTACACTCTCTTACATTCTCTCTCATACCTTTTCTTTTCCCAATATCACAAACATTTTTTTTTCACAATATAATAATCACACTATTACTTTCTCAATACTACTCTACTACATCTTATTAACCAACATAAGCAATTGTCAAATTCACCTTTTTACTACTCAAGGATTTCTCAATAAGGACTTTCCCAATCCCCTACAGCCTGAAACAAACATACCCTAAGAGAGTTTGATGCAGCACGTCATATGCAGCGGGTGCATGAAATTATTACTCCAATACAACAGGATTGCAGAGAAGTGAAAGAAAGCAAGCAGGTGCACATGAAATGTATTAAACTATTCAAGAAGTAAAATCAAGCATCATCCATATTATGCACTATTCCAGTTGAATTAAGTTCAGTGTTGATTCTTTATTCAGCATGTTGATGTGGCAACACAATATAGTCCTTTTGCAAGTACAGAGACAGGGGTTTCACCAGAGGGATGCACAAAATAAAGCAAGTGATAGTATGATTAAAAAAATTAAATTCAAACCTCTTCAGAAGTTAATAGAAGAACATCACTCATCCTTAAGAACTTGTCAAGGGTCTTCTGTTCTTCAGGTGTTCCAGTCATCAGAGATTTTCCTCGTGGTCCAGGGTCAAAAAAGATAGACGTCCCCACTTCAACAGCATAATCCAGAGCAGACATAAGTAGAAGGGGAGTAAGTTCATCGAATCCATAACCATTGCAAAAGATGATATTTGACCTTCTTATAGCCATCTCCGCTTCTGTGGAAAGTGTGCTCATCCAACTAAATGCAGGCTCCTCATTAAAATCTGAGCGACTGAAAAAGAAAAAAAGTTGAAGACTTCTTTATTACATGTTCCACATCTGATACTATTAATAGAGCATGAAAGTTTTTTTTTTTTCTGTGTTTCGTCCCTTTTGTGAAAGCCTGTAATGTCCTAATTAAATATCAAGTTTTCGAGTAACACTTGGGTGCACCAGTGCACAACTAAAAATGTTTAATGAAAACAACTAATATTGTTCAGTGAAAACAACTAGCGTTGACCAACTAATACCTTTTAGTAAAATATTTTATTCCACTTAAATTGCACTTGGGTTGCATAGTGCAACTGGTGCATAGAAATATTGGTTCAAGTTTTGAGGATATTCAAGTAATTTAATACTCCCTCTGTCCCATCATTTCTTTCACATGTGCAATGGCACGCATATTAAGAAAAGGAGATTTAGTGTAGGGATTTGAGGGGTAATTTTGTAAACCTTTATGTATAAAGTAAAGTAAAGAATGAATTGTGTGTATGTGCGGGGCCAAAATAATGGCATTTTGTGTAAATTTGAGAATATTGTGAGGATGGAGTTTATGAAGGGTTTTCCTTTTTTGGAGTGTGCAAGTAATGTTGGGACATCCAAATAAAGCAAGTGTGCAAGAAATTGCAGGACGAAGGGAGTATTTATTAGTTCCATATAATAGCATCAAGAAGGAAATTGGATTCATATACCCAGAAGACAGCAATACCTGCAAAAACCATGCCTTTGTAGGGGGTCCACTAAAACCCAGCACAGAAGTGTCTCATAAGCTTTGACATCAATCACTTCTTTCTTTTCATCCATCTCAACTGTATCAATTCCTTCATCATGAAGTACATCTAGGAGGAAACGGCCATATATTTCATCACCAACATGACCAACTGTAGCTACTCGAAGTCCTAACCTAGCCGCAGCTATGGCCATATTGCAATTTCCACCAGCTTCCCAGTTTTTCTATTAATAGAACTGAAATATCAATGTCTATGATACCATACTACATTTTAGTATGTAAAAGTTAGATGCAGAAAGCATTTTCATTTGTTCGAGCTAGTCTTCTGCTAATATCCCTGCTCGTATGATATGCCTTTGGAAGAGAGCTAGAAATCGTCCTCTGTGGACATTACCAAATGCTCAAAGAATTGAAAGACATTGGAAAGCAAAAAAAGAGACGGCGCACGCCTATGTGGTTGCTGAAAACTATAAAATTGGTAAATATAGCAACCTAAAGAATTATTAAACCCTACAAAGAATTGAAGAAAAACCCTCACAAATGATACAGTCCTCCAAACTAGAACTAATTTTGTTTCAGCTTGACTAAATGCTCGACATGATACCGTTAAATCCATACCAATTGGTTAGCTTGATTTTCTCACAGTATAGTCTAACATTTACAGGGGTGCTCATCGGCAAACTTGGATTACTTGGTTTTTGTTTATTCCAGTTCTCCACAATCCTAATCCTTGCATGGAGAAGTATTTGGGAATTAAAGACAGGGCAGATACATGTTTATTCACAAGAAATGAAGAAATACCTGCAGATGAAATAATAATATATCCTACTATTCTCCCATAACACAACAAACGACTGAAACAGCATGACAAGACATAAGCAGTTGCAACTGTTCATAGAAATACATCATATCATTATCTCCCAACCTATAAATCGTTCTTGATTCCACTACCCAAACTACATTTCAAAAGCATATGCACGTGTACTTCTTGCTTTTTTTCAGGTCCATTTCCTTCATCTGCATGCTATCCTTCACGCAGCGCAGGATTACATTCAGTAGGATTGTTCCCAGGCTAGTACGTAAGACTATGAAAGACTCAAATTGGAATCATCAAAATTTGCATGGTCATTGCTATCACTTTAACATGTATGCAACAGTGTAGTTCCTAATTTTCTCTTTTTATATAGAAGAACACAGGAGCTTACAGTAAAAGTATGCAATTTAGCTAGACTTCAAGAACCTCCACTAAACAAATTTAAACTTTTCCTAATCCCTGCATCCATGTTTGCTGAACATTTCAGCTAATCTCATTCCCATTACTGCATTACATTTTATGGTTATTGTTATAATGAAGCATCATATATAAAACTCAGTCACTTGCACAAAAACCAAAAAAATCCAAAATTTCCCAAGCATAACAGATGCACACAAATAAGAAATAAAAAAGTAAACACTAACCAAAAATTCAGCCGGATAAAGATAAATGTCAATCATAAAACAATAATTACAATTATAACATATCAAAACCTTATCAGGAGGTGACTGGGATAATTCTTCCATATAAGCTTTAAGCTCGTCCAAGGGTTTTGGCGGCAATTTGGGAACGTTAAGCACAACATCAACACAGAGGTTTCCAATCGTAGCGACGTCGATATCCTTAACCCCAACAGTCTTAACCCTCTCATCTTCCACTGAGCCATTGCCGATGCTGAGAGAATTGAGCCGCTGTTTGGGGACAGGAATCCCAATTCCTCCACATTTCAAAACCGAATAATAACATAAATTCCTCTTCGCAACAGATGGAGACAATCTAGGGTTTCGGCGGGTGTTTGGGCATGGAGAAAAAAGGGTATAATTCGATTTAAGGGATAATGCAACTTGATTCTGCATTCAGGAAAAGTGTCAACGGAGAAGATGAAGGAAATGGCACGAGAATCAACGAGGAATATCGTAATGCCGATGAAGAGTGATTCAGTTTTTCAATTGGATTCGAGCAACTCTCAATCTTCTTCTTTTTCCTGTTTTCAGTTTTAACTGTGGATGAAGGTTTAGATTTTAGAATCGGGCGTTTAGAACAGGATAAAGTAGGTCAAATATGAAGTTGACCAGACAAAATTACAACACTCCATAATTCTATTTAGGGAAAAACATTACGGGAACTCGAGTTCACATGAAAATTTTATTTTATTTATTATTATTATGTATAATTATTAACAAATTAAAAAATTAAATATTTTAATAAATAATTGAATTAGTAATAATATTTTTGTTTTTCATCATCACGTAGTAACACAAAATTGTATTTATAGTTACACATATTTTTCCTTATAGTAATATCGATTGGGAGGGGTTTTTCTCTTTTGTAATTTGCGCAAATTTTTGAAAAGTCGATTTGACCCGATTCAATCAACGTAGAATCCGCGAATTTTCAGTTCCTTTTATTTGAACTGATATTTCACTGTGATATGTTTCACAGAAAATCCCCCCTAATTAGATGTTATTTTAACATTTTACATTATTTATATAATACATATCATTTTGATATTTTCTCCTATATAACCTTGATAATTAATTTATGTAGTCATTTAAATTTTTAGAATTCATGCAAATATGTGGTATGAATATTTCAAATTCTTAGAATTCTGTGAAGAGTTATTTCTGGTATTTTTATATTTAAATCTTAATCATTTATTTTTTTAAGAATAATTTTGATTTTTCAAATAGTTTATGAGTTTAACTTACATCTCAACTATCAATTGTTTATTTTTTTTATCTAGCACATCTATTTATTATAGATTAAGATCAACACTAACATCTATCAACGCGTATTACGCTGGATTGCATATAGTATTTATATTATAATTTAAATTAAATACTTCAAATATTTAATTAGTTTGATTAATTCAATTATAAATGTAACTTTTTTTAAAATATTATATGCACATATTTCCACTCATTTCTTATTCTAAATTATAAATTATATAATATGTATTTAATATAACGTATTTGTGCAAAGACGGATGATGGATGAAGGAAAATATAGACAGGAGAAAATTCCAGGATCATAAATTCATTTTTTTGAAATCAAAATTTTAATGTAGCATAAATTATATTATACCATAAATAAAGGAAATTGATAAAAACATAAAATAGAATAAAATTATGAAAATGTATAATATTTAATAAAAGAGCATTTTATACATGGTTTTTTGCTACTCCAATAGTTGGCTAGTGAATTAATAAACTCTTGGCTCTTGAATTTCAAACCACGAATCCTCCATAGAGATCTAAACAATGCGTCTATTAAATATATTATAAAAAAAATATTTGTTAAATCATGTTTTAACACTTAATATAATGAAAATGTGATCATTCACATCACTCAGCTAAAAAACAAATAGAAAAAAAATATTTGTTATATTATTGAACCTGCTTGGGAATGAAGATATATAACATAAAATAGGTGATACATCACACATGAAGTTCCATCAACGATTTAATTATCTTTAGAAACTCTGAATTCTTCACTATCAATATCATGAGATGCAAATCAAAATTTATATAAAAAAAAAATTGTGAAAAAAAAAGATACAATATTACATGAATTAATCTTATTTTAGTTTAAATATTTTAAATATTTATTTAACTTGGTTCATTAATTCAAGTGAAAATACCTCATTTTGCCCAAAATTTGAGGTGACCAAACATTTTTGCCCTCTTTTAGTGATAAAAATATTTTTGCCATTTTGGGGTGTGTAATTACCTTTAGCCCCTTAATTTCTATTTCATCAATTTAAAAAGTAAAAACTTACTAATCCTCCAAACCTTCACTAACCCATTTTTCAAACCTAGTCTTACCCATTGTCCAACCCTACACTAATCCTAAAACTCAATTACACAAAGTCCTACGAACGAAACTAAATGAAAAAAAAAATTGCAAAATTCACAAATCCTTCATTTGTTCTTCATCTGTATTTTCTTTCTTCATTCCTCTATCGCCGGAAATTGCCTGGCCGCCGTCCCTTCATCTGATTATACACATTCTATTTCCGCCTGGGTTGAGTGCGATGGCGAGAACACAGGGAACCCATTTTCAGTGGCGATATTTCTGACGAGAACGGAGTACGGAGAACCCAATCCAGATAATGTAAGTATATATTATAGGTTTTGACTCAATATTTTTGGGCATTTATATTGATTTCTTTGGGCATTTATGTATTTGAAATAATGTTGAACATTTAATGCGAGAACAGATTTGGGTATTTAATTGGGCATTAATTGTGTTGGGTATTAATTTTGTTGGGTATTTAATTGAGCATTAAATGAGAGAAGAGATTAGTTTAACAGATTAGTTGAACATATTTGGATATTTAATTGGGCATTCATGCGCGAAAGGTACATAATGAAATGTATCACTTTATCAATTGAAAGGTATCAGTGGATACAACTAACTAAGTTTCAGATTACTTACAGGTTTTTACAACCTTTTATATTCTACTTATCAATACATTTGGGTATTTACAATTTAGAACAAAATTGATATAGTTGTATACTGTCCACTGTGAATTAATTATTGTTCTATGTTAAAGTATTACTGTTTAGACTGAAATGTATACACTTTAGAATGTGTATAATTCTGTTTAAGTTGTGCTAATGTTCTTTAGAACCGTTTATAGTGTAATTATTGTAGGTCCCGAACGGGTTTTCGTGAGGGCAGAAGTCTAGAGGGGAGGAGTGAATAGACTTCTGAAAACTTTTGCGTGAGATCAGGTGTCGAAAGCAAGTTTCCTGATCAAAGTGCATATGAATCAGTTTGATATGCAACTTACTGATTGCCTGAGGGCAGATCAGTTCGGTGTCTATCAGTTTAACTGATGTGCGGAAGCTAAATTTTACCCGTGTGAAAAACCAGTTTGTAAAATCAGAATCATATGTAATCTGTTTTTGAATCAGATGACAAAGTGTCAAACTGATCAGATCAGTTGCCTGATGCAAATCTGGTCCAGACTCAGAATATGCATGTAATATTTTAACAAGTAGTGTGCAAAGTGTAAAGCAGGTAAATCAGATAATGCACACCAGATTTTTAAAGTAGTTCGGACAACTTGTCCTACGTCCACTCTTCCCTATCAGTAGGGGCACCAACTTAACCAACTGGACTTAGTTTAATGTGTTAGTCCAACACAGTACAACATATGTTTTAAGAGTTCTCACTCAACTAATCCCAGAAATCAGAAACTAGAAACCCTAGTCTAAAATCTTGCTAAAACAAACTTAACCTAACTTTTGGTTTGGATACAAGATTTGTTGTGTTCCAACTGGAATTCTATCCTAGTATTTGAGTAGCCTAAGGCTGGAGGATAAGAATTCTATGCTAAGAACTTTATGGGATGAACATTTAGAATGAATCTTGAGTTGTGTTCTTCGTGCGGAAATCTTGCTTGTGCTTGAGCTTGATAATAATTTCCGTAACCTTACTATGAAGGTTGATCCCATATTTATAGGCACAAATTCGAACTAGCCGTTGGATAGCAATTCGAATTGCAGGCTATTTTAGGTAGCTTGCAGGCTTGATGTGACGTGCTTCAGGGACGGCATGGCCGAAAGCATGTAAGTTTGTCCTTTCTAGCCGTTTGACTGTGCAGCACCGAATCCCGCATTATCAGCTCCGTGCATACGTGTCTCATTCTTATTGGTTAACAAGTACACTTGTTCAGTGTTTGTTTTACCAACTAAGGTTGACATTCTTCTTGTGTGATTAACTCGTATGATCGGGTGAACCTCCAGTTGTTACCTGATATGAGCTGACCTGATCAGATAAAACTGATCAGTCTACCTGATTGAGTCATCTGGTGCAAGTTGTCTTAGCTCAACTAGCAGACTCTTCTTCATTCTTCTGATGTAGGTCTTCTGGTCTTGTTCTTCTGGTAGTCATCTGATCTTCAGGTCTTCTGATTCTTCAGCTTCATGTCTTCACCTGATCATCTGACTTATCTGATCTTTTGATCTTCTTCAAGACTTGACCTGTACATATTGAGTTCCCCCTCAATATGTGACTTATCTATTAAATCAGTTGTTCTATACAATCATTATCAACTAGTCACCTTAAACTGATATTTAGATCATCAGTCAGCTAACAGGTTTGACTGGTCCTATTACAAGTGTTTTGGAATTTTCATCAAAACTCTAAATTTCCCAACAATTTTCCCCTTTTTGATGAAACCAAAACATTTTAGAAACCAACATCAGTTGATAAAATTTATAGAGCAGTAAAGAACAGATAATCAGAAGACAATGAGAGTTTGTCTTAGGATCAGTAAAACTAAACTTTTCATTCATCAGATGTTGTCAGTTACAGATTACATGTGAAAAGTTTCTGCATTAAGTACAACTGATCCTAAAAAACTATCTTCTGACCATCAAACTTTGGGTATGTAACCCTCCGGCATCTCTCGCAGATCCTGTGGAATGTTGAAGATTCGATATAGCTTCCATTTGACATCGTTGATCTGCTGGGGATCAGTTATGAACGATTTGCTCAAGATGTCAAAGTAGAATCTTTGAAAGGCCAGTCTATTAAATGAGCCATCCACCTTTCTTGTGTAGTCCATCACTTCATAATCTTGATAGGAGATTCTTACATTAATCTTCCAGGCATCATTCTCCAGATATTTCAAAAATTCTGGATGCTTGTTCTCCAACCAGTTCAGAAATTCTTCATCTAGTGATTCTTCCTTTGGCACCAGGTCCAGAACAAAAGCATCCAAAATTCATTCGCCTCTGATTCTATTCCATTCTTCGAATCTGTCATCATGTGCAGTAGTTTTAGGAATGATGTCATCGACCTTTGCTGACAGTTGAGGTTCCACGACTGGTTTCCCAGCTTGACCTTTCCTGACTCTCGAAGCATATCTCTTCTTCAAACCTTCAGCTTCAACCATTTTCTCTGTTTTTCTTTCTTCCTCACTCAGTCGAGCTTCTTCTGCAATTTGTTCCTTAGATAGTTTTACATCAAGTTCCTTATCAGCTTGTATCTGACTTGCTGTGCTCCTTGTAATTCTTTTTGCTTGAGTAGATTTGGGAACAAATTTTGCTTTGGAAGGTCCAGCTCCTCCGGCCATCTTTCTTGCTCTTAATTTCTCCATCTTATCAGAAACTTCGTTTGCAAACAGATCCAGATGATCTAATCTTTGGCCATATGCTTCAACAGTTTGAATAAACTCTTCTGTAGTTCTGATGAAGTAAGTTGGTTTCTCAACCTGTCTTTCCCCCTTTTTGGTTTGATCAAAAAGAGAATTGAGGTGAGAAGTCAGGGAGCCAAAACTGACGGCAATGGCTTTATTGAGATTTGCTGCAGTAAGCCCTTGTGTCTGAGTAGTTAATTCTTGAATTTTGGATACCAGCTCAGATTTTGCGGCTTCGATGGCATTTGAGAAGGTGAGAATCAGTTTATCAATCTTCTCCTCTGTTTTTTTCAGCTTTTCTGTGGTCATGAGAAGAGATACCTGAACTTGATCGACTCTGGCCATCTTCTCACCATAAGACTGTTTGAATTCATTGTTCAGCCCAGTCATCATTTGTTGAAACTGATCCTTCAAGGCTTCAATCTGAGAGATGCCAAATTCCCTCTGGTCCTTCAGTTCTCGCATACAAGCTTGTCGTTGATCAGTTATGGTATTGCTAACCGAGTTGGCCAATACTCCTTCAACTTCTTCTTTCAACAGATCTTTAAAACATGATCTGATTTCTCATAACTGATCGGAAGTAATGTGTGTAGCAGATATACCCTATATCGCCTGATCTGTTGGAAGTTGAGTGGCGGTGGTATGTTCAACAGTTTCCTCAGTTATTTTTACCTCCAGTGGCTGGTCTTGAACTGCGTCACCAAGACCACCTTCATCGGCAACTCCCGCATCTCTCATATCATCATCTTTCTTGAGAGTTTCTTTGTCAGAAGCCAAGATACACTCTTCCAATGGCTTGTCCAGCTTCCTGTACACCAAGGCCTTAACTGCCTCATTAGAAATTAATTCAGCTGGTGAACCAACCCGGGCAGATTTCTTCATATCAAAATCATAATCGGCAAACTCATCAGCACCTCCCATCTGCTCAATGATGATCATGAAATCTGAGAAGTTTTTCAATCTGAGATCCCTCCATGTAAGGATTTCCAACACATCTTCCCTTATAGCCGGATGGGCTTCCAATTCTGGATATAGATCATCGATCTCTCTTTCAATTCGCATCCGCGCCATCTTCCCAGTGATTATCTTGGATGATCTGGATTCAGGAATTGAGTGCTCAGATTGAACAGGTGGGTGAGTTGATGAAGTTTCTGGTGGAGGCAGATTAATGGGTTGTTGGCTGATTTGCTGAGTCCGGTCTGGTTCTACAACAAGTGATCTGGCGTGTTCGCTTGTTGGAGAAGGAGATGGGGTCATCCGCTCAGAAGATAGAGTCCTGATTGGTGATTGAGCGCGAGATTGGGGTGATGGAGATCTTACCTTTCCCTTGTCTTTTCCATGCTCTCCCTCAGATTGCTCCGGCGAGATTTCTACCTGTGAAGCATGCCTCTCAGATCTATCAGCGGATTTCTTCTGTGCATCAGGCTGTGCTGCTGCTTCTTCTTCATCGGACTCATTTTCCAAGAAAAGAGTCATCGGAGCTTGTTTTACTTTCTTTGGCTTCTTCGCCAGTTCTTTCGTCAGGGTCCTCTTTCTCTTAGGTGGTTGAACTGACGCAGCTGAGGCAGTTTCTTTTCCCTTGCCTTTCCTCACAGTCATCCTCAAGTCGTCATCAGGAGGACCGAAAATGGCAGTAGTACTGGTTAGAAACGCCTTGTAATTCTTCAACCCATTCTGGTCCCATTGAGCAGTTGGAAACTTGTCCCTCAGAATGACTGCCACTTTATTCAGATTGTTGATTCTTTTGCGTAGAAAAACTTCTCTCTGTTCATTTACCCCGAACTTTGCATGTTCTTGCAACAAAATCGCCTTCAGGAATCCTGCCCAGTTAATGTTTGTGGCTCCATCCACAATTGCTGCCATACAGTGCATTTTAACAGCAGTCAGTCCATCAGGGCTGAAGGATATTCCCATTATTGTCTTTGAAAGGATATCAAACAACAGACGATACTTCCTCTTCAACATCGGTCTGACAAAATTTGCAGTGTGTTGTTTGTCAGCTTCTCTGAACAGTTGATCTCTGATCTGCTCATCTTCATTTTCTCTGTAGTGAGCAGGTGAAATTTTCCCTTTGGGCAAGTTAAACAGCCTAATGATGTCTGCATTGGTGACTTTTAACTCTTCACCATTGACAGATGATGACAGTTCATCGCCAGGTGTCACTACTTCCAAATTTCGCAGAAACTCCAAGGCTTCATATTGCATAACTTGATTGGAGTGGGCTGCACAATATTGTTCAAGTCCACATCCCTTCAATAATTGCTCCACCTCCATTGATTCTGGATCTCGAGTAATCCCAAATACCACATATTTGTCCTCTACAATTTGATTGGATAGATTTGCGTAATTACACATGATTTTTCCCATTCCGTGTTTTGCCATCTAAAACAAAAGAAATCAGTGTGAAAATTGTGCATAAAAACATAAAATAAATCACATATTTGACTTCTTCAGACAAATAATCGATGTTTGATTCCTCATAATAAACACACAGACACCAAAATAGATAATGCATAGCACATATGGTAAATTTGTAGCCTATAAAAACACCCAAATACATGAAGCTAAATAGACATATAAGCGATAATTACCAGATTCTTGCTTCTTGATTTTAGAAAAGATGAATCGCAAGAAATTATTTTTGAAATTGCAGAGTATAAGTGATTTTAGAAGATTTAGGGTAAGGAAGTTTTGAAGGGTTTTGACGAAGGCTATATTTATTGAAAAGAAGAGAAAACTAATTTGAAAAATCAAGATTGGAAAGACAAACGTTTAAACAAGATGAATGATTGAGATTAAGCGGTTTTAAAAGGAATTGATCGTGCGGTCATGGATTTCAAGCACAATTGCCTTTTTGGATTTAAAAAATGCAATAAATAGCAATTAATACATATTCCTCACGTCCGCATTAAATGCTTTGCAGGGTGTGCGTCATAAAAATATGTGCACAGTAAAAGTAAATATTATCAGATAATTGCATAAGAATAAACAGAAAGACAAAGAAACAGAAATGCGTATCTAATTGATTGATGTTGTAATCAGTCAATACCACATGAGTTTGTTTAGGTCTGACTGATTTCTGTTGATCTTAATTTCTGCTTAATCCTTTGTATTTTCCCAACAATATCTCACTTCTCTGATCAGATTTCTTCTGATTATATCTGATCAGTTGAAGTTCCCCCCTTCAACTGTTATCCCTTTTCTAATCAGTCCCTAACTGATCCTTCATGATTAGTTGAGATTCCATTTCTCAACTGATCCTTTTTCTCTGGTCAGTTTCTTAACCAACTGGTCTTGGAGACCAGTCCACCAAAGATTTCTGGTGCACTTTCTCCTAAATCCAGAAGTCCTAGCTCATTACATAGTTCTCTGAATCTGACTTCAGCTAGTGGCTTGGTTAAGATATCAGCTCTCTGCTTATCAGTATGGATCTTTTCCATTCTGATATTCTTCTTTTCCACATGATCTCTTATGAAGTGATGTCTGACGTCCACATGCTTGCATCTTGTGTGTAGAACTGGATTCTGAGTAATTGCAATAGCACTATTACTATCACAGAATATAGGCACATTCATAGCTACAATGTTATAATCCCTCAGCTACTGACTAAGCCAGAGCAGTTGGGAACAACAACTTCCTGCATCCATATATTTTGCTTCAGTAGTAGATGTGGCAACATATGTCTGTTTCTTTGAGAACCAAGAGATCAGTTTACTTCCTAAGAACTGACATGTACCTGAGGTTGACTTTCTGTCTATTCTGCAACCTCCATAATCAGAATCATAATACCCACTAAGCTCTAGATTATCATCTGATGGGTAGAATAAACCAAGGTTTACTGTCCCCTTCAGATACTTAAGAATCCGCTTAGCTGCTTCCAGGTGGCGTTGCATCGGATTTGCCTGAAATCTGGCACACATACCTACTGCAAATGTTATATCTGGTCTGCTGGCAGTCAGGTATATTACAGACTAAACAAACACATATGAAAAGATAAAATATACTTCAACATTTGTACTAATCAAAATGCACTACAACATTTACATCTGAACCCTAATATTTATCATAAGAGTATACAAAAATGGCTGCCACCACCATCTCAACTCACTCATCGCCAAATATGGAGCCATCGATGTTTCGGTAAATTACCGATTAGCCCCCGAACACCCCTTCCCCATGGCCTACAAAGATTGTGGCTGGCACTATAATGGAATTTCTCTCACTTCAAAGGTAATGGCAGAGATCCATGGTTAGAATATTATGCTAATTCTGGATAAATAAACCTAAATTTGATATTTATATATGATCCGAATTTAGTTAGACGGGTAGGGCGGGGGAGGTGCGGATCTTAAATTTGTGCAACTGGTGTATATGAGACTTAGACTTATTAAATATGATATAGTTACAAATGTGATTAAAATAAAAACTCTAACTTTTGATTTAATATAGCGTGTTATTTATATGATATTCTACACATGTATATAAATTATAGCGTACTATGTTTATTTTTTAATAACTTGATATTCGATTTAAAAGATCGACTAATTCGTGGGACCAATTCTACCGTCGAGTAATGGTTTCCTGTTGGTCCCGGTGCTAACGAGTCTCACACGTGTATGGGGGGGAATACACGTGTTCAGTGATTTTTAAAACTTTTCTTTCACTGAGGTCAGATGGGTCAGGTTATCCTGATGATTTTGCCCTGAGAAGCACAGATTGCCCTGAGTCAAAGTCTACTGAGACAATGATCCTGAGCTGCTTTAGAAGCTTCAGATTAGCCCAACTGAGCCTGAGTTTATTAGAGATCCTGAGATGCTTGGATCAGATAATTATTTTACTGAACCCTCAGTAGAGTTAGTTCAGTTTGGTAACTATCTGTTCTAGCTACTCAAGTGTGCAGAATGGTTGGCCCTATGTTTATACTAGTTTTAGCTTTGCTGAAAATCTTCCTTTTAATAAAACAATGATTAAGGCTGTGATCAGTTTGATGCAAGTTCAGTGGATTGGTTCCAACTGAATATCAGTGAACTATGCTTTTCGATGAAAAACATGCAATGTATAATAATGCAAAGATGAAAAGCAAAATAACACAAAGAATTATAGTGGTTCGTAGAGACTCAAGCTCCTACATCCACTCTCTCGACGACCGAGTGAGAAATTCTTTAACCACTTCCAAAAGCTTTTTCGGCTAACTCACTGTGTAGCTTACTCACTTTTCTACCTTGAGTTTTTCGGTTGACTCACTTTGCTTACTTACTAACTCAAACACACACAAGTGTTGGACTACCACAAGTAGCTTCCTAACTTCTTCTCTAGAGTTTTCTGGCTAACTCACTGTAGCTTACTAACTCTTTACAACTCCAACCTCCCCACAAAACCACCCACAAACTACCTTACAAAGGGTTTGGGTTTTGGGTTGGTTTCAACTAGGATGAGATATCCTTTACAATAAGAACAATGCAAAGGCTAGGATATCTCTACTAAGATTTGGATATTTCTTATCAATCTAGGCTTAGTGAATGAGCTCTCTCCAATGTGAAACACTTGTGAAATTCTAGGTTTTTCGAGTGCTTCAATTTGCAATATCTGAATGAGCTCTCTTTAGTTGCTTTGAAATTTCCCGTAACCTCTCAATGTAAAGGGTCACTAGTACTTATAGGCAACTTCACCAAGGTCACTCTTGAATAACTATCCGTTGGAGGAGATAGCTTCATGAGTTTCCTCTTATGGTGTTTGATGAACGACTATATTTAGAATTTGAATACTCCCTTTCATGTTTTAGGAAATATGCATTCATGTAGCCAATCACCACTTTTTGCGATGCGGAACATAGTACTCTTGACATGCTTGATGATGACTGTCACTTTCAAATGTCGATAAAATCTGATGTTGTCTTCCTCTCGATTGGTTCTTGTCTTGATAAATGTAGACAAACATAACGACTCTTTTGGTTAATCTCTCTGAATGAGATAACCTTAAACAACACTTAGACTTAGTTCCTTTTGTGCAGATATGAATGTGCGGGGCAATATCTATTTTTCCGAATATTCGCATTTTTCTCGATTTTGTAGTCTTGAGATAGATATTATTGATTGCCTCGGAACATTCGGGTTATCTTGAGTATTGAAGATCTTCGAGTCTTGATAACTCTTGGGTCTTGATATCTTACGTGTCTTGATATCTTGAGTCTTGATGTCTTGAGTCTTGATGTCTTGATTCTTTAGTGTCTTACGAGTTTTGATGTCTTGAGTCTGTCTTGATGTCTTGATGACATCTTTGAGTCTTGATGACATATCTTGAGTCTTGAGTGTCTTGATGACATATCTTGAGTCTTGATGTCATCTTGAGTCTTCAGTGTCATCTCTTGAGTCTTGGTTTCTTGACAACTTCTTGAGTCTTTAGTTACTTCTTGAGTCTTGATTTCTTGAACTTCTTTGAGTCTTGAGTTTCTTGAAACTTCTTGAGTCTTGATTTCTTTAGAAACTTCTTGAGTCTTGATTTCTTGAAACTTCTTGAGTCTTGAGTTTCTTGAAACTTCTTGAGTCTTGAATCTTTAGAAACTTCTTGAGTCTTGGTTTCTTGAAACTTCTTGAGTCTTCAGTTCCTTGAAACTTCTTGAGTCTTGAATCTGTCGATCTATATCTCACGACTATACATGGTGCAGATAACTTCCTAACACTCTATCTTTCAAACCCCGACTCGGTCTATCAAGATTATCTTGAACATGTCATACTCGGGGTTTTGAGATCTAATCAAAACTTCTTTATTAAATTCATCTCCCAACAATTTCCCCCTTTTTGATGATGCCAAAACCATCTTGTTACAAAAACCTAACCTATACTCAGGTTTCAGTTTTTCTATTACAATCCAAAATGGCAAATTTTCCAACAATTCAAAACATAAGGCATATCAAACATAAAAGACATGTAAAAAGATAATGAGATATTATCTTTGAGCATAAGGATAAAATTTTCATTGATGTAAGATCAGAGTTACAGATTACAATGAAAATCAAAAACAAAAAATGCAAGTACAAAATCTTCAATCTTCTTCAACTTCATCCTCCGCACCTCCCGGGTTGAACATCCCATAGTATCTTTTCTTCAGTTCATCCCTTGCTTTGATGATATCAGGGTTGTTTCCTGTTAGGCCTAGCTGGATGGCATATTGAGCTATCTCCTGAGAAATGGCTGTCTCATTCACATAGCCATTCTCAAGTCTTGGAGCTGGGTAAGTATATGGACCAGGGGCAACTCTGAGTATTTCCTTCATCTGCCAAGTTGATCCAACTTTGCAGGTACTTAGGATAGAATGTCAATAAGTACTCAATGAAGGCTTCATTCATATCCGAGCTGCACCCCCTCCATTCCCTCAGAATCTCATAGTAGAACCAGAAGGTTCTTTTGATCTCCTCCCACGTATAATTGAATTGAATAGACATCCATTTGTCAATGTGCGACCATTTATGAGTTTTCTCTGTACCCCTCCTTTTGCTCAAAAACTTCTTGAAACCACTTCTTCTTTTCTGCTCTTCTTCTTTCTTTTTCCTGATCACAGAACACGATCTGAAGCGGTATTTAGTTTTTCTTCTCCTTTTCAATTTGAAGGGTTTTCAGAGCTTTCTTAGTATTGAAGACTTCTTTTTCAGCTTCTTCCTCAGATTCTTCAAAATCTATAATCAATTTCCTCTGAGTAGATTTAGAAGCTTTAGCTCTTTTCTTCTTCTTCTTCTGCTCTACAAATGCCACAGCCTTTCTCTTTCCAGGTTTGACTTGTTCTTCACCGGCTTGGCTTGTTTCCACCATCCTTCTACCACTCAGTTTCTCAGAAATTACTTCCTGAATAGTTTGCTCAGAAGTTTGAGTGTAGATAGGTTCTTCAGCTTCTTTGAACTTGAGCTTCTCAGTGGCTTCCACTTCTTTTAAGGCATCAGCAATTATTTTTTCTTCAGCTTCTTTCTGAGCCTTTCTCTTCAAGGTTTGTGCCAACAAATCACTAAGTTTGCCACCAGGCCTTTCCCCCTTTTTGGCACCATACCTTGGAAGAAGTTGAGAGAGTGCAGTATCCATATGATATTGCTCTTTGCTTATACTTCGCACTTCTCCTGCCAACTGATCGTTCTCATCTTCCAGCCTTCTCATGTGATTTTTAGCTACTGAGAACTCTTCAGAAAGAGGTGCAAACTGATGTGAGAAGACATTTTGCATCATCTCTGTCATCTTGGTCATGAGCATAGAGCCCATTTCCTCAACAGTTGTCTTGATCATTTGATCATTCTTCTCAACCAGCTTGGCTTCTAGATATGCAGTTCTTTCCTGATACATCTACTTCATCTCTGCATTGAGCTCAGTTTTGACTACATCTACCTTTCCTTCCAGAGTAGTCAATTTATCTGCAAGAGATGTTTGAAGTTGCAGCATGTCTGAAGATGAACTCAGAGTTTCCAGCTTCTGAGATTGGCTTGCCAAGGTTTCTTCAATTTGAGTCATTGTCTCCACCATTGGCACCACCTTCTCCAATTTGTCCAATATAGGACTGAGATCAATCTCTGGAGTGTGTACAACCTTTTCCACCTGAGCTGGGTGCTCCACTTGAGCCTCAGTCTGCATATCAGACATAACAGATTTAAAGATAGGAACTTCAGTAGCTTTTGCATAATGTTTAATAGTGCCAAAAGATACCTGAAGAGTGCTAACTTCAGTCTGAGGATGTGAGATATCAGTCTGTCCAGCATCAGTTTCTTTCTCCATCGGAGATTGATTTTCAGGATCATCTTGTTTGTCACCTTCTCTATCTTGATCCTCATCTCCTTCTGGATTCTTAGAACTGGAGGCATCAACATCAGCTTCCCTTCTCTCAGCCACCTTCCTCTTGACTAGCTCATCAAAATCAGCATTTTTCATCCTGAGCTTTGTCTTCCTGAATCCAGAGAACTCTGTCAGAACAGCAGTCTCAGCATTCCACCAATCCTCTCCTCTGAAGGAGGCTATAATCAGCATCTCTGGAAGAGTCTGATTCAGGATGTAGACTGTGGTTCTGAGTCTGAAGAAGAGATCCTGAAGGTCAGGATATGCGCTCAGCTCAGGGTATCTGTCCAGGATGAACTGTTCCCCCTTGCTGCGCCACTCAGTTTCTTCTGCCTCTCCCTTCTTCAACTTTGGGCTCTCAGGTTCAGTAGGATCAGATTGAATGAGTTCAGGTGCTGAGGGATCTAGAAATGGTTCACTCAGGAGCGCGTCCAAATTCAGCAGTTCCTGAGGCTCAGACTGATCTGAGCTCTGAACAGGTATCTCTTCAGTAGGAACCTGAGGTCACTTAAAGATTTCCTGAGAAATTTTATCTGAGCTCAGAGAAGTTCCGAGTACCTCAGAGAAAACATGTTCCTCAGTTTCTTGATCTTGCGCTATTGTCACAACCTGAGCCAGAACCTACAGTGGAGATTTCAGCCCTTGCTGGCCTTCAGGTTGAATATCCTCAGTGTCACTGACCTCCTCCTCAGTAATAGTTTGAAGCTTTCTGCGTTTCTGAGGGGCCAGTGTTTTCTTCTTCAGATTTTCTCCTTTTTCTCTTTTCACTTCCATCAGGGCTTTCCCCCTGGCTTGTTGGGCTTCAACAACTCCTTCTTCAGCGGTCTCCTCCTGAGACTTAGAGCTTTTCTCTTTCCTTCCTTTCAAAGTCTTCTTTGTTGTTTGTGGCTTGAACATGATTTTTGACTTTGGAAAGGATGAGGAATTGGCAAAGATATCCTCTTCTTCTCTGCACATTTCCAAGATGAATGCAATCTTGGTTGCATGTAGGATCTTCCCCTTGACAACAACAGATCCATTCACCTTCTGAACTTTCTTTGCTTGATCACTCACCACTTTGATTAAATAGTGTAACCAGTTGAATGCAGTGGTGGGTGAATCTTCAATCGCCGCCATTAACCTCAACTTAGGCGTGCTTATCTGTTTAAAGCTGCCCGACCGACTCATGATGCATTTGCTTACAATGTCCAGCAATACTCGATATTTAGGCTTCAAATGTCTTTTATTTAGAGTTGCTTCGAACTTAACTGGATGCTCTGCAATTCTATCCAGATATTCTTGCTCCCTACCCATCATATATACTGTAGGTTCTTCACCCCTATCGCTTAATTCGTATATGGCATTAAGATTCTTAGGAATAATATACAATTCCCTAACAAAATCCACATACTTTGAACTATGCTCTAAATGAGAGAATGTAATCTGCGATTATATACAATCCTCATCATCTAATTTCAAATTCGAGATAAACTCTATTACCTCTTTTGCGTATTCGGCCTCTGGTTGATTTGCAACCAGGCAAGTAAGCTTTGCCAACCGAATCATATGCAACGCTTCCTCTTCGTGAGTTGCATTTGATGAGCTTTTGAGAGATACGACATATTCATACCAAGGTTTATTAGAAATAGCGAGCTTGTCGCATACAGAGAACGTCATTTTTTGGAAAATTTCTGTGAAGGGCTTTGAGAAAGATGATAATTTCGGGGCAATCGAGAGTTTTTGAAGCAGAGTGTTTTGAAGATGAAGGTTATTGGAATCGGGCTTTGAAGGAAATTCTTCAATAGATATAGGATTTAGATTCATGGAAAATCGTATAGATGAAGAAATCGACGGTTGAGATTAAAAATCAACTAAATCGGGTATATGAAAGGACGATTTCACAAATATTAAGCCGCCAATTTATCCCTATTGGTGATTAGTGAACAATGCATTTAATTACTGTTCCTACAGACCATTGACTTTCTTAGTGTATTTCAAAGGTCCCGCCCAAATATTCCTTCAGGTGTTTTGTTATTTATTGCCAATGATTACTGAGATTCAGTTAGACAATAAATGTGTTGCATGAGTCAATACTTCTTGGACTAATTTCCTCCATCAGTCTTCATTGAAGTTTTGACCTTGATAAAATGTCGATTATAATATCGAAAATTGAAGCGAGGTCAATATAATATCGAAAATCTTGAAAAGAGGTCGATATAATATCGAGTAATCGATCTTGATAATGAGTTCAAGATAATATCGAGTCTTGATCTTCAGGATATCTGAGTTTCCCAAGACTCAGTGTTCAGTACTTTCAATTTTATCCTGAGTTTTTCAGTGAAAAACTGAGAAAACTTCATGCATCTGAAAACCTTCAATTTTTTGATTTGCTTCATTCACCTAAATCCAACATACCTAATTCAATCGATAGTTCACGAAATCTTGATTGACCAAAGGTTTAGTCAAGATATCGACTCTCTGCTTATCGGTATGAATTTTCTCCATTTCGATGTCTTTTTCTTCTCAACATGATCTCTCGATGAAGTGATGTTTGATATCAACATGCTTTACATCGGTGTGCAATACCGATTTTGTGTAATAGCAATTGCACTATTATTATCACAAAATATAGGTACTTCATTGGCTATAATCTTATAATCCCTCAATTGTTGGTTCGAGCTAAAGAATGCATGCAACTTGACTTCTATGACCATGTATTAAACTTGAAGAGTCTTTGGTTGTTCTTGAGGTTTGTTTCTTTGAAAACCATGATATCAGTTTACTTCCAAGAAATTGACAAGTTCTGTGGTAGACTTCTGTCAATTCTACATCCTCCATAATCAAGACACTGAATAACCGGGTTAATTCAAGGTTATCATCAGCTGGATACCATAATCCTCTATTCACAGTGCCTTTAAGATATTTCAGAATCTTTTTGGCAGCCTCCATGTGACTAGCCTTAGGATTAGCTTGGTATCTTGCACATATCCCAACAACAAATGTTATATCAGGCCTACTTGTTGTGAGAGATATAGCATGATGATCCAATGATCCTCTATAATCGGTGTGATTTCTTGATTTGCCTTCGAGGATCGGGATCCATCTTGTAGTTAGTATTCATAGGAATTCTAAGCGCATTGCAAGTCATACACCATACTTTGCAATCGGATCTACGGTGTATTTTGCTTGATTGATGAAAATTCCTTCCTTAGTTTGTTTTCACCGAAGTCCACGAAAAGAAATTCATCTCCCCATCATTGACATCTCAAACTTTCCTTTCATCCGGGTAGAAAACTTTTCACACAACCGATGATTTGGAGATCCAAATATGATGTCATCTACATAAATCTGAACAAGTAAGATTGTTTTTCCCATCTTCTATCCCGAGCGAGTCCTATCAACAGTTCCTTTGATAAAACCATGGTCGAAGAAACCGAGAAAGGGTATCATACCATGCTCGGGGTGCTTGCTTAAGACCATACAAGGCTTTTCCGAGCACAGTAAACTTGGTCATTCATGCAAAACCGGAGGTTGTTCTACATAAACCTCTTCCTTAAGCACACTATTCAGAAATGCACTTTTCACATCCATCCGACAGGTGTGAATTTCATGTGGGCAAAGATATGCAAGAAACAATCGATGGCTTCTAGTCTTGCAACAGGTGCAAAGGTTTCATCATAATCCAAGCCTTCTTCTTGGGAATAACCTTGTGCAACTAGCCTTGCCTTGTTTCTCACAATGTTGTTGTTTTCATTTCTCTTATTCTTGAACACCCACTTAGTTCCAATCACATTGTGCCTCTTGGGTTCATCCACTAGCTCCCAAACTTCATTCCTTGAGAACGATTCAATCTCTTCTTGCATAGCAGTAATCCAAAATGAATCTTGTAAAGCTTCTTCAATCTCAGTAGGTTCTTTTTCAGATAGGAAGCAGCAGAACAAAGCACTTTCTCCATGGAACTTTCTTGTTTTGACACCATCTGATAGATCACCCACAATCTGACTTTTAGGATGACTATCCAACCATTTTCTCTGGATGTTCCCCTTCAAGAGTATCCTCAACATCGAAATGTTAGGTTCGGGGTAGTTCATTAAATTCAGGGAACAACAGAAAGGAGAAAGAGAATCATCTTCCTCAGGGGAAATTCCATTCAGAACATTGTCAGGGACATTTGTTCCCCTTTGGTTGATAGATTCAGAGTTTGCCTCGGTTTGTGACCACATCTTCATCGGCATTATATACCGAGTCCGAATGTTTGTATGTTGATTGGTCGCCTTCGGTGTGTTGGCTTTCCTTCGGTGGAGAATTTCCATCCCGAGTCTCACCATCCCGAAGTTTTTTCATCCACGAACTTTTTTATGCGAGTCCGATTCACTCCATTCATAGAAAGTGGTGACTTCTTCTTTTCGAGTTCAGAGGATGTTTTATCATTCTTTTCGGGCTAAGTCCGGTGATTCTCTTGGTCAGTTCTCGAAGTCATGTTCCCTGTTTCTTCCGAACACAAGTAGATTCATCAAAAACAACATGAGGTGTTTCTTCCACAATAAGAGTCCTACGATTTGTAAACTCGAAGGCTTTTCTTGACTTGAGAATATCCTAAGAATATCCCTTCATCAGCTTTGCTATCAAAAGTTTTCAACTGATCTTTACCATTATTGTATATGAAACACTTGCAAACAAACACACGAAAGAAAGAAACAAGAGGCTTCCTTTCATTCCACAACTCATATGGAGTTTTTCCTTGGTTCTTGGTCAAGATGGATCCGTTTCGAGAATAGTATGCGGGTGTTGATAGCTTCAAACCCAAAATCTCTTAGGAATATCGGCTCCAACAATCATTGTCCTTGCGAACTTCTTTCGAGTCCTATTTCTTCTTTCAGCAACACCATTCTATTGTGGGGTCCTTGCAGCTGATGTTTCATGAGCTATTCCATTTGCTGCACAATAATCAGATATAATATGATTGATAAACTCAGTTCCTTTATCTGATCTAATTTTGACCACACTCAGATTCTTTTTCGATCTTGAGCCTTTTCAAGAGTTCAGGCTTTTTTATGCGAGTCTCTTTCTTCTTGAGTAAGAATATGACCCATGTGTATCTAGAGTAGTCATCAACTACCACAAGTGTGTATTTTTTACGCCATTAGTGCTCACGGTGTTCTTGGACCAAAGAGATCCATATGTAACAGATTTGTAGTATTCTATCAAGAGAAACATCTACTTTGCTTTTGAAAGATGCTCGATTTGTTTTCCTTTTTCGACAAGCATCACATACATGATCTTTACTAAACACTTCATTGGGTACCCCCTCACAAGTGCTAATCTTGCAAGTTTGTTCAGGGTTTTGAAGTTTAAGTGATTCATTCTTTTGTGCCACAACCAACTGGTATCAGTGGAACTTTTTGCAACCAAACATGTATCTTTAGGAGTTGAACTCCAATCAGCAAGATACACATTTCCTTTTCTAATACCGGTCAAGAAAAATTTTTACGTGAAGTATTGTCTTTCACATAACATAAGTTCTTTGAGAACTCAACACCTTTGAATCCTTTGTCACAGAATTGAGTGATAGAAAGCAAGTTATGCTTTAGACCAGACACATATGAAACACCATGGATATGAACATAGTCAACTTCAAGAGTTCCATATCCTTCAGTTTGTCCTTTGAAATTGTCTCCAAATGTGATTTGAGGGCCTTTTTGCTCAACATAGTCAGTGATTAGTTGCTTATATCCTGTCATATGTCTTGAACATCCACTATCCAGATACCATACAACAGGAGCCAATTCATTTCCACTCATCATCGAGTCTTTATGTTGTATTCATTATTTCGAGTGCCCTTTTTCCTTCACCGAAAAACAGATCGTTCTTAGGTACCCATTTGGTGTAGGGTCCTACCGGAGTTATTGCATACCTTTTGGAACCTAAATATGCCTAACAACTCTAATTACTTTAGAGTGGCTGATTTGTCTCCCATAAACATCTACATACACATTCACCACCCTTGGTGCCTTAGCAGTATCCTGTGTATGAGTTCCAGCCTTAGCATGAACATGAGCCTTAGAGTTCTTCTTGGGTTCAGGCCTTTTGTTCAAGTGCCTTAGCTTTTGTGCAACTGGTCTCTGTCTCTGCTGACTTGGGTTCAGGAAACCTTTACCCTTAGGCAAGTGGGGTTTAGGTTGCCTGTACTGAAATTGGGGTCTTTCAGTAATTTGAGGACTTGGTCTTTTCAGTTGAGAATATCTCTGCTGAGTGTTTCTCTTCTGAAAATTCCTCTGATGGTTCAGTGCAAATCTCTTTAGGTTGGTATTCTTACCGAGGCTTTGAAATCTTGGCTTTGAAGATTTCCCTCTTGAGTGTTCGTGTTTTCTAGCCTTTTCACGAGGTGCAGGCTTTCTTCCCTGAACCTTGATTTTTTTTTTTGAAACCATAGGTCCTTTACCCTTGTCTAAAACTCAGGCGGTTCTTCAAGAAGAAGATTAGATGCCACTGGTTTAACAAAGACAGTCTTGGTGCTACTAGAAGCAGCATTCAGAAGACCTTGTGAGGTTCCCCCTGGAATGTATCCCAATCCAGCTTTTATAGTTGCAGGTCTTTGATAACTCTGAATTTCATTTATTACTTTAGATGCAGAATTCAATAGAGCTAACTTTCTCTGCGCACTATCCTCACATTTCTTTAGAGTTTCATGCTTCTCAAAGAGGTCATTGAACTCGATTCGATAAAATTTGGATCTCTTTAGTGGATTTCTCTAATTTTCCATTCAGGATCTCTATCACCTTCTCTTTTTCTGAGAGTTGTACTTTCAGAACATCCAGTTCATTAGTAGTTCCCATCCATTGAGAAGTGATCTCAGCATTTTTAGAGTCTTTCCACTTCAGATTCTCACCAGTCAGTTCCTTGTTCTGCTCTTGAGTTTCAGTGAGCAGTTCTTGTAACACAGAATAGTCCTTCATAAGATTCTCAAATGAATCCATCAGGTCAAAGTTACTGTTTACAGTTGAACTTGAGAACTCATGTGCTTGTGTAGGAGCAACAACAGAGATAGAAGAATTTACCTCTTCCACAGCCATTAGACAAATATCATCACTGTCACTATCTGAGAAAATCTCATTTGAGGAACTGGAACCTTCTTCAGAATGTTCTTCTTCCTCAGCAATCATAGCTTTCTTGCTGGAGAACTTCTTGTCTCTCTTGGCTTGTCTTTCCTTTCTTTCTTTAGCACTTAGCTCAGGACAGTCATATTGAAAGTGAATTTTTTTCTGACAGTTGTAGCATCTGTTGGCATCATCATCCTGATCACTTTCCTCCTTGATCTTGTAGTCCTTCTTTTTGGATGAGGATCCTTCAGCTTTCTGGTCCTTTATTTTCTCAGTGTATCTGTCCTCAACTTTTGAGTCTCTTTTGTACCTGTGATTCCTGTAATATTTCTTATATTTCCCATATCTGCTATTGAGTCTTTCAAACCTCCTTGCCATCAGTACTAGCTTATCCTCCTACTCATCCTGATTTTTGGCAAGTGAGTTCTCAGACTCTCTAGACTTACAGGATTTATCTTTGGCTTTGAAAGCCACATTCTTGCTAGATGAAGAATCATCTTTGCTGTTAGATTTCTTAGTTTTCTTGTCAATCACAAACTCATAAGCTTTCAGTTCAGAGAAAACTTGTTGATATGGCATGGAATCAATATTTTTGGTGTTTTCAATCACCACAGCATGTATATCCCATTTCTTAGATAATCCTCTAAGAATTTTCAGTGCCACTTCTCTCTGTGGGTATCTTTTCCCAAGAGCATTCAGATCATTCATGATGCTAGTGAATCTGACCTCAAGTTTGTCAATGGATTCACTATCTTCCATTTCAAAGCTATCAAACTTTCCAATAGCAACAGAAAGTTTGTTTTCCTTAATATTATATGTGCCTTGACACATAACAACAAGTGTGTCCCATATTTCTTTTGCAGTTTCACAGTGAGAAATCATCCCCATAACACCATCATTAATAGTGCTATACAAATTATCTTTAGCAATGTAGTCAAGATTGACTAACTTTCTCTCATCAGGAGTAAGTTGATCATCAGACTTTGGAAATTCATCTCTGGGATCATTCCTCTCAGTATCAGTGATTCTGGGATTCACAACAGTAAATTTGAATGGTCCTTCAGAAACCACTTTCCACATTCTTTCATGTTTTGAATACAGATGAGCCTGCATTTTCAATCTCCATAGATCATAGCTCTCAACAGAGAACATAGGAAGTTTCTTAGAAGGCATGATGACTGAGCCTTGTAAGATATCAGCAAACAGATCTATTCAGTAGACCACCAAAGTCTTTCAACAAATTATACTATGGCTACCAAAGCAAGTGGTCAAATTGAACCACTGCTCTGATACCACTTGTTGGTCCCGGTGCTAACGAGTCTCACACGTGTATGGGGGGAATACACGTGTTCAGTGATTTTTAAAACTTTTCTTTCATCGAGGTCGGATGGGGGGAGTTATCCCGATGATTTTGCCACGAGAAGCACAGATTGCCTCGAAGTTAAAGTCTCATCGAGACAATGATCTGCCGCTTTAAGCTTCAGATTAGCCTAACCGAGCTGAGTTTATCGGAGATCCCGAGATGCTTGGATCGAGATAATTATCTTCTTGAACCCTCATGTAGAGTTAGTTCGGTTTGGTAACTATCTGTTTCTAGCTACTCAAGTGTCTTGGAATGGTTGGCCCTATGTTTATACTCGTTTTAGCTTTCTTTGAAAATCTTCCTTTTATAAAAAAAAAGTGATTAAGGTTTGTGACCGGTTTGATGCAAGTTCAGTGGATTGGTTCCAACTGAATATCAGTGAACTATGCTTTCAGTGAAAAAACATGCAACAGATAATAATGCAGTACAAAAAGTAAAACAACACAACAATTATAGTGGTTCAGAGACTCAAGCTCCTACATCCACTCTCTCTGACCTTCAGAGAAATTCCTTAACCACTTCCTAAAGCTTTCTGGCTAACTCACTGTAGCTTACTCACTTTTCTACCTTGAGTTTTCTGGCTGACTCACTGCAGCTTACTAACTCAAACACACACAAGTGTTCAGACTACCACAAGTAGCTTACTAACTTCTTCTCCAGAGTTTTCTGGCTAACTCACTGTAGCTTACTAACTCTTTACAACTCTAACTCACCAACAAAACACACACAAACTACCTTACAAAGGGTTTGGGTTTTGGGTTGGTTTCCAACTAGGATGAGATATCCTTTACAATAAGAACAATGCAAAGGCTAGGATATCTCTACTAAACTTTGGATATTTCTTATCAATCTAGGCTTAGTGAATGAGCTCTCTCCAATGTGAAACACTTGTGAAATTCTAGGTTTTTCGAGTGCTTCAATTTGCAATAATACGAATGAGCTCTTTAGTTGCTTAGAAATTTCCCGTAACCTCTCAATGTAAAGGGTCACTAGTACTTATAGGCAACTTCACCAAGGTCACTCTTGAATAACTATCCGTTGGAGGAGATAGCTTCATGAGTTTCCTCTTATGGTGTTTGATGAACGACTATATTTAGGTTTGAATACTCCCTTGCATGTTTTAGGAAATATGCATTCATGTAGCCAATCACCACTTTTTTTGCGATGCGGAACATAGTACTCTTGACATGCTTGATGGCTTTGTTGCTTTCAAATGTCGATGAAAATCTGATCTTGTCTTCCTACGATTGGTTCTTGTCTTGATAAAATGTAGACAAACATAACGGCTCTTTTTGGTCAATCTCTCGAATGAGATAACCTTGAACAACACTTAGACTTAGTTCCTTTTTTGTCGCATATGAATGTCCAGGGCAATATCTATTTTTTACGAATATTCGCATTTTTCTCGATTTTGTAGTCTTGGATAGATATTATTGAGGTGCCTCGGAACATTCGGGTTATCTTGAGTATTGATATCTTCTTGAGTCTCCGGTAACTCTTGGGTCTTGATATCTTCTGTGTCTTGATATCTTGAGTCTTGATGTCTTACGAGTCTTGATGTCTTACGATTCTTGATGTCTTTGAGTCTTGATATCTTGAGTCTTGATGTCTTTTGAGTCTTGATGTCTTACGAGTCTTGATGACATCTTTGAGTCTTGATGACATCATTGAGTCTTGATGACATCTTGAGTCTTGATGACATCTTGAGTCTTGATGTCATCTTGGGTCTTGATGACATCTTTGAGTCTTGATGTCATCTCTTGAGTCTTGATGTCATCTTGAGTCTTGATTTCTTCTTGAGTCTTGATGTCATTTAGTCTTGATTTCTTGACAAGTCTTGATTTCTTTAGTTACTTCTTGAGTCTTGATTTCTTGAAGACTTCTTGAGTCTTGATTTCTTGAAACTTATCGAGTCTTGATTTCTTGAAACTTTCTTCGAGTCTTGAGAATCTTGAAACTTATCGAGTCTTGGTTTCTTGAAACTTACGAGTCTTCACTTCCTTCGGAAACTTATCGAGTCTTGAATCTAACTTTGATCTATATCTGCTGACTATACATGGTGCAGATAACTTCCTGAACACTCTATACTGAAACCTGACTCAGTCTATCAAGATTATCCTGAACATGTCATACTCAGGGGTTTTGGGATCTAATCAAAACTTTTTTATTAAATTCATCTCCCAACATTTCCTAATTGAAATCAAATAGCGTACTACATCTAGTGACATAACTTGTTCATGCATATTTTAAAATATTATTTTGTGTACTAGATTTATGATGGATCTTCATTTTAAAAAGGGTGAGTTCATTGTATTAAAATATTGGGCATAATTAAAATTTTAGCGGCCATATATAATTTATTTTTACTAGTTGAAAATGTTAAAGAGTGGGTCTCATATGCATCCTGGTGCATTTTAGAACCATAAATGTATTATACTGAAAGATGTAATCATGCAACTATTTTTCTATATTAATTGTTGCACGGTTCAATATAAACAAATTGCATATTTCAATATAACAAGTTGTACAATTCTAAAATGTATTATAAATACACGGTGCAACAAGATGCATACAAAATTTAGTCAATTTTAAGATACAAGGGGAGCAACTGCAAGCTCCAAATCTATCAGTTTTTATTTTATGCCCAATCAAACAAACAAGACGAGCCTTTATTTTATGTTCACAATGTGAAAGGTATAATACAATGTTTATTTTAACCCCATGTGGTGTATTTCTTAAGGCACAACATACAAAATCTGCCAACTAATACCTTACTGTATTAGAACTAATACTAGTTGTTATAGCTGTAGTATAAATAAGAGGGTTCCCCTCTTTAGTTCACTAAGTTAGTTTTTATAAGTTTACCAATTCCATTGTTCATAACCGCACTTTGTAACAAACACTTCAACTTCTTCATTCAATGGCAATCTTGTTTATTGATTCATTGAATTCTACATGGTATCAGTAATCACGGTTATTTAGTGATTCAATTCGATCCTGATTTCATTGCGTTTATCGTAGATTCTTCCGTTGTTCTTCGCAATTTCTTCATCGCGCTTTTCTTGAGAATTTTTGCAATTTTTTGGGCGATTTCTTCGCTTTCTCTTCTTAATATGTTTCTGGTGTGTCTATCACACATGGCTACCGATTCAAATTCGTTGAATCCTTTGCTAAATCCGTTATCCCCTTTGGCGTTACATCCAAATGATAACCCAGTTATTTCTATCGTTCAAGATCCATTAATAGGGTCGAACTTCGTTTCTTGGAGTCACGCAGTAAAACGCGGTTTTTCTGTCAAGAACAAGCTTCTGTTGATCGACGACACTCTTGCTCCGCCGATTGAGGTGGATGATCGAGTTATTCATGCGGCGTGGATTCGGGCCAATAATCTGGTGTTGACCTGGATACTGAACTCTATTCACGTCGATATCAAAAGCACTTTGGATTACTTCGCATCTGCGAAGGAGGTCTGAAATGAACTCCACGCGAGGTATGCTTGTTCGGACTTAACTCGGGTTTTTCAATTAGAAAAATCTCTTTCTGCAATTTCTAAGGGTTCGCAGTCCATGGTTACATATTATATCCAATTTAAGAGTCTCTGGGATGAATGAGTTAGTCATAGGCCTCTTATGAAATGTGGGTGTGGCGCTATGTCAAGCTGTGTTTGTGAATTACAAGAGAAAGATGCTACTGTCAAATTCTTGATTGGGTTAGATGATTCTTATGTTGGAATTTAGAGGCACGCATGCGCAGCGGAAATAAACAGTTCACCAACAACGAACACGTAATTGTATAATTGAATACGTATAAACATAAAGAGAAACCTTACAGTAAACCGTACGCATATTTCTCTACTATGGTATTCACGTAATCCCCGTTGACGGACTTGCACAGATTTACCAGCGTTGAATCCCGAGATGAATTTGCTAGGAAAATTCTAACTCTAGATCTTATGGAGAGAATAATGAATTAACATTGTTTGTGAATTCCCAAGAGCTCATATATATAGGGAAGACCCAGCTTAAATCTTAAGCTAACCTGATTAGGAAATAAAATCCCTAATCTTATAAAATAAATCTCTTAGATATATTTCCCATATATAAAATCTCTACGAATTTAATTCCCATGTATATCAAATCTCTACGGATTTGATTCCATATATATTAAATCCTATAATAATATTCCATATATTATTATTGGGAATCCTATTTAATTAAATCCAATTTAATTAAACATTAATAATAATTAATTCCAAATTAATCTATTATTAATTAATTCTCCATAAATTAAATATTAAATCCAATTTAACATTTAATCAACCAACTATAATCCGTAAAAGGGAACTACTTGTTGTGTGACCCATAGGCCCTCATATATCGAGCGATTAATCAAACTAATGGTCTTAATTGAACCCTAGACAATAAATCAGATATTCTCAACATATGAGGTACGTTGCGAGAAACGTGCAACTACCTGTAACTGAAACATGGGCTATTACGATTTTCTCATTTCATTCACGAATACTCGATTAAGTCTTGAACATGATGAAGTGTCTATTCAAATAACTTAATCATATTATATCTAATCACTAATTGATCATTTATGCCACACTTAGCCACAAAGTCTAAGTTGACGTGCATCGGCCGATGACTTTGATCCAATTATGATGAGAAGACGAGTATTCTCTCTAAATTCACATTGAGGAATGAATCATATTCTTGGCTCAACTACCACGCACATGCACTTCGTGATGAACCCAATCCAAGCCATATCTACCCATAGACGGGTGCAAGTGTCGGTCATGGTCAAAGTTCATCACTCCACACATGTCGTGCGTATTGACCTCAATCAAAGGAGTATCGCATCGCTCCCACTAACCGAGACACCCGTAGACACATATTGTGGACTTACATCAAACGGTTTCTCGGATGTGTATACCAATACCCTCTAAGGTATTTGTACATCCATCATAAGATACCTAGTATCTCGTAGTAAGTGAGACCTTACTACACTCTCTAAGAGTATGATGCAGATCGCACACCAATCTCAATTGCATCATCAATATCCCATTCTTGATGATCTTTGATCGGGGCTATTTGAGAATCATGCTTAAGTCATCTGAGTTCTCACAACCTCAATGACAACAACGACTCATGGGAACACTTGTACGAATAAATGCAAACAATCAAACATAATATTCAAACAAGTGTATTGCCATACATTAATATTAAATGAACTATAATATTAAATCAATCTGAATATCATCGAATATTATGTCCTTACAATAGATTGTCTCTAGTACACTAACACTAACATCTTATAGTACCATTAGGAGTCAACTGTTGCTTCAAACTCCATTTCCCCCTTTGTCCAAGATTTACAGTCTTCTATTTCAAGAAGAGTCTCAAAGGGTGTTGACTAAGCCTGAGCCCCTAAACTCTGATTCCATAGCTATGTTAGCAAAGAATGCGGCTAAGTATTACAAGGATAAGAAGAAACCCCTTAAGTGTTCACATTGTTAAGCCCCAGGGCACTCAGTAGATAGATGTTTTCAGCAAATTGGGTATCCTCCAGGATGGAGAGGTCCTAGGGGTCCTGTTAAGGGTAAATCTGAAGGCCTTACTGCTAATGCTTTGGTCAAATATCCTGTTAAATAAGATCATGTTACTGCCTCTAACCCTTTTTGTTCAACCAAGACCTGTTTGAGCAATTTCTGAGTTTCACTAAGATGAAGAAATGAGCTAATCAAGTCTCACATACTGTTGTTGGAGCTTTTGCTCATTGTCCAGATTCTGACTCAGTGGACACATCAGGTAACTCAGGTATGCATTTTTTTCAATTCTATTGCAAATGGCATATCTACTTGGATTGTTGACACTGGTGCCTCTGATCATATGCTATGTGATATTTCATTGTTCACTTCTACTCCTAAGCTATCTAGTGTGAAAGTTAGATTGCCCAATAATGCTATAATCACTGCAACTTTTACTGGAGATATACAGTTGAATGAGAATTTGGTCTAATATAATGTTCTATATGTTCCAGATTTCAGCTTCAACTTGTTATCTATTTCAAATCTAACAAGTACTTCAAACTGCATTGTTGTTTTCTTGCCCTCACAATGTGTGTATCAGGACAATGTTTCCAAGAAGAAGATTGGTTTTGCTGAGTAACAAGGAGACCTTTATTTTCTTAAAGCAACTAAGCATGTTGTCATTCCTTCCATTTCTAATTATGTAATTGCACATTCTGTTGTTGATACATCTGTTGTTGCAAGTTCTGTTTCTTATGATACTTAGCATTCTAGGTTGGGACACATATCTGTAAAGAAGTTGTATCATATCAAACTTCTGAATATAAAGAAGAATGCATTGAATAAAGTTTGTAAAATTTGTCCTTTAGCTAAGCATAGAAGGTCTTCTTTTCCTATTAGCACATCTCAATCTACTGCTTGTTTTGAGTTAATCCACTGTGATGTATGGGGACCTTTTTCTGTTGTCTCTTATTCTGGTTACAAGTATTTCCTTACTATAGTGGATGATTTCAGTAGATGTACCTGGATATATTTGCTCAAAACAAAAGATGTTGTTAGATATTCTTTGGAAAATTTTAACAATATGGTGCAAACTCAGTTTAAGACCAAAATAAAAGTGTTAAGGTCTGATAATGGTACTGAGTTCTTTTTGTCTGATTTCTATCATAAACATGTCATTTTACATCAAACTTCCTGTGTGGAGACACCTCAACAAAATGGATTGGTGGAAAGAAAATACAAACATTTGTTGCAGGTTGCTAGATCCTTATTGTTTCAATCTTGCTTACCATTGAAGTTTTGGAATTTCTGTGTATTAACTGTTGCACACCTTATAAATAGAATTCCTTCTTCAGTACTGAATAACAGAACACCTTATGAAATGTTATACAATAAACTGCCAGTTTATGATCACTTGAGAAATTTTGGTTGTCTTTGTTTTGCAAGCACATTATTGGACAATAGGCACAAGTTTGATCCAAGGGGTGAAGTTCATTCTATTGGGATATCCATTGGGTATACAAGGCTACAAATTATTGGACCTCACTACTGGTAAAGTTTTTAATTCCATAAATGTAACTTTTTATGAGCATGTGTATCATTTTTCTGATAAGAATACTGCTAAGCAGACTGTAGATGATTTGTTTTCAAAATATCAACAAGCTAGTCAAATATCTGATACTGATAATAGCATTCTGCATGTTGGGATAATTTTAGTTTTGATTATTATGCCAAAACGCCTTGTAATAGGACAAGCTAAGTTGTATAGAAAGCTTGTGTTTCTAGACTTAGTTTTATTTTACAAGTAACAAGTTGAGGGGGAACTCATCAAGATAAGAAGAGACTAATGACTTCATACGCATTTGGATCGTAAGAGGCGGCGGATCGAGGCAGTAGTTTTGATCGACCGTAGAGCGCGGATTGTCGAGGAAGCTTGTGGATCGATTAGGTAAGCGTCTTGAACCCGACAATGTCGCGTAGACTGCGGTCTTTGCTCGATGTTCTTGACCGATGTCGTCTTGCCGATGCCGTGGTCTTTGCTCGATGCCGTCTTTCGTCGATGTTGTGCCGCCTGATGCCGCAGGGATCCAGATCTGATCTTGATCTGATCCAGATAAGATCTTGATTTCGTCGAGCGACCGAAATCAAAATTTTAAATCGTAAGAGATGAACAAAGGAAATCGTAAGAGATGAACAAAGCGACCCAAGGCGAAATGAAATCAAGAGATGAACAGTAAAATCATCACACAAAAAGTTGGCCAATAAGAAGATGACAACACATATATGGATGTGACATAAAGCTGCAAGCAACAGTGCCAAAGGACAAAGAAAAGCTGGAAGACTATTAGTATGGATTTGAATTTACTCTCCAACGGAAATATTCAAATCCACACTATAAATACATTGCACTATCTTCAAAAGAAGATAATGGAGGATGTTGCAAAGTGAAGATTAAAGCCAAATATTCAAGCATCTCCATTCAAGAACACAGAGCATTAAATATCCAAATTCACCCAAGAGTGTTCTTCATTATATCTAAGCCTAAAATGTCATATCATAATCTTAGAGAGATTTTTCCAACCTTAGCTTAAAGGCTAAAACAATGTAAGGGAAAATCTCACCTAGTTGGAAATAACACCAAACCCAAACCCTTTCTTGAGAGAGAATTAGTGGTTAAGTAAGGTAGTTAAGTAGGCAATCCCGTGAGGGAGATAAGTTCCGAGAGAGTGAGAACTCATTAAACATCTATAGGCAATCCCGTGAGGGAGATAAGTCCCGAGAGAGTGAGAACTCATTAAACATCTATAGGCGATCCCGTGAGGGAGATGAGTCCCGTTGAGTGAGAGCTCCATAAATATCTGTTGGTTTAGTTGGTGCCCCATGAAGGGAAGAGTGAATGTAGGAGTTGGACTCCGAACCACTATAAAAATACGTGTGTTCTTATTTGCTTTCATATTAACTGTCATACATACTTTAGCAAATATGCATAACACACATTCGGAAAAATTTTAAAGTCACCTCCCATTGAGATTTTTCGGGTTTTAACTCGGTATTTTTCGGGACCAACAAGTGGTATCAGAGCAGGAGTTCAAAAGTTCACAAGCTTTTAATGTGACTACCTGAACTGATCTTTTATTTTAAAACCTTTTTTTTAAATGCATAAATTTTATAAAATTCATGGAGGTTGACAATCATCTTCTCATCATTTTTTAAATGCATACAACACTCTTCATCATTTCACTTGTTTAACTAACACCATTTTTTTCGTATATTTTTTTGTTGTTAGTTAGTTTTGGCATCATGATCAAAAAGGGGGAAATTGTTGGGATAATTTTAGTTTAGATTATTATGCCAAAACACCTTGTAATAGGACAAGCTAAGTTGTATAGAAAGCTTGTGTTTCTAGACTTAGTTTTATTTTACAGGTAACAAGTTGAGGGGGAACTCATCAAGATAAGAAGAGACTAATGACTTTGCGGGATCGATCGGGCGCGATTCGATCGAGGTAAGCGGATGGATGATCAGAGTAGAGTCGATCGATCGGAAGAAGCGTGTGGATCGATCGAGGTAATGTCGCGGGAACGAACAGCGTCGCGTATGGGCCGCTTCGATGATCTGGCCGACTGATGTCGTGATGTCCGATCTTTGCCGATCTTTGATGTATGTCGTCTTTCGATCTTTGCCTCGATGCCGTCGCGATCCAGATCGATCTTGATCTCAAAGTCAAGTTAAATCGACCGAAAAATCAAGAGATGAAATGAAATCAGAAGAGATGAACAGTGAAATCAGAAGAGATGAACAGTGAAATCAGAAGAGATGAACACGATGTCAGGCGAAATGAAATCGGAAGAGATGAGCAAATAAAATCAACACACAAAAAGCTGGCCAATAAGAAGATGACGACACATATATGAATGTGACATAAAGCTGCAAGCAACAATGTAAAAGTATAAAGAAAAGCTGGAAGACTAGTAGTATGGATTTGAATTTACTCTCCAACGGTAATATTTAAATCCACACTATAAATACATTGCACTATCTTCAAAAGAAGATAATGGAGGATGCTGCAAAGTGAAGATTAAAGTCAAATATTCAAGCACCTCCATTCAAGAACACAGAGCATTAAATATCCAAATTTACCCAAGAGTGTTCTTCATTATATCTAAGCAAAAATGACATATCATAAGCTTAGAGAGATTTTCCCAACCTTAGCTTAAAGGCTAAAACAATGTAAGTAAAAATCTCACCTAGTTGGAAATAACACCAAACCCAAACCCTTTCTTGAGAGAGAATTAGTGGTTAAGTAAGGTAGTTAATAGGCAATCCCGTGAGGGAGACAAGTCCCGAGAGAGTGAGAACTCATTAAACATTTATAGGCAATCCCGTGAGGGAGATAAGTCCCGTTGAGTGAGAACTCATTATACATCTATAGGCGATTCCGTGAGTGAGATAAGTCCCGTTGAGTGAGAGCTCCATAAATATCTGTTGGTTTAGTTGGTGCCCCATGAAGGGAAGAGTGGATGTAGGAGTTGGACTCCGAACCACTATAAAAATACGTGTGTTTTTATTTGCTTTCATATTAACTGTCATACATACTTTAGCAAATCTGCATAACACATTCGAATTTTTTTTAAAGTCACCTCCCATTGAGATTTTTTGGGCTTTAACTCGGTATTTTTCGGGACCAACACTGCATACTGATAATGGCATTGTGCATATTGATAGTGGTGGTGTTTCTGTTTCTGTTGATAATTCTCATGATCATTCTGATCATCCTGTTGATAATTTTGAAAATCATGTTGTGTTTTTAGAAGAGATTCATGATCCTGAACATGCCATTCTTGATAACAACATCATTCAAAATGAAAATGCAGAAGCTCATTTAAGAAGATCTACAAGAGCTAAAATTACACCTGCTTACTTAGATGCTTATAAAACTACTTTACCCAGTTCTGTTGATCATAGAAATGCTAATTTTTCAGCAAACAAGTCTACTCTTTATCCCATTACAGATTACTTGTCGACTGAGCAATTATCTGTTCATTTTAAGCATTTTGTAGCTTCCATTTCTCATATTGTAGAGCCTAAGACTTATAAACAGGCTTCTATAGATGAAATTGGCAGCTAGCTAGCTATGAAATTTGAAATTTCTGCAATAGAAATAACTAACACCTTGACTTTAGTACCTTTACCACCAAACAAACATTGTATTGGTTGTAAATGGGTATATAGAGTTAAGTATAAATCTGATGGAACCATAGAAAGGTACAAAACCAGGCTTGTGACCATGAGCTATACACAAGAGGAATGTATAGATTACTTTGATACCTTCTCTCCTGTAGCTAAGATTACTACTGTGAGAATTTTGTTAAGTGTTGCAGCTTCTAAAAACTGGTTTATACATTAATGTGATGTAAATAATGCTTTTTTGCATGGAGATTTGCATGAAGAGGTTTATATGACACCTCCACCAGGTTATTGTGATTCAAATGATACAAGAGTTTGCAAACTCAACAAAAGTTTATATGGTTTAAAGTAAGCATCCAAACAATGGTTTTCTAAACTCTCTGAAACACTTTTGGAGTTTGGTTATGTTTAATCACATGCTGATAACTATTTATTTACAAAATCCACTTAAAATCTTTTACTGCACTACTTTGTTATGTTGATGACATAATCTTAGCTGGTGATAGCATGAATGAAATCAATAGTGTTAAATCTTTCTTGCATGATAAATGTTGGGATTATACTGAAAAATATGCTTTTTACTTTGTATAATCGAAACTGAATTCTCAGACTTATTTACTGAAATAAATTGTTTATCACTGATGCTTTAAATATGATTGAATGTTATATATATTTACTGCATAACTGTTCAATAATTTGTACGTGTTACACTGTAGTTAATTTAGTGATACCAGATCACAGAAGATTAAATTAACAGTCCCTTGTAACTAAAAGTACGCCATTCACGACCTAGATGAAATGAACAACCATCGCGAAAGGTTGAGGTGTAAGGCCCGATTGGTTTGTCTTGACCAAGAGATTACACTAGTGCATGTGATCTTATTTGAATAGGACCCTCTGAGGAGGATAAATTCTTGAGAATCGAACAAGGAAGAATTAGACTTGGTGGTTCGTTATTTCTTAACCTTCGTCCCTTAAATAGGATCACGTGGGATTGGTAACTATTGCTTTTACTTATCATGGGTAGCGAATCAGAGAGATTCAATACTTTTTATCTTGGGCAATATTATTGGTCACATGTGATTGCTAAGATTTATCTGAAGAATCGTGTGCAAGAAACGCTTGCTTGATTTGCCCCTTGGGAGGTTCATAAGTTTTATCATACCAAATCTTGCAAGTGGAATTAGTTTCCGGTATGGATAATAATGTTGAACCGTTCCTCGACCAAGGACAAAAGATATTAATTAACGGAAAGCTATTTCAGTGGCTTGAATTAATTAATGGGCTAGATAATCTTAAACACGGGAAATAATGACCGGGAGCCATATTGACTGTAATATGGGTTAAGATGGATGGTGCAATATTAATTATGTAGTGGGATTAATTAATATTTATGGGCTTGAATTATATTGTGGCTCAATATTAGATATTCAAGATCCATTAGAAGGTCCAATCTTAATTCTCCTAAAGGCCCCCTGAGTAGCCCAACATATAGTCCAATAACTGAAAATGTGATTAAAATAAAATAAATATTGTTGCTTATATTTCCTCTAAATTTTTGAAAATTATGGATAAAAGAGGGAGAAAGATTTTCTTTGAATTTTGTTATGGAATGAAGATATGTATTCTTGGAATACAAGATTATCTCATTAAATTCAAGAAATCTCCCACTTGGTTATACATAGTGATATTTCGAAATTTTTTGAAAATAGAGGGCAAGAAAGATTTTCTTGATTTTCTTGAAAAGATATTATGAAAGATATGTATTTCTTGAAATACAAGAATATCTCATAAATTCAAGAAGATCCAAATCTTGGATTATTGCATCATCAAATTTTCGAAAATAATGCCATAAAATAGAGGAGGTGGAATTTTGTGGAATATTTTAATTATGGGAAAAAGAATATATGGGATATATTTAAGATTTCTTGGTGACCAAGAAAAGTCTTTTCCCACATTGAAAAATCACTAAAATTTCGACCACCCTCCCTCTTATAAATAGAGGATGATTAGTTCATTCCCAAGTACAATTCCATGTGCTGGAAACATTAGCAAATCCACATAAGTGGTGCAACAAAGTTTATTTTTTCCTTTTGTTAATTGTTCGCGAGTATCCTTCCACCGGATTGTCGAGCAAGGGCTAAGGGAATACTTGGGAAGTCCTTTTGGTTAGTCCGTCCGACCAAAGCCACTGCCATCCCGAGAGGTACGTTCACGTAAACCCGTAGATTCCGCATGCGTAGGTTTTATGTGGCTTTTTATATGCATGATATGTTGTTGCAATTATTATTTGAATTAATATAGGATTAATTCATGCTAGTAATAATTAATGAATTAAATTTGTATTTAAATATTCACCCCGAATAGACCTGTGTAACTAATTCCCCAACAATAAATTCACCATAAAAGATCTTGGTACTCTAAAGTACATTCTTGATATTGAAGTTGCAAGGAATGAGAAGGGTTTACACTTATGTCAGAGAAAATATGCTTTGGATTTGTTAACTGATTATGGTTATCTAGCAAGCAGACCTTGCACAACACCAATGGATTCAAAACAGAGTTTTACATCCTCTGATGCTCCTTTACTTACTGATCCTTCTGAGTATAGAAGGATAATTGGAAAATTGTTGTATTTAACAATCACCAGACCAGACTTATCCTATGCTATACAAACATTATCTCAATTCATGAGCAAGCCCAACACAACACATCTTGCTGCTGTCCACAGGTTACTGAGGTACCTCAAAACTAATGTTGGTCAAGGTGTTTTTTATCCCACTGACAATAATCTTAAGTTGCAGGCATTCACATACTCTGACTGGGCTAGGTGTGAGCAAACAAAAAGAAGCATAATAGGATATACTGTTTACTTAGGCTCTTCACTAATCTCATGGAAGTCCGAGAAGCAACAAACAGTAAGCAAGTCATCAGATGAGAGTGAATACAGGGCAATGGGGTCTACTGCGGCTGAAGTTCAATGGATATTGTATATTCTCACTGATTTGAAGATCAGTCACACTCAACATGCTCTGATATATACTAACAATAGAGTAGCATACTGCATTGCACACAACCCAGTGCTGCATGAGAAAACCAAACACATACAAATTGACTTTCACTATACGAGGGAAAAGATCAAGCAAGGCATCATCAAGATCATTCAAATCCCAACATTGGAGAACCTTGCAAACATCCTTACAAAACCTCAAGGTCCAAGCCTTTTTCAAGAATTCAAGTCCAAAATGGGATTGGTTAATATCCACTCTCATTTTGAGAGGGGGTTCTTACGACACAAGATACAAAATCTGCCAACTAATACCTTACTGTATTAGAACTAATACTAGTTGTTATAGCAGTAGTATAAATAAGAGGGTTCCACTCTTTAGTTCATTAAGTTAGTTTTTATAAGTTTTCCAATTCCACTGTTCATAACTGCACTTTGTAACAAACACTTCAACTTCTTCATTCAATGGCAATCATGTTTATTGATTCATTGAATTCTACAGTGTTTTTGGAACTTATGAATATGTATATCAGGTATGAGGTTTAAAACTCCAAATGTGCAATCAATTCCTGAGATAAGTCAGGTTTACGCTAGTGGATTGGTTACCTATATTAGTCGGTTATTGGACCGAATATCAAGTAATAAAAAAATACAAACTACAATATATTTTATAAAGTAAATAATTCAAAATTTTTAATGTACTTTAATAGTTAGGTGGCGACCGTGTTCGTCCATCCACCGTAATTAGTGTTTCTTAATGAGTAGTTACAGTACATAAATTCTACGCTAACAATTTCATCAATATTATTAAAGAAGGCACATGCACAAAAAAAAAAAAATGTAAAAACTATCTTATACTCCATCCGTCCATCAAAACTGTGCTCATTTCGTTTTACATGTTGTACGGAAAGGTAAATTAAGTAAGTTTATGGACACAATTTTTTTTTTATCTTCATCGTCCAACAATCACTTAATTATTGCGGGTATGCATGACCTAACGACACTGCAGTTAATTGCACTGTGCAGTTAACTGCAGGGGATCTATTTCGAATGGAGTCTTACTATTTACGTCGGTCCATACACACTGGATTACATATTGCCCGATAGTAAATTTTCAATAAAATTTATTTATAATATAAACTTTATATCGTTACACTTAGAAATTGATATTTCTAAAAAAACCAAATGAATCGACTGCATGTGCATTCAAGTATATGTGCACACAATTTTTTGTGTTTATTGTTTTACTATGTCATTTATTGAAAAAAGAAAAGACTTGTAACTTTTTCATATGTGAAGAGTTAGATCGACGTTGGAACGTCCATAATCGTACAATCTCATTTACAGAATATATTTTTAAAAATGAAGAGATACTTATTTATATTTTTTATCGAAGAAATACGTATTTATTTTTAAATGTGCTTTGCACGTCTGTTTTATTTATCCCTCATTTCGAGAAAAGAAGAGAAGATTTAAATAATTGCAGTAGTCGCTACCATTTGTTCAATAAAACATTTTCAGATAGGGAAAACTCTATTGGCACTAGGTGTATTGTGTAAATTAAATGTATTTTTAAGATGTGTAATTATATTTATTTGAAATGTAATTTACTTATACTGAAACATCTAATTTATTTATATTGAGCTAATTAAATATTTTAGTGTAAATACGTTAAACATACGTTTCAGAAAAATAAGTACACATTTAACAAATGCACTTAAATTACGCAGTGTACACCTGATGCGCATGAAACCAACCCTTTCAAATACTGATACAAAGTTTTAAAAAATACATATGGATAATAGAATTGTATAGCATGTTGCGCTCATTACATATGATAAAATTAAGCAGCACATGGACGCACCACTTTGTTTCGTGCAATTGATACAAATTTAATTCACAAATTTTTAATCAAGACCAATATTTTTAGATAGATGCACTTGTAAAATATTTTAACGTGAAATATCAATTTATATTGAAAAGGGGTTGAAAATTCACGAATTTTTCGCAAGTTAAATCGGATCGAACAAATTTTTTTTTAGATTTTTTACGTAAAGAAAAAATAAAAATACTCGCTCCCAAATTTGTGTTACTATAAGGACAAACATATATTACTGTAAGGATAAATATGTATTGCTGTAAGAATAAATATGTGAATATCGTAGACTTAATTTTTTCAATTTACTCTTCTCGCTTGTTTGTTTGTTGGGTTGAAATTGATAGAGAGTCCATAATTCCTTAATGAAAATGAGAATTATGGTTGTTAATTAGTATAAAAAATGATAAATTCACCTTTATCATAATTCGTATGAGGTAATGAAACTTTAAATAAATTAATTATTACCCCATTTTAATTAACCTCAATCACCTATAACTATTTATACTCAATCATTTCATTATGATCAACTTATAATAACTTATTTTTTAATTCAAAATTAGAGCAACACACCAATGTTTCAATATTCTCCAACATATCTCTTTTATTACGAGATGTTGAGGTAAAAGAGAATTTTATTACAAATTCATTGAAAATTTTGAACCGAACTTCCCTGAATTTATTATTTTTATTTAGATGAATTAGATTTCATTTTATTTCTATGATGCACTGATTCTCCTGGTCAAAACACCATATTGCAATATTGGATTCACACCTACCTTCTGCGCGGGTGTGATTCTCATCGGATTCTTGAATACGACTATCACTTAACGAATCTGTAAATAATAATAATAAAAATTAACAGATACTTGAATCCTGTGCACGAAAATTGCAAATCCACCGCAAATTCAACTAGATGATTAGATATCATGTTATTAATTAAGCAGCGGATGTGTTTTTTCAATTGAACTTTATTATGTAATATAAATTAAATTGACAACGTGATATTTTATTTAGATTGCATTTTCTATTATGACTTATGTATTGGACTGGTGATATTTGAATTGCTATTTTGTTAATTAATTAGATTAAATTATTGAAAATACTTAAGTTTTGGGTAAGAAAAAAAATTATATATATTCATTTAATTTATAATTTTTTTAATTTTTAAACATTTTATAAATATTATATATAATAAAATTTAATAAACAAATATATCCTTGTCTTGCCTAATAGCACTCTAATATTTTATAAAATTCATATTCTCGTACACGCATAGCACATAGTTTTATTTGATACTCCCTCCGTCCCAATCTTTAAGGTTTTCTTTCCATTTTTTTTATCCCAATCTTTAAGGTTTGTTTCCTAAAATGGAAATACACTTTATCACATCACTTTATCACATAAAATACTAATAAACAACTCTTTCTACCCTCAACTACCCATCACTTTATCACATAAAATACTAATAAACAACTCTTTCTACCCCCAACACTTTATCACTTTATCACTATTCTCATAAATCCTTATGAACAGTCAGAAAACCCTAAAGAACGGGACGGAGGGAGTACTTTTTCTTCTTCTGAATTTATTGATCAATAACATTACTTTAATTTCTCTTGAAAAAACCTATTAAGATTTTGTCACAATGTTTTGACCTTTCTAGAAGGTGGAATATCATGCACGCACGTGCCACCACGTCTAGACGGGCAGCTTATGAGTAACGATACCAACCTTAATATAAAACTGCTTTTTTTAGAATAATTTTTTGATGAAATTGCTTTTTGAAAATTTTTAAGCAATTAGATCTATCAACATTTAAAGAAAATTCTCTATCATCATTCATGACATATCTTTCACAAACATTTATATACAATATTACATCATGCGATGTATCCTTTAATTAAATATATGAAATAAAAGCATCTCAAATCAAATCGGGTTAACTCGGGCTATATAGAACGCCTTATTTGTTTAACTTAATCAGGGGCGGATGCAAAATTTTTGTCTAGTCAAGACACAAATTTCAAATTATTGCCTCCGTCCATGTGCATATCATATGAATGTGTAAACAATTTTAATAGTTCCGAATACGTACGAAAATTTGATTTTCTCAAACATTGAAAATGACAATACATATCATCAGTGACTGGTGCTGAATTTTAGGGAGCCCTGAATAAAAATAAAAACACATAACAATTCTTAAAAAAAAATTATAAAAATAATAATTTCAATAAATTCAATACATTAAATTATAACAACAATCAACACATAATATAATATCAAAACTTTAATAATTTATCTTGAGTTTGTCGGCTTGTGAGATGCAAGTGAGAAGATACATATAGCGAGAGACGAGAGCACCATATTGATCAACACCAGCTGATCGATTTACCTCTCACGGGAAGGGCATTTACATATTACAGACCAGATGGAACATGTAAGAGCCAGATTGATTGGGCTTTGGTTAATGATGAATGGCTAAGATAGTGGCCAGATGTTACTCTAAAAGGTTTTGACAGGACTACCTCGGACCACTGTCCAATATATCTTGACTACCCACGAAAAGATTGGGGCGCGAGGCCGTTCAGTTTTTTTAACGGTTGGCTCTCTCACCCCGAGTTCAAAGATTTCTTCATCAACAAATGAGGAAGCTACAACATAGAGGGATGGGGGGGGATATGTTCTTAAAGAAAAGCTAAAACTGTTGAGGGCCAATTTGAAAGAGTAGAATCGGGAGGTGTTCGGGAACTTAGATACAAAAATTGCTCAAAAGAAGATGGAAATTGACACGTTGGACAGGATAGACGAAAACTTCGGACTCGAAGAACATGAGATCATCAAACGAAACCAGTTTTCGGCCGAACTCAAAAGGGCTCTCATATGGAAAGAAAAGCTTATTTATCAGAAGTCTAAAGCAAAGTGGATCCTTGAAGGAGACGTCAATTCCAACTTCTATCATAAGTGGATAAATCGTAGGCGAAAATGAAATGGTATTGAAGGGCTGACCTTGAACGAAATTTGGACCGAATCAGTAACAGGGGTCAAGAATGGAGTTCGTGATTTCTTTGCAAAGCAGTTCGGGGCGCATCAACAACTTGAATGCGATATGCCTCCTGATTTTTCCACCAAGAAGATCGGGGATTGTGAGAACGAGCTCTGGGTTGCTCCCTTTAACAAAGATGTGATCAAAGAAGCAGTGTGGTCATGTGATACAAACAAGAGCCCAGGCCCGGATGAGTTTTCTTTCGCTTTCTTCAGAGAATGTTGGGAACCGATTAAGGCGGAGATTTGTTAAAGGGTTGAACCGTCCTTCATCGTCCTAATCCCAAAAAAAGGACTTGGGTTCCTCCCTCAATGATTTCCGGCCTATCTCACTTATTGGGGCAATCTACAAGATTATCTCCAAGATTTTGGTCATCCGCCTCAGCAAGGAACTTAACCCGATCATATGAAAGCGGATTGTTTTCAAGGTTGATTTCGCCTAAGGCCTATGACTCGGTGAGCTAGACCTTTCTCAATAATATGATGACGGGTCTGAATTTCCACCCGAAATGGCGCTCATGGGTAATGGAATGTGTCCTCAGCTTCGGCATTGGTGTTGGTAAATGACAATCCTTCGGGCGAGTTCAAGCTCGAGAGGGTGTTGGGGAATTAATTGCCCAGATCTATTCGGGATGAATATTTAAATACAAATTTAATTCTAACAATTATTACTAGCATGAATTAATCCTATATTAATTCAAATAATAATTCAACAACAAATCATGCATATAAACAAACCACATAAAACCTACGCATGCGGAATTGCTAGGAGTTAATGTGAACTAACCTCTTGAAGAGACAACCGTTGAGAAGATGAATACCCGTTCACACGAACAAACCCAAAGAGTCTTCTCAAAGTATTCTCACGTCCTTGTTTAACAATCCGGTGGAAGGATGCTCGTGAACAATTAACAAAAGGAAAAATAAAATTATGTTGCACCACCTTTGTGGATTTCTAATTTTTCCAACACATGAAATTAGTCTTGGGATGAAAAACACATGCCCTATTTATAATAAGGGTGGTGGCCGATTTTTTGCTAAGGAATAAGATGGGAAATTTTTTTTCTTGATCTCCAAGAAATCTTGAATATATCTCATATATTCTTTTCTCCATAATTAAATATTCCAAAAAATCCCACCTCCTCATATTATGGGGATTTTCGAAAATCTCAACTAAATAGGAAAGAAATAGGATCTTTGACTTTTCTTGAATTTATGGGATAATCTTATATTCCAAGAATACATATTCCATAAAATCTTTCCAAGAAAATCAAGAATTTTTTTTCTCTTTCTTCCTTTAATTATTTTAGAAAATTATGAAAAAATAGGCAACAATAATTTATTCTATTTTAAACACATTTTTCAGTTATTGGACTTTATTTTTGGGCTACTTGAGGGGCCTTTAGGAGAATTAAGATTGGACCTTCCAATGGACCTTGAATTTCTAATATTGAGCCACAATATTATTCAAGCCCATAAATATTAATTAATCTCACTACATAATTAATATTGCACTATCCATCTTAACCCATATTACTGTTAATATGACTCCCGATTATTATCTCCCGTGTTTAAGATTATCCAGTCCATTAATTAATTTAAGTCACTGAAAAGCTTCATATTAATTAATATATTTTTCCTTGGTTCAGGAACGGCTCAACATTATTATCCATACTGGAAACTAATTCCACTTGCAAGATTTAGTATGTTTAAAACTTATGAGCCTCCTAAGGGGATAAATTAAGCAAGACGTACTTGCACACGATTCTCCGTATTAAATCTTAGCAATCATCATGTAACTAATAATATTGCCCAAGATATAAAGTATTGAATCACATTGATTCTCTACCCATCATAAGTCAAAACAATAGTTATTGATTCCACACGGTCCTATTTAAGGGACGGGGATTAAGAAAAAATGAATCATTGAGGTCTAATTCTTCTATATTCAGTACTGAAGAATTTATCCTCATGTAGGTCCTATTCAGCGCATCATAATGCACTAGTGCAATCTCTTGGTCCAGACAAGCCAACCTGAGCCTTACACTTCAACCTTTCACGATGGATTGTTCATTTCCATCTGGGTTGTGAATTCTGTACTTTTGTTACAATGAACTGTTAATTTAATCTTCTGTGATCTGGTATCACTAAATTAACTACAATGTAACACACACTATTTATTGAACATGTACACAGTAAATATATGTAACATTCAATCATATTTAAAGCAACAATGATAAATAATTTATTTCAGCAAATAAGACAGAAATTCAGTTTGGTTATACAAAGTAAAATCATACTTTCCAGTATAACCCCAACAGAGGGGCCTCCGTCAAGGAGACCCACTCTCTCATTTTTTGTGCCTTATCGTGGCAGAGGGGCTGAGTATTCTTATCAAACGTGCGATTAGTGTCAACCTACTTGAAGCTATTGAAATCGGGGAGAGAGAAGGTCAAGGTGTCCCATTTGCAATATACGGATGACACCCTGTTCTTATGCCCGGGTAAGATGGATAATCTAAAGGTTATAAAGTATTTGCTCTGAAATTTTGAACTTCTTTCGGGATTATGTGTAAATTTCAACAAATGCAACCTCTGGGGATATAATTTACAACGGTGTTTCTTGGAAGCGAGGGCGTCAGTGTTGGGGTGTGACATCGATCGCGGATGTATGTCATATTTGGGCATCAACGTTGGGGTGGATCATAGAAAGTCAGCTGCTTGGGTTGACCTGGTCGAGAAAATCCGGAAGAGGTTGGGAAAATGGAAAGATAAGTAACTCTCGTTTGGTGGTAGAATTACTTTGGTTCAGTCTGTTCTTTCGGCCATACCAATCTACTGTCTATCCTTTTATCGTGTGCCAAAAAAAACCCTTAGTGAGTTTGTTAGTTTACAAAGATTTTTTTTTTTGGGGGGGGGGGGGGGGGGGGGGGGAAAACACCCACAAAATTCCGTGGGTAAGTTGAGAGGATGTTTGCAGGGACAAACAATCAGGGGGGTTGGGGTTAAAAAATTTGGGGCTTTTTAATCGGGAGTTGCTAGGGAAATGGATATGGAGGTTCCTAAACGAACCAAGTAGGCTATAGGTTCGGGTGGTGAAATCAAAATAAGGGGGGGGGTTTGGGTGTTTTGACATGAGGGAGAGGGGGAGACAATGAGAGGGAGAGAAGAAACATGTCGGGATGGTGGAGTGACATTTGCACTATTTATCGGGATTTGGGCAACGGGGGAGTGGGAGGTGAGATTAAGAGGGTGATTGGAGATGGCAAGAATACTTTTTTTTGGAGGGATGTATGGGTAGAGAGGGAGCCTTTGGGGGGACATATATAATAGGTTGTTTAGATTGAGTACAAAACAAGAGGGTGTGGTGGGGGAAATGGGAAAATGGGTTGGGTCGGAGTGGTCTTGGGATCTAAATTGAACCAAGCCGCTGCTGCCCAGAGCATGTGGTTATGTTAATCAGCTTTTATTGTCTATTAACAGGGCCCGAATACATAAGGATACTGTGGACATTTGGGAATGGACGTGCTCCAACAACATAATTTACCAGACAAAGATAGCCTACAATCAACTCATTGGGCAAGAACAAAACTTGGCGAACAGGGGCGACGAGAGGAAGGTGTACTAGAAATTGTGGAAATGCTATGCTCCGAGATGGGTACAAGCAATCGTATGGAAGATTATGAAGGGTCGTCTTGCAACCAAGAATAATCTGATTAAACGGGGCTTGAATTCGGTTGTGGGCACTCCGTCGTGTGTGCTTTGTGATCGCGAAGACGAGGACAACCCCCCATTTGTTCTTTTGCTGCCCTGTCTCTTGCGATATCTGGTACAAATGTTTCAACTGGCTGCAACTCAACATAACAATGCACTGCTGTCCTGTTCGGAATTTTCTCCACTTCGACACCTGCTTTGAATCAGGCAAAGATACGAGGAATGCGGATACTATTTGGTCAGGGATTCTATGGACACTGTGGAACTCAAGGAACACAAAGATCTTCAATAATGAGGCTTTTGATCCTGGGAAAATCTGGGACAAGATCAAAGCGAGGACGTGGTCATGGATATCGACAAAAGATGGTAAACATAGAGATATCCCTTTTAGACAATGGTCGGTGAACCCCAGATTCTCTCTTTCTTTGAACTGATATTGATATTGATCTTGTTAGAGTAAGGAGTGTAAGGTATGTATGTGGAAAGGTGTTGTCATATTGGGTGTTTTTTGTACTGTCTCTGTAACGTTGTGGTTTAAGCATGTAATACTTCTTGTATTCTTGATCCTAATTTGGCAATAAAGTTTCTTTTTCTGAATTTTTTTTTTTTTGAATAAAAAGAAAAAAAATTATAAAAAATTAAGTTGGCGCGATATTTTAAAAGAGAAATGAAAAGAACTACAACAAAAATAAATCAAAATAAAAATAAAAATTAACAAACAAAATACATCTAAAAATTTAAAAATTGGCTGATGCCTGACATTAAAAAATCAACAAATAAATTTAAATAAAACCCCCTGCCCATAGCTAGGTAACTAGACCTCAATGTTCATTAAAATTCATAACTAGAGACTGCCTTTTAAGTTGCTGACTAGGTTTTAATTTTAGGAGGCCAATAAATAAATGTATGTATTGAAAAATTATGAAAATAAGTAGTGGATTATGTATTCAGTATCTTTTTTTTTTTTAACTTTTTAAAGAAATATATATAATAATAAAGAATATATACAATACTTCATAAAATAAAATTTAGGTGGGGGCATTGTCATCCCTTGTCTATATGTGGATCCGCCATTGACATTAACAATGGAGTGTTTTAGAAAATTTAAAAGTGATTATAATTGCTTAAAATTGTGTGTAAAAATAATTTGAAGTGTTTTATTTCTATTTTATTAAATTAAAAAAGTTGTCAAAAGTTAGATATTTCTTTTGGTAGCTTATGAAGTAACACTTCTATGAACCAAATTTATATATGAACTCCATCATTATTATGTGTAAAAATGATTATTGTTACGCATAAAAAATTTTTATTTAAAAATATAAAGTATTTTTTAAATAGTAATTTATTCTTTTGTGCATAACAGTAATAATTTTTATGCATAACAATTATATTTTTTATACACAACAGTGATACTAAAAAAATCAAGTTCATGGTGAACCGGGATACACACAAGTTTTTGTCTAGCTCATGAATCTTTTTTAAATACATTAACTTTTTCTACAAATATTATTCACTTTTTTTTTGAATTTTTTTATAAACACTATCAACTTTTAATATTAATCAATTTTCTCATTATCACTAATTTTAATCAATTCTTGAAAAGTATAATTTATTTTTTTAAAACACCCCCGTATTTGTCCATATAATGTTACTAGCTAATATAGTATATGACATTATTGTTCACGAAATATTACACTTTAATCTATTTAATGTATTAATATTATATTTCTAAATACACAATAATATTAAAGTAAATAAGTAATACTATATGACTCAATCCGACCAACGTGTTCTTCTACCTACCCACACAATTTTGAGATTTACAGATTTTTCTGATAAATGCATTCAACTAGCTAGACGAAGAAAAATAAAACTCATAGTCAACATTTTAATTATAAAATGAAAAAGACAGAAGAATTTCTTGTTAAAAGTTTCATATTTAGTTGAGAATCTTAATTTAGATCTTCAATTTAAATGTCATAATTCAAGAGTCACGATCCAGATTTTGTTTGTTTATTTGTCTTCTAGCTATGAATAAAAATAAATTATTAAAGTGAGAAAAGTAAACTATGAATTGAAACATTTTAAATTGAGACTTAAGTTGAGACCATATCCCCCCAAAGATGATTGATCATACAAAAACATTCATTTTTAAAGTTACATTTTATGTACATTGTGATACCCACGAAAAATTTTAAAGTTATACTTATAGGAGTAATATCGAAGTTCATTTTTTATTCCTACCTTTTGAAAAAGACAAATTCTTATGACATCTTTTATTTTTTTTAATAGTAATAATAATAATAATAATAATAATATTATTATTATTATTATTATTATTATTATTATTATTATTAAGTGAGTCTCCTCCACGATGTATTTTAGAAATTTATAACTTGTTGCATTTAAACTTAAGACTTATTACAATAAATAGTGTAACCTGTAATTTGTGTTCGTAAAATATAATTACATATTTTAGTGTAATAAATTATAAATTTTAAAATAACAAATTGTAAAATTTTAAAATACACCATATAGAGTGTACAGTGCATACAAGACGTATCCTATTATTATTATGAGTGAGTGAGCAGTATACGATGCTATTCTTGCCAAGTGAGAACGATAAAGTAAGATTTTTTAGAACCATACAATTTGTAATACTAAAATATACATCTTGTTTACACTGAATCGTGCAACTATTTTTTCATATTAATATTTACACGATTTAATAAAAATAAATTATATATTTTAATATAACAAATTGCACGATTTTAAAATATAAAGTGCAAGTTGAATGCATATTCACGTAGCCTATTATTAATTTATTATAGAGAGAATAGATAATTGTTGTTTTTGGTTTTGAAATAGTAGTGCCAGGAAGTCTAGAATTCAGTTGGTTACAACGGTCAAACATTTTGTAGGTGAAGGGCCCCCTTGTAAATTAGCCCTGTTGGTGTTGTAAATTGTAATCATGGTTTCACGATCCTTTTCCTTTTCATGGCGATCATCATTCATTATCTCCTCCATCCCTCATCTTCATTACTCTCTCCTGCTTTTCTCTCTGCCCTCCATGGTTTAACAAGCACTGGTACCTTTCCACATCTCTAATTTCTTCTCTTTATTTTTTTATAATTTTATTATTTAATGTTCATCAATCACCAATAATGTTTTGCAATTTGGTTGTTCCTGTTATTCCGATGGTTAAATGAACATTTTTATTAGTCATTGTTTGTTTGGATGTATGGGCATTTGTCATAGATTTCTAATTATGGCTGAATTAAGTTTACGATTCTTCGTTTTACGTGTGCGCGAAGGTGTTACTCCGTGAATGAATTAATCCTGCATTGTTTTGTATGCAATTTGTGAAATGTTTTGCTTAGATTTCGTAATTTGACCTCTTTAGCTTTCAAACGTTCTGTATTCATATCAATTGTGTGTTAATTGTTCGCTTTTGCATTTAAATTGATGGTTTGTAATGGATATGATGTACAGATAACGGTAGAGAGAAAAGCATTGTAGGATTTGATTGGGTGGAGGTTCAATTGTAGCAATGGATGCTGAAATTTCATCTCCGAGAAAGAGAAACCCTAATGGATTTATGACTCTCTTGTCATCTGCTGTATGTGAATGGTTCTTAATGTTTTTGCTGTTTGTAGATGCAGCATTATCGTATTTGCTCATAAAATTCGCTCGTTATTGTGAGCTCCAAACGCCTTGTCTGTTATGCTCGAGGTTCGATAATGGTTTTGGGGAAAAGAAACCTGGATTTTACTGGAGCTTATTATGCAGTAGCCATAGAGAGGAGATAACTTCATTAGTATCCTGTTCTATCCATGGTAATAAATATGGTGATGTTCACAGTATGTGTGGGGAATGTCTCACACCAATTGCCATGGATGATAATAAATTGAATCCCGATTCGTATAGGTTGCTTATAGGGAAATCTTGGGTAGATGTTGATAGATCTGTTCTCCAGAATTTAATCCTGAATAAGCATATGAGAAGTTCTCGTGATGTTAGGACGTGTTCTTGCTGTAGCAGCAGTGTCTGGAGAGCTAAAACGAATAGTGAGAGATTGCTTGATGTTAACCCCCCAGTCGGTTTTGGGGCTTCTAAGGCTAATGTGAAGCCTCCTCTGCCTCGGGCCCCGGGTTCTAGTCGTTTTAGTAGACGTGATAGCTTGAAAAGATTGAGGGATAAATTCACAGGGCCAATGGCACAGAATCAATTAGCTGTGAGAAGTACAGTTGGTTCTGGTAAAATGGCTCATGTGGGCTATACGAAGCTGAAAATTTCCTCAGATTCTGAGTCTGAATTCCCGTTCTCTGAAGACGATGATGAAGGGGCAAGTACTGATTACAGTCAGTGTAATAGGAGGCTAAAAAAATCACCAGTTGAAAGTGATGATTCCCAGAAGATGATGCATCGGGGCGCTGAAGTGAAATTTTCAAATCTCGATCTGCCTAATGTGCTTGATTCAAGTCAACAAAAGAATGCCAATTCTTTGCCATCAGATGCTCAGGTAGAGCATGATGTGAGAGAAAATGATGACGTAGAATCTTGTAAGAAGCCCATCCTATCTTTCACGCCGGAGCTAGTTTGTCTATCTGATGGCCTTCGATCACCAGATACTTCTAATAGTGGTTCTCCCCTTCATATGCCAGCTATCTCTTTACTATCTGAGCTACTTTCTTTATGCACTGTTCCTCCGGTGTCCAGTAATCAGGGTAGGCTCTCTCTCTCTCTCCATATTATGTAGATGATAGCACTCAGTGTTAATTAAAAACAACTAATACTGACCAACTAATACCTTTTAGTAAAACAACTAATACCATTTTAAAATGCTCTTGAATTGTATGGTGCAACTGGTGCATAGAAGTATTTGCCTCTATAGATATGCAACCATGAGATTTGCATTTCATTAATCCAATATATTTGGTTGTCTTAAGTTGTTTGATGTGTTTGCAACAGATTATATTGAAGAAAAAGATGATACATCTGAGGTTAACCATATAGAAGCTGCTGAAGAAATTTTTTCAGATTATGCTCATTTCAAAACGAGCCAAATTGATGCTTCATCTTGGATGGATACAATTTTGATACCTTCAGATCGAAATGCTTCAAAACCAATTGACACCTGCGATTCTGCTAAAATCGAAGACGATAGTGCACAAGAATCTACTTCTGAGTTGGGCTCATTGTCTAATGAAACGAGTCCCACTGCTCATCATAGACGCAATAAATCTGAAGTGATTGATACTGAAGATGAAAGTACTATCGATGAGCTAAAACGCCAGATTGAGAACGATCGAAACAGCTTGAATTCTCTGTACAAGGAATTAGAGGAAGAAAGAAACGCTGCAGCTAGCGCAGCAAACGAGGCAATGGCCATGATTACAAGATTACAGGAGGAGAAAGCAGCATTACACATGGAGGCTTTGCAGTACTTGAGGATGATGGAAGAACAAGCAGAGTATGACGTGGAGGCCCTTGAAAGGGCTAATGATCTCCTTGCTGAAAGGGATAAGGAATTGCAAGACTTGGAATATGAGTTGGAATTTTACAGGAATAACTTTCCTGATAACTAGAGTTCATGTCTGGATAATCAGGCTGAAACGTGCCCTGGTGCTTCCACCAATCCCACGGTCGATAAAATTTCCAGAATACCTAATGGAAACTGTAAACCAGTCTCAGTACCAAACATGCAGCAAGAGGTTGGTCAATTAGGACAATGAAGAGAACAGTTGATTAGCACAAGAAGGTATATATGTTTCAATTAGGATGAATTTTCAGGAAAATTGAGATGAAGTTACGTACATACCCTTCTCAACTCTGAAGTTATGTGCAGCTCTCGTTGCCATAAACGTGCATGAACGGAAGAGGAAGGTTGTAGGGACACAAAGAGCAAAGATGTGTCATAAAAGATAGCTGTGGCTACAAGAAGGATTCACATAACTTGAGGAGTGGAACATATATGTAATTAGGCTAATTAATCGTTTTTTTTTTCCGTTGCAGTTGAAAGATCATGATTATGGAGGGATTTGTTGTCCTTTCGAGTAGTTTAGTTGCAGGTTGATTCTATAATTTTGACTAGCAGCTTGTAGTAGGACATATTCTTACATTTTGCTTGCTTAATTCGAAAAATGTCGATATCTTTCTTCCTTTTTATATATGCTCTGAAAGTTTGCTTTCTAGAAATTTAATGTGAAATGCAGTGTATATCTCTTTCTTGATAAACTGAAGAAGGATTTGCGTTTTAATACACTAGTTGTTTATCACGTGCATTAATGCACGTTATTAATAGTAAAAAACAACATAAATCTTTATCTTGTTATTTTATGTATATTTGGCATAGTTTCTTTAGCATAGTGACCAACCAAAGACTCCTTTTACACAAGTTCAACATGACCCTCACTTATTTAAACAATAATACATAAAGAATTAAGGCAAATGATCAATGAAATAAAAGTGCTTTTAAGTAGTTCCTTTTATAGAACTCATTATGTGACGGAGAGTGACTCTAAGGTACAAAGTCACTCTACAAGTGACTCTAAGATACATAATAATTTTTTTATGACTCTAAGATACAAAAATATAGGGTGGAGAGACTTAACCACCTTTTTCTTTCCTTTCTCCAATAAATTGGTCCCCACCAATCCCCCATCTCCTTTCCTTTCATTCTCAAAATTCAAAAATCAACCGTCCATTTTTTATTTTGGGGTGCATTTTTTGACTAAAAAAATATGCAATTTTCAGAAAATAATTTTTTTGAACTTTTGAACCAATTTTGGATTACATTTTTTTTTAAAAATTGTATTTTAGGTCAATTTTGGAGTGCATTTTTTTAAAAAAAAATTGTATTTTAGGTCAATTTTGGAGTGTTTTTTTTCAAAAAAGTTATATTTTAGGCCAATTTTAGAGTGTATTTTTTAAAAAAAATTGTATTTTAAAGTGCATTTTTTAAAAAATATATTATATTTTAGGCCAATTTTGGAGTGTATTTTTTTTAAATTGTATTTTGGAGTGCATTTTTTTTTAAAAAAAAATTGTATTTTAGGCAAATTTTGGAGTGCATATTTAAAAAAAAAAAAAGTATTTTGAAGTGTATTTTCTTAAAAAATTGTATTTTAGGTCAATTTTGGAGTGCATTTTTTTTAAAAAAATTGTATTTTAAGCCAATTTTGGAGTGCATTTAAAAAAAAAATGTATTTTAAAGTGAATTTAAAAAAAAAATTATATTTTGAATTGGGGGCCCAAAGTTCATATTAATTATATTTTGAATTTCTCAACCCAAATTTCTCATCTTTGATTCTGCAGATGAAATCGAGAATTTTGATACAAAAAATAGAGGATGGAGGTCAGGAAAGATTTGGGGTTAGTTGAGGGAGAATTGCAGATTTATTCCTACCTCTTTGTGACGTGGGGGCCACCAAATATGAGAGAAAATCCATTTTAATAACTATAATTATATAAAATATAACATGCACGCATAAAATATATAAAAGGACAAGATTGGTATATTTTGTAGTGGATTGTCACTATATTTATAGTATGTATCTTAGAGTACTTTTCATTCAAAATATGTAGTGGAGAGTCTTTATTTCTTATATGACAGAAGCTTGAGCGGTTAAAAATATAGAGATCCCCAAACAGCAGAGTAGTGATATATCGTTTTACCTTCATTAAAAAATCTCAAGCACTTGTTATAGATGTTAGTTAATAAAAGAAGAATATATTAATGGACTATGAGTGCACGGTCAGTTTAGACCCAGTAACTCGACCTGATTTGCGTGATTCTAAAATTCACTATGATTCTAAAACATAACAAACATCTTTTAATATAACAAATTGTATGATTATAAAATACACTATGAGTGCACGGTACACCTGAATGCACATGAGACTCACTCCTTCCTTATGTATTAATACTATTTACTAAAAAATATCTTCTCTACTAACAAAAATTTTCCTTAATTGATTTTTTAGTGATTTTTGGGTGGGGTTAAATTGGGAAGAAATTGGGTAACTATAGGATACATTTGAATATTTAATTTTTCCACTAAAATTATTATCCAACTCTTTGTTGGAAAGACAAAGTATAGGGTGAACAAGTTTCACGGTGAAACTGGTTAAGGAGTGTGACTTATATTACTAAAGAGTGTGACTTTTTACTATAAATAGTGTAATTTTTTATTATAAAGGGTATTACTCATAAAAGTGAAGGGTGTGACTTATATTATAGCAGAGGGTATCGTAGTGATAACTGAAGAGTGTGACTTATATTACTAAAAGGTATGCGTGTAAAAATAAATAAATCACGGTGAACAAGTTTTACAGCATACCAACTCATTTGAAAATATTCTTTTAAAATTTTTAGGATATATTGATAATTATTTGATAACCATAGGAAACTTATTAATTTTAATATTTTTTTAAAGATGTATATATTTAAAAAATCTTTAATTAAGAAATCAGAAAAATTAGGAAATGTTTATAGCAATCTAAACTATTTACAATACATTTTTATTTTTTTTTAAAATTGTTTTCAACGTAATATATCAAATTAAAATTTTCTTTACGATTATTATCTGACATCAAGATTTCAAATGTAAAATAAAATTTCAAATCTCGAATTACAAACTACAAAATTCATGTAATTAATTGTTAATACTATTGTGCATCGCAGGGAGAAAATCTAGTAATAGTTAAAATGACAAAAAAATTGAAACAAAATTGAGTGTAATTATTAGGAAACCGAGGGAGTACCATTCTTTGTTTTGTGTCATTAATTTATACCCCCCTCCCACCGTCCCAAAAGACTTATCACACTTTTCTTTTTGGTCTGTCCCATAAGACTTTGCACACCAAAAAATGGATACACTCTCCTCAACTTATAATAACCTTACAACACACACTTATTACCCCCCATACACACTTACTATCCTCCATAAAACAACTTTTCTTAATCTCTGCGCCGAAAAGTTGGCCCAGAGTCTTCTGGGACGGAGGGAGTACATAGTTGTGCATCATATAAAAATCATTTAATCTTCTCTCTTGAATACTAAGTTTAAGTAAATAATACAAAATGAGGAAGATTCATGGTCCAACATCTTTCAATAAGAAATGAGAAATGATGAATAATAATTTCAACGATAATATTTTTAGCTTCACTATTTTCCATCTTCAATATTTTTTTTTCATTTAATTTGTTTAAATTTCTAGTTAAGACCATTTGATTTGTTGATAACAATTCGGGTTCAACATGCGACTAATTACCTCTTGTTGATTTGATGATAAAAAATCATGTTCAACCTATACTAATTCCCTCCTTTTTGGTTAAGATTTTTGTTACATACCAATTTTTCGATTTCAAATTTTTTATTATTCATTTTTTATTAAATGAATAGGGATAAATATATTTCATATATTAATGTTTGTTTAAAAATATCACATATAATTTAATGATTATAATTAAACTTAATGCTTTTATTTATCTTCATAGAATATTTGAAAATACGATTTTTTATTTATCTCTAAAATCATGTAAAATACTTAGTAAATGTAAATTATTCTAATCTAGAATTTTTTTAGAAACTCTTTAGATGTATCTTCTAAAAAAAAGAAACTTTTTAGATGTAGAGAATTATTCTACAAAATTTCTCCTAATTATTAGATAAAAAATATATTCACTGTCCATTGAAAAAATAAGTTAGTATAACTAGAAGAAAGAGTGATTTTGAAATAAGAAAATTGTACATGAATATTCATTCTTCAATTTTTTACTCTTTTTTATTTTTAAAATTGTACACCATAATATTGTATTGAAAATTAGCCACTTATAAATTCATTAATATTACCTATTAAAATATGTAGTTATCATGCACAACACAAGTTATGTAATAATCATGCACAACACAAGTTATTATATATAAAGCTCAAGCGTGTAAAGAAGTGAGGAATTAATTCATTTGTATATAGTTCCCTAATAAACAATATCAATTGAGAAAACACTGCTTCATGGAGCTGATTGGGGAAACGATTTGGGGGAGACGAAAGTGAATTATGAAACCCGATTGATAAAATGCTTCTTCAGGGATCGAGAAACCTGAATTATGAAATTATGGCTCCATTGAATTTTCTTTTTAAAAGGACGGGCTCGATGGATTATTTGATGAGGGGAAAGAGGGAAATTTTTTATGAAAATGAAAGTTAGGGACTTGAATTATTAAAGCGTCATTAAAACTAAAAACATAATGACCGAGCGAAATTATTAGAGAACGAGATTTATTTGGGCGTCACTAAATTAATGAGATAATGAAAGTGTCGCTATATTTGTATAACATAACACTTATTTGAAAGTGTCTCTAAAATAGTGTCACTATAGAAGATTGTTTTTAGTAGTGCATGCAAGTTCATAACAATACTTCCGTCAAAAAAAAATAAAAATTCATAACAATACTAAACAAAGTACTCTAAGTTCATAAAGCATACTAAAGGGGTTGCGCTTCCGATGCCAAAGGCTTGCATCCATCTTCATTCTCTTTCACATTCTTATCTGAAGTGGAATGAGTGAGTGTTTGAAAAATACTATGTGGGTTCACTCGATAGTCCACTCAAATATCATAAAAAATTAAATAATAGGGAACTACACGAATCAACATATACCGTAGCACTCTTAAACGGCCAGAGACTCATATCTCAAATCATAATATGAAGATCATATATCAAACTTTTTTTTTAATAGGCAATGTGTATATTTATTTAATATAAGATCACATAAATCTTGTTGGGTAGGCCTTACCCCGTTTGATCATCTTTCTCAGGAGCTACAAATAGTGATATTTCGATCAAATTAATGAGATATGGTTTCAAATTAATGTGATCTTATCTTATCTAATTCGAGTTAAAAATGTTTTTCTAAGATACTCTATTCCCAATACGAAGGTAATTTCGACTTGGGTAAAGATACTCCATTTGTTATCTTTCTTTCTACTGTATACCAAATGCACTTTGAGAGTCTTAACAAAATTACAATTTGATTTTCTTTTTTTGGGAGGGTGGTGGTGAGAGTAATTTCTAACATTCCTTAGGTGGTGCGGAATGATATAAGTCAAAGAAATACGGTTGTGTGTTGGGGTTAAGAATTTGAATCTTTTTAATTTGTCTTTGCTTGGCAAGTGGGCCTGGCGGATTCAACTTTAACCCAACTCATTTTGAGTAAGGATACTCTATTCCAAATACGAAGGTAATTTCAAGTTCGCATTCTTTGGGGAGAGTAATCGGTCTTAAATGCTTTGTAATAATAAAAACATTAAGGTTGGGGAAATGGGAACTTGGGTTGATGGCGCTTGGTTGTGGTAGTTTGATTGGAGGTTTCCCTTGTTTTCTTGGGAAGAAAAGAACTTCTTTCTATCTTAAATTGTGCTTTTTTCCAGGAAGGCGAATTGGACAAATGGACATGGATGAGTTCGGGCAAAGAGGTCATAAGGATTATTTATTATATTAATCATTGTATATATGTTATACAGTCATAATCACATTCTTTGTTGGTGAAAATTTTAGAATGTATACGTTAGGTAATTGATGTATACTTTAGGTGACTGATAGAGCTTTAAGTATATATTTTTTGACTTTGTACCTCTTCCACGATCAATACACACATAATACATATTTCCAAAACTCTAAATCTCTTGCTCTTTATTTTCTCGCTCATTGCCACACTTATATTGAATTTTATTTATTTTTTGTTAATTTTTTGTGTGTTACTACATCTATGTATAAGTGTTACTATATTGTTATATTAAATTTTATTTATTTTTTGTTAAATTTTTGTGTGTTACTACATCTATGTATAAGTGTTACTACATTATTATATTAAATTTTATTTATTTTTTGTTAAATTTTTGTGTGTTACTACATCTATGTATAAGTGTTACTACATTGTTATATTGAAAAAACTTCATATCTTACGTAACACTTAATAAAACATATCGTAACACATAAATATTCATAACGTAACATGGGTCACATGGTAACACATTATTATTCATATGGTAACACATGCGTATTCACATAGTATTACGACGATATATGAACAGTGTTACATATTACTAAAAAAACACGTGTTACTACATGAACAAAAAATGTTACCATATAAAGAAAAACGTGTTACCACATAAATAAAACCAGTACAAGCGCGAAAAGAAATTCCAGTCCAAAATTACAGATTTAAAGAACAACTTGATGTATTACTACATGAACAAAAGGAGTGTTACCATATGAGCAAAAGAGTGTTACTACATGAAAAAAAAACAGTACAGACGCGAAAAAAATCTTCAGTCCAAAATTACAGATATACAGAAAATAGAAATAGTGCAGAATGATCTGAAAAACTGCTTCACAAAACCATAAGAAATCACCTGTAAAATTGCGAGGATGAGAAAATTGAAGAAAACAAAAAGAATATGGAAGAGAAAGAGAAAAGGAAGAACAAGAGAAGAAGAGGAAAAACCTAGATACGCACCACCATCAAAATCAACGGCGATCTGGTCGAGTTTATTGCAACGCGAGAAGAGGAAGAAGAAGAAGAAGAAGAAGAAGAAGAAGAAATCTGCGTGTGAGTGCGCGAGCGTGAAGAAGAAGAAATCTGCACTGACTGCGCGAATCGTGAAGATGAAGGAGGAAGCCCATTAACCCGCCAGCAATCTGCCCTAACCCGGCCCTATTATTTGACCCGCGGAAAAAAAAAAAAACCCAATTACACATATTACTTGTATGTAATATTGCATACAAGTTTTTGTCTAGTCCTTTTTGTTCTTTAAATATCTATAGACGTTTTTCTTCTTTTTTGAATCAATGAATAAAATTAACTTTTCTTTGGCAACTTTGTCAAAAACCAATCGTTCTCCTGCTGGCCTGAGCCAGAGCGTCGATTTTATCGTGTTTTATATTCGTTCTCCTGCTAGCTTGTGCTAGGGCGACGAATTTATCTTGTTCTCAAATCGCGATTCTTATCAGGGAACAACAACATACTCTACATATCAGGCCCAACCAAAGAGAACAGGGAATGAGACTAAAGGGAATAGGCGCGAGAGAAAGTTAGCAAATTGTGGGAGAAACAACCACACTATTGTGGGTTAATTGGAGAGAGGTGAACAAAAGTTAAAAAAAAATCATGCAAAACAACAAAGAAGTCGAAGGCAAATCCAAAGGCGACAAATGTGGAAAGTGGCTCGAGCACTATGTTTGGGATAAGTCGGGAACAATTGGCTAAACTTGTTGAGTATCTTGGAACCAACCACCCTCCGTCAACATGGTTGGTAAGACTATATTTGACAGATCATGGGTAATTGTTTCCAGTGCCACATAACAATTTATCCATAGTGGTATCATTCTTAATAATAATTTGGATCATGGCACATTAGCACCAATTAAAATTCCAATGGTGATAAGATCCCGATCGGAGGCATTGGAAGTACCAATTTATCTAATGGACTTAAAATTAATAACATTTTACATGATGCAAACTTTTAATGTAATTTATTGTTTGTTAGTCGATAAACAAATGATCATAATTGTGCACTCATCTTCGTCCTGGATTACTTTGTCAAACAAGACTTGAAATCGAGGAACCTTGCTTGGACTCAATAAAGCAAGAACATCGAGCTATGGCTGCTGTGGTGAGTCCGAAAATTTGGCACAGGAGAAGGACATACCTTTAAAGTGAGATAGCCGACTCGAATCACGTTAATGCACAAAATGAGGATCAAGCCTGGAGACAAAGTTGGCGCTCATGAGTACAACAAAAATATTTGCAGGGTTACTAAGTGGATTTGCCTCAGTCCTTAGACCATTCGTGTGAAATAAGAATCTGTGTATTAATCTGTCTTATTCACAATATTACAAGAATGTAATATATATACTTACAGACATGGGCTGCTGAACCCTATTACTAAAGAGGCCCATAATAATAATTAATAAAGCCTAAAACATAGAATATATTATACTAATATAATCCCAATACCTCCCCTCAAGTTGGAGCATGCAAATCACAAATGCCCAACTTGTGAAGAAGAAAGTCAAACTGACGTTTCCCCAAGGCCTTAGTAAATATGTCCGCCAACTGGCCATGTGTAGGAACATGAGAAGGACTAATCGTGCCATCTTGAATAGCATCTCGTATAAAATGACAATCCACCTCAATATGCTTAGTGCGCTCATGAAAAACTGGATTCTGAGCAAGGTACAAGGCAGATTGACTATCACAAAATAAACTCATAGCACGAGGATGATGAACTCCAAGACTTTTCAACAAACCTTTAAGCCATTTGAGTTCACAAGTCACTGCAGCCATTGATCTATACTCGGCTTCAGCTGATGAGCGAGAGACTATATCTTGTTTCTTAGTCTTCCAAGATATAGGAGAATTACCAAGAAACACCAACCATCCCAATAGAGATCTCCGAGTAAGAGGACAACTGGCCCAATCCGAATCACACCATCCAGTTAAGTGTAGATCACAATCAGATTTAAGAAGAATACCTTGACCCGGGCATGCTTTCAAATATCGGACCACTTGCAAAGCAGCTTCCCAATGATCACGTCTAGGTTCATGTAAAAATTGAGATAAAACATGAACAGGATATGCTATATGTGGTCGTGTAAAAGCAAGATATATAAGACGACCTACCAATCTTCGATACTGCTCCACATCTTTCCACAAAGGACTCATTGAGCGTGCCAACTGGTGATTTTGTGCCATAGGAATACCTACTGGCTTTGCGCCAAGGAATCCAACTTCTGAAATAATATCAAGAGTGTATTTCCGTTGACAAAGAAAAATACCCTCATGATTACGAGCAACCTCTATCCCCAAAAAATATTTCAACACCCCAAGATCCTTCATATGAAAACAAGCACTCAAGTACTCTTTGAATTTAGCTAGTGCAACAACATCATTTCCTGAAATAATCAAATCATCAGCATACACAAGAACATTCATTTGAATCTTACCTTTGTGAAAGGTAAACAAAAGAATAATCTGAATAGGATTGTAGAAATCCATATGTCTTCAAAGAGTTTGCCAATTTAGCAAACCAACACCGTGGTTTCTCACTTTGAAATCCAGGAGGTAATTTCATATACAATTCTTTGGATAGATCTCCATGAAGAAAAGCATTATGTACGTCCATTTGATGCAACTCCCAATTCTTTGCTGCAGCAACAGCTAGAAAAGCACGAACTGTGACCATTTTCGCTACAGGGGCAAAAGTATCTGTGTAATCAATCCCAGCTACCTGATGATTACCAAAGACTACCAGACGAGCTTTGAGACGCTCAACACTTCCATCAGAACAATATTTAATTTTGTAGACCCATCTACAACCCAGAGCTCGCTTCCCAGGAGGAAGAGTCTCCATACTCCAAGTACCATTATCTTCCAAGGCCTTAATTTCATTCCGCATAGCTTCACACCAGCCTGGATCCTTCATGGCTTCTTTAAAAGATCGTGGTTCTGTACCTGATGTAACTGTTGCAAGGAAAATTCGGTGTCCCAAGGAAAAGCGATCACAATTCACATAATGTTCTATAGGAGAGAGTATACCTGAGGACTCTGATGAAGTAGGTGAACCATGTGAGTGGGATGGACTCAACTTTCGTACGGTGTTCAAAACAAAATCACGAAGCTTCACAGATGGAACTTTTGAACGCCTTCCACGGCCTAACGTGTGATCAACAACATCTCCATCTTGCCCCAAACTGTTTGCGTCGCCTTCAACATTGACCACATTATCAAGTGGTACCTCCAACTCCTCAACAATGGATGGAACAATACTATCATCATGTTGAGGGGGCTGTTCAACTTCTCCATTTGTCTGCTCAAAATACTCATAAGCCAAATCATCTTCAATCAAATTCAACGGAGGAAGAGCAACTGGACAAACACCCTCATTGACACCTGAAACTACCAAATAAGGGAACTCATTTTCATAAAATTTTACATCTCTGGAAACAAAGTACTCATTCGTATCAATATCAAAAAGTTTCCATCCTTTTTTATCATGAGGATATCCCACAAAAACACACTTCCTACTTCGACTTTGAAATTTATCACCTTTTGCTCGTTGATTATGAGCATAACACAAGCAACCAAAAATACGCAAAGCATCATAGGAAGGAGGTGCACCAAACAATACTTCATACGGGGATTTGTAATTAAGCAAACTCGAAGGTGTACGGTTGATTAAATAACCAGCAACTAAAATACACTCACCCCAAAAATCAATTGGCAAATTGCCTTGAAACCTTAATGCTCTACCCACATTCAAAATATGACGATGTTTTCGTTCAACTCTCCCATTCTGCTGAGGAGTACCAACACAAGATGTTTGAAACAATATCCCAACCTGTGAAAAATACTCCTTCATACAAAAGAACTCAGTGCCGTTATCACTCCAGACAATTTTAACTTGAGCATTGAATTGCTTCTCAATCATTGCAAGAAAAGACTTAAACATTTTAAAAACCTCAGTCTTATCAATTTTTTCGCTCCACAAGAAGAGGGTGTATGATATGGCCCCCAAAGATCACAATGAATCAATTCAAAACAACTTGTAGCCTTATTATCACTACTAAAAAAATTATCTCTAGTCTGTTTAGCTTGATGGCACACATCACAAGCTTTATTCAAAATCTTAGTAGAACTACTAATAGAAGGAAGAGATTGAACAACTTCATCATAAGGATGTCCCATTCGCTTATGCCACAACTCCGGAGATATCGCCCCATCCACATTCAAAGCTTGAATCCTCGGAACACCACGAAAGTAATAAAGTCCATCCCTTCTTTCACCGACTCCAATCAGGGTCCTCAAATTTTGGTCCTGTATAACGCATAAACTCTTGGTGAATTGTACGACACAATTTAAATCATCTGCAAGATGAGTAACCGAAATTATATTGCAGTTTAAATCAGGTACATTTAGGACATTTTTAAGAACCACTCCACGAGCTAAAACCACTTGGCCACATTTTGATGAATTAGCCTTTTTACCATCAGGAAGTCCAACTGGACATATTGCCATGTCTTTAACATGGCTCAACAAGGCAAGATTACCAGTGACATGATTTGAAGCTCCGGTGTCAATTATCCAAACAGATTTAGAACACTCACCACTCAAACGGTCATCAGAAGCTTTTATATTTGTATTACCAAGCATGTCAAGTAGTTGTTGCCACTGTGCACTCGTTATTCCTGGAAGCTTAGTATCACTCCCAGCATCATATGCAGAAGTCGAACTAGGCCCTGCAATGTGTCCAGTAACAGCACGGACTTCGGCAGCTGATCGACCTTTGTTAACAGTTTGCTGTGAAGCTGGATGTGACCCAGCGCCACCATTGCCACCAGAGCCACACCCACGGGTGTTACTGCGACCTGCTCCTCGACCGCCGCCACGCGGCCTATCACCCCACCAATCAGGAAAATCGATCTTAGAGAAGCAGTTGTCGTCCTCATGACCCGTCCTATGACAATACGAACATACCAGTTCAGATTTATCATGAGTATCGACACGAGTCATACCTCGAGATTGTGGTTTAACCGCAAGAGCCATCACATCATCACGCTCGGCCTTGGATCGAGAAGAAGATCGAAGGCGCTCCTCTTGAAGTAATGCCTGATATGCACGATCAAGACTCGGAAGTGGATCTTGCGCCAAAAGATTTGATCTCATATTACCGTACATTTCTTCATTAATTCTGTAAAGAAAATCATGAAACCGATCTTCATCAACACGGGCTTGGACCTGTTGACCAAGGCCACCCGTGCACTTACCACACTTAAAAGTAGGTAATGGATTATATGTAGCCAATTCATCCCAAAGAGGCTGCAAAGTTCCGAAATATTCCGCCACGGTCATATTTTTGGACTGCCTACACTCAACCAATGCCGCCTTTATTTGTTGCTTTCGAGGTCCGTTGCCAACGTCGAACCGTTTCTTGAACACATCCCACAACGGCTTCGCTTCTTCAAAAAAAGGGATCGTCTTCCGCACAGAAGGGTCGATCGTCATCAAAATCCATTGAACAAGCATAGATTGGACACAATACCAGTCCTCTAGCTTCTCTGATTCAGTTGGTTTATTGATAGTGCCTTCAACAAAACCAAATTTACGTCTAGATTTAAGAGAAAGCCGCAAAGATCGCGACCATTCCTCATAGTTATCCCCACGAAACACCACGTTCGTAATTGTATTTCCAGGATTATCTTGTGAACCAAGGAAATACGTGGATGTAGGATCAATTCTTGAACTGGCCATGGTGACTATTAGAAAACCCTAGCCGCCGTGATGGCTCTTATACCATGTGAAATAAGAATCTGTGTATTAATCTGTCTTATTCACAATATTACAAGAATGTAATATATATACTTACAGACACGGGATGCTGAACCCTATTACTAAAGAGGCCCATAATAATAATTAATAAAGCCTAAAACATACAGAATATATTATACTAATATAATCCCAATAATTCGTGACCCATGCCCGAATCCTCGATGGTACGTCCTTTGTCTCATTTTGTTTCATATAAGTGATATTCTCATTATCACAAATGTTACATTGCTGCCATCACTCACGTGATGAGCCTAAAAATTTTCCACATGCTATCAAGAATCTAAAAATGGAAGGAAGCAATGCAAAACGAGATTAATGCACTGGAGGCAAACAAGACTTGGACTCTCTAACATTTTACTACAGGGGAAGAAAGCTATTGACTCGAAGTGAGTACAAGATCAAATACAAGCCGAACGAAGAAATCGAAAGATACAAAGTAAGGCTCGTCGCAAAAGGATTTACTCAAGTTGAAGGGATAGACCGTGAGACCTTTGCACCTGTAGCTAAGCTCGATATTGTTCAAAGTGTCATTGTCGTTGCAGCTAGAAAAACTAGATGTTACAACTCAATGTAAATAACCGTTCCTACATGGAGACTTGGACGAGAATGTTTACATGAAAATACCACAAGACTTCGCTAAGAAAGAAGAAACAAGAGTGTACAAACTACGAAAATTCTTATACGGACTACGTCAACCTTCCAGAAATTAGTACTATAAGTTTACACCTGCATTATTGGATATATCGGCTTTCGATAGTCAAGAGGTGACCACTCTTTTTTCACGCATAAAAAAGGGGATTCCTACGTTTACACACTTTTCACCAAGTTCCACCACGTGTCAACACTAATTTGCTGTCAAGTGTCTTCATAAACTTTAAAAAGAGCCCAATATATTTACTTAATTACTCCTATTTGGGTGTGTGGAATCTAACGTCTACACTGTAAAGTGTCTGTTCTAATAAACTACAAACTTATATTCTAATAAATGCATAAACTGATTCTCTCTCTCGCTTTGCACCCTAACAGCTATCCCAATCATCTCTCAACTTAATCCTAGATCAGTATTGCGGAGGACGCGCGCGCATAAGTACGTTGGTGCCTCTATCCCGCAGGTCCGCAAACTCTTCCATTGCCATCACTATTGTGTTTCGCTTAACCAACGACGCCGATTTGATCTTTTTTTTTTTCATTTTGCATTTTTCAAGATATCTACCCAGAAATATTTTATTTTCATCACTGATTAAGCGGTGTTAGCATTCACTGATTGTTAAAAACAGGTTCATGAATTTTTGTTTAAACAAAACTTAGACTCTAATTTCTTATATTACTCACGTTAGAAAAATTAAATAAACGAATTAATTCCACACCTCTCAACAAGATCGAACTTTTAGATGAGATGAAATTTTTTCATGGTATCAGAGCCTTCAGGCTCACGCCCACGTCCTAGGTTCGATTCCTGCTGAAAGCAACTCCGCCCATATTAAATTGTCCACTTGATGGGTCTCCTCCCAATGATGGAGTAAGAGAATTAAGCCCATCAACTCCATCCATATTAAATTGTCCACTCGATGGGTCTCCTCCCAATGATGGAGTAAGAGAATTAAGCCCATGAGTGAGGGGAAGTGTTAGGGAAATTAAATAAACGGATTAATTTCACACCTCTCTACAAGTTCGGACTTTTAATGAGATGGAATTCTTTCGACTCATATCAATTTTTTACTCCCTCCTTTTAAAACATAGACTCACATCCAAACTCAGGCTCTAATTTCATAATCTCTGTTTTTCTTTTTTATTCTTTTATAGATTATTCTTGACTTTGCCGTCTACAAAAAACGTGCTGTTTAACGATGGTTTCGGTCAGACGGTCAAAGTCACCAGATTTAGCGACGATTCCCAAAACCGTCACTATTAGCGACTGCATAGCGTCGGTTAATTCGAACAAGGTCAAATCGGGGTGTTTAGCGACGGTATAAACTAGTGGCATGAAGCGCCTCGTCACTTGAGCCACCGTCCTGACCGGGTTTAGTGATATTGTTTTGAATTTATCGACGATTAGAGACAGTCACTGTTAGCGACAGGCATTAAATAACTGTCGCTAATAGTGACGGTTATTAATTAACCGTCGCTAAACTCCATTATATAAACAAGTTCAGTTTCTTCCTCGACGCATTTTTTTTTTCATTTTCGGCAAAAATTGTGCGCTGCCGCCGTCCGTCCGTCGTCCGCCCTTCACCGTGAGGAGTGTCCAAATTTGTTCGCATTCGTCGTAGTCTTCAATCGTATGGTAAGTTTTTAAATTTTCACCGTTAATTTTGATTTTATCTTCTATTAAGTGATCATGCCTGTAATCCTTGATTATGAGCTTTACTGTATGCATTATTGTATGTTATATAGAGTAGAAATTGAATTATTGTATGTTAGAAAATGATCAGTCTTCAATCCTTGATTATGAGCTTTACTGTATGCATTATTGTATATTAGGAATTGAAATTGAAATTATGTTATGGAATTCAAATTATGTTAAGAATTGAAATTGAAATTATGTTAGGAATTGAAATTATATATTCGGTTAGTTTATGAATTATGTTAGGAATTGAAATTGGAAATATGTTATGAATTTAGTCAATTTGTTAGGAATTGAAATTATGTAATTTATGTCAAATTATTTGATTGGTTAGATTGTTAGTCAATATGCCAGGAATTGGAATTGAAATTTATTGGTTGACTAGGAGATGAGTTTTATATAATACTGTCGAGACTCTGTCGAAATTTGGACAAGTTTGTTAGGAATTGGAATTGAAATTTGTTGGTTAGATTGTTAGTCAAATATGTTATGAATTTGTTTTATATAATGTAAATGAGTACTAGTCGAGGTGGACGTGACAGTGATAATGGTCGCGGCAGCGGCACTGGTCGCGGCAGTGGTGGTGGTCGTGGTGATGGTTGTGGTGCCGGCCCGGTTCCTTAGAGCACCAGGAGGAAGAGGATCATGAGACCTCAGATCCACCTGCACTCACCCTCATAGGCGTTGACCCATGAAGGGTCCAGCTCGCAGCACCCGCCCTGGCCCACGGTCGAGCTCGGCCTCGGCCTCTGTTCATCGTGGCTCGGCCCCCATTGCTTGTTTGACAATAAATCTTAGCTCAGAAAAGTAAGTTATAACTTTTACTTACTAATTTATTTAATTATACTTATTAATTTTTTAATGTTTCAGCATCATACCCAGTCACGAGGTTGCCACCGTAGCCACTAACTCCATCTTGCGAGTTTGCTATGGGGGCCCACAGTTAAAGAGGCGTGCTTGAATGATGCGAACAAGGAAATAATTGGCAAAAACAGGGCCAATAAGTTTGGGGAGGTGCCGCAAGAGATTTCCAAAGATAGTGTCCAAGATTTGACGAAGATTTGACAAGAACTTTGCAAGGTTATATTAGATTTATTATTATTCAGTTTTAGATTTTATATTTTATATTTGCCGTTTATGTTAATCTTCAATTCTTAGAGTTAGTCTTTTTTTTATTAGATTTGGTCCTATATTTGGTTAGATAGATTCGGCAGAAGATCTTTGGTCCTTTTAGGGTTAGTTTTGGTCCTGTTTGTCTTATAAATAGCTATAGGACGTGTCTTTTGTTTTTCACGTTAAAAACTTAATAAACAAAACCTTGGCAGTTTTGTCAAAATCTTAATTGTTTCTTGCCAACCTGAGTTGGGGCAACAATTATTATCGTTCTTCGTTTGTTAATTGTGTTTTGCAATCGCGGTTCTCATCAAATTGGTGCTTTCATTGAGAGATTTTGAGAATTGCGAAAGGTACACGAGCAATGACGGGAACTCACAAGGACCGAATTGAGGCGCTGAAATCCGATGTGGCGGCCATCAAAACTGATGTTGCAGGCATAGGGGCTGAGATGCAATCCATCCATGTCAAGATTGACGCTGTGTGCAAGACATTGGCGGAGCACGGGCGCGAATTCGGGAACTCTTCTCGACACCGGGGAGGAAGACGCGATAGCGACTCATCATCGGAGGAAACAGAGGCGACGGAAACCGATTCGGAGGAGGTCAATCCAACGAAGGATGATCACACCGAGGAGAAAGGACACAAGGGGGACCGACGACTTAATCGGCCTAAACTCACGTGCCCAACATTCAAGGGTGACGATCCGATTTCGTGGCTGAGTAGGGCGAATCAGTACTTCAATTTGCACGACATCCAATGGGCGATAAGGTACGTTACGCTGCATACTATATGGAGGGTGAGGCTAACATATGGTGGCAATGGGTTAGTCGTATTTACAGAAAACAGGATAAAACCTTACGCTGGAAGGATTTTGAGAAAGAATTAATGACTCGCTTTGGACCATCGGAATACACGGATTACGATGAGGCTCTCGCTCACATCAAGCAGGTCGGTACATTGAGGGAGTATCAAAAGGAGTTTGAGAAACTAGCGAGTCGCGTTCGAGATTGGCCGAAAAAGGCGTTAGTTGGGGCTTTTATTTGAGGGCTGAAATCGGAACTTTCTGCTGAAGTTAGGGTCTATCGCCCTAAGACGTACTTGGAAACCGCTGAGATTGCTCGATTACGGGACGACCATCTTACTGCCATGAAGAAATGGCCACGCGGGGAGACTCGACGAAGCAACGTACCTACGTTCGAAGGTAAGGAAGTAACGATAGGGGAGGGTGAACTTGCGGGTAATGGTGATTCGGGCAGCGTGTATCCGAAGCCGGCAAACTCGGGGATCATTGTCATGGGATGAGATGCAAAAACAGCATGAGAAGGGATTATGTTTTAATTGTGACGAGTGATTCGTACCCGGGCATAGATGTAAATCAGTGCAAGCGTTTATCATTGAGCCCGTCGAGTTGGATCATGAAGGAGGAAAGGACGTGGAAGTGTCGTTGCATGCGATAACGGGAGAGCATGGGCCAAGGCCGATGAAGTTGGTTGCATGCGTTCGGAGTCAGCCGGTTAAGGTTCTCGTGGATACCGGGTCAATGCACAACTTTATTAATCAAGAATTGGCGAGCAAGCTTGATCTCAAGACTTCAAGAGTGAGACCATTTAACGTGAGGGTAAACAGTGCAAAAAAAAATTAGAATGTGATGTTGTGTACAAAGATATCCCTATGGACATGCAAGGGATTGAGACGATGGTTGATTTATTCGCTCTTCCGCTCGTAGGACCGGATATCGTCTTGGGAATTCAATGGATGAAGGAATTGGGACCGGTTAGCACCAATTACGGTAAAGTTACAATGGAGTTTGAATGGGAAGGAGGTAGGGTGACATTGAAGTCGCGGGTCAAGGGAAAGGATGCGTGGGAAATTCTTGATAGGAAGAAGGAATGTTTGCCGGATTTAGTCCTTGAGGACAAGGACGTTCTTGAAGGGTGCGGGAATGATGCGAACAAGGAAATAATTGGCAAAAACAGGGCCAATAAGTTTGGGGAGGTGCCGCAAGAGATTTCCAAAGATAGTGTCCAAGATTTGACCAAGATTTGACAAGAACTTTGCAAGATTATATTAGATTTATTATTATTCAGTTTTAGATTTTTTATTTTATATTTGCCGTTTATGTTAATCTTCAATTCTTAGAGTTAGTCTTTTTTTTATTAGATTTGGTCCTATATTTGGTTAGATAGATTCGGCAGAAGATCTTTGGTCCTTTTAGGGTTAGTTTTGGTCCTGTTTGTCCTATAAATAGCTATAGGACGTGTCTTTTGTTTTTCACGTTAAAAACTTAATAAACAAAACCTTGGCAATTTTGTCAAAATCTTAATTGTTTCTTGCCAACCTGAGTTGGGGCAACAATTGTTATCGTTCTTCGTTTGTTAATTGTGTTTTGCAATCGCGGTTCTCATCACTGAACAACAACACCAACTCTATTTCGACAAGTTTAGGATACGTACAATAATTGATTACTTATTTTATTTTAATATATATTTATATATATATATATAAAGTTTGTGTTAATGAAATGCAGAAACATATGAAAGTGGAGGGAGGGTTTGACACCAGACGATTTCTATATGCCGTTTTGTAAGCTTGCCCAAGCCTGATACAAGGACTTGCTTTATAGGTGGCATGCCGGGTGGAATGATGGAGACCTGGATTTGACGGAGCAAATGGACCAAGGCGTCTGGGAGTCGAGCAATCCCAAATACTAGGAGATGTGCCAGAAGAATCACCAAAATCGCTTGAGCCAACAAAGAGGGAATGGGGACATCGTTGTGCATAAGGCTGGATCCCAATCAATTCTTGAGCATCGTATGACGAAAATAAGTAATTTATCTATTTAATTATACAATAAGATAATAATTAATATTAATATTTGGCTAGGTCTTGTATGCACCGGGTGCACCGTGCACTCATAGTGCATTTTAGTAATATACAACTTATTATGCTGAAAAGTACAACTTATTTACACAGAAAAGTGCAACTGTTAATATAGAAACATAGTTGCATGTTTCTGTTTGGAATAGTTGCATGTTTCTGTTTTGTATAATTGCACGCTTCTAAAATGTACTATGAGTGCATAGTGCACCCGGGTGCACATGAGACCCACTCTTAATATTTTTATTTGTCAACAGGAACAACAACTCGAACGCCCTCTAGACTGCCTTGAGACGTTGGCGCTCGACCATCCCTATAGTGAGGAAGCAAGGACCTCCACCTATAGTCGCACGACCCATGTACACGTAAGTAATTAATGTCGTATTTCTTAATTATTACACCCGAAATTAATAATATTTAATTTTTTCAAAGAATAGTGCGAGAAAGGATCGAAGCTGCCAGCTAGGCCCAAACGGGTGAATCATCAAGTTCAAATCCACCTCCTTCAGCTAATTTGTCTCAAATCTATTCGGAGGAGGCCGACACCGCCAAACAACGAGTACTCGGGTACGGTAGTCATTAAGGATAAAATAGGAAAAACATAAATCCACTCCCAGGTGAATCATCCTTCTTAGCATTACACCCTTCTCCGCATTACTGATTATTTAAATAATAACATATAAAATTTGATCTATGAACGAATATACAATCATGTTTCTTGCTTTTTTGTATAATAATAAAATGTACTCGTGCTGCATGCTCTTTGGTTGATGGCATAGTGGCATTGCAGTTGCTCTTCTTGTTCATCAAGGAAATGACTCATGCATGTAGGGCCCACTCAAGCAAGAAACATATGCTCGATCAATCCTAGATCACGTAATGTTCAAAGTACCATAGGCAAATTTTATACTCAATGTTCAATAATAAAAGTGTCCTAATTACAGTTGCAAGCAAATGCCTTAAAACATATATTCATCAAAACATGGGAAGGCCATTTGATGATCATCACCACTTTAAATTAAGGCTAATGTTACTTACAAGAGGTAGAAAACTCTGCCCTTGAAATCACCCTTCATTTTCAGTTTCACCAACAGCAGCTTTCAGGCATTCATACTAGGTCGATTTGCCCAGTGACAAGGGGTTTAATAGACTTGTACGGTAGGGCATAAAGATCATCCGCTTCAATGTTAATGACCTCTTCTTCACTATCGTATTGTCGGTGATCAAAATATTAGGAACATGTTAGGAAATCATACATTTAAGTTACGGAAAAAAACTTCTATGCACCAATTACAACGTGCAAGTGGTGAAAGTATAGTGAAAAGTATCTGACACATATAGTGAAAGTATTAGTTCATGCAAATGGAAGTATTAGTTTGTAGGCTGAACAGTATTAGCATTTTTTCGATATATAACTAAAACTTTTCATCATATGAGCTGATACTTTTCAACCTATTTTTTCTATGATTCCGATAAATACAGCAGAACAGTTTGGTTGAATTTTTTTAGTCAACATTGGGTTTTAAAAAGAAAGAGTTATAGTAATTTACCCATCATCAAGCTGGAAGGCTCCAAGATATTTCTTGCTCTTGCAGATAACATAGGTATCCAGCTTAGGCTCGGGAACTAACATTAATAAGAAAACGAATTTAGCATGTTGCGGATAACTCAGCACACGAATATGAAATGAAACAAGAAGTATGTCGAGATATGAAGCTACCAACAAGGGGTTTGGTAAAAGAATAATCGAATTAGCTAGTAATAGGAGATCAAAGAATTAGAACATTTCTACAAGTTGTACTCACCCATGTCATCGTTTTTACTTGCTGCAGATTGCCTCAAATGAGACCGGTATTGATCTGGCAATTTTGAGAGTACAGATTGCTCGAGGTGATGTTCTAGTTAAATGATAAAGGGTTCACCAACTGGCAAGATAAACTAAATTGAATCAGTAAGGAATTCACTTCTTGGCAAACTTTTGTTCCTGTTTAGAAAGTCGATTCCATAGTTCTGCAGTTTTCTGTATGTGAAAAATGTATTTTTCAATCTGCAAACAGACATACAAAACAATTCACGAGTGAACGACAATGTTAGTTGAGAAGCATATCATTCTTCAATGGGAATCATCAAATATTGAATTTTTCTGCAATGGGAATCATTGAATATTAAATTACAATGAAAATTACAATTGAGGATGGAATGATTGAGGTGAAATGATTATAGAGAGAAGGTACTTAATAAAAATGGGATAAATGGAATGATTGAGGTGAAATGATTATAGAGAGAAGGTACTTAATAAAAATGGGATAATAATTTAATAATTTGAGTCTCAGTATTACGTAAGAAGTATGATGAAGGTGAATTGATCATCTTTTATTCTCATTAACCACCAAAATTACCCTATATTCATTTCCATTTCCATTACCAGCCCCACTCAAGGATTATGAACCGAAAGTCCCCTTAATTTCAATGTTGTCAACTTAAAAGTTTATGCATCTATGAACATTGAACATATCAACTAACAACTTACTTTGATCTACAAAAATAATTTCTCGCATCCTCCTCAACAAAAATTTTTAGTCCAGAAAATAGCATCATCATCCAGGATAGAATCACAAATAAGAAGTAAACCATAGCAAATCCATATGAAGAGATGGAGGTTTAGCACATGGTTACCTTTTGAAGACGAGTGCGCAGATATGATCTCATCAAGAACATGGTTCTGTCCAAGTCCATCTGATAAAGGGACACTGCCAATGGATCAACACCATTCTGGTTAAACTCTTCCGCCATCTCTTCCTGAATAACACGAAGATGGCAAGTTTCTCAAGCAGGCTTTATATGATGCACACTTGGATGAGATTAAAAAGAAAGAATTGTCTCACATCCAAAGGAGGTGCAATATTCCAATAAAAGATATGCATAATGTATGTCATGGGGAGCAAGCATTCCAGAATTCAATCCATAACTATGGTGAAAAATCGAAATATAGGGAATATTGAATATTATGAACAGTGTCTGATAAAATCAACATGTATGATGTAATAGTAATAGCTGTAGTCTGTAGATGTCAATATATGACAATTATAATGTGTATTTTCTCAAGCTGATACCAGGACTATAAACAAAATCCTCATATGCACAGACATGGCGTAAGTACAAATCCAATCTATCTTTACAATAGAACACGACGAATTGGCAGCCAGTTCTCACTGTATATAAGAACTAATAGCTAGATAGATAAATAAAAAGGAAATATGCAGTACACTAATTCCGTTTACTCTCTCTCTCTTTAATTCTCACTCACACACGCAATTACTCCAATAGTTAACCATCAATCGAGCTACAATCGAAACAAAACACAGAATCAATTTCCTCCAAAAATCACACACAATCACAATCCCTATAACAATTTGCAGTGTAAACAACAAATTAAAACTCCAAAACGCAACAAACTTCAACAAAAACTACAATTACCCCAAATTGCCAAAATCAACAACCTCAATTCACCGAATTAGCTACCAAAAACTTATAATCAAATTCCTACTGCAGTCAAATTACTCACCATTAATTGGATCTGCTGGCGAGACCTCTGAATTAAATCAGCGTCGTATTTGAGAATCTCCGGCGCCGCCTTCTCGTTCCGCCATGCGCTCTTCAACAGCTCCGCGTCGGTCGTTGACATCAACGACTCATAATCGTCTGCAGCATATCCTCCCCCTGCGCCAGAATCCATTGCATAAAATCTCTAGTTCTTTGTGTGTCTGCAACAATGGAAAATGCCTTAAATTTTCCCTCTTTTTTTTTTTTTTGACAGAAATTTTCCCTCTTTTAATGTATTCTTTAAAGTGAAATTAATATGGGCGGGAGGGATGTTAAACTTGCCGCCGAAGAATGTACGGATTTAAATGGGCCAAAGGAATTGGGCCTGGGCCCTGTATTTTTCGATTAAAATGGGCTTATCAATTAAACACATCCCTTAATATGTTTGAAGAAAATGAAATGCTAGTGAACTTTTTTTTTAAGTAATATTGTTTGGTACAAGTAGTGTAATCTTATATTATAAAAGTAGAATGTACGTCAAGTATTGTATCTAATATATTGCCGTATGTATTTTTACATTTTATTGTGACTAATACAATCTAGAAGATTAATACTATGAAATGAATTGATTGGTTTTTAATTAGACGTTTCGTAGGCCAAAATCTACTTTCTAAAACTGAAATTAGTAATTGTAATCGAAAGACTCTTTGGAAACTCTATTCACACCTGATTATTCTAAATAATGTTGCATACAAATCTGCTTTCTAAAACCAAAATTAATAACTGTAATCTGCTCTTTGGAAACTTAATTCAGCGAACTTTCATTTTCAGTGTGTGTTAAATGCAGAAACATTAAACACATTTTTTTCATTTCATTCACAATTTTCGGATCAAAGAATCAAGGATTATAGTTTTGTAGCAGGTTTGTTATTTTAAAAATACTTGATTTTCCAGCATAAACCAAATTAAACCCCAATTTTTCAATTGCAGATTTTCAATCATGATACTCTTATCGTTTTATACTAAAAATATATATTCAATCCCTAATTTAACCAAAGTCTGCCGCCGTCAATTTTATATCTCTTTTTCCGAGATAAAAAAATATGGAACGCCGGTCAAAAAATGTATCGAAAATCATGAAATATTATTTTTGGCAAAAATAAGTTGAAATTAACAAATTTCGACTCGAAGGAGAGCGCAACTTTACCAGATATCTGATTGATAAAGAGAGCGGGTGGCGTGAGATCGGAACAGAGGTAGTCAGGTGAGGCTACGGGCGACGGCAGCCGATTGAAGAAACTGGAAGAGAGACTAGATTTGACTAGATTTAGGATTTTTTAACCGGCCCGTTTTTGTTTCTTTAAGCCCAGCCCAGCCCATTTATCTTTCTTCTTGCTTTTAACAATTTTTTGGTTTACTTGAATCCGATTGGGCCTTTGCTTCATTTTTCTTTTATAAAATACAATTAATATATATATATATATTTAAGTGTACCTCCAATTGAAGATAAAAATTTGTATGAACCCGAGTTCACCGTGAACTCGATTTTTAAAGTATCACTGCTATGTATAAAAACTATCACTGTTATGCATAGAAAACTTTAACTGATATGCACAAAAACTATCACTGTTAAAAAATGCGTTATATTTTTTATCAGTGAAAGTTTTTGTGCATAATAGTGATAATTTTTGCACATAATAGTGATATAGTTCATGTATAGACCTGGTTCACAGGAGTGTTACTCACAATTGAATGCTTCTAAAAAATTGGATTCAATGAATTCAAGTGTAATTATAATATAGTACTATATATTTTAGTATCGATCCGTGAGATTTTAAATATTAAATAATTAATATTATTTAAATTATTTTGTCGTAGCTTTTTAATTTTTTTTTTTTTCGTAACTCCAAATCGAAAATCATGAATCCGCCCCTACAAAAGGTGCCGAAATTTTTACTAAGTAAGGGCTGTGAAATTCTAATATTCCAACAAGGTGAAATGACAAAATTTTACGATTTTAAGACATAAATATAAAATTTTCAACGTATAATTTAAAAAAAGAAAGAATCTAGAGACATATTGATTTCCATCAATATTTTCATAAATTTAAGGTCTCGATATTTCTATCGATACCGATATTTTCAATCTTGGTTGTAACTTAGTGACTATTCTTTCTTTGTGTATATTCTATCTGAAAAATTAAAAAAATAACAGAATTCAATTGTGACTAAGTGAAAATTTATAATAAGTCCGTGAATTGCATGGACAAAAGGCTAGTAGTAGTATACGAAATATTTTCTCAATTCAAGGCCCATAGGAAAATTATTTTTTAAATTAAAATTATATAATATGATAAAAATAAAAATTGGAGACATGGAACAATTTTTTATTGTCGTGACGCATGATCTGAACTGAAAGAAAAAAAAAGTCAAATCTTGAACTGAGACGAATATATATATATATATATATATATATATATATATATATATATATATATATATCAAGCCTTAAATTAAGAAAAAAAAAATTGAACCCTCAACTGTGACATTTACAAAATTACAAATTAGTCAAACCTGAAAATCAGGCCTTTATACATAATATTTTCCTTGTTCTCTTTTATGACTCAATTAAAATATTGGTTGTCTAGCAGATTTTAAAATTATCTATTTTATAGTGATTTACAATGTAAAAAATTGTACACGAGACTTATTCTAAGGCTCCATTTGGATGGATGAATTTGGAAATCCATGAATTCACACACAAGTCATACTGTTCAATGAATTTACAACTTAGATTTGAGAGTTTAGAAAAAAAAGAGTGAAGGGAAGATGAGGAAGGGGTAAAGATGAAGAGATTTCACAAATGACTAAGTTTTGATGAAGATTTGAAATTTCTCAATTTTAAACTAGACTCTCAAATCTAAGTATTTGTAAATCCATTGGAGAGTGATAATTTGTGTGTGAAATCTATGAATTTCAAATCCATCCATCCATCCAAATGGAGACTAAGTGTATATTTTACTTTGAGCAATATATCAATTTTGATTTTGCTTTTATAAAGGCAAAATGTATCTTCAGGTCCTTAAACTATTATTTTTTGATTTGAAAGGTCCTTAAACTATTTTTTGTTTAAAGAAGCCCCTAAACTATTAATTTTTGTTTCGAAAGATTCTTAAACTATTTTTTTTATTTAATGAAGTCCCTAAACTATTGATTTTTGTTTCAAGCAGTCATTCTTGACGAAATTTTCTAACTAATCTAATGGAACCATTAAGTAAAACAATGGTCAATATTGACAATTTAGAGAATGATGGTTTGCGTATTTACTTAACGGTTCTGTTAGATGATTAAAAAAAAATAGTCAAGAAGGACTGCGTGAAACAAAAATCAATAGCTTAGGGACTTCATTAAATAAAAAAATAGTTTAAGGACCTTTCGAAACAAAACTTAATAGTTCTGGGGCTTCTTAAAAAAAAAGTTTAGGGACCTTTCAAAATAAAATATAATAGTTTAGGGACCTAAAAATGCATTTTGCCTAATAATTTATTTATTTTTACTACAATTGTCCATAAGAAAAACATAATATAAACTTTCACATGTAGTTCAGATTCAATAAATTTCAATAAAATAATCAACCGCAAAAATCAGTAATAATAGGCAAATAAGGAATTTTTACAGAAATCCTAATTTCTACAACAAATAATTCTGAAGCATATACTACGGCATGCAAGAAGTTCTAATTACTGAAATTTAAAATAGATTGAGCTTGTTTACCAGAGCAGAACCCTACGGTAAGAGTTCCTAGTCGTCTAATGAAATATTTGACTCGTGTCAAGCGTAGACTTAAGGAGAAATTCAGGAGACGAACAATCTGCTTCTTCGTCTCATAGATGGGGATAATTTCTTCGATTTTAGACATGTTTCCAGCAACCAAACAGATATAATAACCAATATCGAGTCCATATGAAAAGTTCAACAAAAATACATATTTATAAGCGCAGCACATTGGCCACAAATCAAATACTAATTAAATGATGACAAAATGCATTTTTAGGTCCCTAAACTATTATATTTTATTTCGAAAGGTCCCTAAACCATTTTTTTTGTTTTAAGAAGCCCCTGAACTATTAAGTTTTGTTTCGAAAGGTCCTTAAACTATTTTTTTTATTTAATGAAGTCCCTAAACTATTATTTTTGTTTCACACAGTCCTTCTTGACTATTTTTTTTAATCATCTAACAGAACTGTTAAGTAAATACGCACATCATCATTCTCAAAATGGTCAATATTGACAATTGTTTTACTTAATGGTTCCATTAGATTAGTTAGAAAATTTCATCAAGAAGGACTGTTTGAAACAAAAATCAATAGTTTAGGGACTTCATTAAATAAAAAAATAGTTTAAGGACCTTTTGTAACACCCTGTCCCAGTTTTAATAAGAATAATAAAAGAAATGAGTTTAATAAAATAAATATATGATTTAAGGATTTTTTTCAAATGATTTTAGAGTATATATTTGCAAAGGTTTTGATTTTTCAGGGAACGGATGAGCACTTTGAACCGGGAGAACTCCTAGCACTGTAATGGAATATTTTAATTAAGGTTTGATCATAAAATATTAAAGAAAAATAATTAATTTCAATTTAAAAGAAAGAAAATTTAATCTTTCAACGAATTAGGATTTTCGATATAAAAATCGAAAATCTGATGAATAATAAATACGACGATGGAAAATCAGCTTCGTCTAACTAAATTAGGATTTTTGGAGAACTTTAAGAAAAATCGAATTTTGTTAATTAAATAATTAAATAAATATTTTTCGTCTCGGAACGTGACGATTTAATTGCTAAAAGTTCTAAACGATTAATTATAACGAACTCGTGATTTTTAATTAACGAAACTGCGCTTTTAGAATACGGATAATACTAAGTGATAACAAATATCGCGATCGAATAAATATCCTATGACATTAATTTCTAGCCACGACTCGACATTTGGCCTACGTTTCGCCACCACGCTGGTTACTATTCATCAAAATAAAATTTGCACTAAACTCCTTTATTCCCTTCCCCATTTCAGCCGTGCCCCTCCCACTCTCCTTCCATTCTATAAATAGAGCAACATTCCTCACCATTTCACAACTTTGCTTCCAACAAAAACATGCCCAAACGCTGCCATTTTTTCTCCACAATCCAAGCAAGGAGCTCACTTTCTCCTTTCTCCTCCAAACCCATCGATCACCATCATCAAAGTTCATCATCATCATCATCATCGTCAAGTTCATCATCATCATCGAGCTCATCATCTTCATCAAGCCAAAGCTCTTCCTCAATTCAAGTGTTCCTTTTGAGGTAATCTTGAAACTCATGAGAAATAAGAAGAATACCTCTCTTATTTCCTCTTATTTCTTCATCTTGCTTACTTTCCATCTCTTTTTCTTTAAATCAAAGCCAAGATCGTCTTCTCCAAGCACTACAAGACTCCCCGACGTCCTACTTCTCTAAAAACGTCCAAGTTCTAGGCTTAATCAAGAAGAAAGCAACAAGAGGTAATTTAACAAACCCGATATAAAGTTGTGTCCGTTTAGATGTTCGATGAAGTGTTTGGATGCCTAAACGTGTTGGTATTTGCTAGTATAGGACTTCTACGTGTTGGTTGAAGTGCATACTTCATGCTCGTATTTTTGGTTTTCAAAAATTGTACCGTTATGCTGCCGAAATTTACGCTCAAATATGTCAAGTTATAACGTCAAAACTGTGCTCGACTGATTTTCGGCTATGCCATCGAGTACTCTGTTGCATTGAAAAGTTTTGTTTTAAAACATATATGTGCTCCCTTTGTAGTCCATGTCCGTAGTCTCGGTGTTTAATTATAGTATCGTTACGCTGCTCGTTTTTACACTCGAACATGGTCAGTCAAACACTGGAAATCTGGAATTTCTTTTCCAACATAAAATTGGTACAGGTACCCAACTTTCGTGACGTTTTTAACCAATTTTAATTCATGTTTTTACCAACAAATTTTCTTGCCAGTAAACTTCAGACTACAAGTTCCAAAAGCCCCAAAGTTTCGTATCAATCGGATAAGCCATTTGACGGGAAACGAATTTTGAAAATAGCAAAAAAAACTGCACCTTTGATCTTTCTGTTTAACCAATACTGTAACAGTTTTTGGTGCACTCTTTCGTGACCATTTTACCCAACTTAGGGACGTTATTTTAATATGAATTTTCTTTCCAAGAAATCTGAGATGACGAAGTTTAATAAACCTAAAATTTCGTATTAATTGGATTAACAGTTTGACGGGAAACGGCTCGCGAAAATGGAAGAAAATCATAACATTTGGGACGCTAACTTTTTGAAAAATGTTAAAACTTAAATCAGGAACTTTTGAATGACTTAATGGTTGGTACAATAATTTATTTGGATGACTTTCTTTCACACAAACTATATGTGTTTTATTTTCCCTTTTATGCAACTTATTTGAAAGTCCTTTAGGACCTCTTTTTGAGTAATCACATGTTTTAGTTTAGAGAATTTTTCACACACTATACACATGATACTCTATGTCTTTCCTAAATAACAACTAAGTTAATAAAATTATAAATTTGATCAAATCGATTATTTGAGTTTTTACCCGAAAATATATATATGTGTATGTGAATAAACTTCCTACTTTTCTGATAGTTTTAACTTGTTACACATGACCTTTATAGAAATTTAAAAATGTAGTACTAAACTATAACAAGTCATAAACATGATCCTTAAAATTCATAATATTTAGACTTGCAAATAAAGAGCTATGAAATTATGAAGTTTATATTGTGAAACTGAAGAAGAGACCGAATTATTGAATTACTGGGACTTTTGTACATATTTTTTCTTTTTATAAAATTCATAATAAAATACTACATGCTCTTATATGCCTTTTTGAATTAATTGATGATTTTTAGTACTAAATAAATAATTTTACAAAATTGTTTTCTAAAACTGTGTCAAGCTGAAAAATGAACCTTAAAGCTTTATTCTTGCAAGTAATAATTTTGGGACATCATTAATAAACTCCAATAGCCGTTTAAATTAAAAGTTCGATAAAAGCTCACGAGTAAGGAAATCTTAAGAACGGAGTTTAACGCCCACGTTAAACTTATGAATAATTTACTTAAATCAAGAGTAATTAATGACGAGAACATGAAAATATTGTTAGGGGAAGTGCTGCTCGAATCAAAGCTCGGACGATCACCGTCACACTCAAACTCTCAAACCGGTTTCAAGTTTGTAACTTTTTTTAAAAATTAATAAGGTGGGTGACACTATTTGTATGCAGTGGTTTATGTTACAAGGATTGTTGGTGTATCTGGACTGGACTAAACAAACACAAATCTATAACTAAAGAACACAAGAATACAAATAAAAGAAATTTTTAAGCTCAGATTTTACAATCACTAAGTGGCGACCCGAGTTTAGAGTGTCGAAGGTGCAAGAGCTAGCATTTTGGATTCGGGGCGTTACACCTTTCGAAACAAAAGTTAATAATTCAGGGACTTCTTAAAACAAAAAAATAGTTTAAGGATCTTTGGAAATAAAAAATAATAGTTTAAGGACCTGAAGATGCATTTTGCCAAATTATTATCTTGTATTACTAAAATGAAATCTATCAAACTTTCTCTTAACTGTATTATTTCTTGACTTGAACTTTCCACGTTGAGATTCATTTAGCTATCTGAAAACTATTCAATTAAAATTGAGTCTTTATTTAATTATGAGCAATATAGAATCTCTTCGTACTAGTTTGCTCGAAGCAAATATAAACATTGAAAACGATGATTCTTTGAATAATGTACTAATTTGCCTGAAGCAAATTTATTCAAAATTTTGACATGAGCGGTTCAAAAAATGATAAGTTGGATTTTGACTAATTCTATTCTACATAGTATGTCAAATAACATAATCTCTTATGCAAATTAATTTATTTGTGAGACTTGTAAAGAAAAAGTTATAGTACGACATTCTCGTACCAAAGTTGGAATTATATCTTTTTATTTTTCTTGAACAAGAGTTATCAAGATACTTGTGGACTGATATAATTTGTCAAAAGAAAATATATTACCAATATTATTGAACTTAAATTTTTTTTGGATTATCTAATAAATTCATTTTAATGTTAATGTCGATAAAGTTCACATCAAACTATATCGATTGTGACATTTAACGATTATAATATGACATCGAGAATTAAAGTTTAACATTCAGTCTCTTACGTCCACATCTAGATTGGTTTAGCTGAATCACAAATGAATTCTAGATCAATATTGCAAAATTCCAACTTACCTATTTCATGTTTGGGGCATGAAATTTTACATGGTGCTACACTAATTCAAATCCCACCCACTGCATATCGTAAACACCTCTTTTATAACTAGTGCTTAAGAACTAAACATTTACCATTTGCAAATATTTGATTGTGCAATATTTGTTTCTATATCACCACCACAGTGTACCTCAATTAACGGCCTAGTTGTCTGATTGCACATTTAACGAAGATCATTTCTCGGCATTAGGGGGAGATAAGAATTTAAAATTAAATGAATCCCGAAAAATTTCGTGGAATATAAAAGATCTTCAATATTTAGATCTATGCACTAGTCAAATTGAACTGAAAGTTCAAAAAGATAATTAACTTGCAATATTTAGAAAGTGATCTGCCAGATTAATTTACTGATGATAAAGAAGTGACTAAAGCACATATACTTGTTGTAAATGCACCACAAAGAGTAAATGTGCTAATTTTAGACAAATATATATGTTAATGCCCCTATACGCCAGAAGCGTAAATGACCCCTTATTATGCAATATATAAATCCGCGGTAATTATTAAAGCTAGCAAATATATTCAGTCACTCTTGAAGTCTCTAGAAGAGATTCGCCCCAAAGACGAAAATCATAGTAATGAAGCATGTGCGTAAAATAATCATAATACTAGGATAGCGGAATGACCAGATCAAAATATTTTGGGAAATGGTGAAGATATGGTTAATATAGAAATTAATATTATTTTATAAATACAGGAGAAAAGTATCACTGTTGTCGATAATGTATTCACCGCCACAATTGTTCTTACTATTAAGAATAAAAATCTGGATCCAGTACCCAAGTCAATAGTTGAGCCAGAAGCACTTTGACTAGGTAAAATAGAAGAAACAATTGAGGCAGAGCTCGACTCACTAATATTTTTGGCTTTATCGTACATACACCCAGAAATGTTATCCCTGTTGGATATAATGTGTATTTGTACGAAAAGAAAATGAGAATAATGATGTAATGAAGTACAAAGCGAGATTAGTAACTCCTGTGTTTTTGCAGAGACCCAATATTGATCTTATCAAATATATAATCCTATTATGTATGAAATAACGTTCCGCTACTTAATATTTTTGGCAGTAAATAAATTTAAATTTAGAAATGCGGTTTATAGATATTGAAACCGCATATTTATACGGACCATTGAATGTCAATATTCATATAAAAATCCTAGATGGATTTAAGATTCCCAGATGAGCATTGGTGAGAATCGCTATGTACCATATTAAACTACATAGATCATTATATAACATAAAACAGTTGAGTCGAATATTCCACGATCGACTCAGTTAATTCCTCTCATGAATGATGAATAAATAAATAATGAAACATTTCCTTGCTAGTTTTTAAAGAAATCATTTTGATGGTGTTTGTATCATCTCCGTTTATGTTGATGATTTAAAGATTGTTGGAACGAGGAAATTAAAGAAAGATAATTTAATCTTCAAGACATAATTTGAAATTAAAATCTTGGTAAAACCAGATATTATCTCGTCCTGCAGAATGAAATCTTCCTGAAGGAATATGAATTTTAATACACCAATGAATCTACTAGAAGAAGGCATCGGAGAAATTGTAGATAAATTTTATCTACTTATCCAACCAATAATCTTTCGATATGTTAAAGTGGATAAGGACAAAAGTTATACCTAAGGAAGATACATAATGACAGTGTGTGCGTGTATTTTCAGAGTGTTGTTGAAAATGTTGTGTAACATATAAAACAACATATGACAGCGGAAGTATATATAAAAAAAAAAGCAGTGCAAAGGATTTCAAAATTTTGTATAGTCTGTAATCCAGACTATACGAACCTCATGGTTAAAAACATCACTATAACAAGTAGTGATATACACAAGAACTTCTTACAAGATCCTAAAAGGTGTAGTGAAAAACCACACACCAAAAGCAATCTATTCAATCAAGTAACTAGTGATCTTATTCAACCTAAAACTTGATCTAATAAGATAAAATCAATACTGATGGGAGAGATTGTATTCCCTCGACCAGTATAAATAGAATATCATCGACCCTCACACTCATAGAATTACAAACACTCGGTTTTTCACTCTTGGTTGTGTCTTGAATACTATTCTCTAAAGTTTGGAGTAGAGCAAATGCTATTTCACTTTTCCTCAAACTTGTATCTCGACCAATGCAGGGTATTTATAGACATTCGAATAGATAGCCTTGAACATCTCCTCCACTATTTCCATGATCTTGGTGTAACCACCCATGATCTTTCTATTCTCACTCCACCACAATGCAACCGCTTGACAATATTCGAATTTGTCTTCAACCTGCAGTGTAGGAAACATAGAAAAACACATCTGTTAAAACGGAGTTAGTGTTAGGAGAAAGGACAAATTTATGATGTTGTGCAGAATGTTGTCCAACATATGGAACAACATCCGTGCAACATCAACAAACTCCCCCAATTTGGCCTTTATACTACAACACACCTGATGCTAAAAATAACATCCGAACTTGTGTCAGGAAAGAAACAAATAATAGTCATTCAGAGAACAACTACTATTCAACCAAATCATAATTTAAAAATAAACAGACAACCACAAACACTAAGTACATCAGCAGTGTACTTAGGCCAACAAAGTATCCAGCATAAAGTAAATGACAGAAATATAAACCTATCATCTAGTTGTCCATTAACAGAGTTCATAAAGTAAAGAGCAGTAAATAAAAGATTACAACACATAAAGGAATTTCTATAGTGAAATAAAGGGAAGGACTGGGCCATTGGAATGACTGCATCTCCATAATCTGCAAATGCTCCCCCATACTTCAAAAACTCCCCCTGTCTTGAATCTGATCACCAGTTATTAGCACCATATAGCTGATCAATGATAGCAATGCTCTCAGGAGACATATTCTCCCTGGTAGGTGTCTTCAGTATTTCATCCTCAGAGCTATCATCTTTAACAACTACATTGTCAACTGGTTCAGCTTCATCAGGTACCATTTGGTCAGCAACATCAGTCTTTAGTGTATCTTCAACAACTTCCTCTACAACATCATTAACAGCATCTTGTACAGCCTCATCAACCTCTCTGTCATCAGCAGCATTCTGATCATCTTGTGCAGCAGTGCCATCAACATCCTCAACATCATTTTCAACATTCTCAGCAGCATCTGGTTGATCATCCTTCTCACCTGCATGGCCAGATGGACCAACTCCATCATCAACACCATCATCAGGTGATCCTCCCCCTGTTGGAGTAGAAAGCAGGCTTCTCCAAAAGGTTTGTTGTTTAACCAGAGCATCTATACTGTGCTGGATGGATTTAATTTGATCAGTAATGAAAGAATTTGAAAAAGTTACAGAGGGGATACCAACATGTCTTGTGACTGTGTAGGGAATGTTGCTAACAGAATGGGCAACATTTTTGGTTGCTGTTCCGATTCCTCCACAGGTAGATCAACCACACGGTTACCAACTTTCAGAACTGGGGAAATCCCAAAACTAGGGATAAAACCACTTATCTTCTCTCCTCCAGGTCTGTCAAATTCCAACTTATCCAAGAACTGACATATCCAAACTTGGATATGGAAACATCCCACCTTCACCATGTTTTCCAGCAAGAGACATCATATTGTCAAATATGATTTGTCCCATATTGAACTTGTTCAGATGAACAATCTTGTATAGCAGGAAAGCCTGTTCTTTAGTAAGCACAGTGGAGTTTCTAGATGGAAACCAGTTTGAGACTAAAAGTTTATGCATTATAGAATAGAGAGAAGTTAATTTAGCAGCTGAAAATTGCAATGCCCATTCAGGATATTTTCCACCAGTTATCACATACATAACTTCACCAATATCTAGATCAATACTTTCTTCCTCCACATTCCTAGTCCTTAAGAAAATATTGATGAGTCTAGGAGTTATGGTAACAACATTATGCATAAACCTTACTTTCCCATAATTTGAAGATTGTCTATCACCACAACTCTTCTTCAGATTAGCATAGAATTCAGCAACCCAAGACACAAAGTATGGTTTAGCATATTGCAGAGCATGCAAGAGGGATCTACTCTCTAGAAATTCTATCATATTGTTGGCTTCAAATTCAGAAAGTTTAATGATTCTTTCATCAACAGTATACCTCTTCAGCATGGTTTTCACAATTCTAGACTTTCTATCATGCTTAACCTTATCATCAAGGTTAGAATCAAACATAAGTACCTCATCAGAATCATAAGAGTGTTCAAACTCAGGAGCACTTTCATCATCAGCTTGTGCAGGCTCCTCTGGTTCAAAGTCATCTTCCTCAGGATTCTCTTCTTCCTTATGACCCTCTGCTTCAAAGTTCTCTTCCTTAGAATCATCTGTCTCAGCTTCCTCTTTCTCAGAGTCCTCTTTTTCAGAATTATCTTTCTCAGCTTCCTTAGATGGTTCAGAAGCATCAGGAGCAACATTCACAGATGGTTCATTTCTCCTCTTGGTTCGTTTCTCTTTCTGTGCCATCAATTGTTCCATTGTCAAATCATCATCAGAATCTTTAGATTCAGCAACAGGGACTTCAGGAACTGCCATCTCTTCATCTGAATTCTCTACAGTGATAGGATCATCAGCACCACCATCTGTCCTCTTATGACGTTTCCCTGTGTAGTCCACCTTCTTACCAAGGTTTCTCTAAGACATTCTCCTCTTTCCCCATCTACCAACACCTCTTTTGGGAGCTAACTGTTTCGTTCTCAGCCTAATATTCTTTAATTTCTCCCCCATTCTTTCTGAATCAGATGAGTCAGTGTTGGGAAATTAGGGGTGCCCGGATCTATTCGAGGTGAATTTAAATACATATTTAAATTAATCAAATGATTACTAACATGAATTAATCCTAAATCAATTCAACATAATAATTAAACAAACAAATAAGCAATATGCGTACACGTAATCCACGTAAATCCTAAGCATGTAAAATCTAGGAGTTACGAGATTACATATCTCTTGTAGAGACAACCGTTGAGACGATGGATCAACCCAAAGTGCCTTCTCATATATATTCCACGTCCACGAACGTAATCCGGTGGAAGGATTCTCAACGAACGATTTTAATTAAAGGAGAAAATAAAATTATTTGCCACCACCTTTGTGGATTTCTAATTTTTCTAACACATGGAATTACATTGGGGATGAAAAATTCATCCCCTATTTATAGGACAAGGGGGGGCAAAAATTTTGGTTAAGTTGGACATTGGGAAATTTCTTTGCTTCTTCCTCAAGATACAATCTAGAATATATCCAATATATTCTATTTCCCAAAATATCTCCCAACAAAATCTTCTCTTCCTTTCTTGCTCCTTAATTTTCGAAAATCTCAGGCAAGTAGGAAGAAAATAAGATCTTTTTTCTTTCTTGAATTTATGGGATAAACTTGTATCTCAAGAATACTTATTCCATAAGATCTTTCCAAGAAAATCAAGAAAAAATCCTTTTCTCCCTCCTACACAATTTTTCGAAAATTATCATGGAAAAATAGGCAAAATATTTTCTTCTCCTTTTCATTAATTGGACTTTAATTTGGGCTATTTGAGGGGCCTTTAGGAGAATTAAGATTGGACCTCCAATGGGCTATGAAACTTTAATATTTAGCCAAAATATTATTCAAGCCCATTAATATTAATTTATTCCACTATAAAATTAATATTGAACTATCCATCTAAACCCACATTACGACTTCACAATAATATGGCTCCCGGTCATTATTTCTTGTGTTTAAGATTATCTTAGTCCATTAATTAATTAAGTCACTGAACAAACTTTATATTAATTAATATCTTTGTCCTTGGAGTAAAGACAACTCAACATTATTATCCATACCGGAAATAAATTTTCACTTGCAAGATTTGGTATGATAAAGATTCTGAGCCCACCAAGGGGACAAATCAAGCCAGACGTGCTTGCACACGATTCTCCGTATTAAATCTTAGCAATCGTCGTGTAACTAATAATATTGCCCAAGATACAAGGTATCGAATCACATTGATTCTCTTCCCATCATAAGTCAAAGCAATAGTTATTAATTTCACACGATCCTATTTAAGGGACGAAGATTAAGAAATAACGAACCACTGAGGTCTAATTCTTGCATATTCAGTACCGAAGAATTTATCCTCCTGTAGGTCCTATTCAGCGCATCATAATGCACTAGTGTAATCTCTTGGTCAAGACAAGTCAATCTGAGCCTTACACTTCAACCTTTCATGATGGATTGTTCATTTCCATCTGGGTTGTGAATTTTTACTTAATCACGAGGGACTGTTAATTTGATCTTTTGTGATCTGGTATCATCAAACTAACTTCAACGTGATACGTACTTTCTTATCGAACAAGTTTGCAATAAATATATATAACATTCATTCATATTTAGTGCAACAGTGATAAATAATTTATTTCAGTAAATAAATAAGAAATTCAGTTTGGTTATACAAAGTAAAAAGCATACTTTTCAGTATAACCCCAACAGTCAGCATCATGCATCTCAGCATCGGCGGGTTGAGTAGTATTTTCAGCGGGTTTAGGAGCAGGTTCATCAGGGATTTCTGTGGTTAAGGGTTTTGCAGAGAGATCAACATAATTAGACAAATTGATCAGTCTAGAACCAACATAGATATCAGGCAAAACTATCAAGTTTAGTTCGACAACTTGTTTAACAAGAAGATCAACAAGAGATTTAGGAGAAGAATCGAGAATATGTAGTGCAGGAGGTTTTGGAAGGGATGAAGATGATGATCCACCAACATTTATGGAATCATAATCTGGGTTTTGTGAGGCCATTTCATTGAGTAGGTTCAGAGGGTTTGAATTCGCCGGAGAAGAACAGTTTGAGTGAGGTTTTTCTTGAGAAGGGTTTGTGTGTGAGTGAGAATGAACAGGAGAAGGAGCCGAAGGGTTTTGATTATCAGTCATCTTACCACCTGAACATCCAATCAAATAATATACCAGCATTAAAATAATGTTATATGAAATATAAGAGGGAAAAGTAAAGTATATGACCGAAATTAATGAAATAACATAGGTGTAAATCAAACAAACCTTGAATCCTATGCGCAACAACAAAGATTTCAGCTTTCAGTATTGAACAACACAAACAATTCGACCTTAAGTAGAAATTAAAGCTTGGAGGTTATTTCACATATCCATAAAAAACCGACATGGAAATGTTGCAAGTTTGTGAACGTGTGATGTGTAAGAAGCCGCCAAAAACATTTTAAAAAAAACCAGGAACCATATCTAAAATTAAATAAACACAAATTAAGCTCAAACAATTTATTTAATCCACACAATCGACTTAAGAAGAACATTAAACAAATCATGTATGATAGATAAAATTCGAATCACTTAAGGTTTCACGAAATGTCGGTGCACATATATCTCAACACTTAATTTTGTATGAAATTCATCATCAAAGTGTTGCATATTTTGAATTTTTCTTTAAACACATGTTCACATTGATCCATCTTTTCAAGAGAGTGCATCATAGTAGCGAGCTCTGTGCCCCATAGTTACTCAATGGATTGTGAACAAACATGGATGTATATTTAATCACCTTTTGAAAAGAGAACATCGTAGTAGCGAGCTCCGTGTCCCATAGTTACTCAGTGATTACACATCTAAGTTGTGCTTTATTTTTAATGCATTTAAGAGATATACGTCCAGGACTCTGCATCTAAACCATGATTCAAACAATAAGATCAAAACACAATCATTTAAAGTTAAAAATAAGCAAATACAGTAGACAAAACTCATTATCAGAACCACAATGTTGCTTCAAATGTTGGAAACATTTGTCACAACATCTAGTGTTTATTTTCAGATATAGCAAAGACCAAGAGATTTTCTAAGTGAAGAAAACCTCTCATTATCAAGGGCTTTTGTGAAAATATCAGCAAGTTGTTTTTCAGAAGAAATGTACTCTAACTTCACAACTTCTTTCTCTACAAGATCTCTTATAAAGTGATGTCTTATACTTATGTGCTTAGTCAAAGAATGTTGCACAGGATTCTTGGAAATATTGGTAGCACTAGTATTATCACAATAAACAGTCAAAATACCACTTTCCAACCCATAATCATCAAACATCTTTTTAAGCCATAGCAGTTGAGTGCAGCAACTTCCAGCAACAACATATTCAGATTCAACAGTTGATTGTGAAACACAGTTCTGCTTTTTACTATGCCAGGAAATAATGTTGTTTCCCATATAGAAACATCCTCCACTAGTACTTTTTCTATCATCACAATCACCTGCCCAATCTGCATCACTATAGCCAACTAAAGAGCAATTAATATCTTTTGAGTACCAAATACCTAGATCAAATGTTCCAGCCACATATCTTATAATTCTTTTTACAGAATTAAGAAGTGATTCCTTAGGATTAGCTTGATATCTAGCACAAAGATAGACATTATACATAATATCAGGTCTACTAGAAGTTAAGTATAAAAGACTTCCAATCATTAATCTATACAAAGTAGGATCAACATCTTTTCCAATCAAGTCTTTACTCAACTTTTGAGTTGAACCCATAGGGGTTTTCATAGTTTTAGCACTTTCCAGACCAAACCTCTTTACCAAATTCTTAGCATATTTGTTTTGACAAAAGAAAATACCATCTTTCATTTGTTTGATTTGAAGACCTAAAAAGAAATTCAGTTCTTCAACCATGGACATTTCAAAAGTATAGGTCATTTCTTTAACAAAACTTTCAAGCATATCATTACTAGTTGAACCAAATACAATATCATCAACATATATTTGAGCAGCCATGATATCATTCTTAGAATTTTTAATGAACAAGGTTCTATCAGCTTCACCACTCAAAAATCGAAAATTAAATAAGAAATCAATAAGTCTACCATACCAAGCTCTAGGTGTTTGTTTAAGACCATACAAAGCTTTCTTTAACTTGTAAACATGATCAGGAAATTCTAAATTCTCAAATCCTTGAGGTTGTTCAACATAAGCTTCATCAGTCAAAATTTCATTAAAAAATGCAGCTTTAACATTCATTTGATGCAAGTTAATTTTAATGAAACATGCAATAGTAAGAAATAATCTAATAGATTCTATTCTAGCAACATGAGCAAATGTTTCATCAAAGTCTATTCCTTCAATCTGAGTATAACCTTGAGCAACCAATCTAGCCTTATTTCTCACAATATTACCAGATTCATCAGTTTTATTCTTGAAAATCCACTTTGTTCCTATGACATTAATATCAGAATTAAGTCTAGGTACAAGTGTTCAACCATCATTTCTTTCAAACTGATTAAGCTCTTCATGCATAACATTTATCCAATTTTTATCATTAAGAGCTTCTTTCACATTCTTAGGCTCAATTGCAGAATGATAACACTCAAAAGTTACTTGATTGCATATGGATGACATGCAAACTGATCTTACAAAGTTATTGATATGAATATCCATTCTTCTTCTAGTTTGTACACCAGTGACAGCTTCTCCAATGATCTGATCTGATGGATGACTTTTCATTATCTTAGTTGAGGGAACCAACTGTTTTAGATACTGTGAATCTTATGACATATTTTCAGTATTTGAACTTTTGGGTAACGTTGCATCAGATGTTGAAGGAACATTCTGATCAACATCCTTACTACCTTCAGTGTCATCAGTATCTTTGGATACTTCTATCAAATCTGATACATTATCTTCAGCACTTTTACCTGCAAGACTTGCAAGTCCATCAAATACCACATTAACAGATTCTTGCATTATATCAGTTCTCAAGTTATATATTCTATATGCCTTGTTATTCTAGAATATCCTAAGAAAAATCCTTTATCACTCTTTGAATCAAACTTGTGCAACTGATCTCTATCATTCAAAATGTAACAAACACAACCAAAAACATGAAAGTATTTCAAAATTGGTTTCTTGTTATTCAGAATCTCATAAGGAGTACAATTACTACCAGAACGAATATACACTCTATTCACAATGTGACAAGCAGTGTTTAAAGCTTCAGCCCAGAATTTCTAAGAAAGACTTTTTGAAGTTAGCATAACTCTTGCCATTTCTTGCAAATTTCTATTCTTTCTTTCAACAATCCCATTTTGTTGAGGAGTTTTAGGTGAAGAAAACTCTTGCAATATATCTTTCTTTTCACAAAAATTAGTAAACAAACTGTTTTCAAATTCTCTTCCATGATCAGGCCTTATCCTGCTGATCTTTAAACACAAAACAGTTTTAAACCTTTTGTACAGAATTTTAAACTCAGAAAAGGTATCAGATTTTTCTTTCAGAAATATAACCCAAGTATATCTAGAAAAATCATCTACAAGAACATAAGCATACCTCTTTCCACCTAGACTTTCAGTTTCCCATATGAATCAACTCACAACACTTGTTTGTTGTACATGCTGACAACATTTGATGTGTTGTCCTTACTTGCTTACCTTTTTGGCATGGTCCACATATTTTTCCTTTTTCAAAATTAAGATCAGGTAAACCAACAGCAGCACCTAGTCGAGTGTTGGAAATTGGATCACCAAGTGAGTGTGACTCATTATCAATCTCACTTATCCTTTCATTGTATGATGAAATGATTTCATCATCTTTCATCCTCAAGTTTTCAAACTTGGTTCCCAACATTCGAAGTCTAGTCCTTCGAACACTTTCTGATCCTTCACAATGTTCCTGCAATATTTCTCATGCATCCTTAGAAGAAACACAGTTAGATATCAGTTTAAACATAGAAACATCAGTAGCTGTAAATATCGCATTAAGGGCTTTAGAATTGAAATTGACCAATGTGCATTCATCATTGGACCAATCAATTTCCTTTTTGACTTGCGATTCTCCATCTTTATCATCAAATGTCCTTGGTGGATTCCAACTAGATTACACACTATGCCATGCTCTCTCATCTATAGACTTAATGTACATGAGCATTTTAGGTTTCCAGTAAGGATAGTTAGATCCATCCAAAATTGGAGATTTTAAAAAAGGAGTCAGTGGATAATCCATTGCAAAAACATACTTTAAAACACAGGACCTTTAACTTAGTGTATCAAGTTTATGGCTCTGGTGCCAACTGACAGTGTGTGTGCGTGTATTTTCAGAGTGTTGTTGAAAATGTTGTGTAATATAAAACAACATATGACAGCGGAAGTATATAAAAAAAAACGCAGTGCAAAGGATTTCAAAATTTTGTATAGTCTGTAATCCAGACTATACGAACCTCATGGTTAAAAATATCACTATAACAAGTAGTGAGATACACAAGAACCTCTTACAAGATCCTAAAAGGTGTAGTGAAAAACCACACACCAAAAACAATCTATTCAATCAAGTAACTAGTGATCTTATTCAACCTAAAACCTGATCTAATAAGATATAATCAATACTGATGGGAGAGATTGTATTCCCTCGACCAGTACAAATAGAATAGCATCGACCCTCACACTCCTAGAATTACAAACACTCGGTTTTTCACTCTTGGTTGTGTCTTGGATACTACTCTCTAAAGTTTGGAGTAGAGCAAATGGTATTTCACTTTTCCTCAAACTTGTATCTCGACCAATGCAGGGTATTTATAGACATTCGAATCAACTGCATTGTCCTATCCACTTGGCTTGGATAACCTTGAACATCTCCTCCACTATTTCCATGATCTTGGTGTAACCACCCATGATCTTTCTATTCTCACTCCACCACAGTGCAACCGCTTGACAATATTCGAATTTGTCTTCAACCTGCAGTGTAGGAAACATAGAAAAACACATCTGTTAAAACGGAGTTAGTGTTAGGAGAAATGAAAAATTTATGATGTTGTGCAGAATGTTGTCCAACATATGGAACAACATCTGTGCAACATCAACACATAATATATGATAGGACCAGAAGTTCCTTATTCGAGTGGCGTTGCTGCATTACTTTGTTTTGAAAACTGCACCAAACCCGATATTGGATTTGCAATGAGTTTGCTTGCAATATTTAGTCCTCCTACAAGGAGACATTGTAAACATTAAGCACATGTTCAACATCTCAAAAGTTCGCAAGATCCTAATTAAAAACATTTGTGATTCATGTGATGGTATCATTAGAAATTATATATCTTCTACAGTCTTTTATGAAGACAATGCAATTTGTATTGCATAGATGAGTAACATATATGTTAAAGGGAATTTAACAAAACCTATATCCCTTAAATTCTTTTACTTGCATGAACTCCAGAAGAGTGTGTAAATATCATACAAAATGCTTGGAAGACTGTTGTCTTCAAGGGGAGCGTCAACTTCGAAATAATCTTGAAGATTGGGTTTCGTAGATCATTAGTTGTTTATTTTTTTATTTTACTATGTTTCTTTTTCTAGATTATTCTAGCGATGTTTTAATTAGTTATGAGCATCACGTCGTAATGTTCAAGGGAGAGTGTTGTAAATATATTGATATTGTGGACATTACTTTGTGGGCTTTAGGGATCTAGGGTTTTTAGGGCTTCTACCTAATTCTTAATATAAATAGGTCTCCTCATTGTATTGCCCGGAATAAGAGAAAACAAAGAATTATAGTGAAAACCCTCCTAGCTTGGTCGCCCCCAAATGTAGTCATTATGACGAATTGAGTCAACAAATCCATGTTCTTGTGTTCTTCTTTATTCTTGTTCTTATATTTTACAACAAATATAAAAATTAAAGATGGTATTTGAGAGTAACTTTTTATCTATTTATTTAGGTGGTGTTTTCGACCATCACAAAATAGTGAGAAACACTTTTAAAAGTTAAAACTTGTGAGAGGGAGCTTTAAAAATAAGTGCTTATCATCACCCCTTTTATTGAGTTTGCCAACACTCCCTTAGTGTAATGGGCCGTGCCTTTTTCACTTATTACCAGTATTTCACCTGAGCGATGCTCGACATATCTCATTTACTATAATATGTAATAAATTAGACAAAAACTCGTACGAGACTGTCTCATATATGAGGCAGGGTACAATTTATCACAAATCACCCTTCCTAAAGTATTAAAGCGACATACCCAAATTATTTTTCGTCTCACCGTGAGACTGTCTCATGCAAGTGTGACATAATAAATTATGAATTTATAGAGTTTCAACCTAATGTGAAGAATATGACCCAAAAATCAAGTGACATTTGTCTCAAGTATAAAATAGTCTCGTATAAAATTCTCTTTTAATATAATACTAATATACATAATTTATTTTTCTTATTTATGTATATTATTATTAGATTGTCAATTCATTATATATAAAATAAGATTTAGTGCGATTAAATTTTAATTATATATTATTTAAAATTATATATAATGTTAGCCAACATCAATAATTTTATTAGCTTGTAGCAAGACATTTTATGATTTAATAAATATATATGTATAAAAAAATATTAAGTAAATTGAATATTTGGAGATGAAAAGAAAAGTGAAGCTTAATTAAAAAAAATTATTTATCTTAAATCTACTTAAACGCCCAAAATAAAATTCATCTAAAAATTAATTGTTTAATGAAATATATAGCAGAATAACAATAAAATTAGTCAAATAATAACGTAGCATGAGAACAACAATTATAAAACTAATGAAATTAAAATAAGATGCACAATTTTAAAATTATTAGATTGATCAGAAAATATTATATTGATTTTTTTAAAATTAATGATTTATCACATTAAGAAAAAATTAATTAAAAAATATTAAAATTAATTAGTGATTTAGTTAATTAATGAGAGAGAGAGAGAGAGAGAAAATGGGAGTGAACGATATTGAAAGTGGGGAGAAAGAGAGAATGCAAGATAAATGGGGTATATAGTTATTGAAAAGAGGAGAGAGAGAGAGACTGTGTGTATGAAAAAATGGGCGGGAACAATTTTTCACACGATTATTGTGTTTTTATATAAGTACTAGTATTTCACCCCAGCAATGCTCGACAGGTCTTGTTTACTATATTATGTAATAAATTATGAATTTATTGAACTTTAATCTAATTTGAGAAGTATGACTCAAATGTTAAGTGAAGGTTTGTCTCACACAACACGTAATAAGATAGTCACACACAAATTCTCTTTTAATATTAAAATCCTGTACATAATTTAATTTTCTTATTTATGTATATTAATATTAGATTGTCAATACACTATACATAAGCTATGATATAGTGCATTGAAAATTTAATTATATATTACATTTTTTTTTGAACAAAATATATTACATTTTAAAAAAATTATATGTAATGTTTATCAATACTAATAATGTTGTAAGCTTGTAATAAAATATTTTAAGATATAATAATTATATATATATATATATATATATATATAATATTAAGTAAATTGAATATATTGGTTAAAAAAAAGGTAAATTGAATATTTGAAGAAGAAAAGAAAAGTGAAGTTTAATTTGAAAATATATTCATCTTAAATCTATTTAAACAAAATACATCTAAAAACCAATTATTTAATGAAATAGATAGCAAAGTATGAGAAAAATAATTATAAATCAATGAAATAAATGCATTATTTTAAAGTTGAAGTTGATTACAAAATTATATATTTAAATTTTTCACTAATCGATGCTTAAAAAAAAAAGAGTAACACTCCTGTGAACCAGATTCACACTACAAACCCTAATTCAATATGACTCATTTTAAGGGATGGGTTGACCCGAATTTTTGCCCGAATCCATTCACATCAATTTTCGCCCCATTCACGCCAAGCAAAAACTCTCTTTCCATTCTCTGACTCACGTTGCTGCGTCGCGCCGCAACATCGCATTGTTGCACACCATTGATCTTGATTATACTCCCTAATATCTCCAAAAGCTCCCCAATCCCACAGTGTCTCTGCGGCGTTTCGTATATGAACCTGTAGAAGATATTGTTTACGGCCTTGCGAATGAAGGGCCTATGGACCATGAACTTATTGTATATCCTGTGTTGTATAGTCTTGAAATACTCCCTCGCTTTGGGATCCTCGGATTCAAAGAGATTAAGCAACTTGAGGATAAAGCACTGGTCAATGTAGCGCTTGGCGACCTTGGTATTCATATCGGTGATAGTTTTTTTTCATAACAGTGATAGTTTATGTGTGTAACAGTGATACTTAGTATAACATACAATGACAATGATAGTTTTTCTGAATGACAATGATAGTTTTTGTGTTTATTGGTCATAGTTTTTTTTTCAATACCAGTGATAATTTAATAATATTTAAGTGAGAGTTTTTATAAATATCAGTGAGAGTTTTTATAAATATCAGTGATAGTTTATGTGTGTAACAATGATACTTACTATAACATACAATGACAATAATATTTTTTATGAATAATAGTGATATTTTTTTGAGTAACAGTGATAGTTTTTATATATAGTAGTGATAGTTTTTATGTGTATTGGTGATATAATTCATCTATATATTATGTTCTCTTTAGTTTTGTTTTAATAAACAAGATACAATTTTTTATTTTTTTTCCTTTTGGTTGAAGAGTACTATTTTCCGGTCAGGATCTCCTGTTACACAATGGTGTTACATCTCCTATTACATCCTTTAGATTTACGCCATGTGTCAACTTCAGAATATCTACAAATATATAAATAACATCCTAACATAACCCTTTTTCTATTTAGGAAATTATATTTATTTTTAGCAAAAAATTAATTACTTACAAATCTCATTCAAAAAATCTTATCAACATATTTATAATTAATTAATTTAAACTGTATATATATAAATTATTCAATAATTAATTTTTTTCATTATGTAATTAAAGTGCGTATATTATAATCTTAATCTATCAAATAAATTTAAAATTCAATAAAAAAATGGAAACTTCTTAGAAGAAAAACACTGACAACATATGTAATAAAAAATAAAATTTTAATATTTAAAAGTATTATAAAATTTTTAAAAGCAAACTAAAAAATTAATATATATATAAAATTTCTACGTATTAATATAAAATTTATATGTAATTATAAATAAAGTTGACGTAAATAATATAATATTTATATGTAAATAATAACGGTTGTTTTTGTCTAAGAGTAGGGTGGGAGGTTAAATTTTTAAAAGACTTAAATCTCAAGCAATTTTTAATATAATTTTTATAACTTGGAGAAAAAAAATAATGAAATGACATCAATCATGACAATCACGACAATCACATTTGTAGTACATACATTTAATAAAATATTTATATGTAACTAATAATCGTAAAAAATTATAAAATTTTATAAAATTTGTAAAAATATAATATGTTATATGTTGTATAACTTTTAATAGTTATTAATTACATATAAATATTATATTAATTACATTATATTTTTTTATAAGTACATACAAATTTTATATTCATACGTAGAAATTTTACGTATATTAATTGTTGAGTTTGGTTGTAAAGTTTTATAGTATTTTTAAATATTAAAATTTCATTTTATTATAACATATGTTGTCAGTTTTTTCTTCTAATAAGTTACCATTTTCTTATTGAATTTTAAATTTATATGATAAATTAAGATTATAATATACGCACTTTAATTAAATAATTAAAAAATTAATTATTGGTTAATATATATATATAATTTAAACTAATTAATTATGAGTAATACTCATGTGAACCAGGTTCACACATGAACTCTATCACTGTTATGTGTAAAAACTATCACTGTTATGCACAAAAACTTTCACTGTTTACAAGTATAAAGCATTTTCTAAACAATGATTGTTTTTGTTCATAACAGTGATAGTTTTTATACATAACAGTGAGAGTTTTTGTATGTAACAGTGATACTTAAATAACCGAGTTCATAGCATGAACCAGGTTTATACAAGTTTTTGTCATTAATTATAAATATGTTTATAAGATTTTTTAGAATACAATTTGGAAGAAATTAATTTTTTGCTAAAAATAAATATAATTTCCTAAATAAAAAAGGGGATTATGTTAGGATGTTATTCTTATATTTGTAGAGATTATAAGATTGATACATGGCGCAAATCTAAATGGTGTAATAGGAGATATAACATCATTTTGTAACAGGAGATCCTGATCGACTATTTTCTAATTTAAATTTGGAAGAGTAAGATGGTAGAGTACAAGTGAGAATTCTTAGCTGACAATTCTTAGTCGAAGAATAAGTAGAAGGTGCGGTGTGGAGGGGCTTGTTCTGGTGTCATGGGACGACAAGCAGATGTGTATTTGTTTAAGCTCAACCTCGTGTTGAAACTGGGCCCCACTTACCTATATATCTGGCCAATTTATGGTATATGGGTGAAGTTTGACCCGGGTTAGCATAAACCAGGTCTATACAAGTTTTTATAAAAAAAAACAAAAAAAAAACAGCCCGATGCTTCAAAAACAAATAAATCAGATCGAAGTTTCAAAAACAAAAATCAGATCGATGTTTCAAAAAAAATAAAAAATTCCAGAACAGAACACAAAAAACTATAATTGCTGAGTTGTTAGTAAAGAGCAGTGAAAAACTGAAAATCAACGCGTTTTTACACATACTATCCTGTTTTTATATATTTATTTATATTTATAGATAGATCAGAAGGTTTTAGATGAGATGGAATTAATTCGTTTGTATTTATTGATAGATCTGAAGGTTTTAGATGAGATGAAATTAATTTGTTTATTTAATTTCCTCAACACTCCCTCTCACTCGTGGGCTGAATCAACGAGTGGACAATTTTAAATGGGTGGAGTGCTTCCCACGAGAATCGAATCTAGGATCTGAACAAGCCTAAGCTCTGATAGCATAAAAAAAATTCCATCTCATCGAACCCAAGATCTGGACAAGCCTAAGCTCTGATACCATGAAAGAATTCCGTCTCATCTAAAAGCTTGAACTTGTAGAGAGGTGCAAAATTAATTCGTTTATTTAACTTCCCACAAGATCCAAGGAAAATGGACGTGATATTATAGTGAATTACATAATATTTATCAAAAACAGAGTCCAACATTTGATTGTATCACTATGTAACTTTCGAGAGTTCTCGAATTACAAATCACTTGCGCCAAAAGAATGATAAATTTTTTAATTTGAACTAATAAAACAGATCTAATTAACCACACACACATATTACATATATATATATATAATATTAAAACCCGTTAATTTCAGAGAAGAAGTTTTATTATAAATGTGGAAATATGATAATTCAATATCACATTTCTGCGATGGTCTCACCGGTCCTGCATTCTCTCAATTTAATCTCGGCCTTGCTCCCATTCATTTCGATAATGTCACAGCATTCGCATCGATCCATCTGAGACAAACAACATTATATCTCAACTTAATTATACATTAAACCCCATAACAAAAAAACAAATTGTGATAGAAAGAACTCTTCTTTAAAAAATCAATCCTTTTCTAATGGATGCAAGACATTTTTGGGGAAATGTATTTTTAGTCCAGTAACTATTGGGGGTGGCAATTTAAGGACAATATGTTTTAATTTTGGTAAAAATAGGACATTAATTTTTTTATGTGCGAATGTAGGTCGCAAGTTATTTTTCTAAAACATTTAGGCCCGTCAGCGTAGTGAGGGTATAATGACCTACATTTGCAGAAAAAAAAGTTAATGTCCTACTTTTGTCAAAATGAAAACTTATTGTCCTTAAATTTTCACCTACAAAAAATACATTTCCAACATTTTTAGTATATAATTTATAGAAAAAAAATGGGAATATGACCTACATTTACAGAAAAAAAAGTTAATGTCCTACTTTTGCCAAAATGAAAACTTGTTGTCCTTAAATTGTCATCTACAAAAACACATTTCCAACAATTTTTAGTATATAATTTACTTTTAAAATTTTTATGAATACCTCTTTCCGCTTTGATGTCGGGGAGAAGACACGAATCCGGGAGATAAAATCAGCAGCACGATTGGCACACGGCGGCAAGCCACGCGGCGCCCCTCGCGTATAGGTTGTAAGAATCCAAGTGGAAGCCCATTCGAGTTTGTCAAAGAAGAAAACATGTGGGGCTTCGCAAGAATCATTAGAAAGCGGCCTCGTATCAAACATGTATTTGGGTGTTACAATTCCTTTTGGTTTTGGAGGAGCCCATGTTTTGAATGTTTCAATTGGTTTTTGCAGGTGACTCCGCGCCATGATTCTCTCGTATATGTGTACGGAGTATCCCCACGAAACCGAGAAAGTCCAGTTGCTTTGCCGATGGTGGCAGATGGTCTGCTGCAACATGCGCGACTGGTCGGCTGAGGCCGCTTCCATTAGGTGGCGCGTGGAGTGGTTACGGTCCATTTTCGGAAATATTGGCTCCACCGCGTCGATATGGTGGAGGGACAGAAGGGGAAACTTTGGGTGAGAAGACAAGAATCCCCAGATATCTCGATGTAAATCAATCTGCTCCAACCAAAAGGATAACTAGATTTTACTTAATTATATAATTGTCAGTATAGTTCTGTTTTGTATTTGAATGCTTCTACTTAAATTAAATATCTAGAAGAAGTCATAATTTAAAAATTGAGAGAAGTAGGCTAATTCGCGGTTCTAGTTCTAGTTTCTCACTAATATTTTGATCTATTATTTTTTTTTCTTTCAAATACTCAACATTTATATCTTACAAAATTTATAAACATTTATCACTTTAATTTACTATTAGACAATTTTTCTCACAATCACAAAATTAGATCATTTTTCTGTACAAGAAGAGATCCAATTCCACCAGCAAGAGACATGGGATCTCCAAAAACTAGTTTCAATTCGTTCTCTCTATTCTTTTTCTTATTATTCCCTATCATAATTTGTTCTCTTACATGGTGCAATTGATGCACATGAGATCAACACATTTCTATCTATTAAAATAGAATAGATTAATAGCACATAGAAAACCCTTATGAAAACAAGAGATCCCCATCTGTATATACGCAACGTACAATAAGTGACTGTGTTAATTTCAAGAATTGTCATGTAACTTAAGTGGTGTCCAACTTTAATCCTGTATCTTTTTTTAAATTTCAGTTTTGGTCCTTTTAGCGTCCATTTTTATCCTTTTGTGTCAATTTAGGTCCACTTTTTCAATATTTGGTCCTTTTGATGTTGATTTCTGACCAAAACGAATAAATTTGACTAAAATTGGGCACGGCCTAAGTTAGGGAAAAATATTTTTCTAGGACAATAACTTTAGGAGGGTTGTGTTTTAAGGACAATAGCTTTACTAACTTGGAAATGTAAGACAATATGTTTTAAAATATGTAAATATAGGACAATATGATTTAAAATATGTAAATGTAAGACAATTGAGCCCGAATAAGCCCAAATCGGACTGAAATATCATGTGAGATTCGAGCTCGATTGTCCTATATTTACAGATTTTAAAACATATTGTCCTATATTTACTAATTTTAAAATATATTGTCCTATATTTACATGTTTTAAAATATATTGTTCTACATTTCCAAGCCCGTAAAATTATTGTCCTAAAAACATAACCCCCTAAGTTACTGTCCTTAAAAAATATTATTCTCACATAAGTTAAAACACACAAGACACTAAACATGAATACGAGATCATGATTAATTTACATATATTTTAACCTGATGAATGCCCTTGTTAGGAGTTAAGTTGACACCAAGATCAGCAATGCAAACCATAGTTATGTGATCCGCGGAATCCAAATGCGCGTATCTCCTTAAACAACTCTCCATGTCATCGGCAAGAGCTCTTGCCAGAGGGTAACTCAACATGAATCCTGCCCCTCCAAACCCTTGCTGGAACGAAAACACGAAATTGGACACGATATCCTCGGATTGCCCCCCAATGTAGTAATACCTAGTATGATCATACTCCGAAAGAACGTCCACCATGTTATCCACAAAAAAGACAGAATCATCGTCTCCCATCACCACCCACCGCAGATTATCGTGGCTCGTGTCTCTCATCAGCTCCATAATCCCATGAACCATTCGGATCATAATAGGCGCGTTGGCACGAACCCCACCCAAGAAGCTGAGGTTGTCGGAAACTCTGTAAGGGGGGGAGGCAGGGGACCAGGGGAGGAGATATTCGGGTGGGGCCGCGTCTAAGTAGAGCATTCCGAGAGTTATGTTTGGACGCCACCAAGCTCCGATGTAATCCTGTCGATTGCCCCATGCGTGTACGGACCCGAGAAGTCCGAAAAGGAGGTGGCTGAGATTGGTTGGTGAGTTTGTTTGTAAAGTATTAGTTGTCACGGTTAAAGGTATCTTTTGGTATGCCGCGGAAAAGAAGCAGGGAGAGGAGCAGTTTGGGTAGTGATTGCTGAAGGAGATGAAGATCAAATATGTAACCAGGCTTACAAGTAGTAGGACTTTGCATAGGTTTCCTGCTTCATCACATGAAAATGGAAAAGCCAATAAAAATGGAAATTTTGGAACTTGAGATTACATGGATAGAATCCAAAACAATCTCATAATTTTTCACATTTTTTAATATAGTTCTAAAAAAATTTGATCTACGAAATTGATCCCAATTTTTCGTCTCAAATTTGCTGGAATTGATGAAACGACATTGTTTTTTGTCATGCATTTCAGTCAAAAATCTCCAAATTGAATGCTCACATGTAAGGTGCATGATGAAAAACGACGTTGTTTCGTCAATTACGGCGAATTTAGGACGAAAATAGTACAATTCGCGTAATATTCGGACCAATTTTGTACGTCAAATTTTTCTAGGACCATTTTGAAAAAGGTGAAAAGTTATGGGATTATTTTAGATTCTACCCCTAAGATTGCATGTAAAATCAAGCTGTAATTAATTATCATTTCATTGCATCATTGCATTTCTCTTTCATTCATATTAAAGAAGATATTGTGAAAGAAAATGATGAGTTTATATCAAGAATCGTCCTGTAATTTTGGCCATGTTCAATTTTAGTCCTGTATTTTGTTAGTTTTTCAATTGTTGTGTATATATATAGAGAGAGATAGAGAGAGAGAGTCTCACCCATGATACTTTGGCTTGAGAATGTACTTTTGTCCGTACTTAATGTAATCATATTATCCATTAATTTTCGAAGTCCACCTTGACACCCCCTTTCTTGGTCCATCTAAAAGGATAATTTGACAACTTTAGTTGTACCTCAAGTTAAAATATGTGTACCTTAGGCAGTGGGGAAAAAAAACGATGAAGAAGAGACATTATATTAGTTTAATTACCTTTATTTGATCATCTTTTTTGGTGGCTTCCCATGAAACTGCGTGGCTCTCTTGTTGATTTTCAATGGTCAAGGGTCGTCTCTCCTCCATTTCTAATGAGAGGAATAAAGAAAATCAATTTGATGTTATAAGGTGGAAGTCTAAGAAAATGAAAAGGAAATGTTATAGATATATACAGATTGATAGGAGCATATGTTAGCTTATAAAGAAATTATGTTGAGAAAAATGTGTGGGAAAATCGTAAATGAAATCATGATTTTATGGCATGTTTTGTAATTTTAACCACGTTGGACTTTTGATGTATTCAATGTCATATATCATCATTTTAATTTTTGGAATTTGATACGCTGAATTAATTTTTGACCACTTATTGCTTATGTGATGGTTAAAAATCCGTCACATCAATTGTAAGTTACTAGCATTGTACATCGAATTTGAAAGAAAAAGAAAAGAAAAGAAAAGGTGTGTGATATTTTAAAAATTAAAAGAATATCATGACTGAATTGTAATTAATATGAAATTTTATGGGGAATTTAATTAATTACAATTTACGATGATTCTATAGGCCAAAGGTCATTTGACGACTATGGAAAGCGGAAAAACATTTAAGGTCTCATATTCATTTTAAGAAATTAAACAAATTAAGATGAGATGGATAATTTCTATGCATGGATTAGTGTTGCAAATTAATATAAATGTTGAGTCCTCCAAAAGAAAAGGTACGTAGCTGTAAAAATCAAGTATACAACTAAGGAAACATCTAACAAAGAAAGTCTTAAAGAAAATAAAATCCGGCTAGGTCTTGTATGCACCGGGGTGCACCGTACACTCATAGTGCATTTTAGAAGTGTGCAACTTATTATGCTGAAAAGTATGACTTATTTACACGGAAAAGTGCAACTGTTAATATGGGAACATAGTTGCATGCTTCTGTTTGGAATAGTTGCACGTTTCTGTTTGGTATAATTGCACACTTCTAAATGCAATATGAGTGCACGGTGCACCCGGGTGCACAAGAGACTCACTCATAAAATCCAGCATGAAAAATTAAGAAAGAAAATAAAGTATACTAGTAAACAAATCACCTAGAATAATTTTGCATGTGCCTTATTTTTTTGTGGTAAAGTATTATATAAACCAGTTTTGCAGTGAAATTGATTTAATTTTGTGTGTATTTTTATATAATATTATGTATTTCATTAAAAGTATTAATTTGGTAGTAATAGTGGTTTCATTAGAAGATATTAATTTTTTTACATTTAAAATAATTGTGTTAGGAAAACCTTGTATAGATTATAATGAGAAAAAATAAATTCTTTGAATAGATCCCTAGCTCTATGTTTTATGTTTTTAAGTAGTTTTGATTGCTGCTAAAAAGACTTGAAGATGGAGGGGAAACTTGAGACAATATCCAGCTACAATTGATTCGACTCAAATGTCCAGTCACCCATTTCTATTCTGAAGTTCAAAAGATTGCAATACAAGCAAGGATATTAGCCATAAAAAAAAGGTACTAGACTCAACAATGGAGTTTGTTAGCAGCTTGGAAATATGTGTTTTTGGACAATAACTTTGGAGGGTTGTGTTCTATGGATAATAATTTTACGGGCTTGGAAATGTAGGACAATATGTTTTAAAATTTGTAAATATAAAACAATAACTATGTTTTACGAACACAGATTGCACATTTCTAAAATTTACTATGGAGTGCGCGGTGCACATGAGACACACTCTTAATTTGTAATTAATTAAATCTATATTTTATTATTAAATTTGAATTTGTATCTTTTAAATATCTCAAATTAATATAATTATATATAGTATAATTGTCAATATGTTATCGTGCATCGCACGATGGGAGAGCATCTAGTTAAATAATAAGGGCAATTTCAAAAGGATATAATTTGATTATATATGAAATAAAAAAAAATTAAAATCAGGAAAGAAATCATTCATGTTAATTGAAGTACAAGGGGTACTCCAACCCATACTGTTGTACTCGTGCATGACAATCGATCTCGACACGTGGCCACATTTTAAGAATGTTTCACAAGGCATCTTGACAATGATAGGACGACCTCCTACCCATAGGTCGATTCCCTATTTCTAGGGCGACCTCGGCCCTTAGACGAGCTGAAAGGAGATCTAAATCGTTGCTCAAAGGCTGAGTTTAAAAGAACAATAAATGGGCGACAAACAACTTGAACTAGAGCTCATGCCTCATTGCTAGAGTAGAAAGAGAAGATAAATCAGAAAGCGAGAATCAAGGCATAATGTCCGCAGTGGCTAATCAGCAGCGCAACGATCTCGCACATTTACTATAGGCTGATTTTAAGGGCTTAATAAGTGTCTCATTAATGATTGTAATTAATGCTCGATAACTCTATAAGTATGGGTTAAACCCTTAATGAAATTGATAAATTTTTAGCAAAAAAAAAAAAAAAACATAAGTGCAAACCCTAATTTGGATACTAGAATTTTTACCCAAAGCCTCTTCGACTAAATTAAAAACCTCCCGATCACTTGCTAATTAAAGACAGATTAAAAGACTCCAAATCCCAAACTCCAAGACCTCCATACTTTTACTTTTGCAAACATCACTCCAACTCACCCAATGAATTTTTGAAGCATTTTTTTTTTTGGTATTCGGTTGAAGGATAGGCTGTAGATCGTGTTGGGGAATGAGTTACACAGATCTATTCGGGTGAATATTTAAATACAAATTTAATTCATTAATTATTACTAGCATGAATTAATCCTATATTAATTCAAATAATAATTGCAACAACATATCATGCATATAAAAAGCCACGTAAAACCTACGCATGCGGAATCTACGGGTTTACGTGAACGTACCTCTCGGGATGGCAGTGGCTTTGGTCGGACGGACTAACCAAAAGGACTTCCCAAGTATTCCCTTAGCCCTTGCTCGACAATCCGGTGGAAGGATACTCGCGAACAATTAACAAAAGGAAAAAAATAAACTTTGTTGCACCACTTATGTGGATTTGCTAATATTTCCAGCACATGGAATTGTACTTGGGAATGAACTAATCATCCCCTATTTATAAGAGGGGGGTTGGACGAAATTTTAGTAATATTTCAATGTGGGAAAAGACTTTTCTTGGTCACCAAGAAATCTTGAATATATCTCCTATATTCTTTTTCCCATAATTAAAATATTCCACAAAATTCCACCTCCTCTATTTTATGGCATTATTTTCGAAATATTTAAGCAAGAATCCAAGATTTGGATCTTCTTGAATTTATGAGATATTCTTGTATTTCAAGAAATACATATCTTTCATAATATTGTTTCAAGAAAATCAAGAAAATCTTTCTTGCCCACTATATTTCCAAAATTTTCGAAAATTCCCTCATGAATAACCAAGTGGGAGATTTCTTGAATTTAATGAGATAATCTTGTATTCCAAGAATACATATCTTCATTCCATAACAAAATTCAAAGAAAATCTTTCTCCCTCTTTTATCCATAATTTTCGAATTAATTAGAGAAATATTAAGCAACAATATTTATTTTATTTTAATCACCTTTTCAGTTATTGGACTATATGTTGGGCTACTCAGGGGGCCTTTAGGAGAATTAAGATTGGACCTTCTAATGGATCTTGAATATCTAATATTGAGCCACAATATAATTCAAGCCCATAAATATTAATTAATCCCACTACATAATTAATATTGCACCATCCATCTTAACCCATATTACAGTCAATATGGCTCCCGGTCATTATTTCCCGTGTTTAAGATTATCTAGCCCATTAATTAATTCAAGCCACTGAAATAGCTTTCCGTTAATTAATATCTTTTGTCCTTGGTCGAGGAACGGTTCAACATTATTATCCATACCGGAAACTAATTCCACTTGCAAGATTTGGTATGATAAAACTTATGAACCTCCCAAGGGGGCAAATCAAGCAAGCGTACTTGCACACGATTCTTCGTATTAAATCTTAGCAATCACATGTGACCAATAATATTGTCCAAGATAAAAAGTATTGAATCTCTCTGATTCGCTACCCATGATAAGTCAAAGCAATAGTTACCAATCCCACGTGATCCTATTTAAGGGACGAAGGTTAAGAAACAACGAACCACTGAGGTCTAATTCTTCCTTGTTCAGTTCTGAAGAATTTATCCTCCTGTAGGTCCTATTCAGCGCATCAGTCATGCACTAGTGTAATCTCTTGGTCAAGACAAACCAATCTGAGCCTTACACCTCAACCTTTCGCGATGGTTGTTCATTTCCATCTAGGTCGTGAATGGCGTACTTTTAGTTACAAGGGACTGTTAATTTAATCTTCTGTGATCTGGTATCACTAAATTAACTACAGTGTAACACGTACGAATTATTGAACAGTTATGCAGTAAATATATATAACATTCAATCATATTTAAAGCATCAGTGATAAACAATTTATTTCAGTAAATAAGTCTGGAAATTCAGTTTCGATTATACAAAGTAAAAAGCATACTTTTCAGTATAATCCCAACAATCTCCCACTTATACTCAAAGTCTGCTTTTAAGTATACTACAACACGTCTCGAGTAGTCCGTGACATCTAATGTCACCTACACGAACCTAATAATTTCTCCCACTTATACTCAAAGCAGATTGGCAATGGTCTTGACACCCATTCCACTCACATGTCTCTCAAATGTATTCAGAGGCAGACACTTTGTGAATGGATCGCTAGGTCATCCCTCGGACGCTATCTTTGCCACATCTATATCTCCTCTCTTAACGATTTTCGTATAAGATGTCTTTCCTTTAATGTGTTTGTTTGATTTCGGGGACTCTTGGTTCTCTTGAATTTGGTAACGCCCTAGCATATATTGCTAGACAAATTCAGAACACCATCCAAGTCCACTAAGAAGATCTAGAGCCCAATCGGTTCTTTCACTGCTTCACAAGGAACTACTTACCGAGTCCCATGGTTGAGTCAGTGATGCATTTCTGCTTCACACTCGTCCATTGGATGGCTACACTTCCCAAATGGAAACACACTAACTGAGGCAGATAATTTCTGGAATCTAAATTTGATTAGAAGTTCGAGTCCGTGTGGGCCGATGGGGATTGGAGATGTCGATCGATAAATCAACATTCTATTCGAAGTTCTTTTCGGACACTTGAGAATGTTTTTAAGCGTAGATCAATGCGCTTTCCCTGGGTTACTTTGATACCTTGCTATCATGCCTACGGCAAAGCAGATATCCGGTCTCGTACACAGCATTGCATACATAAGGTTTCCAACAGCCGAAGCACAAGAAATACCTTTCATGTCATCTATCTCCTTTTGCGTCTTAGGGGACATTTTCTTGGATAGATGGATTCTAAGTCTGAAAGGTACAAATCCTTTCTTGGAATCTTGCATGCTGAAGCATTTCAAGACAGTATCTATATATGAAACTTGCGATAACTCGATCATCCTTATCTTGCGATCTCGAGTGATCTTGATCCCAAGGATTTGTCCAGCTTTCCCTAAGTCTTTCATATCAAATTGTTTTGAAAGCCATGCCCTTACGTCTGATAACACCTTCACATCGTTCCCGATGATCACAATGTAATCTACGTATAGTACTAAGAATACCAACGCAGTTCAGACATGCTTTTATGCACACAACTTTCAGAATCGTTTTGATCAAACCCATAAGACTTTATTACATGATCAAAACTTTTGTTCCAAGCTCTGGATGCCTATTTGAGTCCGTAATTGGACCTCTTGAGCTTACAAACTAGGTGTTCTTGGCCTGTTTCAATGAAACCTTGGGGTTGTTGCATATAGATCTCTATATCAAGACTTCCGTTAAGGAAAGCTGTCTTGACATCTATTTGCCAGATTTCAAAGTCGAAATGCGCAACAATCGATAAGAGAATACGGATGGACTTAAGCATGGCTACGGGCGAATTTTTTTTTCCTCATAATCGATCCCTTTCTTTCTGAGTATAACCTTTCGCCATTAGTCTTTCTTTAAAGGTTTCAACCTTCCCGTCCGGTCCTCTTTTCCTCTTATATATCCACTTGCATCCAATGGGTTTGATCCCATTAAGTGGTTCGACTAGCTCCCACACTCTATTATGAAACGTAGAACCCATTCCGGCTTTCATTGCTGTTTGCCAAGAATCTGCATCCTTATCTTGGAGTGCCTCGTCATATGTCCATGGGTCTGATTCCGGGAATCAAGTCCGAGGACTCTCCTATTCCCATGAATCTCTCGGGCTGTCTAATAACCCTCCCACTATAACGAGGTTCCGGTTGTTAAAACGTATAGTTTGGTATATCATCTAGTACAGTCGGCAATGAGGTTTGCCCTCTAAGCTCATTTAAGGTAATCTCACTTTTGGGTTTTCTTTGGTTCTATAGTTTTCTTCCAAAATCTAAAGTGGGTGCGGATGTCCACCTTTTGATATTCGGAACTATAGAACATTCACCCCTTTTTGTTCCTTGGGGTATCCTACAAAACGGCCTTTAATTACGATCGAGGATCCAATTTACGATTTCCTTGTCCAACACGTAAATTTGGACACCCCAAAGTTCTCATGTGTCTCATACTAGACTGCGCCTTGATCCACAATTCTTTGGGGTTACGGGAACCGATTTGGATAGCACCAAGTTGAGAATGTAAGTCGTTGTTTTTCAAGGCATGACCCCGAGCGACTCGGGAAGATCCGTATAACTCATCATTGATCTAACCATTTCCAAAAGAATTACATTTGCTTTCGCTCTGCAATCCCCGTTTTGTTGAGGGGTTAGGGTCTTGATGAGCTAGGATACAATCCTTCATCGGATAAGTAGTTCAAAAACTCATCATTTGAGGTATTCGCCTCCACGATCAGATCGTTGAGACTTGGTATATTTTTCCATATGATTCTCTGCTTGAGCCTTAAATTCTTTAGAATTTCTCAAAGGTCTCAGATTCATGCTTCATAAGGAAAATGTACCTTGAGTAATCATCAATAAAATTACTCATAACCTCCTCTTGCTTTGGTTGACATTGAACTACATACATCTATGTGAACGATCTCTAACACTTCTTTAGCCCCATTCCCCTTGGCTCCAAATGCCATCTTGGTCATATCACCCTCCAAACATGATTCGCAGGTTGGAATCGGTTCAACTTGGAGAAGCCCTAGTGAACCGTCTCTTACCAACCTTTGGATCCTCTTTGGATTTATATGACCCAATTTATAGATGCTAAAGAAGTGTCTCGTTCACGTCGATGAACGCTTTCTTTTTCGGAAGCTTGATTGATGTGTTATAGGATACATTTTCGTGAGTGGTGTGCCGATTAATTGTATAGAGATTTTCCATAAATGTCCCGTAACAGATACACTCATCATAAAAATGATGTCATTCTTATTAGAAGAAACTTAGTGTCCTTTAATCGAATTTTAGAAACTGAAAGTGAATTCTTTCTAAAACTGGGAACATAAAGATAATCTCAAAAAAACTTTATCTTCAAAAGATAGGTGCACTTCTCCCCATTGCTTTAATCGCTACTCATGTAGCATTGCAATGTCTGCGCTACTTGTGTAGTATTGCAATAATCGTTACTATCGTAGCATTGCAATATCCGCCACTTACGTAGCATTGCAATGTCTTCTACTTTAAATAACGTTGCCCGGTGTGATGAGGATCTCACTCCCACTACGTTCTTGGGATCATTTAGAACCCGTGAAAGCCAACATGATTAGTGGATCTCGTATCAACCACCCACGAATGAGAAGTATCGCCGCTAAACAAGTTTCAACAACTAGTGTGTGAGAATTACCTTTCTTTTTCCGTCCCTTTTGGGGTTGGAGCAGCAAGACCTCCATTGTCCTCTCTCACCGCAGCGGCTTAAGCACTTCCTCTTTGGATTTTCCTTGACACAACAAGCATTCCTCATCTTACCATTGCCCTTGGCACCCGATTGAGTTTTATTGCTTATGGCCTTTGGTCCTCTTCTTTATCTTGCCTACCCTTGGCCTAGAAGATGAAGGCGGACCACTTAAAATCAAAGCTTGAGTTTGGTGCCTTATCATCATTTCTGCCGAGACCAAAAGCTTGCAACAAATTAGCTAGCGAGGCCAAAATGCTCAAAAACCCTTTTGGGCAGGAGAGTGAAGTACCAAATTCATCCGAGTCTCGGATCATAATCTGCACTTTCAGATTCTCAAGTTTGTTCGGATGGGCCATCTATTTTGAGGACATAATCCCTTACGGGTTTGCCCTCCACCATTTTCAGCGACGACATCTCTCGCAAGGTGATCTGACGAGTCCCGCATGTTTTGACTCGTCAGTTGGCTCATCTGATTTTGGTGTGTCAAAATCCACTTGTGCTTTTGTGCGATTAGGACAATTATAATTTTCCAATCAATATAGTTTCCATACATATTGTATTGACTTTAAGTATATAATAATGATTGGATTAAAAGGTAACGACATGATGAACTGAAATAAACAATATGCATAAGCATAAATATATCACAAGGTTTGATCTCATGCATCATATTAAAATCTCAAAAAAATATGAACATGCATCAGCCAACATCTCAAAACAGTTTAAATAAGCCACGTTGGGAGGGTCATTATTTAAACACATTCAAGCGGGTTACAAACAAAACGATTTACAAACCCTTAATATCCAGTTAATAGTTGGCTCCCACTTGACCAATATAAAATTGGCGGGGACTCGGAGAAGTATATGCATATCAATTTTATACCTAAGTAATAACCATGATTAAATACAGGATTACTATTTCGCTTTGAACGAGCCTCGTTGGGAGGGTCATCGTCGCCACTAGTAATAACCCACAATCATCCGTTTGGAATTCATTCATGTGAAACCTATCTTTTGACCGCCCCGTTGGGGGAATTTCTCCAAAAGAATTCACAAATAAATAAATCATGGAGGTCAAAATTAATTCAATTTTATTATCCGGAATAAAATTGTCAATTAATTATTTAAAACATACTTAGTAATTTTGAAGTTGAGATTTTTCAATTTGGCAACCCTCATGCAAACACATTTAAACAAATTAAATAAAGCATAAGATAGCACAAATAAATCAAGCAAAACAGAAAAATAAACATATTGGGCACAAATTATCCAATTGTCATGGTTTGATTTTTCTTGACTTGATCTTGAAGAAACACGTCTCGAATTTCTCCCACTCGTTCGTCTCGAAAAATACTTCATCTCGAACCGCCACGCCAAGCAAACATGCCAGGGCACGCCAAGATCCCGCCGGCGCTGGCCTAAGAACCAACCCTCGGCGGCCCGCGCGCCCTTGATGCCTCTCCAAGACGCGCCTCGGCGAGTGTCGGCAGGTGTTGGCGAGATCTCGGAAAGACGGCAGCGGCTTCGCCGCTCGCCTTTTGCTCTGACCTGCCTTGACACAGCATCTCCGCATCTCGCAGCGCCCGTCTTGCTTCCGCCCCCGCCCGTCGCTTCGGCTTTGGGCGCGCACCACCCGTCTTGTGACGGCCTTCATCTCGGCTTCGGCCGCCGGCCCGCCTGCGACCCTGCGTGCCAGCGTGCCAACGCCAGCGCCCGCCCTACGTGGTTACGGATTTCATCCTTTAACTCTTCGTCTCTTCGTTCCGATCCGGATTTACAATTTATTTACAAAAAATAAATAAACCTAGATCTAGACTAGTCTATTACATTGATCAAATCAAATAAATCCTAGTCTACTCGTGGATTTTCTCACGAGGCAAAACAAATCCGAACGAATCGAATTAAAAAAAACCACAGTTTATATGCATGCAAAATAAAACATTAAAATCCATGACAATTGGATACGCAAAAGCAGATCTAACAGTTCTACTATCCAATTTCAAATTTAATGTCCACGAATTAAATTACAATTTAAAAATTGAGCAAACAAAGTGGATCGATACGGTTATTTTGGGAAATGAGTTACACAGATCTATTCGGGTGAATATTTAAATACAAATTTAATTCATTAATTATTACTAGAATGAATTAATCCTATATTAATTCAAATAATAATTGCAACAACATATCATGCATATAAAAAGCCACGTAAAACCTCACATCGCGGAATCTACGGGTTTACGTGAACGCATTACCCTCTCGGGATGGCGATGGATTTGGTCGGACGGACTAACCAAAAGGACTTCCCAAGTATTCCCTTAGCCCTTGCTTTCGACAATCCGGTGGAAGGATACTCATGAACAATTAACAAAAGGAAAAAAATAAACTTTGTTGCACCACTTATGTGGATTTGCTAATATTTCCAAAGACATGGAATTGTACTTGGGAATGAACTAATCATCCCCTATTTTATAAGAGGGGGTTGGACGAAATTTTAGTAATATTTCAATGTGGGAAAAAGACTTTTCTTGGTCACCAAGAAATCTTGAATATATCTCCTATATTCTTTTTTTCCTATAATTAAAATATTCCACAAAATTCCACCTCTCTATATTTTATGGCATTATTTTTGAAATATTTAAGCAAGAATTCAAGATTTGGATCTTCTTGAATTTATGAGATATTCTTGTATTTCAAGAAATACATATCTTTCATAATATTGTTTCAAGAAAATCAAGAAAATCTTTCTTGCCCACTATATTTCCAAAATTTTCGAAAATTCCCTCATGAATAACCAAGTGGGAGATTTCTTGAATTTAATGAGATAATCTTGTATTCCTAGAATAATATCGATTATCTTCATTCCATAACAAAATTCAAAGAAAATCTTTCTCCTCTTTTTATCCATAATTTTCGAATTAATTAGAGAAATATTAAGCAACAATATTTATTTTATTTTAATCACATTTTCAGTTATTGGACTATATGTTGGGCTACTCAGGGGACCTTTAGGAGAATTAAGATTGGACCTTCTAATGGATCTTGAATATCTAATATTGAGCCACAATATAATTCAAGCCCATAAATATTAATTAATCCCACTACATAATTAATATTGCACCATCCATCTTAACCCATATTACGATCAATATGGCTTCGGTCATTATTTCCGTGTTTAAGATTATCTAGCCCATTAATTAATTCAAGCCCTTTGAAATAGCTTTCCATTAATTAATATCTTTTGTCCTTGGTCGAGAACGGTTCAACATTATTATCCATCTAGGAAACTAATTCCACTTGCAAGATTTGGTATGATAAAACTAATGAACCTCCCAAGGGGGCAAATCAAACAAGCGTGCTTGCACACGCGATTCTTCAGTATTAAATCTTAGCAATCACATGTGACCAATAATATTGCCCAAGATAAAAAGTATTGAATCTCTCTCGATTCGCTACCCATGATAAGTCAAAGCAATAGTTACCAATCCCACGTAATCCTATTTAAGGGGACGAAGGTTAAAGCAACGAACCACCGAGGTCTAATTCTTCCTTGTTCGATTAGAAGAACTTATCCTCCTCAGAGGTCATATTCGGTAGATCAATCATGCACTAGTGTAATCTCTTGGTCAAGACAAACCAATCTCGAGCCTTACACCTCAACCTTTCGCGATGGTTGTTCATTTCCATCTAGGTCGTGAATGGCGTACTTTTTTAGTTACAAAGGGATCATTAATTTAATCTTCTGTGATCTGGTATCACTAAATTAACTACAGTGTAACACGTACGAATTATTGAACAGTTATGCAGTAAATATATATAACATTCAATCATATTTAAAGCATCAGTGATAAACAATTTATTTCAGTAAATAAGTCTGGAAATTCAGTTTCGATTATACAAAGTAAAAAGCATACTTTTCAGTATAATCCCAACAATCTCCCACTTATACTCAAAGTCTGCTTTTAAGTATACTACAACACGTCTCGAGTAGTCCGTGACATCTAATGTCACCTACACGAACCTAATAATTTCTCCCACTTATACTCAAAGCAGATTGGCAATGGTCTTGACACCCATTCCACTCACATGTCTCTCGAATGTATTCAGAGGCAGACACTTTGTGAATGGATCTGCTAGGCTGTCCTCAGACGCTATCTTTGCCACATCTATATCTCCTCTCTTAACGATTTCTCGTATAAGATGTCTTTCCTTTAATGTGTTTGTTTGACTCTTGGACTCTTGGTTCTCTTGAATTTGCAACTGCCCCTAGCAGATATTGCTAGACAAATTCAGAACACCATCCAAGTCCACTAAGAAGATCTAGAGCCCAATCGGTTCTTTCACTGCTTCACAAGCAACTACTTACCGAGTCCCATGGTTGAGTCAGTGATGCATTTCTGCTTCACACTCGTCCATTGGATGGCTACACTTCCCAAATGGAAACACACTAACTGAGGCAGATAATTTCTGGAATCTAAATTTGATTAGAAGTTCGAGTCCGTGTAGCCGATGGGGATTGGAGTATCTGACTGATAAATCAACATTCTATCCCGAGTTCTTTTCAGACACTTCAGAATGTTTTTAACTGTCATCCAATGCGCTTTCCCTGGGTTACTTTTGATATCTTGCTATCATGCCTACGGCAAAGCAGATATCCGGTCTCGTACACAGCATTGCATACATAAGGTTTCCAACAGCCGAAGCACAAGAAATACCTTTCATGTCATCTATCTCCTTTTGCGTCTTAGGGGACATTTTCTTGGATAGATGGATTCTAAGTCTGAAAGGTACAAATCCTTTCTTGGAATCTTGCATGCTGAAGCATTTCAAGACAGTATCTATATATGAAACTTGCGATAACTCGATCATCCTTATCTTGCGATCTCGAGTGATCTTGATCCCAAGGATTTGTCCGGCTTTCCCTAAGTCTTTCATATCAAACTGTTTTGAAAGCCATGCCCTTACGTCTGATAACACCTTCACATCGTTCCCGATGATCACAATGTAATCTACGTATAGTACTAAGAATACCAACGCAGTTCAGACATGCTTTTATGCACACAACTTTCAGAATCGTTTTGATCAAACCCATAAGACTTTATTACATGATCAAAACTTTGGTTCCAAGCTTTGGATGCCTATTTGAGTCCGTAATTGGACCTCTTGAGCTTACAAACTAGGTGTTCTTGGCCTGTTTCAATGAAACCTTGGGGTTGTTGCATATAGATCTCTATATCAAGACTTCCGTTAAGGAAAGCTGTCTTGACATCTATTTGCCAGATTTCAAAGTCGAAATGCGCAACAATCGATAAGAGAATACGGATGGACTTAAGCATGGCTACGGGCGAAATTTTTTTTCCTCATAATCGATCCCTTTCTTTCTGAGTATAACCTTTCGCCATTAGTCTTTCTTTAAAGGTTTCAACCTTCCCGTCCGGTCCTCTTTTCCTCTTATATATTCACTTGCATCCAATGGGTTTGATCCCATTAAGTGGTTCGACTAGCTCCCACACTCTATTATGAAACGTAGAACCCATTCCGACTTTCATTGCTGTTTGCCAAGAATCTGCATCCTTATCTTGGAGTGTCTCGTCATATGTCCATGGGTCTGATTCCGGGAATCAAGTCCGAGGACTCTCTTATTCCCATGAATCTCTCGGGCTGTCTAACAACCCTCCCACTATAACGAGGCTCCGGTTGTGAAAATGTATAGTTTGGTATATCATCTTGTACAGTCGGCACTGAGGTTTGCCCTCTAAGCTCATTTAAGGTAATCTCACTTCTGGGTTTTCTTTGGTTCTATAGTTTTCTTCCAAAATCTAAAGTGGGTGCGGATGTCCACCTTTTTGATCTTCGGAACTATAGAACATTCACCCTTTTGTTCCCTTGGGGTATCCTACAAAACAGCCTTAATTCTGATCGAGGATCCAATTTACCAGTTTCCTTGTCCAACACGTAGGCCGGACACCCCAAAGTTCTCATGTGTCTCATACTAGACCTGCGCCCAGTCCACAATTCTTTGGGGTTCTGGGAACTGATTTGGATAGCACCAAGTCCAGAATGTAAGTCGTTGTTTTCCAAGGCATGACCCCAGAACGACTCGGGAAGATCCGTATAACTCATCATTGATCTAACCATTTCCAAAAGAATTCTGTTGCTTCGCTCTGCAATCCCCGTTTTGTTGAGGGGTTCCGGGTGCGGTGAGCTGGGATACAATCCCTTCATCAGATAAGTAGTTCAAAAACTCATCGCTGAGGTATTCGCCTCCACGATCAGATCGTTGAGACTTGGTACATTTTTCCATATGATTCTCTGCTTGAGCCTTAAATTCTTTAGAATTTCTCAAAGGTCTCAGATTCATGCTTCATAAGGAAAATGTACCTTGAGTAATCATCAATAAAATTACTCATAACCTCCTCTTGCTTTGGTTGACATTGAACTACATACATCTATGTGAACGATCTCTAACACTTCTTTAGCCCCATTCCCCTTGGCTCCAAATGCCATCTTGGTCATATCACACTCCAAACATGATTCGCAGGTTGGAATCGGTTCAACTTGGAGAAGCCCTAGTGAACCGTCTCTTACCAACCTTTGGATCCTCTTTGGATTTATATGACCCAATTTATAGATGCTAAAGAAGTGTCTCGTTCACATCTGATGAACGCTTTCTTTTCTCGGAAACAGTTGATGTGTTATAGGATACATTTCGTGAGTGGTGTGCACAGTTAATTGTATAGAGATTTTCCATAAATGTCCCATAACAGATACACTCATCATAAAAATGATGTCATTCTTATTAGAAGAAACTTAGTGTCCTTTAATCAAATTTTAGAAACTGAAAGTGAATTCTTTCTAAAACTGGGAACATAAAGATAATCTCAAAAAAAACTTTATCTTCAAAAAGATAGGTGCACTTCTCCCCATCGCTTTAATCGCTACTCATGTAGCATTGCAATGTCTGCTACTTGTGTAGTATTGCAATAATCGTTACTATCGTAGCATTGCAATATCTGCCACTTACGTATCATTGCAATGTCTTCTACTTTAGTAACGTTGCCCGATGTGATGAGGATCTCACTCCCACTACGTTCTTGGGATCATTTAGAACCCGTGAAGCCAACATGATTAGTGGATCTCGTATCAACCACCCACGAATGAGAAGTATCGCCGCTAAACAAGTTTCAACAACTAGTGTGTGAGAATTACCTTTCTTTCCGTCCCTTTTGGGGTTGGAACAGCAAGACCTCCATTGTCCTCTCTCACCGCAGACTTAAGCACTTCCTCTTTGGATTTTCCTTGACACAACAAGCATTCCTCATCTTACCATTGCCCTTGGCAAGCGATTGAGTTTTATTGCTTATGGCCTTTGGTCCTCTTCTTTATCTTGCCTACCCTTGGCCTAGAAGATGAAGACGGACCACTTGTCATCAAAGCTTGAGTTTGGTGCCTTATCATCATTTCTGCCGAGACCAAAAGCTTGCAACAAATTATTAGCGAGGCCAAAATGCTCAAAAACCTTTTGGGGGTAGAGTGAAGTACCAAATTCATCGAGTCTCGGATCATAATCTGACTCAGATTCTCAAGTTTGTTCGGGATGGGCCATCTATTTTGAGGACATAATCCCTTACGGGTTTGCCCTCCACCATTTTCAAATGACGACATCTCTCAAGAAGGTGATCCGACGAGTCCCGCATGTTTTGACTCGTCGGTTGGCTCATCGATTTTGGTGTGTCAAAATCCACTTGTGCTTTTTGTGCGATTAGGACAATTATAATTTTCCAATCAATATAGTTTCCATACATATTGTATTGACTTTAAGTATAATAACAGTGGATTAAAAGGTAACAACATGATGAACTGAAATAAACAATATGCATAAGCATAAATATATCACAAGGTTTGATCTCATGCATCATATTAAAATCTCAAAAAAAATATGAACATGCATCGCCCAACATCTCAAAAACAGTTTAAATAAAGCCCACGTTGGGAGGGTCATTATTTAAACACATTCAAGCCGGTTACAAACAAGAACGATTTACAAACCCTTAATATCCAGTTAATAGTTGGCTCCCCACTTGACCAATATAAAATTGGCGGGGACTTAGGAGAAATATATGCATATCAATTTTATACCTAAGTAATAACCATGATTAAATATGAGGATTACTATTTCGCTTTGAAGCGAGCCTCGTTGGGAGGGTCATCGCCGCCACTAGTAATAACCCACAATCATCCGTTTGGAATTCATTCATGTGAAACCTATCTTTTGACCGCCTGGTTGGGGAATTTCTCCAAAAGAATTCACAAATAAATAAATCATGGAGGTCAAAATTAATTCAATTTTATTATCCAGGAATAAAATTGTCAATTAATTATTTAAAACATACTTAGTAATTTTGAAGTTGAGATTTTTCAATTTGGCAACCCTCATGCAAACACATTTAAACAAATTAAATAAAGCATAAGATAGCACAAATAAATCCAAGCAAAACAAAAAATAAACATATTGGGCACAAATTATCCAATTGTCATGGTTTGATTTTTCTTGACTTGATCTTGAAGATCACGTCCGAATTTCTCCCCTTTCGTTCGTCTCGAAAAATACTTCATCTCGAATTGCCACGCCCAGCTATTTCGCGGCGGCCGGAATCTGAGCGCCCTGCATCCGGCCCGTTGCTTTGGTTTAAGACAGCCTTCTCTGCCCGCCGGGGTTGCGCCATTCTCGATTGCACTTCTCGCAGGTGTCGGCCGGGTTATAGATCTCGGAATATGACAGCGCCAAGTATATAAGCTGGGCTTCGCCCGCTTCTCGCTTTGTTCCCATCTTCTCGGCGTCGCTCTCAGCGCCCGTATATACTACATACTTTGCCCGTCTCGGCTTTCGGGAGGGCGCACCACCCGTGGTACATGTTTTCTGTCTCTCGCAGGCTACTACCGCCTACTATGACCAAGCGTGCCATTAATACAGCGCCCGCGCCCGCCGCGCTGGTTCTCGGATTTCATCCTTTAACTCTTCGTCTCTTCGTTCCGATCCGGTTACAATTTATTTACAAAAAATAAATAAACCTAGATCTAGACTAGTCTATTACATTGATCAAATCAAATAAATCCTAGTCTACTCGTGGATTTTCTCACGAGGCAAAAACAAATCGAGCGAATCGAATTAAAAAAACCACAGTTTATATGCATGCAAAATAAAACATTAAAATCCATGACAATTGGATACCGCAAAAGCAGATCTAACGAGTTCTACTATCCAATTTCAAATTTAATGTCCATTTAATTAAATTACAATTTAAAAATTGAGTCAAAAACAAAGTGGCTCGATGCGATTGTTGGGAAATGAGTTTACAGATCTATTCGGGTGAATATTTAAATACAAATTTAATTCATTAATTATTACTAGAATGAATTAATCCTATATTAATTCAAATAATAATTGCAACAACATATCATGCATATAAAAGCCACGTAAAACCCTACGTACGGAATCTACGGGTTTTACGTGAACGTACCTCTCGGGATGGCGGTGGATTTGGTCGGACGGACTAACCAAAAGGACTTCCCAAGTATTCCCTTAGCCCTTGCTCGACAATCCGGTGGAAGGATACTCGCGAACAATTAACAAAAGAAAAAAAATAAACTTTGTTGCACCACTTATGTTGATTTGCTAATATTTCCAGCACATGGAATTGTACTTGGGAATGAACTAATCATCCCCTATTTATAAGAGGGGGGTTGGACGAAATTTTAGTAATATTTCAATGTGGGAAAAGACTTTTCTTGGTCACCAAGAAATCTTGAATATATCTCCTATATTCTTTTTCCTATAATTAAAATATTCCACAAAATTCCACCTCCTCTATTTTATGGCATTATTTTCGAAATATTTAAGCAAGAATCCAAGATTTGGATCTTCTTGAATTTATGAGATATTCTTGTATTTCAAGAAATACATATCTTTCATAATATCTTTTCAAGAAAATCAAGAAAATCTTTCTTGCCCACAATATTTCCAAAATTTTCGAAAATTCCCTCATGAATAACCAAGTGGGAGATTTCTTGAATTTAATGAGATAATCTTGTATTCCTAGAATACATATCTTCATTCCGTAACAAAATTCAAAGAAAATCTTTCTCCCTCTTTTATCCATAATTTTCGAATTAATTAGAGAAATATTAAGCAACAATATTTATTTTATTTTAATCACCTTTTCAGTTATTGGACTATATGTTGGGCTACTCAGGGGGCCTTTAGGAGAATTAAGATTGGACCTTCTAATGGATCTTGAATATCTAATATTGAGCCACAATATAATTCAAGCCCATAAATATTAATTAATCCCACTACATAATTAATATTGCACCATCCATCTTAACCCATATTACGATCAATATGGCTCCGGTCATTATTTCCGTGTTTAAGATTATCTAGCCCATTAATTAATTCAAGCCCTTGAAATAGCTTTCCATTAATTAATATCTTTTGTCCTTGGTCGAGGAGCGGTTCAACATTATTATCCATCTAGGAAACTAATTCCACTTGCAAGATTTGGTATGATAAAACTAATGAACCTCCAAAGGGGCAAATCAAGCAAGCGTACTTGCACACGATTCTTCGTATTAAATCTTAGCAATCACATGTGACTAATAATATTGCCCAAGATAAAAAGTATTGAATCTCTCTTTGATTCGCTACCCATGATAAGTCAAAGCAATAGTTACCAATCCCACGTAATCCTATTTAAGGGGCGAAGGTTAAACAAACGAACCATCGAGGTCTAATTCTTCCTTGTTGATTACGAAGAACTTATCCTCAGAGGTCCTATTCAACAGATCGGTCATGCACTAGTGTAATCTCTTGGTCAAGACAAACCAATCTGAGCCTTACACCTCAACCTTTCGCGATGGTTGTTCATTTCCATCTAGGTCGTGAATGGCGTACTTTTAGTTACAAGGGACTGTTAATTTAATCTTCGTGATCCGGTATCACTAAATTAACTCTGATGTAAACACATTTAATTATTGAACAGTTATGCAAATAAATATATATAACATTCAATCATATTTAAAGCATCATTGATAAACAATTTATTTCAGTAAATAAGTCTGGAAATTCAGTTTCGATTATACAAAGTAAAAAGCATACTTTTCAGTATAATCCCAACAGATAGGTATGTTGGGGAATTAATTGCCCGAATCTATTCGGGTTGAATATTTAAATAAAAATTTAATTCTAACAATTATTACTAGCATGAATTAATCATATATTAATTCAAATAATAATTCAACAACCAATCATGCATACAAATAGTTCACGTAAATCCTACGCATGCGGAATTACTACGGGTTTACGTAATCTAGCCTCTCGGAGTGACAACCGTTGAGAAGATGGATCCCGTTCACACGAACACACCAAAAGGTCTTCTCAAGTATTCCCTTGTCCTTGTTCAACAATCCGGTGGAAGGAACTCGCGAACAATTTAACAAAAGGAAAAATAAAATTATGTTGCACCACCTTTGTGGATTTCTAATTTTTTCAACACATGGAATTGCATTTGGGGATGAAAAATTCATCCCCTATTTATAATACTAGGGGTGGCCGATTTTTCTAGTAGGAATAAGATGGGAAAATCTTTTTCTTGATCTCCAAGAAATCTTGAATATATACAATATATTCTTTTCTCCATAATTAAAATATTCCATCAAAATTCCACCTCCTTATATTAAGGGGTTTTCGAAAATATCTCAATAAATAGGGAAGAAATATGATCTTTGATTTTTCTTGAATTTATGGGATAATCTTGTATTTCAAGAATACATATTCCATAAAATCTTTCCAAGAAAATCAAGAAAATCTTTTCTCTTTCTTCCTTTATTATTTTCGAAAATTTTGGAAAAATAAGCAACAATAATTTATTTTATTTTAAACACCTTTTTCAGTTATTGGACGTTATGTTTGGGCTACTTGAGGGGCCTTTAGGAGAATTAAGATTGGACCTTCCAATGGACTTTGAATTTTCAATATTGAGCCACAATATTATTCAAGCCCATAAATATTAATTAATCCCACTACATAATTAATATTGCACTATCCATCTTAACCCATATTACTGTTAATATGGCTCCCAGTTATTATTTCCCGTGTTTAAGATTATCTAGCCCATTAATTAATTCAAGCCACTGAAATAATTTTCCAATAGTTAATATCTTTTGTCCTTGGTCAAGGAACGATTCAACATTATTATCCATACCGGAAACAAATTCCACTTGCAAGATTTGGTATGATAAATCTTATGAACCTCCCAAGGGGGCAAATCAAACTAGCGTACTCGCACATGATTCTTCGTATTAAATCTTAGCAATCGCATGTGACAAATAATATTGCCCAAGATATAAAGTATTGATTCTCATTGATTCTCTACCCGTCATAAGTCAAAGCAATAATTACTGACCACACGCGATCCTATTTAAGGGACGAAGATTAAGAAATAACGAACCACTGAGGTCTAATTCTTCCTGGTTCAGTGCTGAAGAATTTATCCTCCTGTAGGTCTTGTTCAGTGCATCAATCATGCACTAGTGTAATCTTTTGGTCAAGACAAGCCAATCTGAGCCTTACACTTCAACCTTTCACGATGGATTGTTCATTTCCATCTAGGTCGTGAACCGCATACTTTTAGTTACAAGGGACTGTTAATTTAATCTTCTGTGATCTGGTATCACTAAATTAACTACAATGTAACGTGTACTGATTATTGAACAATTATGCAATAAATATATGTAACATTCAATGATATTTAAAGCATCAGTGATAAATAATTTATTTCAATAAATAAGACAGAAAATTCAGTTTGGTTATACAAAGTAAAAACATACTTTCCAGTATAACACCCAAAACGGTATGTTGGGATTGTTGGAGCCTGATAGAACGGGGATGCAGGACGCGGGAGGAGCTCGACCAGTGCCCGTGGTCAAGCACTATTGCTCGGTCGAGCACCCCAACTTGATTACTGCCGCCTTTCGACCAGTGCTAGCTCGGCGAAACCGCTCGACCAAGGCCCAAGGTCGGCGGTTAAAAGGCCTTGTCTTGTAATTTTAGGGTTTTGGCCCAGTCTCATATTTAAATACTTTTGACTCATTGTATTTGTTGTATCACTCATATCACACGAAAATAGTAGATCTCCTGGCTTGGTAGTGTCCCCAGACGTAGTCATTCCTGACGAACTGGGTAACCAAATTTGTGTTTCTTAATTCTTGTTTTTCATTATTTTCTCCATAATTGCTGCTTTAAATCCTAACAATTGGTATCAGAGCATCTGGTTTAAGGGATCTGGTGGGAGCAATTATGATGGCTGAAGGGAAATCGCCTTTTGAGAAGTTTGATGGAACGAATTTTGGATTCTGGAAATTGTAGATCGAGGATTACCTGTACGGTAAAGATCTTTATCAACCTTTGGGTTCAAAGCCTGAAGATATGAAGGACGATGAGTGGAAGTTGCTGGACAAGAAGGCGATGAGTGTGGTTCATCTGTCATTATCCAGGAACGTCGCCCTACATACGGTGAAAGTAAAAACCACAAAGGAGATGCTAGAGATTTTGACTGAGATGTATGAAAAACCATCTGCAACGAACAAGGTTCATCTGATGCGGAGGTTATCCAACCTGAGGATGGCAGAGGATACTGTGGTAGCCAATCATCTCAACGAGTTCAATATGATCATAGCCCAATTGAGCTCGGTTGAGATTGATTTTGATGATGAGGTTCAAGCCCTAATTTTGTTGCCTTCTTTACCAGAAAGTTGGAGTGGGACGGTAACGACTGTTAGTGCTTCAGCAGGTAAAGTGAAACTTAAATTTGATGAGGTTAGAGATTTGATCATGAGCGAAGAAATTCGCAGGAAAGAATTGGGTGTGGCCACAGGATCAGCCTTGAGTGCGGGAAATAGAGGCAGATCTGAATCCAAAGGGAAGCCAAATCGGGGTAGATCAAATTCAAGGGGCAAAGATAAGCCCAAGAATGACAAGAGTCAAGTTGAGTGTTATAATTATCATGAACTTGGTCATTATAAAAGGGAGTGCAAGGCACAAGCAAAGGCACAAGGGAATGCACCAAAGAAGAATGACAACTCAGCAAACGCCGCCACTGATGAGGGCTCAGATGCATTAATCTTGAGCGTAAGCAGTCCATTGGAATCGTGGGTGTTAGATTCTGGAGCATCGTTTCATTCGTGCAGCAGTGCTGACGTAATGGAGAAGTACACTTCCGGGAACTTTGGGAGGGTTTATCTAGCTGATGATGAGCCTCTGGAAATCAAAGGGAAGGGGAATGTTCAGATCAAGACACCAAATGGAACTGTTTTGCAGTTGTGAGACATATTCCTGGATTGAAGAGGAATTTAATTTCAGTTGGGCAGCTTGATGATGAGGGTTACAAGGTGACTTTTGGATGTAACACGTGGAAGATATCCAAAGGTGTCATGGTAGTGGCTCGAGGCAATAAGGAGGGAACGTTGTATATGACAGGAAACACCCGGGACAACATTGCTCTTGCAAGTGAAAAAGGGAATGCATATTTGTGGCATTATCGTCTTGGCCACATGAGTGAGAAAGGGATGAAAGTTATGTGTTCAAAGGGAAAACTGTCAGACCTCAAGACAGTTGACATCGGGTTATGTGAGGACTGTGTATTCGGAAAACAGAAAAGGGTGAGTTTTTCGACGGGAGACAGAACCTTGAAGAAGCAGAAGCTGGAGTTAGTCCACAGTGACTTGTGGGGTCCAGCACCAGTGACATCCCTTGGTGGAGCATCATATTACATGACTTTCATTGACGATTCTACGAGGAAGGTATGGGTTTATTTTCTGAAAAATAAGTTTGATTCCTTTAATGCTTTTAGGAAGTGGAATGCTCTTGTAGAAACTGAGACGGGTCTCAAGGTGAAGTGTTTGAGATCTGATAATGGTGGAGAGTACGAGCTCCGTGAGTTTAAAGAATTATGTGAGGCGAACGGAATTCGAATGGAGAAAACCGTGAGAGGAACCCTCAGCAGAACGGTGTGGCAAAACGTATGAATATAACCTTATGTGAACGTGCTAGAAGTATGAGATTGAAGTGTGGGCCACCAAAGATGTTTTGGGCAGAGGCAGTTAACACTGCAGCTTACTTGATAAACAGAGGACCCTCAACTCCCTTGGAAAATGGCATACCAGAGGAGGCATGGTCGGGTAAGGAGGTAAATCTGTCTTTTCTTTGAGTATTTGGGTGTGTTTCATATGTTCATGTTGATGCTACTAGTAGAAGTAAATTGAATGCTAAATCTGTTAAGTGTACGTTTATTGGATATGGCAGGGATGAATTTGACTATCGATTTTGGGATGAGGAAAATCGAAAGGTAATTCGTAGTCGAGATGTCGTATTTAATGAGTAGGTGTTGTACAAAGACAGGTTGGGGATATCCAAAGAAGGTGGTTCTGAGACTCAGGTTGTGGAGTTAGACATTTCAAACTCAGGTGGGAGCAAGGAGGTTCAAGATGATCAGGTGATTGTTGAGGAAGAACCAAGTACACCACCACCAACAATTCCACTGTGGAGATCCATGAGAGAACGGAGATCTCCTGATAGGTATTCACCTTCTCTTCATTATTTATTGTTGACTGATGGTGGTGAACCTGAATGTTATGCAGAGGCTACACATAGTGAACAGGTGAGCAAGTGGAAACTTGCGATGAATGATGAAATGAATTCGTTGATGACCAACGGAACCTGGGAAATAGTTGAGCTCCCTAAGGGCAAGAAAGTACTGCATAATAAGTGGGTTTACAGAATCAAAGAGGAGGCTGATGGAAGCAAACACTACAAGACAAGACTGGTTGTGAAGGGGTTTCAACAGAAACATGGTATTGATTATACTGATGTTTTTACTCCAGTGGTGAAGCTAACTACCATTCGGTTAGTTTTGAGTTTGGTGGCTGCAGAAAACTTGGTGTTAGAACAGATGGACGTGAAAACAACCTTTCTTCATGGTGACTTAGATGAGGACATCTACATGAAGCAACCAGAAGGATACTTGTCTAAGGGGAATAGTGAGCTTGTTTACAAATTGAAGAAGAGCTTGTATGGTTTGAAACAAACTCCATTACAGTGGTACAAGAAGTTTGATGGGTTCATGCACGAGATTGAGATCAATAGGTGTGAAGCCGACCATTGCTGTTACTTCAAGAGGTATGATGGTGGTTATATCATTTTGCTATTATATGTTGATGACATGTTGATAGCAGGCTCTAGTGCTCGCGAAGTGAGCAAGTTGAAGAAGAAGTTGTCTGAAAGGTTTTCTATGAAGGACCTTGGAGAGGCCAAGCAAATCTTAGGTATGCGAATCGATCGTGATAAGGTGGCAGGAAAGTTGTATCTTTCACAGGCTGAATACATAAAGAAGGTCTTGGAGAGATTTAGTATGGAAGATGCAAAGCCAGTTCGGGTCCCGTTGGGAAGTCAGTTCAAGCTATCCAACAAGGACTCACCTACTAGCGAAGAGGAGCGGACCTACATGCAAAACACTCCATATGCTTCAGGAATTGGCAGTTTGATGTATGCCATGGTGTGTACAAGACCAGACATTGCACAGGCGGTGGGAGTTGTTAGCCGGTTTATAGGCAATCCGGGTAAGCAACATTGGGAGGCAGTGAAGTGGATCCTTAGGTACTTGAGAGGTACTACTGAACAAGCTTTGTGCTTTGAGGGCAAAAGCGTTGAGTTGGCAGGATATGTTGATGCAGACTTGGCATCAAATGATCTCGACAAAAGGAGGAGTACTACCGGATATGTGTTCACTTTTGGTGGTACAACAATTTTTTGGGCTTCTAAGTTGCAGAAGATCGTAGCTCAGTCCACTGCAGAAGCAGAGTACGTTGCAGTTACTGAGGCTAGTAAAGAAATGGTTTGGTTGCAGAATCTTTCGTGTGAGTTGGGGAAGGAGCAAAAGGATAGTATTTTGTATAGTGACAGTCAGAGTGCTATTCACTTGGCAAAGAATCCGGCCTTTCACTCGAGGACGAAGTATATTGAGTTGAGGTATCATTACATACGTTACCTCATTGAGAACAAGATCTTACAGCTAATGAAGACCCGAGGAAGTGAGAATCCTGCTGACATGTTGACTAAGGTTGTGACCTTAGAGAAGTTGAAGTTATGCATGACTTCAACTGGCCTTGGAAACTGAGAATAAGGCCCGGCACTACTATCAGTGAGAGAGACCGTTGAAACGGAGGAGACAAGTTACAGTTGGGGTCAGTCTCCAGGTGGGAGATTGTTGGGATTGTTGGAGCCTGAGAGAACGGGGATGCAGGACGCGGGAGGCGCTCGACCAGTACCCGTGGTCGAGCACTATTGCTCGGTCGAGCACCCCCACAATGCAGCGCCCGCCAGGCACTGGACCAAGTGCTAGCTTGAGCAGAACCGCTCGACCAAGGCCCGAGGTCGAGCGGTTCCGAGGTCCTATGCGCGGATTTTAGGGTTTTGGCCCAGTCTCATATTTAAATACTTTTGACTCATTGTATTTGTTGTATCACTCATATCACACGAAAATAGTAGATCTCCTGGCTTGGTAGTGCCCCCAGACGTAGTCATTCCTGACGAACTGGGTAACCAAATTGGTGTTCCTTAATTCTTGTTTTTCATTATTTTCTCCATAATTGCTGCTTTAAATCCTAACACGGTAGTGCCGAAAGCACAAATTAAATTAACATTGCTCGGCCTCCCAACGAGATATGTTTATCATATTCCAAACCAAGAGACGATTACAGATCTTCTCTACTAGATTGAAATTACCTGAAGGGCTGCCATTAACAAGCACAGACGCCGAAGCTAAAGACACACATTCCATTATCCATCTTCTCCACTTCTTATAGAAATTCATATTTTCCATCATTTCCCCTATGAAATCCCATTCCACCGATCCCATTCCACCGAATCATAAACCTTTGCGAAGTTGACTTTAAAAATAACTCCTTTTTTGTTTTCCTCCGCTTGAGCTCGTCAATGGTTTCGTTAAGAATTACAATACCATCAGTAATCTGTATGCCACCCATGAATGCCGACTGATTTTTAGTAATAAACGGATCCAACACCTTGCTGATTCTAATTGCAAGGACTTTGTAAAGAATTTTTTATAAACATCCTATCAAACATCCGCGGAACTGCACTCCGATAGTCAATTACATCTTGGTCATTCCGATTACTCATGCTGATTGTCGTTCCTGCAAACAGAGACTAAAATAAAAGGCTAGATCTTGTATGCATCAGGTATAATTTTGAAATTTACAATTTCTTTATACTGAAATGTGCAACTTGTTTCACGAAGACAGATTGCATGTTTTCGTATATACTATAGTGTGTTTCAGTGAAAAAGTTATATATTTAAAAAATACACTATAAAAAATGCACGATACACCTAGTGCATAGTATACCCACTGAAAAAAGAGTGGGTCTCATGTGCATCCAGGTGCACTATACACTCATAGTGCATTTCAGAATCGTGCAACTTGTTATACTAAAACATGCAACTTGTTTACACTGAACCGTGCAATATTAATATAGAAAAATAGTTGCACTTTTCAGTATAAACAAATTGCATATTTTAATATAACAAGTTGTATGGTTCTAAAATACACTATGAGTACAAGATGCACGTGGATACATTCAAGACTTGGCCCCTAAAAAAGTTCAAGAAAGAGATGTTCAACTGCGTTGAAATATGGGAGAGAAAGACATGTGTTTTGAATTGAGACATTGAGTAATAAGTTCGATGGAGAATGCTTGGTTTACCCACTGGGTTGTCCACCCACCCAATAAAAATAATGTAAAATTAATTAAAAAGAAAAGAAACATTAAATACAATATTATTTTTCTCTAATCTCATTTATTATTTTGAACTAATTCTTCTTGTAATTGATGTTTATCGCGTGAGGGTGGTGGGAACTGCGAAAGGGTAAATCAATTTGGACCGGTGACTTGGTAGGAGTAAGTCATGAAAGATATTAATTTTATTTTAAAATATTTTTAATTCTCTTTAAAAAAAATTTGTTAGCTTTTTTTTTTTTTAAATATTTCATCAGCCTTTATATTACGAAAGTAATAACAAAATATTGTTTGTCCTTTATAAAAGCTAAGTTATTTTTAAATTTATTGAGTTTGTTTATTTTAAGATTTTTTAACTAATATATTTTTAATTCTATTTAATAAGCTTCCTAAATTTCAGATCGTATATAATTTATTGATTGACTTTAAAATCATATTTTCATACAATTTTATAATTTTAAGAGTTATTTATATTTTATAATTCGATAATCAAATCCAAATATAAAACTTAAATAGCAATAATAGTTTAAAAAAAAAAATCGATTGATACAATAGTGTTTATTGTTTACTATTTAGTATTGATAGTTTGAATAATAACTAGGTGACTTAGCCCACCTGACCACTGGACTCCTCATTTGAGTGAGAGACCCAGGTTCGATTCCCTCTGGGAACGAATTTGGAGCTATGGGAGTTATAAGGTGGATTGACGATTTCGTGGAGTGGTGTACTAACTACTAACAACTAACATCTAACTTTGTCTGATAAAAAAAAATAAAAAATTGATAGTTTGAATAATGAATCAAGATTCACGAGAGAGTGAAGTGAGTCAACTCTGATTCTTTTTTCTTTTTTAATATATTTAATTTCAATCTAAATAAATTTTAGATGAACATATTAGAATGTTATGATAGGATTTTTCTCATGTATGCTACCGTCTTATGAAAGTTTTTGTCTAAAATACTGACACTATCAATTCTTTTTCTTACCACATAAATTTTAATATAATATAAATAAAACTTAGATAAACATAGTAATTTGATTTTTTTTAAATTTAGAATGGTACGATGGGGTTTGTGATTTACAACTTAAGGTTCGATGGTCCGAGTACATAATTGAGACTAACAAGATAATGACAATACTAATTTTTTTATCTTGTTGGTCCCGGTGTAAATGAGTCTTACACGTGTATGGGGGGGGGAATACACGTGTTCAGTGATTTTAAAACTTTTTTCTTCGAGGTCACTTGGGTCGATAATCACGAAGATTAGGTTCGAGAAGCACAGATCGCTCCGAGTCAAAGTCTCATCGAGACAAAGTGATCCCGAAAGCCGCTTCGGATACCTCGAGATAATCCCAACTGAAATCACGAGTGTCGAGAGATCTGAGTTGCTTGGATCGGATAACTAGCTTTCATTGAATCCTCGGAAGAGAGTTCGGTTTGATAACTATCTCTGTTTCTAGCTACTTTCGATCGTCTTGAATGGTTGGCCCCTTAGATTATACTCGTTTTAAGCTTTGTTGAAAAGACCTTCCTTTATGAAATAGTGATTAGGCTGTGATTCACTTATGCAACTCAAATTGGATTGATTCCAACTGAATATCGATTGAAAAGTATGCTTTCAAAATCAAGTCAATGCAGCGATTAAGCCACAGATAAGGAAAGCAATAAAGAACACAACAGTTATAGTGGTTCAGAGACTCAAGCTCCTACATCCACTCTCTCTGACTCTTCAGAGAAATTCACTATCAACTTCTGAGCTTTCTGACTACCTCGTAGTTTACTTACTCAACTCGCCCTGAAGTTTTTTCGACTACTCCACGTAGTTTACTTACTCAACCCGACCTTGAGTTTTTTCGACTACCTCCGTAGTTTACTTACTCAAACACACACAAGGTTTCAGACTACCCCTGTAGCTTACTAACTTCTCCTCTAGAGTTTTCTGACTACTCCGCGTAGTTTACTAACTCTTTACAACTCTACTCACCAACAAACACACTCCAACTACCTTCACAAGGGTTCGGGGTTTCTAGGTTGGTTTCAACTAGGATGAGATATCCTTTACAATGAAGCACAATGCAAAGGGTTAGGATATCTCGACTAAGCTTTGGATAAATCTTATCAAGCTAGGCTTAGTAAAGTGAGCTCTCTTCAATATAGAAGCACTTGGGAAATTCAAGGTTTTTCGAGTGCTTTTAACTTTTGCAAGAATAAGTTTGAGCTCTTGAGTTGCGTATAAATTTCCGTAACCTTACAAAGTAGAGGGTCACCAAGTATTTATAGGCATACACCAAGGTCACTCTTGAAAACTATCCGTTGGAGAGATAGCCCGTGAGTTCCCTCTTATGGTGTGTGAGAAACGGCTATATTTAGGGTTTGAAACTCCCTAACATGTTTTTAGGCAATAGCCTTTCATGTAGCGGTCTTCACTTTTTGCGATCTGGAACTTTCGTACATCCGACATCTTTTTTCAAAATTGACTGTCCTTTGTCGATGTCGGTGATGGTATAGTCGATGTCGTCTTCCTCTTTTTGACTTTTTCTTGATTAAAAGGTAGACACCTTCAGCGGCTCTTTTGGTTACAAACTCGAGTTTGATATAACCTTAACAACACTTGACTTAGTTCCTTTTATGCGCATTTGAATGTCTTGGCAATATCTAACTTTCTAAGGCATCGCGTTTCTCTCGATATTGCATCCTTCGGATAGATATATTGATTGCCTCGGAACATTGGGTTCATCTCGAGCATTGATACATTCTTGAGTCTTGATAATCTGTCTTCGATATTCTTGATCTTGATTTCTCGGTCTTGATCTTGCGTCTTGAGTCTTCTGTGTCTTGAGGTCTTACGAGTCTTGAGGTCTTCGAGTCTTGATTTATCTTGGTGATATCTTGAGTCTTCATCTTTGAGTCTTGATTCTCGATTTCATCTTGAGTCTTGAGACTTGATTTCATTTGAAAACGTTTTTCTTGAAAATATCTTGAGTTCTTGAGTCTTGAACCTATCACGAACTATATCTGGCGACTATACATTTTGCGAGATAACATCCACGAATACTCTAAAAACTGAATCGACTCAATTATCAAGATCATTCTGAACATGTCATACTCAGGGGTTTTGGGATCTTAATCAAAATCATATAATCTTTTATTAAATTCATCTCCCAACAATTTCCCCCTTTTTGATGATGCCAAAACCTATCTTGTTACAAATACATAACCTATACTCAGGTTTCAGTTTATCCTATCACAAGATTGGTTGTCTCTCAACAAATTCTGAATCAGAGAATCTCTCAATACTTTCAGAGAGTTTTTCCAACACTTAAGACATTCGATAATTTCTTCAAGAATGAATCTCTTTAAGTAGTTCATTACTAAATACTTAAACAATTTTCCCATATCATCATTCAGGTTAGTTCGAGGAGACATACAATCAAAGATATCAAAATAAAAGACATGTAAATAAGATAATAAGGTATTATCTTTTGAGCATAATGAAAAATCTTCATTGATGATAAGTATACCATTACAGATTACAATGAGATTTTTATCAACAAAATCAAAAAGACAAAATTTAAAGATTACAGAATCTTCTGAGTTCTTCAGTCTTCAGTCTTCAGATTCGGCTCTTCAGTTTGCTTCATTTTCGACTTCATCATCTGGCACCTCCAGGTTGAACATTCCGAAAAATCTTTTCTTCAGATCATTCCTCTCCTTGATGATGTCCGGATTTGTTTCTCGTTAATCCCCTAACCGACCAAAGATATTTGAGCAATTTCTTGCGTAATGGCCTTCTCATTTACCAAGCCATTACCAAGTCTTGGAGGAGAATAGGAATATGGACCAGGGGCTACTATCTGTACTCCACCTTCATCCGCAAGGTTAATCCAACCTTGGAGATACTTTGGATAGAAGGTTAGAAGATATTCAATGAAAGCCGTTACGATCCGAGCCTTCCCTCTCCATTCCCACGAGAACATCGTAATTGAACCGAAGGTTCTCTTCACTTCTTCCCACATGTCGTTGAGTTTAATGGGCATCCATTTATCAACATGGGGCCACTTCAGCGCTTTTCGATGTTCCTTCCTCTTGCTCATAAACTTCACGAAGTCACTCCTTCGCTTCGCTCTTCGCGTCTATCTTCTTTTCCGATCACAGACGCTCTCGAGACCAAAGCGGCGGCTTTTTCGCTTGTTCTTTTTGGAGTGTCTTGAGCATCTCTTGTGTTGAAGACTTTCTTCCGAGGTTGAGACTCGATTCTTACGCAAGATCTTCATCATCCAGAATCAGCTTTCTCTGGATTGGCTTAGAAGCCTTCGCACGCTTGCTTACAGGTTGAACAACGCCCAAGGCTTTCCTCTGTTGGGGAATGATTCGCACAGATCTATTCGGGGTGAATATTTAAATACAAATTTAATTCATTAATTATTACTAGCATGAATTAATCCTATATTAATTCAAATAATAATTGCAACAACATATCATGCATATAAAAAGCCACGTAAAACCTACGCATGCAAAATCTACGGGTTTACGTGAACGTACCTCTCGGATGGCAGTGGCTTTGGTCGGACGGACTAACCAAAAGGACTTCCCAAGTATCCGGTGGAAGGATACTCGCGAACAATTAACAAAAGGAAAAAATAAACTTTGTTGCACCACTTATGTGGATTTGCCAATATTTTCAGCACATGGAATTGTACTTGAGAATGAACTGATCATCCCCTATTTATAGGAGAGGAGGGGCACGAAATTTTGGTGGTTTTTCAATGTGGGAAAAGACTTTTCTTGGTCACCAAGAAATCTTGAATATATCCCATATATTCTTTTTCCCATAATTAAAATATTCCACAAAAATCCACCTCCTCTATTTTATGGTATAATTTTCGAAAATTTGAGCAAGATTCCAAGATTTAGATCTTCTTGAATTTATGAGATATTCTTGTATTTCAAGAAATACATATCTTCCATAATATCTTTTCAAGAAAATCAAGAAAATCTTTCTTGCCCTCTATTTTCCAAAAATTTCGAAATCTCTCTTATGAATAACCAAGTGGGAGATTTCTTGAATTTAATGAGATAATCTTGTATTCCAAGAATACATATCTTCATTCCATAACAAAATTCAAAGAAAATCTTTTCCTCTTTTTATTCATAATTTTCGAAAAATAATGGGGAAATATAAGCAACAATATTTATTTTATTTTAATCACCTTTTTTAGGTTATTGGACTATATGTTGGGCTACTCAGGGGGCCTTTAGGAGAATTAAGATTGGACCTTCTAATGGATCTTGAATATCTAATATTGAGCCACAATATAATTCAAGCCCATAAATATTAATTAATCCCACTACATAATTAATATTGCACTATCCATCTTAACCCATATTACAGTCAATATGGCTCCCGGTCATTATTTCCCGTGTTTAAGATTATCTAGCCCATTAATTAATTCAAGCCACTGAAATAGCTTTCCATTAATTAATATCTTTTGTCCTTGGTCAAGGAACGGTTCAACATTATTATCCATCTGGGAAACAAATTCCACTTGCAAGATTTAGTATGATAAAGCTTATGAACCTCCCAAGGGGCAAATCAAGCAAGCGTGCTTGCACACACGATTCTTAAGTATTAAATCTTAGCAATCACATGTGACCAATAGTATTGCCCAAGATAAAAAGTATTGAATCTCTCTCTGATTCGCTACCCATGATAAGTCAAAGCAATAGTTACCGATCCCACGTGATCCTATTTAAGGGACGAAGGTTAAGAAACAACGATCCACTGAGGTCTAATTCTTCCTTGTTCGGATTCAAGAATTTATCCTCCTCAGAGGTCCTATTCAATAAGATCAGTCATGCACTAGTGTAATCTCTTGGTCAAGACAAACCAATCTGAGCCTTACACCTCAACCTTTCGCGATGGTTGTTCATTTCCATCTAGGTCGTGAATGGCGTACTTTATAGTTACAAGGGACTGTTAATTTAATCTTCTGTGATCGGGTATCACTAAATTAACTACAGTGTAACACGTACGAATTATTGAACAGTTATGCAGTAAATATATATAACATTCAATCATATTTAAAGCATCAGTGATAAACAATTTATTTCAGTAAATAAGTCCGGAAATTTCGTTTCGATTATACAAAGTAAAAAGCATACTTTTCCAAGATAATCCCCAACAATCTCCCACTTATACTCAAAGTCTGCTTTTAAGTATACTACAACACGTCTCGAGTAGTCCGTGACATCTAATGTCACCTACACGAACCTAATAATTTCTCCCACTTATACTCAAAGCAGTTAACGGCGGTCTTGACACCCATTCCACTCACATGTCTCTCGAATATATTCAGAGGGGACGCTTTGTGAATGGATCTCGCTAGGGTCGTCCTCGACGCTTATCTTTGCCACATCTATATCTCCTCTCTTAACGATTTCTCGTATAAGATGTCTTTCCTTTAATGTGTTTGTTTGACTCGTGGACTCTTGGTTCTCTTGAATTTGCAAGCGCCCCTAGCGAGATATTGCTAGACAAATTGAGAACACCATCCAAGTCCACTAAGAAGATCTAGAGCCCAATCGGTTCTTTCACCGCTTCACAAGCGACTACTTACCCGAGTCCCATGGTTGAGTCGGTGATGCATTTGCTTCACACTCGCCCATTTGATGGCTACACTTCCCAAATGGAAACACACTAACCGAGGCGGATAATATCGGAATCTAAATCGATTGGAAATCCGAGTCCATGTGGCCGATGGGGATTGGAGTATCTCGATCGATAAATCAACATTCTATCCCGAAGTTCTTTTCGTAAACTTCGTAATGTTTTTAATCGTCATCCAATTCGCTTTCACGAGTTACTCGATATCTTGCTACCATGCCTACGGCAAAGCATATATCCGGTCTCGTGACACAAAGAATGCATACATAAGGTTTCCGCGGTAGAAGCACAAGGAATACCTTTCATGTCATCTATCTCCTTTTCGTCTTAGGGAACATTTTCTTGGATAGATGGATTCCAAGTCTGAAAGGTACGAATCCTTTCTTGGAATCTTGCATGCTGAATTGTTTCAACACCAGTGTCTATGTATGAAACTTGCGATAACCCGACCATCCTTTTCTTGTGATCTTGATCCCAAGGATGTGTCCGGTTTTCCTTAAGTCTTTCATATCAAACTGTTTTGAAAACCATGCCCTTACGTCTGATCACACCTTCACATCGTTCCCGATGATCACAATGTGATCTACGTACAGTACTAAGAATACCAATGCAGTTCCGACACGTTTTTATACACACAACTTTCAAACTCGTTTTGATCAAAACCCATAAGACTTTATAATATGATCAAAACTTTGGTTCCAAGTTCTGGATGCCTGTTTGAGTCCGTAAATGGACCTCTTGAGCTTTTACAAACTGGGTGTTCTTGGCCTGTTTCAATGAAAACTAGGGGTTGTTGCATATGGATCTCTTTATCAAGACTTCCGTTAAGGAGTTCGTCTTGATATCCATTTGATGATTCAAAGTCGAAAATGCGCAGCAATCGATAAGAGAATACGGATGGACTTAAGCATGGCTATGGGCGAAAAAGTTTCCACATAATCGATCCCATTCTTTCTGAGTATAACCTTTCGCCATTAGTCTTGCTTCAAAAGGTTTCAACCTTCCCGTCCGATCCTCTTTTCCTCTTATATACCCACTTGCATCTAATGGGTTTGACCCCATTAAGTGGTTCGACTAGCTCCCACACTCTATTATGAAAACATAGAACCCACCCGGCTTTCATTCTTTGTTTTGCCAAGAATGCATCCATATCTTGGAGTGCCTCGTTATATGTCCATGGGAGTCGATTAGGGAATCAAGTCCGAGGACTCTCCTATTCCCATGAATCTCTTGGCTGTCAAACAACCCTCCCACTATAACGAGGCTCGGCCAGAAAAACGTATCACTTGGTATATCATCTCTATGATCAGACCGAGGTTTGCCCTCTAAGCTCATTTAAGGTAATCTCACTTCTGGGTTTTCTTTGGTTCTATAGTTTTCTTCCAAAATCTAAAGTGGGTGCGGATGTCCACCTTTTGATCTTCGGAACTATAGAACATTCACCCTTTTGTTCCCTCGGGATATCCTACAAAAAACAAATTTTAATTACGATCGAGGATCCATTTACCCGTTTCCTTGTCCAACACGTAGGCGGACACCCCAAAATTCTCATGTGTCTCTTACTAGACTTGCGGGTCCACAATTCTTTGGGGTTCTGGGAACTGATTTGGATAGCACCAAGTTCAGAATGTAAGTCGCTGTTTTCCAAGGTATGACCCCAGAACGACTCGGGAAGATCCGTATAACTCATCATTGATCTAACCATTTCCAAAAGAATTATGTTGCTTCGCTCTGCAATCCCCGTTTTTGTTGAGGGGTTCCGGGTGCAGTGAGCTGGGATACAATCCCTTCATCAGATAAGTAGTTCAAAAACTCATCGCTGAGGTATTCGCTTCCACGATCAGATCGTAGAGACTTGATACGTTTTTCCATATGATTCTCTGCTTGAGCCTTAAATTCTTTAGAATTTCTCAAAGGTCTCAGATTCATGCTTCATAAGGAAAATGTACCTTGAGTAATCATCAATAAAATTACTCATAACCTCCTCTAGCTTTGGTTGACATTGAACTACGTACATCTATGTGAACGATCTCTAACACTTCTTTAGCCCCATTCCCCTTGGCTCCAAATGCCATCTTGGTCATATTACCCTCCAAACATGATTCACAGGTTGGATCCGATTCAATCTTGGAGACGCTCCAGTGAACCATCTTTCACCAACCTTTGGATCCTCTTTGGATTTATATGACCTAATCTTAGATGCCAAAGAAGTGTCTCATTCACGTCTGATGAACGTTTTCTTTTCTCGGAAACAGTTGATGTGTTATAGGATACGTTTCGTGAGTGGTGTGCACAGTTAATTGTATAGAGATTTTCCATCAATGTCCCTTAACAGATACACTCATCATTTCAAAAATGATGTCATTCTTATTAGAAGAAACTTAGTGTCCTTTAATCGAATTTTAGAAACTGAAAGTGAATTCTTTCTAAAACTGGGAACATAAAGATAATCTCAAAAAAAACTTTATCTTCAAAAGATAGGCGCACTTCTCCCCATTGCTTTTAATCGCTACTCATGTAGCATTGCAATGTCCGCTACTTTGCGTAGTATTGCAATAATCGTTACTACCGTAGCATTGCAATATCGCCACTTACGTAGCATTGCAATGTCTTCTACTTTAAATAACGTTGTCCGATTGTGATGAGGATCTCACTCCCACTAAGTTGCCGGATCATTTAGAACCCGTGAAGCCAACATGATTAGTGGATCTCGTATCAACCACCCACGAATGAGAAGTATACGCCTCTAAACAAGTTTCAACAACTAGTGTGTGAGAATTACCTTTCTTTCCGTCCCTTTTGGGGTTGGAACAGCAAGACCTCCATTGTCCTCTCTCACCGCAGCCTTAAGCACTTCCTCTTTGGATTTTCCTTGACACAACAAGCATTCTCATCTTACCATTGCCCTTGGCAACAGATTGAGTTTTATTGCTTATGGCCTTTGGTCCTCTTCTTTATCTTGCCTACCCTTGGCCTAGAAAATGAAGGCGGACCACTTGTAAAATCAAATCTTGAGTTTGGTGCCTTATCATCATTTTTCGCCGAGTCCAAAAGTTTGCAACAAATTACAATAGCGAGGCCAAAATGCTCAAAAACCTTTTCAAAAGAGAATGAAGTACCAAATTCATCCGAGTCTCCGGATCATAATGCACTCGAGAATCTCAAGTTTGTTCAGATGAGCCATCTATTTTGAGGACGTAATCCCTTACGGGTTTTTCCTCCACCATTTTCAATGACGACATCTCTCTCAAGAAGGTGATCCGACGAGTCCCGCATGTTTTGACTCGTCGTCGGTTGGCTCACCCGATTTTTGTGTGTCAAAATCCACTTGTGCTTTTTGTGCGTTAGGACAATTATAATTTTCCAATCAATATAGTTTCCATACATATTGTATTGACTTTTAAGTATATAATAACAATGGATTAAAAGGTAACGACATCTTTGAATCGAAATAAACAACTATATGCAATAGCACAAGTATATCACAAGGTTCGATCACATTTCATCATATTTTAAAATCTCAAAAAAAAAAAATATGAACATGCATCAGCCAACATCTCAAAACAGTTTAAATAAGCCACGTGGGGGGGGTCATTATTTAAACACATTCAAGCAGGTTACAAACAAGAACGATTTACAAACCTTTAATATCCAGATTAATAGTTGGCTCCCACTTGACCAATATAAAATTGACAGGACTTGGGAAGTATATGCATATCAATTTTATACCTAAGTAATAACCATGATTAAAATGAGGATTACTATTTCGCTTTGATCGAGCCTCGTGGGGAGGGTCATCGCCGCCACTAGTAATAACCCACAATCATCCGTTTGGAATTCATTCATGTGAAACCTATCTTTTTGACCGTCCCCGTGGGGGAATTTCTCCAAAAGAATTCACAAATAAATAAATCATGGAGGTCAAAATTAATTCAATTTTATTATCCGGAATAAAATTGTCAATTAATTATTTAAAACATACTTAGTAATTTTGGAGTTGAGATTTTTCAATTTGGCAACCCTCATGCAAACACATTTAAACAAATTAAATAAAGCATAAGATAGCACAAAAAAATCAAGCATAACAGGAAAAATAAACATATTGGGCACAAATTATCCAATTGTCATGGTTTGATTTTTCTTGGCTTGATCTTGAAGAAACACGTCTCGAATTTCTCCCACTCGTTCGTCTCGAAAAAAATACTTCGTCTCGAACCGCCACGCCAAGCATTTCGCAGCGGGATGCACGCCCAAGATCCGGCCGCCGCTTGGCCTAAGACAGCCTAGGCAGCCTCGGCACCGCCTGGCAGGCCACGCCCGCCAGCGCCTCGGCACGCCTCGGCAGGAGTCGGCAGGGGTCGGCAGTCCTCGGCAGGCGACGCGCGCGTCCGCGCGCATCCGCGCGTGCGCGCTCGCCCGCCTCCGCCTCGCCCGCGACATCGACCTCGCCCGCGTCTCCGCCCGCGTCTCCGCGCGCGCCCCGTGCGCGCGCCCGCGGCGTCCGCCCGGCCTGGAGCACGCACCGCCCGTGCGCTGGCCTGCATCCGCGCGCTCGGCCCGCCTGGCCCGGCCTCGCCCTGCGCCCATGCGTGCCAGCGCGCGCCCGCGCCGCCACGCACGCCTGGTTCTGGATTTCGTCCTTTAATTCTTCATCTCTTCGTTCTCGATCCGGTTACAATTTATTTACAAAAATAAATAAACCTAGATCTAGACTAGTCTATTACATTGATCAAATCAAACAAATCCTAGTCTACTCGTGGATTTTCTCACGAGGCAAAACAAATCTGAACGAATCGAATTAAAAAACCACAGTTTATATGCATGCAAAATAAAACATTAAAATCCATGACAATTGGATACCTGCAAAACAGATCTAACAGTTCTACTATCCAATTTCAAATTTAATGTCCGTGAATTAAATTACAATTTAAAAAATTCAGAGCCCGAAACAGTGGCTCTGATACCAGTTGTTGGGGAATGATTCGCACAGATCTATTCGGGGTGAATATTTAAATACAAATTTAATTCATTAATTATTACTAGCATGAATTAATCCTATATTAATTCAAATAATAATTGCAACAACATATCATGCATATAAAAAGCCACGTAAAACCTACGCATGCGGAATCTACGGGTTTACGTGAACGTACCTCTCGGGATGGCAGTGGCTTTGGTCGGACGGACTAACCAAAAGGACTTCCCAAGTATTCCCTTAGCCCTTGCTCGACAATCCGGTGGAAGGATACTCGCGAACAATTAACAAAAGGAAAAAATAAACTTTGTTGCACCACTTATGTGGATTTGCTAATATTTCCAGCACATGGAATTGTACTTGGGAATGAACTAATCATCCCCTATTTATAGGAGAGGAGGGGCACGAAATTTTGGTGGTTTTTCAATGTGGGAAAAGACTTTTCTTGGTCACCAAGAAATCTTGAATATATCCCATATATTCTTTTTCCCATAATTAAAATATTCCACAAAAATCCACCTCCTCTATTTTATGGTATAATTTTCAAAAATTTGAGCAAGATTCCAAGATTTAGATCTTCTTGAATTTATGAGATATTCTTGTATTTCAAGAAATACATATCTTCCATAATATCTTTTCAAGAAAATCAAGAAAATCTTTCTTGCCCTCTATTTTCCAAAAATTTCGAAATCTCTCTTATGAATAACCAAGTGGGAGATTTCTTGAATTTAATGAGATAATCTTGTATTCCAAGAATACATATCTTCATTCCATAACAAAATTCAAAGAAAATCTTTCTCCCTCTTTTATTCATAATTTTCAAAAATAATGGGGAAATATAAGCAACAATATTTATTTTATTTTAATCACCTTTTTCAGTTATTGGACTATATGTTGGGCTACTCAGGGGGCCTTTAGGAGAATTAAGATTGGACCTTCTAATGGATCTTGAATATCTAATATTGAGCCACAATATAATTCAAGCCCATAAATATTAATTAATCCCACTACATAATTAATATTGCACTATCCATCTTAACCCATATTACAGTCAATATGGCTCCCGGTCATTATTTCCCGTGTTTAAGATTATCTAGCCCATTAATTAATTCAAGCCACTGAAATAGCTTTCCATTAATTAATATCTTTTGTCCTTGGTCAAGGAACGGTTCAACATTATTATCCATACCGGAAACAAATTCCACTTGCAAGATTTAGTATGATAAAGCTTATGAACCTCCCAAGAGGGCAAATCAAGCAAGCGTGCATTTTGCACACACGATTCTTCAGATTAAATCTTAGCAATCACATGTGACCAATAATATTGCCCAAGATAAAAAGTATTGAATCTCTCTCTGATTCGCTACCCATGATAAGTCAAAGCAATAGTTACCGATCCCACGTGATCCTATTTAAGGGACGAAGGTTAAGAAACAACGATCCACTGAGGTCTAATTCTTCCTTGTTCGGATTCAAGAATTTATCCTCCCAGAGGTCCTATTCAAAAGATCGGTCATGCACTAGTGTAATCTCTTGGTCAAGACAAACCAATCGAGCCTTACACCTCAACCTTTCGCGATGGTTGTTCATTTCCATCTAGGTCGTGAATGGCGTACTTATAGTTACAAAGGATTGTTAATTTAATCTTACGTGATCGGGTATCACTAAATTAACTAAATGTAACACGCATTTAATTATTGAACATTATGCAAAGAAATATATATAACATTCAATCATATTTAAAGCATCGGTGATAAACAATTTATTTGATAAATAAGTGCGAAATTGGCCGATTATACAAAGTAAAAAGCATACTTTTCAAAGATAATCCCCAACATCTTCCTCTTCAACGAGGTCTTCACCTTAGTTTTCCCCTCTCTTGCAACCTCAAGCAATTTGGAAGAAGTCTTCGAGAGAGCTCTCCACTTGAGTGTCCATTTGTGTAGCTTCAATCTTTTTAAGGCTTTGGCTAGATTGTACTCTTTGCCTTCTTCTCCACGTGATGAACTCTTTTCCCCTCCCCGTAATTTGGAAGAAGTCCGGAGCGGTCTTGCTCTTTGCTCATCTTCCATTCTCATCTTCCATTCTCCGATGTGGTTCTTAGCCACAGAAAGTTCTTCAGATATGTGGGCAAACTGGCCAGAGAGTGCATCTTTAAGCATCTCTGTCATCTTGGTCATGAGCACTGAGCTCATTTCCTCAACAGCAGATCTGATCAGCACCTCATTTTTCTCTGCTAGTTTCACCTCTAGAAATTGAACGATTCTCGGTGCTTCGTTTCATTTCAAAGACTTAACTTTCTGCGTTGACTCCCTCCACCTTTTCATTTAGCTTTTCTTCCATGGAGGTCATCTAAGTGGTCAGAGTGTTTTGTATCTGCACCAGTTCTGAAGAATGGCTAAGTCCTTCCATTTTCTGAGCTTGATTGGCCAACGTTTCTTCTATCTGAGCAATTTTGATCGCCATTGGCTCAATCTTCTCAAGTTTCTCCATTATGGGAGTGAGATCAATCTCAGGAACCTTCTGCACCTTCGTCTTTGTATGATCATCCTGAGCTTCACTTCATCCTGAGCTCCAGTCTCCAATTGAGCCTCAGTCTGTTTATCAGACAATTCATAATTAAAGATAGTACTTTCAGTAACTTTGGCATAATTGTTAATAGTGCCAAAAGGTACCTGAAGAGTGCTAACCGATCGAGGTTGATCAACAATGAAGTCTCTTTTTTTTCCATTTGAGACCGATCCTCAAGATCTCCCTGTTGGTCCCCATCTCCATCTTTGGATTTGTCTCATTGCTCGGGGCACCAACTTGATTGTTTTTCTTCTCGGCTAGCTTCCCTCGAACGACTCATCAAAATTGGAATTTTTCATCGAAGCTTTGTCTTCGAACCCCGAGAAGTCGGTCGGAAAGCATCTCCTCATTCCACGGTCTTCCCCTCACGAATGCAACAATATCAAGCATCTCGGGAAAGAGTCGATTGAGGCTATATCTTTGTCGTCCTTAATCAAGAAAACATCTTGCGAGATCGAGGGTATGAAATTTGAGCTCGAGGGAGTTGATCGAGGATGAACCGTTTCCCTTGCTCCTCCATTCGCCTTCTTGACCTCGCCCTTCTTCCATCTCGGGCTCTGTTTTGATGAGAAGCTTACGCTAAGGGATCAAGCATTAGATCACTCTGGAGCTCATCAAGAATATTTTGCTCTCGAGCCTCGGTAGTGTCTGAAGTTTGTGCATTCAGGGTCCTCGGTTTGCATCGAGTGGGTTACGAGGCTTTGGTGGCATATCCTCGGTTTAGTGCGAGTTGGCTCGTCGATCCGAGCACGCACATCTTGGATCGACTCGAAATTTGGCTCTTCTATCTGAGCACATCCGAGGTAGGCATCTCGAGGTCTGAGCTCCTTTAAAATTTTCGAGAAATTTTATCCGAACCGAGTGATGTCTCGAGCACCTCGGAGAAGACATGCTCCTCGATCGATCTGTGGTCCTAGAGATAACCCGAGCCAACACTTGTAATGGCGAACTCGAGCGGTTTTTGCCCTCGGGTTGTATCTCCTCAGAATCATTTGCTACCTTCTTTCGGTGAGAACCACCAATCTTTTTGCGCTTTTGGAGCAAGATCCTTCCGCTTCAACAGTTTTGCTCCTTGCTCCATTTTTGCCTCCAATGAGAACCTTCCCCTTGGTTTGTTGGGTCTCTTTTCTCGGAAATGTACCCATGAAGGTGATTCTACCTTCTTTTCTCTTTTCCCTCGAATGGCTTTCGCTTCTTCACAAAGAAATGGGCTTGAAGAGAATTTTGGTTTTAGGGAATGGGGTTGAATTGGCGAAGATATCCTCCTCCTCTCTCGCACATCTCCTAAATATAAGCAATTTTGGTGGCATGGTGGATCTTGCCTTTCATCGTGATTGTCCCATTGACCCTTTTTATGACCTTGGCTTGCTCCGTCACCATCTGAATTAAGAATTTCAGCCAGTTGAAGTCAGTGGTAGGAGATGCCTCGATCGCCGCCATCAATCCGAGCCGGGTACTAATCGCTCAAAACTCCCCAAGAAGACTCATGATGCACTTGCTCACAATATCCATCAGCACACGATATTGTGGCTTTAGATGCCTCTTATGCAATGTCGCCTCAAATTTAATAGGATTCTCAGCAATCCTATCTAGGTACTCCTGCTCTCTACCCGACATATACATCGCAGATCCTCTCCTCTATCACAGAGCTCAAAGACATCATTGATTTTTCGAATTATGCACAAATCCCTCTCAAAATCGACGTATTTTGACGAATGCTCTAAATGTGATGTGGTAATCGAAGAATGCATACCATTTTCTTCATCTATTCTCAAATTACAGATGAATTCGATTACTTCTTTTGCGAACTCTGGTCGGGTGGCCGGCGACTAGATGGGTGATTTTAGCCAGTCGAATCATATGCAGAGCCTCCTCTTCTGGCTTTGAGTTGGTTGTGCTTTCAAGTGAGACAACGAACTCGTACCACGGCTTGTTGGTTATGGCTAATTTCTCGAACAAGGTTGGGGCCATTTTAGAGATTGATATAAGAATTTGAAGATTTAGGGTTTGGAGATTTCTGGGCAAAAGGATTTTTAATTGCAGAGGATTTGGGAACGAAGGGTTTGATGAAATTTTGGCTTGAATGGCTTAAAGGGGTATATATAGCTTCGAGATCGTGGAGAATCGTGTTGGTTAGGTGAAAAGCAGCGGTTGAGATTAATCTCCGATTAATCGGTATATCTGAACCAAACGATCTCTAAAAAAGTAAGCCGCCAAAATATCCTCATTGGTCAATAATGTGGCGAGCATTAAGTGACTGTTGACCTTCTTCGGAATTTAAAATGATCCCGCCCAAAAACATTCCTCAGGTGTTTTATATTTATTGCGAATGATTATTGAGTTTTACTTGAGTAATAAATGAGTCGCATGAGTCTTTACTTCTTCAGACTAATTTCCCTCTATCAGTCTTACTGAGTACTGTCCTTGATAAAATGTCAAGATAATAATCGAGTCTTGAATGGGTTCAAGATGCTCTTTCGAAATCTTGACCTTCAAGAATCTGAGTTTCACGAGACTCGATCAAAGTATTTCCATTTTATCACGAGTTTCTCGAGAATTTCGAGAAAGCTTCATGCATCCGAAAATCTTCAATTTTTGATTTACTCTATACACTGGTTCTAACATCCCTAATTCAATCGAAAGTTCACGAAATCTTGATTGACCAAAGGTTTAGTCAAGATATCAGCTCTTCTTTGCCTATCAAGATGAATTTTCTCCATCCTTATGTCCTTTTTCTCGACATGATCTCGATGAAGTGATGTCCGATATCCACATGCTTGCATCGGTGTGCAATCGGGATTTTGTGAAATAGCAATGGCACTATTGTTGTCACAAAATATTGGTACTTCATTGGCTTCAACTTTATAATCCCTTAATTGTTATGCGAGGCAAAGAATCGAAAGCACAATGACTTCCCGCGACCATGTATCAAACCCGATAATCTTGGTTGCTCTTCGAGGGTCATTTCTTTGAAAACAAAGATATCGACTTGCTTCCTAGAAATTGACAAGTTCCTGTTGTGGACTTCCTGTCAATTCTACAACCTCCGTAGTCAGCATCTGAGTAACCAGTTAATTCAAGGTTATCATCAGCTGGATACCATAATCCTCTATTCACTGTGCCCTTAAGATATCTTAGTATCTTTTTGGCGACCTCCATGTGACTAGTCTTAGGATTAGCTTGGTATCTTGCACATATCCCAACAAAGAAATGTTATATCCGCCTACTTGCTGTGAGATAGAGCAATGATCCAATGATTCCTCTATAATCAGTATGATTCACTGATTTGCCTTCTGAATCAGGATCCATCTTGTAGTTAGTAAGAAACTGAGAAAGAGTATCATACCATGCTCTGGGTGCTTGCTTGAGACCATACAAAGCTTTTCTGAGCCTGTAAACTTGGTCATTCTGTTTGAAGCCGGAGGTTGTTCTACATAAACCTCTTTCTTTAAGCACACCGTTCGAAATGCACTTTTCACATCCATCGATAGATCTGTGAACTTCATGTGGGCAAAGCATATGCAAGAAACAATCTGATGGCTTCTAGTCTTGCAACAGGTGCAAAGGTTTCATCATAATCCAAGCCTTCTTCTTGGGAATAACCTTGTGCAACTAGCCTTGCCTTGTTTCTTACAATGTTGTTGTTTTCATCTATTTTGTTTTTGAAAACCCACTTGGTTCCAATGACATTGTGCCTTTCAGGTCTATCTACCAACTCCCATACTTCATTCCTTGAGAATTGATTCAGCTCATCTTGCATAGCAGTAATCCAATAAGAATCTTGTAGAGCTTCACCAATCTCGGCGGGTTCTTTCTCCGAAAGGAAGCGAAGCAGAATAGTGCACTCTCACCATGGAACCTTCTTGTCTTAACACCTTGGTTAGATCACCCACAATCGACTTGTAGGATGACTATCTAACCATTTCCTTCTTGATGTTCCCCCCTTCAATAATATCCTCAACATTTGAGATGTTAGGTTCGATTAAATCAAACAAACTCGGGGAACAACAGAGAAAGGAGAAAGGAATCATCTTCCTCGGGAAATTCTATTGAGAACATTGTCGAGACATTTGTTCCCCTTTGGTTGATAGATTCGAGAATTTGCCTCATTTGTGACCACATCTTCATTGGCATCACATACCGAAGTCCGAATCGGTGTGTCATTTAGATTGGTCACCTTTGGAGTGTTGGTTTTCCGAGGCTCACCATCCCGAGTTCCATTTCGAACTTCCTTATTCGAGTCCGAGTCACCCAATCATAGAATGTGACCGACTTCTTCTTTTTCGTGTTAAATGGATGATTTATCTTTTACATTTCAGCTTAATCTGGTGATCCTCTTAGTTAGTTCATCAAGATCATGTTCTGTTTCTTCCGAACACAAATAGATTCATCAAAAACAACATGAGGTGTTTCCTCCACAATAAGAGTCCTACGGTTTAAACTCGAAAGCTTTCTTGACTTGAGAATATCCTAAGAATATTCCTTCATCGCCTTTTACTATCAAAAGTTTTCAACCGATCTTTACCATTATTGTGTATGAAACACTTGCAACCAAACACACGAAAAGAAAGAAACAAGAGGCTTCCTTTCATTCCAAAGCTCATAGGGTGTTTTTGCCTTAACTCTTGGTCAAGATGGATCTGTTTCGAGAGTAGCATGCGGTGTTGATGACTTCAAACCCAAAATCTTTTAGGAATATAAACCTTCATTTATCATAGTCCTTGCAGCTTCTTTCAGAGTCCTGTTCCTCCTTTCAGCAACACCATTCTGTTGAGGGGTCCTTGCAGCTGATGCACAATAATCACATATGATATGATTTATGAATTCAGTTCCTTTGTCAGATCTGATTTTGACCACACTCAGATTTTTCTCAATACTGAGCCTTTTCAGTAACTCTGGCAGCTTTATCTGAGTCTCTTTCTTACTGAGTAAGAATATGACCCAAGTATATCTCGAGTAGTCATCAACTACTACCAATGTGTATTTCCTGCCATTAGTGCTTACAGGTGTTATAGGACCAAAAAGATCCATATGTAGTAACTGAAGTATTCTTTCAGTAGAAACCTCAACTTTACTTTTAAATGATGCTCTTATCTGTTTTCCTTTCTGGCACGCATCACAAATATGTTCCTTACTGAACACTTCGTTAGGCAACCCTCTCACAAGAGCTAATCTTGCAAGCTTGTTCAGGGTTTTGAAATTTAGGTGATTCATTCTTTTATGCCATAACCAACTGGTATCTGTGGAACTTTTAGTAACTAAACATGTATCTTTAGGAGAAGAACTCCAATCAGCAAGATACACATTCCCTTTTCTTGTACCAGTCAGTAAAACTTTCTGTGATGTATCATTTTTTACAAAACATAAGTTTTTAGAGAACTCAACATTGAAACCCTTATCACAGAATTGGCTAATTGAAAGCAAATTATGCTTCAATCCAGATACATATGAAACACCATGGATATGAACTGAGTCGATTTCCAAAGTTCCATATCCTTCAGTCTGTCCCTTGGAATTATCTCCAAAAGTGATCTGTGGGCCTCTTTGTTCAACATAGTCACTGAGTGTCTTCTTGTATCCTGTCATATGTCTTGAACATCCACTGTCAAGATACCAAATGTCAGGAGCTTTTTCATCTCTGCTCATCAGTGTCATGTGATCATTAGTCAGTTTAGTGCCCTTGTTTTCCTCCTGAAAAACAGATCAATTCTTAGGTACCCAATTTGTGTAGGGTCCGACAAGGTTAGATGTACCTTTCGGAATCCAAATCTGCCTGACAACTCTAATCACTTTAGAGTGGCTAATTTGTCTTCCATAAACATCAACATACACATCTACTACTCTGGGTGCCTTAGCGCTTTTACGTGTATGTGTGCTAGCTTTAGCATGAACATGGGCTTTTGAATTCTTCTTTGGTTCGGGCCTTTTGTTGGATGCTTTGGGCTTTTTGCAAATTTGGTCTAAATTTTTGTTGACTCGGGTTGAGATAACCTTTACCTTTAGGCAAGTGAGGTTCGGGTTATGCATCTTGAAATCTGGGTCTTTTCAATTGTCTTCGAGGACTTGGTCTCTTGATTTGAGAATGTCTCTTTGAGTGTTTTTCATCATCGAGGATTCCTCCGATGGTTGATGTGGAGCCTTTCAGATTTGCATTCTTAGCCTTTGAGGCTTTTGAAGTACTTGCTCGAAACTTTCAATCGATCTTTCGGGTTTTCTAGCCTTCACCGAGGTTTGGGCTTTCTAACCCGATCATTCAGTTTTTTTGAAACCATAGGTCCTTTTCCTTGTCTACAACCTTGGGCATTACTTGACTTGAAGTGTAGGTGCCATTTGGTTTTACAAAGATAGTCTTCTTGCTACATGATCAAAGATTTAGATGACCTTGTGAGGTTCCCCGGAGTGTATCCCAATCCGGTTTTTATAGTGGCGCAGATCTCTGGTAACTCAATTTCATCTATCACATTAGATGCTTTATTCAATAGAGTTAACTTCTTCTTCGCACTATCCTCCTCAGATTCAGAGAGTTTTATGCTTCTCAGAGAGGTCATTGAACTTCGATTACGATTAGTGAATCTCTTGATGGATTTCTCTAGCTTTTCGATTAGGGACATGATCAACTTCTCTTTTTCTCGAGAGTTGTACTTCGTAACATCCAGATTCATCAAGAGCTCCCATTAATTGAGAAGTGATCTCGTTTTGCTAGAGTCTTTCCATTTTAGATTTTCAGCATTCGATTTCCTTATTCTCGCTCTTGAGTTTTATTTAGCGATCCTTGCAAAAAAAGATAGTCCTTCATCGATTCTCGAAAAGAATCCATCAGTCAAAATGATTATTTTTCGGTGGAACTTGAAAACTCTTGTGCTAGTGTAGGAGCAACAATGATGCGAAGAGTTTACCTCCTTAATGGCCATCGACGGTGTCATCACTTTCACCGTTCGAGAATATCTCATCTGAAGAGCTAGATCCCTCCTCGAGTGTTCTTCTTCTACGCAACCATGGACTTTTTGCTTGAGAACTTCTAGTCTCTTTTTAGCTTGTCTTTCTCTTCTCTCCTTAGCACTCAACTCGGACAATCATCTTTGGAAGTGACCTTTCTTCCGCAATTATAGCAGATCTGTTGGCATCATCATCTCGATCATTTTCTTCTTTGGACTTGGAGTCCTTCTTTTCGGATGAAGATCCTTGACTTTCAGTCCTTCTTCTTCTCGGTTGATCCGTCCTCGGTTTTTCTTCTGGTACTGTGGTTCTGTAATAGCTTTTGTATTTTCCAAATCTACTATTAAGTCTGTCAAACCTCCTTGCCATCGATTGCTAGCTTTTCCTCAAGCTCATCGATGTTTGGCATGGGGGGTTCTCGACTCTCTAGTTTTATTGAGTTTTATCTTTGGCTTTTAAAGCCACATTCTTACTCGATGAAGAATCATCTTTCTTTGTCGACCTTTTTGGATTTCTTATCAATTACAAATTCATAGGCTTTCAAATTTCGAGAAGACTTGTTGGTATGGCATTGAACTAATGTTCTTGGTGTTTTCAATCACCACTACATGAATATCCCATTTCTTAGATGGACCTCTAAGAATTTTCAATGCCACTTCTCTTTGTGGATATTTCTTTCCAAGTGCGTTTAGATCATTCATGATCTTTAGTGAATCGACTTCCAATGTGTCTATTGATTCACCATCATCCATTTCAAAACCGGCCAAACTTTCCAATTGCCACCGAAAGTTTATTTTCTTTTTATATGATCGTGCCTTGGCACATAAAAAGCCTAGTGTATCCCATATCTCTTTAGCAAAGATTACGGTGAGAGATCATTCCCATCACACCATCATCAATTGATCTTTGTATAGTGTGTCTTTTGCAATGTAGTCTAGATTGACTAACTTTCTCTCCTCAGAGTTAGTTGGTCATCGACTTAAAAAATTCTCGCTCTAGGATCAATTATCTCCTCTTCTCGTAATGCAGGATTCACCACAAAGAAATTTGAATGGTCCTTGAGAAACCACTTTCCACATACGCTCATGTTTGGAATCTGAGATGAGCTCGCGATTCTCGATCTCCATAGATCATAGTTCTCATCGAGAACATGGGAAGTTTTTTAGAAGACATTGTTCTGATCTTTTGAAAAGAAAAAGATTTCAGCAAATAAGATCAGTTCAGATAGACCACAAGTATTTTGAAAATAAAACTTTGGTCAACACAAAGAGGGTCAAGTTGAACCACCGCTCCGATACCACTTGTTGGTCGGTGTAAACGAGTCTTACACGTGTATGGGGGAATACACGTGTTGATGATTTTAAAACTTTTTTCTTCGAGGTCGACTTGGGTCGATAATCCTCGAAGATTAGGTTTCGAGAAGCACAGACGCTCGAGTCAAAGTCTCATCGAGGCAGTGATCCCGAAATGCTTTCAGATACCTCGAGATAATCCCAACCGAATCTCGAGTGTCAGAGATCCCGAGTTGCTTGGATCGGATAACTAGCTTATGAATCCTCGGAAGAGAGTTGGTTTGATAACTATCTGTTCTAGCTACTCGATCGTATGCGGAATGGTTGGCCCTTAGATTATACTCATTTTAAGCTTTCTTTGAAAAAGACCTTCCCTTTATGAAATAGTGATTAGGCTGTGATTCAATTATGCAACCCGATTGATTGATTCCAATGAATATCGATGAAAAGTATGCTTTCAAAATCAAGTCAATGCAAAACGAGTTAAGCACGGATAAGGAAAGCAATAAAGAAACAAGAGATTATAGTGGTTCGGAGACTCAAGCTCCTACATCCACTCTCCGACTCTTGAGAGAAATTCACTATCAACTTCTGAGCTTTCTGACTACCTCGTAGTTTACTTACTCAACTCGGCCCTGAGTTTTCTGACTACTCCACGTAGTTTACTTACTCAACCCGACCTTGAGTTTTCTGACTACCTCCGTAGTTTACTTACTCAAACACACACAAGGTTTCAGACTACCCCTGTAGCTTACTAACTTCTCCTCTAGAGTTTTCTGACTACTCCGCGTAGTTTACTAACTCTTTACAACTCTACTCACCAACAAACACACTCCAACTACCTTCACAAGGGTTCGGGGTTTCTAGGTTGGTTTCCAACTAGGATGAGATATCCTTTACAATGAAGCACAATGCAAAGGGTTAGGATATCTCGACTAAGCTTTGGATAAATCTTATCAACCTAGGCTTAGTAAAGTGAGCTCTCTTCAATATAGAAGCACTTGGGAAATTCAAGGTTTTTCGAGTGCTTTAACTTTTGCAAGAATAAGTTTGAGCTCTTGAGTTGCGTATAAATTTCCCGTAACCTTACAAAGTAGAGGGTCACCAGTATTTATAGGCATACACCAAGGTCACTCTTGAAAACTATCCGTTGGAGAGATAGCTTCGTGAGTTCCCTCTTATGGTGTGTGAGAAACGACTATATTTAGGGTTTGAAACTCCCTAACATGTTTTAGGCAATAGCCTTTCATGTAGCCGGTCTTCACTTTTTGCGATCTGGAACTTTTAGTACATCCGACATCTTTTTTTTGACTCGTCTCACATCCTTTGTCGATCATGATGGTATGATGTCGTCTTCCTCTTTTTGACTTTTGTCTTGATTAAAGGTAGACACCTTCTTCAGCGGCTCTTTTTGGTTACAAACTCGAGTTTGATATAACCTTAACAACACTTCTCGACTTAGTTCCTTTTATGCGCATTTGAATGTCTTGGCAATATCTAACTTTCTAAGGCATCGCGTTTCTCTCGATATTGCATCCTTGAGATAGATATATTCAAATTGCCTCGGAACATTCGGGTTCATCTTGAGCATCGAGACATTCTCGAGTCTTGATAATTCTGCGGCTTTCGATATTCTTGATCTTGATTTCTCGATCTTGATCTTGCGTCTTGAGTCTCTCGAGTCTTGTGGTCTTCGAGTCTTGTGGTCTTCGAGTCTTCGTGGTCTTCGAGTCTTGATTTATCTTGACCGATATCTTTGAGTCTTCATCTTGAGTCTTGAGTTCTCGATTTCATCTTGAGTCTTCAGAGACTTGATTTCATATCAAACTTCCGGTTTCTTGAAACATCTTGAGTTCTTGAGTCTTGAAACCTATCCTGAACTATATCTGCGACTATACATTTTGCAGATAACATCCTGAATACTCTAAAACTGAATCCTGACTCAATTATCAAGATCATTCTGAACATGTCATACTCAGAGGTTTTGGGATCTTAATCAAAATCATATAATCTTTTATTAAATTCATCTCCCAACAATCTAGTTATAATATAAATAAATTTTGGATAATCATATTAATTTAAAAAAATATTATTTTAGAGTGGTAGGATAAAGTTTGTAGTTTATAATTTAGGATTCAATGGTTGGTTCAGTGAATCAAAATTCATAAGATACTGACACTACTAATTCTTTTCTATATTTGTATAAGTCATTATAAAATGAAACTTAGATAAACGTAGTAATTTATAGAATTTTAATTTAATTTAGATATGACAAGGTTCGTGATTTACGTTCCAAGATAAATCTTTGGGTAAACTAGTGAACTGAGACCCACAAGATAGTGACACCACATTGTTTTTGTTGCATTGTCTCTAGCTATAATATAAATAAAACTAAAACTAAGTAGTTTTTTAAAAATAATTGAATAAATTTTTAACTTAAAGTGGTGTAATAAGATTTTGTTTACAATTTCGGGTTGGATGGTCCGACTAGTTAACTAGGACTCCACTCTACTACTTTGTTTTCAAATCTAATTATTATCGGGACTAGTTTGGTATGAGTTATTAATGAGTGATAGATGCATTAACACCCCTAATATTATATTTGGTAGGCTATATGTATAAACACATAAGTCCTTTAAAAAAAGAAGGCCATGTTTCCAATCCACTAATTTCATATTATAGTAGATCCCTACTATTGAGGTGATATTCATAAAACATAAGTAATTAATTTTTTTTTTCCAAATTTAACCTTGAGAATTGTAACTTTTCCATCGAGAAATCTTCAAATCTTATTCACCATCTAAATTACGGTAGAATATCAATCAAAGTCACCTCTTCTCCATTTTCTTATCAGAGTTCTTTTCCCCATTTTCACTACAAAAAAAGACGGGGTTTAACGACGGAAAAAAGCGTCGCTAACGACATTAGCGACGGAAAAAAATTCGACGTTGAATCGAGGGTCGCTAACCGTAGCGACGGTTTTAGCGACGGATTTAATATTTTTTTTTTAATTATTAAAAAATATTATTAAAAAAAATTATTAAAAAAAAATATGTTTTATATATATATTTGGATTTTTTAATTAAGCATTACCGAAGTTTTTTTTTTCAAATTTAATGATTATATGATAAAATATTTTTTGGTTTCTAATTCTAAAATAAAACATTGAGTGAGTCTCATGTGCACCCGGGTGCACTATGCACTCATAGTGTATTTTAGAAGCGTGCAACTATACAAAATAAAAATGTGCAACTATTCCAAACAGAAGCATGCAACTATGTTCTCATATTAACAGTTGCACTTTTCTGTGTAAATAAGTCGCACTTTTCAGCATAACAAGTTGCACGCTTCTAAAATGCACTATGAGCGCACGATACACCCGAGTGCATACAAGACCTAGCCTAAAACATTAGATCAATTCAAAGTAATTCTCCAAAATGTCGGATTATGTACATATTAAAATTAATATGCACATGGTTTTTTCTATATCAATGTGAAAGAAATCAAGATTTTTTATTTTTAATTTTTTTGAGAAAGTAAAAGAATATAAATTTTATATGAATAAGACACTATGTGTGAGAATTGAGAAGTAAAAGAATTGTGCATCCCAGGCGGTCGTAATAGTTAATGTGAGAAAAAATCATTTACTTTTCAATTAATGAATTGTCTACTTCTTCTATTATTGTTAATGAAATTTTGTGCACTAATTAAAATTTTAAATAAAATTAATTAGTTTATTAAGTGGGTAATCAACCCACGGGTAAACAAAGTTTTTTCCAAGTTGGATAGGTGGGGAGAACTGATTTTGGAAAGGCACGGTCACCAATCAAATATTTATCGTCATTCGTCAACACCAGATTAGGGAACCTACTTTAAATGTTGTATTAATTATTATGTCCCTACGTCCACAGATAAGGAAAAAATATTTTTTTTCGTCATAAGTTATTTTACTTTTTTTTTTAAATAGTAAAATTACAAGACGAAAATTAAAACATCAAAATCCATAAAATCAAAATTAAAAAATGGCAAAACAAAGAATGTGCATATTTAATTAAGTAATAAGAACCTCATGTGGTTAAACAAAACTAGTTTTTTTTTTTTTTAACGATAAAAATGATATATATTTGAGTATAAGGGATACTCAAAACTCAACAATTACTTAATTTCCATTCACCTTGTAAGGTTATATATGCCATAATTGATGTTTGAATTATCCAATAATTAGCATAGTGATGTTACAATTGCTAATTGGCCGTGTAATAAAATTCATGTTGCTTCAATGATGATGAATAAAATTAAATAAATTTGTATGTGTACTAGATAATGATGTTTATTTTGATCATGTTCGGTTAATTTGCACTTTTTTTTTCATTATTAAATTTTAATATCGTGAATTTCTCGCTTACTGAAAATTAATTTTGAGGTTATAAATATACTACCATCATCTAATCCAAATGTAGATCAATATTATACCGTCTAATTAATTCCTTAAAATTTTAACGTACTCCGGCCGATGTTTTTAAATTCGAACCGATCATCGAATATCGGACAGTGAACTGGGTCGCTGGGTCACTGATTTGACCAGTGAACCATTGTACTCTATTTTTCAATTCTTTTTCTTTATTTCCTTATTCATCTCATCATCGTCCGTGAACAAATTTTCATCCACCAATGACAAAATCAAGTAAAAATGTAATTGTAGAAATATGTGCTAAGTTTAATGGAGAGAGTCTGCAGGCGTCGTGGGATGAACTGTTGGCATTTTTTCTTAAAATTATTAAAAAAAAAACGATACCCGTGGTTGAGGTTCATCGGTTCTAGCTGTTCAACCCAATTTTAGACCGGTTCAAACTGATTTAATTTAGAATTGTTTGTATGTCAACAACAGGACCAGTACTATGACCGGTTCCCAGTTAAACTATTCGGACCGGCTCCAATTTTAAAAACATTAACTCCAGCCCCTCAATTAAATTGTCAAAGACGATTGGTCAAAACTACATTAGATATTCACTTAAATTGATCATATATAGACGGTCTTAGATTTTTGAAGTCATGAGGAGTCTCTGCCTTTATTTAATTATTATTACGTATTAATGTAGAGTAGAGAGTAATATTGCGAACAATAAACTCAAAGTCAAAATATTCAGTCAAGTAATAGTGTTGATGCCACTTCAAAAAATAGACTATGATTTTATTTAATTGTATTTTTATTATGATTTTATTTAATTGTATTTTTAAAATTATATTTGTAGAGTAGAACAGAGATTGCGAACAATAAATTCAAAGTCAAAAATATTCACTGACTCAAGTAAATGGTGTCACTGTTCAAAGAAACGAATCCCTGTGACAATCAATTTCATGAGTAAGTCTAGTGTTAAAATTTTCATGTATGAAAATCTATAAAATTGTTCTAAATCAATCATCTACACCCTAAACACTAAATAATAAATCCTAAATTATGACCTATTCGGGCCGGGTGAACCATGAATCACTTGAGCCGAGTGAACCATGAATCACTCAATTTTATCTTACCTTCACCAATTACAGAATTTGGTTGTAAATTAAAGTTTTTTCATGTATGAAAATTTTCATACTAGACTTTGTCCAATTTCATATATCTTTTACAGTTTCCTACTAGAGTAAAAACGTCTATAGGAATGTTCTATATAAAAATAAACTTTATATAGTATGAATAATCACAATTCCGACTTGGGATTAATTATATCTTGTTATAAAAATAATGAAAATATTGAGTGTTGAGAGAGTAGAGAAAGTAGAAAGAAGACAACGTTTGTTGACCAGCCAGGAGGTAATTTCTGTTTACACTCTTCTGTTATCAATAGCACTTTTACTTGGATTTTAGATACTGGTGCTACAAATCATATGGTGTCTAGCTTGGATTGTTTTACTACACCTCCAACTTTAGCTAACATTAAAATTATATTGCCTAACAATGCTGTCTCTACTGCAACACATATGGGTACAGTTGTTCTTAATGAGCATTTAATCATGTACAATGTGTTGTATGTTCCTGACTTTTCTTTCAACTTACTATCTATAAGTCATTTGACAAGGTATTCAAATTGTACAGATAGTTTTATGGCATCAAATTGTGTTTTGCATGACAAGGACTCCCTTAAGGTGATTGGTTCTGCTGAGCAGCATGGGGGTTTATACTTGCTAAGGGTTGTTCATTCAGCAAATTCAGCTGCACTTTCTTCAAATTTTGGTACTTTTAATCTTTGGCATAATAGATTAGGTCATATGTCTCCTCTTAGTATGTTACAAATATAGGATTTGGGTTTAAAAGCTTATAATGTTCATGATCAATGTACTATCTGTCCTCTTGCTAAATAGAAAAAGAAACATTTTCCAATTAGTACTTCTTCTTCTAATACTTGTTTTGATTTGATACATTGTGACATATGGGGGTCCCTTCTCTATTGCTTCTTACACTGGTTTTAAGTATTTCTTGACCATTGTTGATGATTTTTCAAGATGCACTTGGATTTATTTGCTTAAAGCTAAATCTGATGTTAAATCTTCTTTGGAAAACTTCTATAACATGGTCTTAACCCAATTTCACAAGAAAATAAAGGTGTTGAGAAGTGATAATGGTTGTGAGTTTTTGTTGTTTGATTTTTATCATTCTTTGGGTATAATTCACCAAACATCCTGTGTGGAAACCCCACAACAGAATGGTTTGGTTGAAAGGAAACACCAGCATCTCTTACAAGTTGCTAGAGCTCTTTTGTTTCAATCTTCTTTACCTATTGTATATTGGAGTGAGTGTATTTTGGCTGCTGCTTATTTGATAAATAGAATGCCTACTGTTGTTCTAAACAATCTCTCTCCCTTTCAAAAGTTGTATGGGACATAACCTGATTATTCTTTCCCAAAGAGCTTTGGTTGTTTATGTTTTGCTAATACATTAACTGTGAATAGGACTAAGTTTGATCCAAGGGTTGTTAAATGTGTGTTTTTGGGGTACCCTTTTGGAACCAAAGGTTACAAGTTACTTGATTTAGTTTCTGGTAAAGTTTTTATTTCCAGGAATGCTACGTTTTATGAAACTGTATTTCCTTATGCTGATAAAAAGGGGGCTCATGAGTTTGTTTATAACTTAATTGCTAGAGATTCTTTCCTAAATCCAGATTCCATGGATGAACTTCCACCATTGTTCTTAATCCTCATGTTGACACTGACATTATACATCATAAAGTTCATGATGAGTTTGTTGATCATTTGCATACTTCTGATTCTTCAGATATAGTCACTAATAGACAGGCTATTGAACCTGATGTCATTAATAGACATGCTACCTAATATTCTTGATAGACATACTATTGCGCCTGATATTCTTCATAGTCAGGATATTGAACTTGTTCCTTCAAATGTTGTTATGAATGATGATCTAGTTAGAAGGTCTTCTAGATCTATATCTCAACCTGCTTATTTGAAAGTTTATGAGACTTCTTTGCCTAAGTTCTTAAATCATGAACAGCCTGAAGCTAACATGATTGTTTCTTGTGGAAAACAATATGGCATTTCTGATATTCTTTCTACTGATAAACTTTCAAATGCTCATAAGGTTTTCACTGCATCCATTTCTCAAAATATAGAGCCCAAAACTTATAAGCAAGCCAAGGACAATCCTAATTGGCAGCAAGCAATGAGAGCTGAGTTAGATGCCTTAGAAAGGACTAAGACATGGACTCTAGTTCACTTGCTACCAAATAGAGAATGTATTGGGTGTAAATGGGTTTTTAAAATCAAATACAAACAAGATGGGTCTATTGAAAGATATAAAACAAGATTAGTTGCTAAAGGCTACACTCAACAAGAGGGAATTGATTACTTTGATACTTTTAGCCCTGTTGCAAAAGTAACAACAGTAAGAATATTATTTTCTATAGTTGTAGCTAGAAGCTGGTTCATTCATCAATTAGATGTAAACAATGCATTCTTGCATGGTGATTTAACTGAAGAAATTTACATGAGTGCTCCACCCGGTTATTGCATTGATTCAGACACAAGGGTGTGTAAACTCAACAAAAGCCTCTATGGTTTAAAACAGGCATCAAAACAGTGGTTTAACAAACTTTTTGAATCTTTATTTGAACTTGGATATGTTCAATCTCAGGCTGACAACTCTTTGTTCACAAAACACACTAATATTTCATTCACTGTCATTGTATGGTATGTTGATGATCTTATTGTATCTGGTGATTCTTTGGATGCTTGGCATTGAAGTAGCAAGATCAGAAAAATGATTAACCTTGTGTCAAATAAAGTACACATTGGACCTTTTAACTGATTTTGTGTACTTGGGCAGCAAACCTTGTCATACACCTATGGATTCTAAATTGCAGCTAACACAGGCTACTACAGACAACAGAACAGATCCAAAACTCTATAGAAAAATTGTTGGCAAGTTACTTTATTTGACCGTAACTAGACCAGACATTTCTTATGATGTTCAGTCTTTATCTCAATTAATGAGTAATCCCTCAAAGGAGCATATGCTTGCTGTACACAGAGTTCTCAGATACTTAAAAGGCACTCCAGGTTTGGGTATCTTTTACTCCAGTTCTAATGATTTTAAGTTGCATTATTACACTGACCGTGACTGAGCTAGGTGCATTGAAACTAGGAAAAGTATCACAGGTTATACTATCTACTTGGGAAACTCTCTCATTTCTTGGAAGTCCAAGAAGCAAAGCACAATCAGTAGATCATCTGCTGAAGCAGAGTACAGAGCCATTGCCACCACTACATGTGAAATCCAATGGATCCTCTACATCTTGAAAGATTTAAAGGTTCCTGTTCAACTACCAACCACTCTTTACATAGACAGCAAGTCAGCTTACTAAATGGCACTCAATCCTTGTCTCCATGACAAAAGTAAACACATTTCAATTGATTGACACTTCACAAGACAGAAAATCAAAGAAGGAGCCATCAAGATCATTCATATACCTACATAAGAAAACCTTGCAGATATCATGACAAAACCCCTTCTTCCAACTCCTTTCAACACATTCAAGTCCAAAATGAGACTCTTGAACATCCACTCTCATTTTGAACGCGGGGGTGGGGGGGGTCTAAAGAGTTATAATTTGTTATTTCATTAGTAAAGTTGTTATTCACTATCATAGTTGTTATTTCCTTTTATATTGTATCATATAGTGATAGAGTGGGAACGTTAGTTAGAGAAGTCTCTGTACTCCACCTATATATAAGCTATCATATTAGGTTTAGAAATTAAAAAAAAAAAAAAACCGTCGCTAACACACCAAGATTATAGGCAAGAATCCAAGATTTGGATCTTCTTGAATTTATGAGATATTCTTGTATTTCAAGAAATACATATCTTCCATAATATCTTTTCAAGAAAATCAAGAAAATCAAGAAAATCTTTCTTGCCCTTTATATTTCAAAAATTTCGAAATTTTCTTCATGAATAACCAAGTGGGAGATTTCTTGAATTTAATGAGATAATCTTGTATTCCAAGAATACATTTCTTCATTCCATAACAAAATTCAAAGAAAATCTTTCTCCCCTTTTATCCATAAATTTCGAAAATAATGGAAAAAATAAGCAACAATATTTATTTTATTTTAAACACCTTTTTCAGTTATTGGACTATATGTTGGGCTACTTAGGGGGCCTTTAGGAGAATTAAGATTGGACCTTCCAATGGATCTTGAATTATCAATATTGAGCCACAATATTATTCAAGCCCATAAATATTAATTAATCCCACTACATAATTAATATTGCACTATCCATCTTAACCCATATTACACGGTCAATATGGCTCCGGTTATTATTTCCGTGTTTAAGATTATCTAGCCCATTAATTAATTCAAGCCACTTTGAAATAGCTTTCCATTAATTAATATCTTTTATCCTTGGTCAAGGAACGGTTCAACATTATTATCCATCTGGGAAACTAATTCCACTTGCAAGATTTGGTATGATAAAGCTTATGAACCTCCCGAGAACCAAATCGAACAAAGCGTGCTTGCACACGATTCTCCGTATTAAATCTTAGCAATCACATGTGACCAATAATATTGCCCAAGATAAAAAGTATTGAATCCCGTTGATTCTCTACCCATGATAAGTCAAAGCAATAGTTACACGTGATCCTATTTAAGGAACGAAGATTAAGAAATAACGAACCACTGAGGTCTAATTCTTCCATGTTCAGTTCTGAAGAATTTGTCCTCCTGTAGGTCCTATTCAGTGCATCAGTCATGCACTAGTGTAATCTCTTGGTCAAGACAAGCCAATCCGAGCCTTACACTTCAACCTTTCACGATGGATTGTTCATTTCCATCTAGGTCGTGAATGGCGTACTTTTAGTTACAAGGGACTGTTAATTTAATCTTCTGTGATGGTATCACTAAATTAACTACAATGTAACACGTACGATTTATTGAACAGTTATGCAGTAAATATATGTAACATTCGATGATATTTAAAGCATCAGTGATAAACAATTTATTTCAGTAAATAAGTTCAAAATTCAGTTTTGATTATACAAAGTAAAAGCATACTTTCTAGTATAATCCCAACACCCATAGCGCGAGTAATCATCGATAAACGTAACGAAATACTCGTAGTCACCTCTTGCTTTGATTTGCATTGGACCACATACATCGGTGTGAACGATCTCCACCACTTCTTTAGCTCTAAGCCCCTTGGCTCCAAATGCCCTCTTGGTCATCTTACCCTCCAAACATGATTCGCAAGTTGGAAATGGTTCAACCAGGAAAGACTCCAATGAACCATCCTGGACCAACCTTTGGATCCTTTTTGGATTAATATGACCTAATCTTAGATGCCAAAGAAGTGTCTCGTTCACGGGTCGAACGTTTCCTTTTGTTTGAAATAGTAGATGTGTTATAGGATACATTATGTGTGTGGTGTGCACAGCTAATAATATAGAGATTGTTCCGTAATGTTCCATGACAGATAACCACATCGTTACGAAAAACAGTAACATGTTTATTAAAACGAACATAATATCCATCAGCAAATAGTTTTGAAACTGAAATAAGGTTTTTAAGGAAAACAGGAACATAAAGAACATCTATTAAAATTAAATTCTTGTCTTCAAAAGACAGGTGAACGTCTCCCACTGCTTCAGCTGCAACTCTCGTAGCATCGCCCAGCGTGACGAGGATCTCTCTTCCACTAAGTTGTCGGGTCCGCTTGAACCCCTATAACGTGAAACAAACATGATCAGTGGATCCCGTATCCACTACCCACGAATGGGTAGCATACGCCGCTAAACAAGTTTCAACAACTAGTGCAAGAGAATTACATTTCTTTCCATTCCTTTTGGGTTTGGAACAGGCTGACCTCCAATGTCCCTTTTCACTGCAGTTAAAACATTTTTCCATAGCTGGTTTCTTTACTTCACCCTCCCTCTTCACCTTTCCTTTGCCCTTAGCAATACTTGAGTTAACTTCACTTTTGGTCCTCTTTTTCTTCTTACCTCCTTTTGGTCTAGAAGAGGAAGATGGACCGGCTATCGCTAGGGTTTGGCTGCTCTCTCCTAATATTCCTTCAGCCGAGGCTAAAGCTTGTAGCAGATCAGGCAAGGTGAACTTCTGATTGTTCATTTGGTAATTGAGCCTGAACTGCTCGAAGCTTTTCGGCAGGGAATGGAGTATGAAATCGATCTGGGTCTCGATATCATATTCAGCACCAAGTACCTCAAGTTTGTTAAGGTGAGCCATCATTTGGAGAACGTGCTCCCTTACGGGCGTTCCCGCCACCATTTTCATTGAGAGCATGTCTCTGATGGTGATCTGGCGAGCCACACGGTTCTGATGTTGAAACATCGCTTTAAGATTGACCATGATGTCTGCAGCAGTTTCAACGTTTTGGTGCTGGTGTTGCAACACATCTGACATAGAAGCCAAGATGGTACACTTTGCCATTTCGTTGGAACGCTCCCAGTCAGCATACTCTTTCTTTTCCGTTTTACTGGACTCATCAGTCGGCTTTTCTGGCTTTGGTGTAGTAAGGACCCAGTTATGGTGTTGTGCAGTGAGGACACTAGTAAGTTTTCGATACCAATCAACAAAGTTTTCTCCAGTAAGCAAATTGTCTTTCAGTATATTGAACAGTGGATTAAAAGGTTGTGACATGATGATACTGAAAATAAACATACACCTTGTGTTAATATCCGGATCAACACAAAGAAAATCACATAATTCGATCACATGATTCATATTGAAATCTCAAAAAAAATATGAACATGCATCAGCCAACATCTCAAAACAGTTTTAAATGAGCCTCTTGGGAGGGTCATCATTTAAATCAAATTCAAGCAGGTTACAAACAAGAACAGTTACAAACCTTTAATTTAAAAAAAAAAACTAATAGTTGGCTCCCACTTAACCAATATAAAATTGACAGGCACTTCGACGAAGTATATGCATATCAATTTTATACCTAAGTAATAATCATGATTAAATACAGAATTACTACTTCGTTTTGATCGAGCCTCTTGGGAGGGTCATCGTCGCCACTAATAATAATTCACAATCATCCTTTTGGGAATTTATTCATGTGAAAGCTTTCTTTTGGCCGTCCCTTAGGGGAATTTCTCCAAAAGATTTCGCAAATAAATAAATAAATCATGGAGGTCAAAATTAATTCGATTCAAAACCGAATTAATTGTTTAAAACATACTTAGTAATTTTTTGAATTTGAGATTTTTCGTAGGGCAATTCTCATGCAAACACATTTAAACAAATTAAATAAAGCATAAGAAAATACAAAAATAAATCAAGCAAAGCAGAAAAATAAACATATTGGGCACAAATTATCCAAATGTCATGGTTTGATTTTTCTTGACTTGATTTTGAAGAAACGTCATCTTGAATTTCTCCCACTCGTTCGTCTCGAAAAGAACTCTGTCTCGAAACGCCAAGTCAGGTAGCTCATAGCCGGGATGCACGCCCGCATCCGGCCGGCCCCTTGGTCGGCGGCGGCGCTTCGTCCAGGCGCCCTAGGCATATAGCGTTGCCCATCTGATTGCTTCGGCAGCGTCGGTAGGTACCCGCGCATCCGCTGCCCGCCTGCTCGCACCTCGCCACCTCGCCCGCCCGTCTTCTCTCGCCTGCCCGTGGAACTTCATCGTAGCAGCGTCCCCAATGCGCTTCGCCCTCGTCGCCCGTCTGGGGCGCCGCGTCGAACGCAGCGCTCCAGTGCCCGTGCCTCGCCCTACCGGTGCTCTGCCAAGCGGCGCCGCGCCCGTGGCGTTAAGGGGCGATCCCGTGACGTCTGGCGTCGTGCCCATCTTTGCCTGGCGACGTCCGCGTCGCGCACGTGCCTCCCTTGGCACTTTTTGCGCGATGCGCGTCGCCCGTGTACTGTTCCGGATCCATTTTAATTTCTCGTCTCCGTCTTCGTCTTCAATCAGGTTGCAATTTATTTTACAAAATAAATAAACCTAAATCTAGACTAGTCTATTACATTGAACAAATCAAATAGCCTAATCTACTCGTGGATTTTCTCGAGAGAAAAACAAATTCGAACGAGTCGAATTAAAACCATTCATACGCATGAAGTAAATAAACACATTAAATACCATGACAATTGGATACCTGCAAAACAGATCTATAATAATTCTACTATCCAATTTTCAATACAATTTAATGGCCAACATAATTTAAATACAGAGATCGAAACCGAGGCTCAGATACCAGTTGTTGGGAAATGAGGGGTGCCCTGATCTATTTGAGGTGAATTTAAATACATATTTAAATTAATCAATTAATTACTAACATGAATTAATCTTAATTCAATTCAAAATAATAATTAATAAGCAAGTAAACATCATGCGTACACGTATTTCACTTAAAACCTAAGCATACGGAATCTAGGAATTACGTAAATACTAACCTCTTGTAGAGACAACCGCTGAGACGATGGATCAACCCAAAGTGCCTTCTAAAATATGTCCCACGTCCACGAACGTAATCCGGTGGGAGGATTATCAACGAACGATTTTAATCTTAAAGGAGAAAATAAAATATTTGGCCACCACCTTTGTGGATTTTTAATTTTTCCAACACATGGAATTGCTCTTGAGGATGAAAAACTCATCCCCTATTTATAATACTAGAGGTGGTCGAATTCTTGACCTAGGAATAAGATGGGAAAATATTTTTCTTGATCTCCAAGAAATCTTGAATATATCCAATATATTCTTTTCTCCATAATAAAATATTCCATAAAAATCCCACCTCCTAATATTAGTGATAATTTTGAAAATATCAATTAGTTAGGAAAGAAATAAGATCTTTGACTTTTCTTGAATCTATGGGATAAACTTGTATTCCAAGAATACATATTCCATAAAATCTTTCCAAGAAAATCAAGAAAATCTTTTCTCTCTTCCTACCCAATTTTTTCGAAAATAATTGAGGAAAAATAGGGCAAAATATTTTCTTCTCCTTTTCATTAATTGGACTTTAGTTTGGGATATTTGAGGGGCCTTTAGGAGAATTAAGATTGGACCTCCAATGGACTATGAAGCTTTAATATTTAGCCAAAATATTATTCAAGCCCATTAATATTAATTTACTCCACTATAAAATTAATATTGAACTATCCATCTTAACCCACATTACGACTTCACAATAATATGGCTCCCGATTATTATTTCCCGAGTTTAAGATTATCTTAGTCCATTAATTAATTAAGCCACTGAACAGACTTTATATTAATTAACATCTTTGACCTTGGAGTAAAGACAGCTCAACATTATTATCCATACCGGAAATAAATTTCCACTTGCAAGATTTGGTATGATAAAGATTCTGAGCCCACCAAGGGGACAAATCAAGCAAGCCGTACTAGCACGCGATTCTCCGTATTAAATCTTAGCAATCGCCATGTAGTTAATAATATTGCCCAAGATACAAGGTATCGAATCGCATTGATTCTCTTCCCATCATAAGTCAAAGCAATAGTTATTAATTTCACACAATCCTATTTAAGGAACGAAGATTAAGAAATAACGAACCACTGAGGTCTAATTCTTGTATATTCAAGTACCAAGAATTTATCCTCCTGTAGATCCTTTTCGGTAAGATCATAATGCACTAGTGTAATCCCTTGGTCAAGACAAGTCAATCCTGAGCCTTACACTTCAACCTTTCATGATGGGTTGTTCATTTCCATCTGGGTTGTGAATTTATACATAGTCACGAGGAGACTGTTAATTTGATCTTCGTGATTTGGTATTACCAAATTAACTACAAATGCGGACACGTACTGACTTATCGAAAGCGGGTATGCAGTAAATATATATAACATTCATCCATATTTAATGCAACATGTGATAAATAATTTATTTCAAGTAAAATAAATAAGAAATTCAGTTTGGTTATACAAAGTAAAAGTATACTTCTCAAAGATAACCCCAACACTTATGAATTAACTTTTTAGTGTTGTTGACCTATTTTATGGGGTGTTCAACTTTATAAGGTAAAACAATTCGATTTTAAATCTCTTCTTAACTTAGAACAAGTATATCGAATGTGACCTACTCTAGCACAAGTAAAAATAGACATATTCTTCAAACAATCCCGCGATATTTCTTTTGTTTAAGATTAAAAGGTTTTGTCAAACAAGTTCTTTCTTTTTACAAAAGAAATGGGTTTACTTGGAGATTGGAGTATCTTCATAGTTTTCTAAAAACCAAGACCAGCATTGCTAGATCTTCCAATCATTAAAGCATAATTCAATTCATCAGTGCTTATAGAAAACTTTTTAAAACTCAGAGTAGTACACTTAAGTTCATTTTTCAAAGAAGAAATTTCCACATCTTTTCTAGTTAAAAGAACTTCAAGCTTTAAAAGTTTATCTTTCAAATCTGAATTTTCTAAAGATAAGGAACTCAGCACCTGTTTTTGAGTTTCTAAATCAGTTTTAAACTTTAGATATTCAGAGTTACATTTAGCAGAATTTGAAGTTTCAACATTTAGAATAGTTCCACAAAATAGTTAATCTCAGAATCATATTTATTGAATGTTGTTTAAGATATTGTGTTAACATCTGAATCTGCTTCAGACCAATAATCAGCGAGATCATCATCAAAGGTATCATCATAAACTATTCTAGCAGACATAACACTTAGTTCACATTTACCAGCATCAGTTTCATCATCAGAATTATCACTTAAGGTAGCATTAAAGTTCATCTTTTTTCTAAGCATAGTATTAGTACATTCATTAGCATAATGACCATATCCAGAACATGCATCACATTTAACCTTTTTTCTGTACTCAGAATCATATTTAAACTTGTTATCCTTAGTAAAATGTCTAGGTTGATTGAAACTGGAAGACTGACTTGGAACAAGCTTTTTATCAGAGGGAGAAGAATTCTAATTAAACTTATCTTTTGATTGAAAATTACTATTTGGTTTTCTGAACTTCCCTTTTAGAAAAGATTTGAATTGCTTAGTGATAAGAGCAAATTGTTCAGAAATATTTTCATCACATAAATCAGAAACATCATCATCAAAATCAACTTCAGTAAGATAAGGATGTTTACCAACATTATCAGAAGTTTCACCTCTAAAATCACGTGCTTTCTTGTCTTTATCTTTCTCATGTTTATCATCATCTAACATATTTGAGTTAATCTCATAAGTTTTCAAAATACTGATCAACTCATTTTGACTCAATAAATCAGTGTTCTTAGCCTCTTCTATTGCACACATTTTAGCATCAAATCGTTTAGGAACAGTTCTAAGTATCTTATTGACTAACTAAGTGTTGAAAATTGGATCACCAAGTGAGTGTGACTCATTAGCAATCTCACTTATCCTTTCATTGTATGATGAAATTGTTTCATCATCTTTCATCCTCAAGTTTTCAAACTTAGTTCCCAACATTCTAAGTCTAGTCCTTCGAACACTTTCTGATTCTTCACAATGTTCCTGGAATATCTCCCATGCATCCTTAGAAGAAACACAATTAGATATCAGTTTAAACATAAAAACATCAGTAGCAGTAAAAATCTCATTAAGGGCTTTAGAATTGAAATTGGCTGATGTGCATTCATCATTGAACCAATCAATCTCCTTTTTGACTTGAGATTCACCATCTTTATCATCAATTGTCTTTGGTGGATTCCAACCAGATAACACACTACGCCATGTTCTCTCAACTATAGACTTAATATACATGCGCATTTTAGGTTTCTAGTAAGGATAGTTGGATCCATCCAAAATTGGAGGTTTTAAAGAAGGAGTCAACGGATAATCCATTGCAAAAACACACTTTAAAAACACAGGACCTTTAACTTAGTGTATCAAGTTTATGGCTCTGGCGCCAACTGAAAGTGTGTGTGCGTGTATTTTCGGAGTATTGTTGAAAATGTTGTGCAACATGTAAAACAAAATATGACATCGGAAGTATTAAAAACGTAGTGCAAAAGATTTCAAAATTTTGTATAGTCTTAATTCAAACTATACGAACCTCATGGTTAAAAATATCACTATAACAAGTAGTGAGATACACAAGAATCTCTTACAAGATCCTAAAAGGTGTAGTGAAAAACCACACACCAAAAACAATCTATTCAATAAAGTAACTAGTGATCTTATTCAACCTAAAACTTGATCTAATAAGATAAAATCAATACTGATAGGAGATATTATATTCCATCGACCAGTACAAATAGAATAGCATCGACCGTCACACTCCTAGAATTACAAACACTCGGTTTTTCACTCTTGGTTGTGTGGATACTACTCTCTAAAGTTTGGAGTAGAGCAAATGGTATTTCATTTTTCCTCAAACTTGAATGTCAAACAATGCAGGGTATTTATAGACTTGAAGATCAACTACATTGTCCTATCCACTAGGCTTGGATAGCCTTGAACATCTCCTCCACTATCTCCATGATTTTGGTGTAACCACCCATGATCTTTCGATTCTCACTCCACCACAGTGCAACCGCCTGACAATATAACCGAATTGTCTTCAACCTGCAATGTAGGAAGCATAGAAAAATACATTTATTAAAACGGAGTCAGTGTTAGGAGAAATGACAAATTTATGATGTTGTGACAAATTTTGTAACTAATTACATCCCTATGTGGGTGAATTGCAAAAGTGGATCTCCGACGACCAAAGACTTCCGGTGCAACCGTGTTTGGGTGTTTGTCAACGCTCATGGTGTTGTACTTCGTGTTTCTCATGTTGGTTAGGCCAAACTAGCTATGAACCTTGTAAGGTTATATATGCCATCATTGATGTTTGAATTATCAAATTAGCATAGTGATCGATGTTACTATTGCTAATTGACCGCGTAATAAAATTCTTGTTGCTTCAATGATGATGAATAAATTAACTATGTTGTATCTCTACTAGATAATGATGTTTATTTAATTTGGTCATGCCTGGTTAATTTGCACAAATAGTTATATATGTATACCAAATATGCACCCATCGGTCAAAATATAAATTTGAATCACAAATGGTCTCATAACATAGGCCTCAAATAGATTGATTTCATAAGTTTTTTTATCGTTGATTTAGTCATAACTTTGACAATGTTCATTTTTAATCTCAAATTGGTTTGAACAACGTCGTTTTGTCGTTTCAATTTGGGGCACTTCGGCAGATGTTGTGACTGGATTGTCATGTGTATTTTAAGCGTGTTTGACTAATTCTTTCCGTCAATTATGTTTTAATTTTAAGTTTTTTCTAAATTTTAATTATATCATGACTGAAATTCCAGCTATTAAAAAAATATATATATATATATGACAGCACAGTCACAGCATCCGCCAGAAAGCCTCAAATTAAAACGGCAAAAAACATTATTCCGATAGACTTGAGACTAAAATTAGACATTATCAAAGTTATTGAGAGTAAATCGACGATAAAAAAATTTATGGAACTAAATTTATTTTAGATCAAAGTTAAAGGACCATTTGTGATTTAAATTCGTCAAAGTACTACTGTTATAATGCAATATGACTAGTCCAAGGGTTAATCTGTACATAAGTATGGTGATTTATGAAAATAATTTTCATTTTTTTGGTGCATGAACTCTTTTTCTTCAAGTATCATTGTACTACATATGTTTAATCACTGTTATATATATGCATTATTATTATTGTGCATATGAAGTAACATTATTTAAAAAATAATTATTTTTAAATAGCGACACTTTCTAAGCATAATATCACATTTATATATAATATTTAAAAATAGTTAATATATATATATATATATATATTAATAAAACTGAGTTGTTCTACTTGAATTTGACAATCAATTAGGGTATTTTATTATTGACGTGAGTTTGGATGAATATTTCTCTACGGTTACTGTAATATGTGTTCACTATATTTTTAACTTAGTTTATTCCGCAAGTGTACGACATAGATTATAGCACGTAGTGAGCACGAATATCATATCCACGAGGATTAGCTCTAGTATCTATTACGATTTTAATAACCTATTTTTATCTAAAAAATCAATAATTTGGATAGCGGTTTTTGTTTAACACAAAAAATAAAAATAACCAAGTAATCAAATAAATCAATAGCAAGTAGAGAATTAAAGTCTTAGAAATAATCAAATAAGATAAAGTGGATCCTAGGACTTACGATTTCAATTAAGATCAAATTCACATACGAATCAACTCAATTAACTATTTCATTAAGTATTCTTATAAAGGTAATCACTAAGGAAGATTAAATCATCTCTCGATCTCATTAATCTTGTTAGATCATCTCTCGATCTCATTAATCTTGTTAGATATAATTATTTAAGAGTCTGTATCTCTACTTCGCTCCAATAATTACTCCTCTCAACAAATCAAGATTATATTCCTCTTCTATTATGAATCTCCTCTCTCGAATGTTGACTCACAATAAATTATGCAATCCTATGCTCAATATTTGAATCTCCTCAAACAAACGAATTCAATCACGTGGCCTTTGCAATTAAACTCACAAGATAAAAGGATTCATAAATAAGAATAACAAAACGGAATTCATCAATTGAAATCAATCCGTGCAAAAATAATCATGATCTACTTTCATGTCCTAGGATCTCAAATGAGTTTAGCTAGAAAAATTCATAGAGAAAATAACAAATAAAAACATTAAAAGTAAAGAACTAAACAAACTTGTTGTTTGTCGCAGAGTCTCCAACTCAAGAACTGTTACTGGCTTTCTGTTCCTTGTTCATCCCTTCTCCTTTTCTGCCGCTGCCTCTAATATATACCTTGTACTCATCTAATTTGGGTTTAGATATTGCTTCCAGATCCTTTTCTTTTTGTGCAAGAAAGAATCCTCTTATTAAATCATAGCGTATCTTGCCTCAAGATTGAGATTCTACGACTTTTATGAGATCTGATTTATTTCCTTCCACTTCTTCATTACATGACGGTGCCTTCTTCTGCATGATTTTATCACACATATGGTAATTATTTTCTTCTTTAGGCTCATGGCTTGACTTGGGCTGATCTATGTTGATTAAAAATAAAACTAATTTGGCCCATGCGCCCATGCCCAACATGGATATGCATGGCTGATTATTTACGGTGCAAGTCCAAATTCTCGCCGTTCTACATCGTATCTTCGTTATTTCGTCCATAATTTGAGCTTTCGAACTCCGATTTACTCGATTCTTGTTTCGTTGCGACCCTCTCTTTAATGCGCTTCTAATGTGATAGCTTTGGATCATCTTTGACTCACTTTTAATGCTCGTTTTTGCCTGAAAACAATCGAAACAACGCATCTTGTGTTATTCTTCAAGAAATCATCATATCACATCTTTTTAAGCTATAAACAATTGTAATACGAGTTAAAATGATATTTATTTATGCGTTAAAACCATTGAAAAACCCCATTTATCAATATGAGGTCTTACTCAAAAGATGGTTGTTATAATAACAATTATGAAGAGTTGAAGATGAATGTTATAGTTTAAATATTACATTTAAAACTTTGATTATATAAGTATAAGTATTGGTTTATGTTCCTATTTTAAACTTTTATTTTCTTACATTTTTATTACCATTAGTTGGAGAAAAATATTTTTTGCTCCCATAACTTTCTTTAATCCATTTTTTCGTCTTAAAATTTACTATCCAATTTTGGTCTCATTGTTATCTCAACTATCCAATTTTGGTCTCATTTTTTTGAAAAAACATAAAATTTTGTCGTTTTCGCTCATATGCAAGTCACGTGCCGATTAAAACTATGAGTTTCTGAGCTCGTGGCTGACATGGATGTTGAATGTTAAACAAAAACTCATTTTTTAAATAATTAGAAAGAACAAGAAACTTTCTCCTAAGTTGCGGAAAAAATAAAATTTTATTTAAAAACGTTAGCTACGAGCTCGAGTACACTCAATTTTACATTTGATATTGCCACAATTTTTTAAAAATATATTATTAAATGTATTGTTGGCTGGTAGAATGTGCAAGAAAGGCAAAAAGGTGGAGAGAGAAAGAGAAAATGTGTGTATTTTAATATTAAATTAGTGACAATTGATGGAGTTTGAATCACAAATGGTCCCATAACTTTGGCTTCAAATAGATTTAGGGTGTGTTTTGAAACACTTAAAACAGCTTCCAGAAGCACTTATTTTTCAAGTTGCCTCTCACAACTCACAACTTTTGAAAATAAGTGCTTCTGGAAGCTATTTTAAGTGTTTCAAAACACACTCTTAGTCTCATAAATGTTTTTGTCGTCGATTTAGTCCCAATAACTTTGAAAATAAGTGCTTCTGGATGCTGTGACTGGACTGCCACGTGTATTTTTTTTAACAGCTGGAATTTCAAGCATCTATAATTAAATTTTAAGCTTAAAATTAAAACATAATTGACGGCAAGAATTAGTCAAACACACTTAAAAATACACGTGATAGTACACGTGACAGTCAAGTCACAAAAAAACTTATTGTCAAGCCCTGAATCGCCAGCGGTGGTCCTTTTTCTAGCGCCTTATAAAATCTTCGCCCGTGAATCCGCCGGAGAAATTCGGATCTGATTTTCTGCGTTGGATTCCTTACTACTACTCCAGCCTCAGCCTCTAAAAATCCTGAATATGCTTCTGGATCGGATATAATCCCATAAATCTCTAATCAGAATTAGGAATAAATCGGATCCTCAACCTCCGGAACTCTCTCAACCACCGGATGATGTAACGAAGCTTGCGCAGCCATCGCATTTACTTTCTCCAATCCAAACAAAAAATAACATTACTAACCGGAGGCTGCGGCTGTGGCGCAACAGGAGACAACGAAGGCGGTTGAGTAATTATAGGCGCTGAATTCAGTGCCTCAACGAACCTCTCCTTCTGACCTCACCTCATTCGAGCCGAAGCTTCAAGTCCAAGAGTTCAAGTTCTGGTATAGAGTCCAAAAAATGAAAATCCTCAATCTCGCCCGCTCGTACTCGTGCATCATGTGATCGTTCGTCACCGAAATCAAAGCATCCAGATCCTCACCAGGTAACTGATATTTTAAAGAAATATTATCACTCTCGCAGAGAGAGATCAGCTTCATGAGCAGAGAACCGAATTTTATGTTGTCATCGACAGAGAGAATTTTCGTCTCCCCACCCATAGTGAAAGCTAACGAGAGATAAGATACTACTGTCAAAGATTCAATCGCCATAATTTTTGCCTTTGGGAAAGTTAGGGTTTTTTTCTGTAATTTGGAACAAATTTGGGAAAGAAGACGAGATTGGTGAATGGGCTGGTGGAATGCGATTTTGGGGAGAAGACATTTTGGGGGTTTTTCTTTTAATTAATAATTATTTATTTAGTTTTTTAGTTGAATTAGTGACGTGGAAATTAAAAATAAATATTTGTCTTTAAAAATAAAAATAAATTATTATTATTAACACATTCAGCAATTTCGTCGGAGAAAAGGCGCACGAGCCCGACTCATGACACAAAACAACGTCATTTCGTGTCTTTCCTAGTCTCCGACGAACTTTTGGGCTAAAATTGTACAATTTGAAAAAAATTGGGACTAATTGTGTTAGTCAAACTTTCTTTGGACCATTCAAAAAAAGGTGATAAGTTATGGGACCATTTTGAATTTAATTCCCAATTAGATGTTTGAACTTCTAATAATATTGAGAAGATGGTAGGAAATTGGGATACATGTGCGAGTAAATCTTTTTTTATAACTCAGTATTCGGCTCAAGAACCGACTAGTTTGGGAGACCAGAACCCACCGTCCACTAGTTGGGGGTCCCACTTTAAATCATAACTAAACTTTGTATGAACTGACCTATCTAAAGAATTGATCGCATTTTAGGAGGTTCGAACTTGAGATCTAGAGAGGAGCACACTTCTAAATTTCAAGCCGGCACCACTAGGCCCAACCTTAGGCTTAACGTGTGCGAGTAAATTTGACTGTCACAGAGATTAGATTGCTTTGAATATTGGCTTCATCTTATTTACTTGCGTGAATATTTTTACTTTGAATGTATTTTCAGCAATCTCTACTCTAATCTTCTTTAATAAGAAAACTTAATTGACTAAATAGACATAGACTTCTGACTTCATATATTTAATAATATATGCTCTTGTTGTTGGAGTAATAATTAGTTTATGACAAAAACTCATATGAGATGGTTTCATGCATGAGACGGGGTACAACTTAGCACAAATCACACCCACCCCTCTCAAAGTGTTAAAGTGTCAATGCCCAACTTATGTCTCGTCTCACCGTGAGACCGTCTCATGCAAGTGTGCCTCATAGTTTATATATAATCAATTTAAATAATTATTCAATTGACATTATAATGAAATATTGACCACTCACCTTTGACCAATTATTTGAGAAATTAATTAATTGAAGATCGATCTATTTCGGAGTTAATGATTGTACATTTGTTGTATTTATAATCTCAAAATCGAACTCTAATATAAAAAATTAATACATAAAAATATAAAATCAGACTGTAAATAACGTCACCCTCTTTGCCTATATGAAAGACATTTCTTGTCGATACTAGGCATTGTATAGATCAATATTTTCTTAAGCGCAAATTCGAGGAGGATCAATCTATGTCGTTTCTGTGTTTGAAGATTTTAGAGGATCAATCTATTTTTGCAATAATAATTACATATACATGTGTAACCCCATTTACAGAAAAGAAAAGGTCAAATGTGTGATCCCATATATATATAGATATATCAAACCTCTTTGAGTACAATATAATAGCTAGTATGAACATGCATGTCATGAATTATACATGCATGTGGATATACCTTAGATTTTGATATTGTGTAGTTCCATTCTTCAAAGTCAATGTCAAATAAATTGGCTGGCATACTTAAATACGTATACATTAAAAAAATAATCTTCAAATTAATCTTATCTTTGTTTATTTCCCTCTATAAATCCCTACCGTTTCTGAATCAATTAGCCTCAAACACATTAGAAATTAAAAATCATATTCAGATACAAAAAGATATGGAAGATTCGTGTCCTAGTAAGATCCTTATCCCCTCGATCACATATCTAGTTATGGCATTACACTTATTTATCTTTTCTACAAATTAAAATAAGCGGGTCTCATGTGCATCAGGTGGACCGTGCACTTTATAGTGTATTTTAAAATCATGTAACTTGTTGCACTGAAATATACTTTTTTTTTTTACATTGAACCGTACAACTTATTTCCCATATTAATAGTTGCACGATTCAATATAAACAATTTTTATATTTCAGTGCAACAATTGGTATGTTTCTAAAATTCACTATGAAAGTCTGTGGTGCATATAAAATTTAACCAATTATATTAGATGTGTAACTTGTGTGACACGAAAGCAAGAACTCGGGAACTAGTCCGTTCTTTCCATAATTAGGATAAGGTTGACTACATAATTATGAGTGGCTCCCATGTTCATCCCAGTGCAAGATCTATCAAGACTTATAATGCATTTTAGAATCATCTGTTTTGTTATAGTGAAAGATACAATTTATTTACACTGAATTGTACAACTATCTCCATATTAATAGTTGCACGTTTCAGTATAAAGAAGTTGCATCTTTCAATATAGTAAGTTGCACATTTCTAAAATACACTAAATTCATGAAATTTTTCATTTTGTCCTCTTTGAATTAAAAAATTTTGCTCCTTTGGTTTTATGAAAAATTTCGCCCCATTCGGGACAAAATCCTATCCATCTCTAATTTTCTTTGAATTTTAACTGAACAATATTAATTGTGCACCTGATCCACAAGAGACTTACTTTTATGAAAATGTTACAGATGCGGAAAGAGCTCGTGGCCGGAGCTATTGTGGGCGGCGGAGGAGGTGGCGGTGGGTGTGATAGCCAGAGAGAACCCAAAAGTGAGTGTGATGACCGTCAAGGAAGGAATGATGGTCACTGCTGATTTTCGATGCGATAGGGTCCGAGTTTGGCTCGACAAGAATGGATTGGTCAAGTTAGTGCCAAAAATCGGCTAATACTAGCTACCTACTTCATCATATTTATACATATAAAATAAATTCAGGTTATTGAATTTAAGTTTAGTTGAACAATTACGTACGTACCAATAAACATTGTCTTGTACTCCATTTATATGTCCCATTTGCAATAAAATAATATTTGTGTCGTGTTTTACTTCCTTTGGGGTTAGTTCTTAGATTAAGAGATCTTGATGTTAACCAAGTGTTTATCTTATCTTATATTTTCTACGTTAAATCCAAACCTTTTTCATTAATAATTAAAGGGGTATATATATCAGTTAATTATGGTAATTAATTCATTATTGTTCCTTATGATTTTGATTCTTCCGTTCAGCCGGGAAAAATGTTTTATTTTAGGCCAATAACTTGGGGGTGTTTTAAGGACAATAATTTTACAGTCTTGGAATTGTGGGACAATATGTTTTAACATATGTAAGTATATGATAATATGTTTTAAAATTGATAAATGTAGGACAATCGAGCCGGAATAAGCCCAATTGGGCTAAAATGTCATGTGAGTTGCATGCAGATTGCCCTACATTTACAGATTTACGGACCTGAGAATATAGGACAATATATTTTCAAAATTAGTAAATTTAGGAAAATCTTGCAAAATTTCAGCCTGATTTTGGCTTATTCGGGCACGATGGTTTTACATTTACAGATTTTAATTCATATTGTCTTATATCTACAAATTTAAAACATAGTCATACATTTTCAAGCCCGTAAAATTAGTCTTTAATACACAATTTCTAAAATTGTTGGCCTAAAAAAATATTATTCCCCGCACGTTCAGCCCCATCGTCATACTATAATGAATATACATATGGAGTCGTAGTTAATTTGATCATCAAATTTTGATGTATAATGTTGGACTCGACATATAATATCTTGAACAAATTACTCTAAGGTCCATTTGGAGGGGGTGTAGTACTCTAAGGTCCATGCCTTTTTATTATTACTCTTAGGTCCATAATATGGGTGTTCATTTACCCTATTACCCTTACATGAGAGAAAGTCATATTGTCACTACAAGAAAAAACACCTATTACTACACAAATTTTAATACACTATTTTCAAAATGTCATTGTAGCTAATCTAATACTACATAGGTTCTCAAAGTACCTGTAACTACACTATTATATTATCTATTGATGCACTTTTTAGTAAGTGTCATAACAAAACTCTATTATGACAATATAACAAGTGTATTAATAACTTTAATGTTTAAAAAAAAAATAGTTAATACCTTTATATTAATATTAACCTTAATTAAATATAAACGCAGAGAAATAAAAATTGGAAATACCGAATGCCTGTTAAATTAGAACCAATAAAGTAAATATAAGGATTTTTTATTTGAAGATTTTGATACTTTATAATAATAATTGTAAATTACTTTTAAGTAACCAAAATACACAATGAAGAACTTAAATAAATACTTACTAGCCAATAAGTATTGATGCAATTACTTATATATTGTCATAATAGCCAATAAGTATTGATGCAATTACTTATTGACGCGGCAAGAAGAGGATCTGAGAAAACCCTAGAGCTTGGCCACGAGCCCACGACCGTGTTTGTTTTCTCAGCAGTTTTCACAGTATTCTTCCTCTATTCAAAGAAGATTTTGTTCCTCTTAAATATAGGCGCAGCATATTGAGACGGTGAGATGGAAGATAATCACAGTAGCCGAAGTAAGTAATTGCGTCAAAATTATTTATTTCAATCGATTGATTTTCGTTCATTTAGGGGCGAAATTCGTGGATTGTACAAACCTGCTGCAATAGCCGACGAAGTACTGAATATTTCATTTCTCTCTGTTAATTTATTTCGTCAAGGTATTTCTATTAGATGATCTCTCCACCATCTTCAGGTGTACATTTCTGCAAATTAAACGGAGAATTTCTTATATTTTTTTTTTTAATTGAGGTTTGAATCATCTGTTTGTGGTGTGGTGTTGAATGTTCTGTAGGAGGAAGATTGTTGTTTTAATTGAGGCTGTTTCCCGGGCTTCTTGCAGCAGCGTCGCGCCTAATTGGGCAGATTGACCTGACTGAACCAGATTTTAGGGTTGCCCATATTTCCCAGTTTTTGGATTCTGGTAATAATATTTCGACTTACTTTAGTGTTCGGTTGAGTCAATTAGTTTGCTTTTTGAGTGTCTGCTAGTTTGGGATTCCTTTTTAGTGCTTCACTTACTTTTGTTGCTTACGGCTTTATCTTTTCTTTAGTATTGTAATTACATATTTGAAATCTATTGTAAAATATTTCAATTTTTGTTGTACTTGTGAGGAATCACCACCACCTTATAACATTTAGTGAGCATTGTATTTGTTAGTACTTCCTACTTAATTGTTGAGTAGTGGGTTTGCGGATATAAATTTCTTGGTTAAGTGAGCAGAGGGATTGCTTGTGTGATCATACATATGTTTTATCTGAGTAACTCTGCATTGCTTGGAGGATTATAGTCCATTATAAAACGGGTGATTACTGATTACCTTGTATTTGTATTAAGTCTTGGTGTTGCCAGAGAGTGTCTCCATCTCAACAATGAATGGTTCTTCAAACAATGGGTTACAGTTGGACCACTTGTGGACTGCAATAGCCAGGTTCTGCATTTTAATTATTTTTTGAACTTCATGGATGTTGTCACTCAATTCTGAAGGTAATGGGGGAGAAATTAAAAAAAGAAAAACTTCAGCCTTGAAGTGTTAGAATATATGTCTATTGATTATCAGTTTATCATGTAGTACTTGACTTCATAAAATGGGAGAATAGTATAATATTTTTAAATTTATTATATTTATATTAATATTTTATAAATTATTATTAGTATTATTATGCTTTTTAAAAATGGAATCTGTTACATTAATGGAAAATGACGTGGAAATAATTAAGATGAAATATGAAATTAATATTATAACATGCCATTATAATATAATTATTCGAATATAATATATGTGTGACCACACTTTCATGTGTGGTATTAGAGATGTACACGCAAATTATATGTAGTTAAAAATCACTTTTTGCCTCATTTATAAGTGTAGTAATAGCCTTATACCTATCATTACATTAATTTAAACGACACTAACAACAAGTGTGGAGATAGGTGAAGTGTAGCAAAAGATAATTTATCACCACATTTTTAAATGTCATTTTAAGAGATTTTTCTTGTAGTGTGTATATGTTAAATTGGTAAAAAATTCCTCAGTTTCAGTTTTAATTTTACGCTCCCTCTCTCTAAAAACCATCTACGCTGCTCTCTCTCTCTCTCTCAAAAACTCAATCGCCGCCGCTCTTAAAACTCGCCCTCTCTCTGCTCCAAACGAACAGGCGGCGCCCCACCCCCAGCTGCAGGCGACGCGCGGCCACCCATCACACCAATAGGTGGCGACGTGCCGGGGACGAAGGTGACGAAAAGCTAATCACAATTTCTGTGTGAAGCTAGAGGAAGAAGACGACGCAACAGCGCACCGCCGCCGTCGATCCGCACAAAAACTGGAGACAAATTTGTCGGCAAAGGAGATGCCTTCGTTGTCCATGGCGGAAGCGAGGGGATTTACTCTTCTGCCCCTGGACTCAACGAGTCATCCCCTAGACTCAACGACTCAAGCGAGGGACTCAACGTGTGTGTCTGGAAAACCGAAGAACACCGCCGCCCAAAATCCGAAGAACGCCGCCGCCGCCGCCGTGTGTTGGGTTCGTCTAATTCTGGGTTAAGATTACTCTGGGTTTTATGGGTTTAAGATTTCTGGGTTTAATTTCTAGTTTTGTGTTGGATTCGTCTAATTCTGGGTTAAGATTTGAAATTCTGGGTTCTTTGAAACCTGATTTTGGAAATGGAGAACCTGGGTTGGTTAGCAGCACGATAGGGAAACCTGATTTTCAGATCTGTTGAATTTTTTTTGTATTTTGAATTTAAGTCTTGGTTTTTGTTGAATCTGTTGAATTTTGGAATTTGTTGAATCTGCTGAATTTTTTTGGTTGAATTATGGGTTTCTTTTGTTGAATTCTTTCATTGAATTCTGGATTTCTTTGAAGATTTATACGAAGGTCGGTGTGTTTCGAAGATGAAGATTGGGGTGTTGATATGAAAGTTTTTTGAAGATTTTGAAGATATCTATTTATGAAGATTTATGATTTGTTAATTTCTGAAGGTGAGGATTTGAAATCGTAGATGAACCTGTTCATGTGTTTTGGATGAACCTGTTCATGTTCTGATGAACATGTTCATGTCGTAATAAAAACGAGGATCTGTAAATTTTGAGATTTGTAATTGTAAATTTTAGATGATTGTACATATTTCTTAAAAATTTCCTGTTATAATTATTCATACATTTATTGACAGGATTTTTAATTAATGTTTTAAATTAATTTTGCCTTTTAAATTGAATTAAACTGCAGAATTTGTCATAGAAATTTAGTAAGATTGATGAAAAAGAAAAATAGAGAGAAAATGAGAAAGGAGAAAACCTGAAAAAAAAGGACAGAGTAATTGGGAAAGTTGAGTAAGGGTAGTATTGTCTTTAAATTATAGATCTTGGACCTCTTAGTAATTTAAAATGGAGGGTGGACCTAGTAGTAATTTTTAGGTCCATTTTGGACCTATGAGTAAGTTACTCTAATTTCTTAGACAAAAACTCCTGAGTCTGTCTCATACATGAGACGGGTATCATACTTGACCCAATTTAACTTACTTGACCCGTATTCTAGAAAAACCCATTGACTATATGACCTTACCAATCAAAATATTCAATAAGCCCCTCCCTGAACTCACGCACGAAACCCTCGCTCCATTCTCTCTATTTTTTCCTGCAAAATTCCTCCTGCCATTCACTCTCAAGACTGCCCACGCTTTTCTTTGTGCCGCTCATTACCGCCGCATCCGCATGTGGTCTCCGTTTCCCCACTATAATCTTCTCTCAATTATGTATTTCTCGTTCAGCGCTGCCTTCTTTCGCCATTGACGGTAATTTTTTTAGGTACTAACGCTTGTTATTATTTGTTGCTCTAATTTTAAGTTGTCCAGATTCGGTCTATTTTTAGCCATTCCGAGTTTTTTAAGTTTGTAACTGTGTCAACTATGGCTGCAAAATTTGTTGTTTGCAGCATTTTATGCATTAGTTATGGAACATTACTATATGTTTCAATTTGCACAAAAATCCCCGGCCTATTTGTTTGCCTATTAATTTTCTTTGTGTGTACAGTCCTACTAGAAGTTAGTTAAACAGTGTGGGCTAACTGCCTGGATATCCTTTTAGCTTCTCATCCCAACCTCTGCTAGATATCCAGACGAAAAAAAATAATTCAATTCTTGTGATGAATTTTGATTTAAAAAGGAATGAGATTGATCTAGATAAATATTGGGGGTTTTACTACTTGAAAGACTTCTAATGATATGACAAAGTTAGTTATTTTTGGGAGAAGATTACAGTGGCATGTACTCTCTATTCATTGATTTTGTTTATAGCATAAAGTCCTGGTACATGCCTTAAGCTTTGAGGCTGTGGATGAATTGATAGATTTTGTTGCTTATAGTACTTTGTGCATTCCTTATGGAAACATTAATCGTTGTTCCAATTTACACACAAATCCCCTGTCTATTTGATTGTTTATTTTTCTCTTTGTTTGTACAGTCTTGGTAGAAATCAGTAGTATATTTATATGAAAACAATGGTAAACGATCCCATTGCACTACAAAAAAATGTGCATTTTACCGACGGAAATTAGCGACGGCTACAAAAACCGTGGCAAATAGCGACGGTTTTTACGACGGTTACGGTCAAATGGTCAAAGTCAACAATTTTAGCGACGGTCTAGAGAATCGTCGCAAATAGCGACGGTTTTACCAAGGTTTGGACTAATCCCTTTAGCGACGGTTTTTTTTTTTTTTTTTTTTTTTAATTTTTTTAAATTTTTTTTTTTTAATATTAATTATGTATTTTTTTTTTATGTTTCAGGATTATACAAGAATTTTTAATTGTTGTTAATGCACCTTACCGTATATTTAATTTATAGTCACTTGGAGAAGAGTTCCACCTGACCGTAGTCAGATCTATTTCTAGGAGTTTACGGTATAAAATTTAATTCATAGTATATTTAAATATATATATTGACTAAAAGTAGTACTTGTTTAAATAGAAAAATAGTACTTATTTAAATGAAAGTATTACTTGTTAAATAAAAAATATTACTTAAGTTTAAATAGAAAAGTAGTACTTGTTTAAATAGAAAAGTAGTACTTGATTAAATGAAAAGTAGTATTTGTTTAAATAGAAAAACATTACTTGTTTAAATAGAAAAGTAGTACTTGTTTAAATAGAAAAGTAGTACTTGGTTAAATGAAAAGTATTACTTGTTTAAATTAAAAGTATTGTTTAAATAATAGAAAGTATTACTTTTTTAAATGAAAGGTATTACTTGTTTAAATGAAAAGTATTACTTGTAAAATGAAAAGTATTACTTGTTTAAATAGAAATGTAGTAGTTGTTTAAATAGAAAAGTAGTACTTGTTTAAATGAAAAGTAGTACTTTTTTAAATGAAAAGTATTACTTGTTTAAATAGAAAAGTATTACTTGTTTAAACAGAAAAGTAGTAATTGTTTAAATGAAAAGTAGTACTTGTTTAAATGAAAAGTATTATTTGTTTAAATGAAAGGTATTACTTGTTTAAATGAAAAGTAGTACTTGTTAAAATGAAAAGTAGTACTTGTTTAAATGAAAAGTAATACTTGTTTAAATGCAAAGTATTAGTTGTTTAAATAGAAAAGTAGTACTTGTTTAAATAGAAAAGTATTACTTGTTTAAATTAAAAGTATTACTTATTTAAATAATAGAAAGTATTACTCGTTTAAATGAAAAATATTACTTGTTAATTGAAAAGTAGTACTTGTTTAAATGAAAAGTATTACTTATTTAAATAGAAAAGTATTACTTGTTTAAATAGAAAAGTAGTACTTGGTTAAATGAAAAGTAGTACTTGGTTAAATTAAAAGTATTGTTTAAATAATAGAAAGTACTACTTGTTTAAATGAAAGGTATTACTTGTTTTAATGAAAAGTATTACTTGTTAAATAAAAAGTATTACTTGTTTAAATAGAAAAGTAGTAGTTGTTTAAATAGAAAAATAGTACTTGGATGAACTTCCACCATTGTTCTTAATCCTCATGTTGACACTGACATTATACATCATGAAGTTCATGATGAGTTTGTTGATCATTTGCATACTTCTGATTCTTCAGATATAGTCACTAATAGACAGGCTATTGAACCTGATGTCATTAATAGACATGCTACCTGATATTCTTGATAGACATACTATTGCACCTGATATTCATCATAGTCAGGATATTGAACCTGTTCCTTCAAATGTTGTTATGAATGATGATCTAGTTAGAAGGTCTTCTAGATCTATATCTCAACCTGCTCATTTGAAAGTTTATGAGACTTCTTTGCCTAAGTTCTTAAATCATGAACAACCTAAAGCTAACATGATTGTTTCTTGCGGAAAACAAAATGGCATTTCTGATATTCTTTCTACTGATAAACTTTCAAATGCTCATAAGGTTTTCACTGCATCCATTTCTCAAAATATAGAGCCCAAAACTTATAAGCAAGCCAAGGACAATCGTAATTGGCAGCAAGCAATGAGAGCTGAGTTAGATGCCTTAGAAAGGACTAAGACATGGACTCTAGTTCACTTGCCACCAAATAGAGAATGTATTGGGTGTAAATGGGTTTTTAAAATCAAATACAAACAAGATGGGTCTATTGAAAGATATAAAGCAAGATTAGTTGCTAAAGGCTACACTCAACAAGAAGGAATTGATTACTTTGATACTTTTAGCCCTGTTACAAAAGTAACAACAATAAGAATATTATTTTCTATAGTTGTAGCTAGAAGCTGGTTCATTCATCAATTAGATGTAAACAATGCATTCTTGCATGGTGATTTAACTGAAGAAATTTACATGAGTGCTCCACCTGGTTATTGCATTGATTCAGACACAAGGGTGTGTAAACTCAACAAAAGCCTCTATGGTTTAAAACAGGCATCAAAACAGTGGTTTAACAAACTTTCTGAATCTTTATTTGAACTTGGATTTGTTCAATCTTAGGCTGACAACTCTTTGTTCACAAAACACACTAATATTTCATTCACTGTCATTGTATGGTATGTTGATGATCTTATTGTATCTGGTGATTCTTTGGATGCTTGGCATTGAAGTAGCAAGATCAGAAAAAGGATTAACCTTGTGTCAAAGAAAGTACACATTGGACCTTTTAACTGATTTTGGGTACTTGGGCAGCAAACCTTGTCATACACCTATGGATTCTAAATTGCAGCTAACACAGGCTACTACAGACAACAGAACAGATCCAAAACTCTATAGAAAAATTGTTGGCAAGTTACTTTATTTGACCGTTGTTGGGGAATGAGTTACACAGATCTATTCGGGGTGAATATTTAAATACAAATTTAATTCATTAATTATTACTAGCATGAATTAATCCTATATTAATTCAAATAATAATTGCAACAACATATCATGCATATAAAAAGCCACGTAAAACCTACGCATGCGGAATCTACGGGTTTACGTGAACGTACCTCTCGGGATGGCAGTGACTCTGGTCGGATGGACTAACCAAAAGGACTTCCCAAGTATTCCCTTAGCCCTTGCTCGACAATCCGGTGGAAGGATACTCGCGAACAATTAACAAAAGAAAAAAAAAAAAACTTTGTTGCACCACTTTCGTGGATTTGCTAATATTTCCAGCACATGGAATTGTACTTGGGAATGAACTAATCATCCCCTATTTATAGGAGGGAGGGTGGAAGAAATTTATGTGATATTTCAATGTGGGAAAAGACTTTTCTTGGTCACCAAGAAATCTTGAATATATCCCTTATATTCTTTTTCCCATAATTAAAATATTCCACAAAAAATCCACCTCCTCTATTTTATGGATGATTTTCGAAAATTAAGTGTCATAAGAATCCAAGATTTGGATCTTCTTGAATTTATGAGATATTCTTGTATTTCAAGAAATACATATCTTCCATAATATCTTTTCAAGAAAATCAAGAAAATCTTTCTTGCCCACTATATTTTCAAAATTTCGAAATTTACCTCATGAATAACCAAGTGGGAGATTTCTTGAATTTAATGAGATAATCTTGTATTCCAAGAATACATATCTTCATTCCATAACAAAATTCAAAGAAAATCTTTCTCCCTCTTTTATCCATAATTTTCGAAAAAATAGAGGAAATATTAAGCAACAATATTTATTTTATTTTAATCACCTTTTCAGTTATTGGACTATTTGTTGGGCTACTCAGGGGGCCTTTAGGAGAATTAAGATTGGACCTTCTAATGGATCTTGAATATCTAATATTGAGCCACAATATAATTCAAGCCCATAAATATTAATTAATCTCACTACATAATTAATATTGCACTATCCATCTTAACCCATATTACGGTCAATATGGCTCCGGTCATTATTTCCGCGTGTTTAAGATTATCTAGCCCATTAATTAATTCAAGCCACCTGAAATAGCTTTCCGTTAATTAATATCTTTTGTCCTTGGTCGAGGAACGGTTCAACATTATTATCCATCTGGGAAACTAATTCCACTTGCAAGATTTGGTATGATAAAACTTATGAACCTCCCAAGGGGGCAAATCAAGCAAGCGATTTGCACACGATTCTTCAGATTAAATCTTAGCAATCACATGTGACCAATAATATTGCCCAAGATAAAAAGTATTGAATCTCTCCGATTCGCTACCCATGATAAGTCAAAGCAATAGTTACCAATCCCACGTGATCCTATTTAAGGGGACGAAGGTTAAGAAACAACGAACCATCGAGGTCTAATTCTTCCTTGTTGGGCCTCAAGAATTTATCCTCTTGTAGGTCCTATTCAACATCGATCGGTCATGCACTAGTGTAATCTCTTGGTCAAGACAAACCAATCGAGCCTTACACCTCAACCTTTTTCGCGATGGTTGTTCATTTCCATCTAGGTCGTGAATGGCGTACTTTTTAGTTACAAGAATTTGTTAATTTAATCTTCGTGATGCGGTATCACTAAATTAACTCTGATGTAACACGTCATTTAATTATTGAACAGATTATGCAAAGTAAATATATATAACATTCAATCATATTTAAAGCATCGATGATAAACAATTTATTTCATAAATAAGTCCGAAAAATTAGTTTTCGATTATACAAAGTAAAAGCATACTTTTCAGTATAATCCCAACAATCTCCCACTTATACTCAAAGTCTGCTTTTAAGTATACTACAACACGTCTCGAGTAGTCCATGACATCTAATGTCACCTACACGAACCTAATAATTTCTCCCACTTATACTCAAAGCAGATTGGCAATGGTCTTGACACCCATTCCACTCACATGTCTCTCGAATGTATTCAGAGGCAGACGCTTTGTGAATGGATCTCGCTAAAGTCGTGTCCTCGACGCTATCTTTGCCACATCTATATCTCCTCTCTTAACGATTTCTCGTATAAGATGTTTTTCCTTTAATGTGTTTGTTTGACTCGTGGACTCTTGGTTCTCTTGAATTTGCAACTGCCCCTAGCATATATTGCTAGACAAATTCAGAACAACATCCAAGTCCACTAAGAAGATCTAGAGCCCAATCGGTTCTTTCACTGCTTCACAAGCAGCTACTTACCCGACTTCCATGGTTGAGTTAGTGTTGCATTTCTGCTTCACACTCGTCCATTGGATGGCTACACTTCCCAAATGGAAACACACTAACTGAGGTAGATAATTTCTGGAATCTAAATCTGATTGGAAATCCGAGTCCGTGTAGCCGATGGGGATTGGAGTATCTGACTGATAAATCAACATTCTATCCCGAGTTCTTTTCAGACACTTCAGAATGTTTTTAACTGTCGTCCAATGCGCTTTCCCTGGGTTACTTTGATATCTTGCTATCATGCCTGCGGCAAAGCAGATATCCGGTCTCGTACACAACAATGCATACATAAGGTTTCCGACAGCCGAAGCACAAGGAATACCTTTCATGTCATCTATCTCCTTTTCGTCTTAGGGAACATTTTCTTGGATAGATGGATTCCAATTCTGAAAGGTACGAATCCTTTCTTGGAATCTTGCATGCTGAAGAATTTCAAGACAGTATCTATGTATGAAACTTGCGATAACCCGATCATCCTTATCTTGCGATCTCGAGTGATCTTGATCCCAAGGATTTTTCCGGCTTTCCCTAAGTCTTTCATATCAAACTGTTTTGAAAAACATGTCCTTACGTCTAATCACACCTTCACATCGTTCCCGATGATCACAATGTTATCTACGTACAGTACTAAGAATACCAATGCAGTCCCGACACACTTTTATACACACAACTTTCAAAATCGTTTTGATCAAACCCATAAGACTTTATAACATGATCAAAACATTGGTTCCAAGCTCTGGATGCCTGTTTGAGTCCGTAAATGGACTTCTTGAGCTTACAAACAAGATGTTCTTGGCCTGTTTCAATGAAACCTTGGGGTTGTTGCATATAGATCTCTTCATCAAGACTTCCGTTAAGGAAAACTGTCTTGACTTCCATTTGCCAGATTTCAACGTCGAAATGCGCAGCAATCGATAAGAGAATACGGATGGACTTAAGCATGGTTACGGGCGAAAAAGTTTCCTCATAATCGATCCCTTTCTTTCTGAGTATAACCTTTCACCATTAGTCTTGCTTTAAAGGTTTCAACCTTCAAGTCCAGTCCTCTTTTCCTCTTATATACCCACTTGCATCTAATGGGTCTGACCCCATTAAGTGGTTCGACTAGCTCCCACACTCTATTATGAAACATAGAACCCACTTCGGCTTTCATTGCTGTTTGCCAAGAAAATGCATCCTTATCTTGGAGTGCTTCGTCATATGTCCATGGGTCTGATTCCGGGAATCAAGTCCGAGGACTCTCCTACTCCCATGAATCTCTCGGGCTGTCTAACAACCCTCCCACTATGACGAGGCTCCGGTTGTGAAAGCGTATCGTTTGGTATATCATCTAGTACAGTTGGCACTGAGGTTTGCCCTCTAAGCTCATTTAAGGTAATCTCACTTCTGGGTTTTCTTTGGTTCTATAGTTTTCTTCCAAAATCTAAAGTGGGTGCGGATGTCCACCTTTTGATCTTCGGAACTATAGAACATTCACCCTTTTGTTCCCTCGGGATATCCTACAAAACAGCCTTAATTCTGATCGAGGATCCAATTTATCGGTTTCCTTGTCCAACACGTAGGCCGGACACCCCAAAGTTCTCATGTGTCTCATACTAGACTTGCGCCCGGTCCACAATTCTTTGGGGTTCTGGGAACTGATTTGGATAGCACCAAGTTCGAGAATGTAAGTCATTTGTTTTCCAAGACATGACCCCGAGCGACTCGGGAAGATCCGTATAACTCATCATTGATCTAACCATTTCTAAAAGAATTTTGTTGCTTCGCTCTGCAAACCCCGTTTTGTTGAGGGGTTCCGGGTGCAGTGAGCTGGGATACAATCCCTTCATCAGATAAGTAGTACAAAAACTCATCGCTGAGGTATTCGCTTCCACGATCAGATCGTAGAGACTTGATACGTTTTTCCATATGATTCTCTGCTTGAGCCTTAAATTCTTTAGAATTTCTCAAAGGTCTCGATTCATGCTTCATAAGGAAAATGTACCTTGAGTAATCATCAATAAAATTACTCATAACCTCCTCTTTGCTTTGGTTGACATTTGACTACATACATCTATGTGAACGATCTCTAACACTTCTTTAGCCCCATTCCCTTGGCTCCAAATGCCATCTTGGTCATATTACCCTCCAAACATGATTAAGTAGGTTGGAATCGATTCAACTTGGAGACGCTCCAAAGTGAACCATCTTTCACCAACCTTTGGATCCTTTTTGGATTTATATGACCTAATCTTAGATGCCAAAGAAGTGTCTCGTTCACTTCTGATGAACGTTTTCTTTTCTCGGAAATAGTTGATGTGTTATAGGATACATTTCGTGAGTGGTGTGCCACGATTAATTGTATAGAGATTTTCCATCAATGTCCCGTGTGAGATACACTCATCATTTCAAAATGATGTCATTCTTATTAGAAGAAACTTAGTGTCCTTTTAATCGAATTTTAGAAACCGAAAGTGAATTCTTTCTAAAACCGGGAACACAAAGATAATCTCAAAAACTTTATCTTCAAAAGATAGGTGCACTTCTCCCATCGCTTTAAATCGCTACTCATGTAGCATTGCAATGTCCGCTACTTGCGTAGTATTGCAATAATCGTTACTCAGAAGCATTGCAATATCCGCCACTTACGTAGCATTGCAATGTCTTCTATTTTTAAATAACGTTGCCAAAGTGTGATGAGGATCTCACTCCCAACACGTTTGCGGATCATTTAGAACCCGTGAAGCCAACATGATCGGTGGATCTCGTATCAACCACCCACGAATGAGAAGTATCGCCGCTAAACAAGTTTCAACAACTAGTGTGTGAGAATTACCTTTCTTTCCGTCCCTTTTGGGGTTGGAACAGCAAAACCTCCATTGTCCTCTCCCCCACAGCTTAAGCACTTCCTCTTTGGATTTTCCTCGACTCAACAAGCATTCCTCATCTTACCATTGCCCTTGGCCTTGATTGAGTTTTTATTGCTTATGGCCTTTGGTCCTCTTCTTTATCTTGCCTACCCTTGGCCTAGAAGATGAAGGCGGACCACTTGCCGTCAAAGCTTGAGTTTGGTGCCTTATCATCATTTTTCGCCGAGTCCAAAAGTTTGCAACAAATTAGCTAGCGAGGCCAAAATGCTCAAAAACCTTTCAGGGCAGAGAATGAAGTACCAAATTCATCCGAGTCTCCAGATCATAACTTTTCGAGAATCTCAAGTTTGTTCAGGTGGGCCATCTATTTTGAGGACGTAATCCCTTACGGGTTTTTCGTCCACCATTTTCAGCGACGACATCTCTCGCAAGGTGATCTGACGAGTCCCGCATGTTTTGACTCGTCAGTTGGCTCATCTGATTTTTGTGTGTCAAAATCCACTTGTGCTTTTGTGCAGTTAGGACAATTATAATTTTCCAATCAATATAGTTTCCATACATATTGTATTGACTTTTAAGTATAATAACAAATGGATTAAAAGGTAGCGACATCATGTCGAATGAAATAAACAACTATATGCAATAGCACAAGTATATCACAAGGTTCGATCACATTTCATCATATTTTAAAATCTTAAAAAAATATGAACATGCATCAGCCAACATCTCAAAATAGTTTAAATAAGCCACGTGGGGTGGGTCATTATTTAAACACATTCAAGCAAAAGTTACAAACAAGAACGATTTACAAACCTTTAATATCCAGATTAATAGTTGGCTCCCCACTTGACCAATATAAAATTGACGGGGACTTGAGGAAGTATATGCATATCAATTTTATACCTAAGTAATAACCATGATTAAATCTGAGGATTACTATTTCGCTTTGATCGAGCCTCGTGGGGAGGGTCATAAATCGCCACTAGTAATAACCCACAATCATCCGTTTGGAATTCATTCATGTGAAACCTATATTTTTGCCCGTCCGTGGGGAATTTCTCCAAAAGAATTCACAAATAAATAAATCATGGAGGTCAAAATTAATTCAATTTTATTATCCGCGGCCACTTGGCACAGGGCGGCTAAGCGACCTCGGCACCGCCCGTGGTGTCGTGCCCTTGATGCCTCGGCAATCCTCGGCAGTGTCGGCCGGCGTCGACAGATCTCGGGGCGGCGCGCATCCCGCCAGCATCGCCCGCCTCCGCCTCGCCGCGTCCTCGGCGGCGCCCGCGTCTCCGAAGCGCCCGTCTTAGCGCCCGCGGCGTCTGCCCCGTCCAGCTCGGCTTGGGGCGCGCGACCGCCCGTCTTGCCCCCTCATCTCCGCTACGGCCTTTCGGCCGCCCGGCCTTGCCGCCGCCCATGCGTGCGGTAGCCAGCGCCGCCCACGCTGGTTCGAATTTCGTCCTTTAATTCTTCGTCTCTTCGTTCCCGATCCGGTTACAATTTATTTACAAAAAATAAATAAACCTAGATCTAGACTAGTCTATTACATTGATCAAATCAAACAAATCCTAGTCTACTCGTGGATTTTCTCACGTAAAAACAAATCGAGCGAATCGAATTAAAAACCCACGATTTATATGCATGTAAAATAAAACATTAAAATCCATGACAATTGGATACCGCAAAAACAGATCTAACAATTCTACTATCAATTTCAAATTTAATGTCCACGAATTAAATTACAATTTTAAAAATTGAGTCTAAAAGCGTGGCTTGGATACCAGTTGTTGGGGAATGAGTTACACAGATCTATTCGGGGTGAATATTTAAATACAAATTTAATTCATTAATTATTACTAGCATGAATTAATCCTATATTAATTCAAATAATAATTGCAACAACATATCATGCATATAAAAAGCCACGTAAAACCTACGCATGCGGAATCTACGGGTTTACGTGATCGTACCTCTCGGGATGGCAGTGACTTTGGTCGGATGGACTAACCAAAAGGACTTCCCAAGTATTCCCTTAGCCCTTGCTCGACAATCCGGTGGAAGGATACTCGCGAACAATTAACAAAAGAAAAAAAAAAACTTTGTTGCACCACTTTCGTGGATTTGCTAATATTTCCAGCACATGGAATTGTACTTGGGAATGAACTAATCATCCCCTATTTATAGGAGGGAGGGTGGACGAAATTTATGTGATATTTCAATGTGGGAAAAAACTTTTCTTGGTCACCAAGAAATCTTGAATATATCCCTTATATTCTTTTTCCCATAATTAAAATATTCCACAAAAAATCCACCTCCTCTATTTTATGGATGATTTTCGAAAATTAAGTGTCACAAGAATCCAAGATTTGGAACTTCTTGAATTTATGAGATATTCTTGTATTTCAAGAAATACATATCTTCCATAATATCTTTTCAAGAAAATCAAGAAAATCTTTCTTGCCCACTATATTTTCAAAATTTCGAAATTTACCTCATGAATAACCAAGTGGGAGATTTCTTGAATTTAATGAGATAATCTTGTATTCCAAGAATACATATCTTCATTCCATAACAAAATTCAAAGAAAATCTTTCTCCCTCTTTTATCCATAATTTTCGAAAAAATAGAGGAAATATTAAGCAACAATATTTATTTTATTTTAATCACCTTTTCAGTTATTGGACTATTTGTTGGGCTACTCAGGGGGCCTTTAGGAGAATTAAGATTGGATCTTCTAATGGATCTTGAATATCTAATATTGAGCCACAATATAGTTCAAGCCCATAAATATTAATTAATCCCACTACATAATTAATATTAAGACTATCCATCTTAACCCATATTACAAATCAATATGGCTCCTGGGTCATTATTTCCGTGTTTAAGATTATCTAGCCCATTAATTAATTCAAGCCCATGGAAATAGCTTTCCGTTAATTAATATCTTTTGTCCTTGGTCGAGGAACGGTTCAACATTATTATCAATACCGGAAACTAATTCCACTTGCAAGATTTGGTATGATAAAACTTATGAACCTCCCAAGGGGGCAAATCAAGCAAGCGCATTTTGCACCACGATTCTTAAGATTAAATCTTAGCAATCACATGTGACCAATAATATTGCCCAAGATAAAAAGTATTTAATCTCTCTCTGATTCGCTACCCATGATAAGTCAAAGCAATAGTTACCAATCCCACGTGATCCTATTTAAGGGACGAAGGTTAAGAAACAACGAACCATCGAGGTCTAATTCTTCCTTGTTGATTCAAGAATTTATCCTCCCAGAAGTCCTATTCAACAAGATCGGTCATGCACTAGTGTAATCTCTTGGTCAAGACAAACCAATCTGAACCTTACACCTCAACCTTTAGCGATAGTTGTTCATTTCCATCTAGGTCGTGAATGGCGTACTTTTAGTTACAAGGGACTGTTAATTTAATCTTCTGTGATCGGTATCACTAAATTAACTACTGATGTAACACGCATTTAATTATTGAACAGCTTATGCAAAGAAATATATATAACATTCAATCATATTTAAAGCATCAGTGATAAACAATTTATTTCAGTAAATAAGTCTGAAAATTCAGTTTCGATTATACAAAGTAAAAGCATACTTTTCAGTATAATCCCAACAACCGTAACTAGACCAGACATTTCTTATGATGTTCAGTCTTTATCTCAATTTATGAGTAATCCCTCAAAGGAGCATATGCTTCTTTGTATACGAGTTCTCGAGATACTTAAAAGGCACTCGTGTTTGGGTATCTTTTACTCCAATTCTAATGATTTTAAGTTGCATTATTACACTGACCGTGACTGAGCTAGGTGCATTGAAACTAGGAAAAGTATCACAGGTTATACTATCTACTTGGGAAACTCTCTCATTTCTTGGAAGTCCAAGAAGCAAAGCACAATCAGTAGATCATCTGCTGAAGCAGAGTACAGAGCCATTGCCACCACTACATGTGAAATCCAATGGATCTTCTACATCTTGAAAGATTTAAAGGTTCCTGTTCAACTACCAATCACTCTTTACATAGACAGCAAGTCAGCTTACCAAATGGCACTCAATCCTTGTCTCCATGACAAAAGTAAACACATTTCAATTGATTGACACTTCACAAGACAGAAAATCAAAGAAGGAGCCATCAAGATCATTCATATACCTACATAAGAAAACCTTGCAGATATGATGACAAAACCCCTTCTTCCAACTCCTTTCAACACATTCAAGTCCAAAATGAGACTCTTGAACATTCACTCTCATTTTGAACGGGGGGGTCTAAAGAGTTATAATTTGTTATTTCATTAGTAAAGTTGTTATTTCACTATCATAGTTGTTATTTCCTTTTATATTGTATCATATAGTGATAGAGTGGGAGCGTTAGTTAGAGAAGTCTCTGTACTCCACCTATATATAAGCTATCATATTAGGTTTAGAAATTAAAAAAAAAAAAAACCGTCGCTAACACACCAAGATTATAGGCAAGAATCCAAGATTTGGATCTTCTTGAATTTATGAGATATTCTTGTATTTCAAGAAATACATATCTTCCATAATATCTTTTCAAGAAAATCAAGAAAATCTTTCTTGCCCTTTATATTTCAAAAATTTCGAAATTTTCTTCATGAATAACCAAGTGGGAGATTTCTTGAATTTAATGAGATAATCTTGTATTCCAAGAATACATATCTTCATTCCATAACAAAATTCAAAGAAAATCTTTCTCCCCTTTTATCCATAAATTTCGAAAATAATGGAAAAAATAAGCAACAATATTTATTTTATTTTAAACACCTTTTTCAGTTATTGGACTATATGTTGGGCTACTTAGGGGGCCTTTAGGAGAATTAAGATTGGACCTTCCAATGGATCTTGAATTATCAATATTGAGCCACAATATTATTCAAGCCCATAAATATTAATTAATCCCACTACATAATTAATATTGCACTATCCATCTTAACCCATATTACAGTCAATATGGCTCCCGGTTATTATTTTCCGTGTTTAAGATTATCTAGCCCATTAATTAATTCAAGCCACTGAAATAGCTTTCCATTAATTAATATCTTTTGTCCTTGGTCAAGGAACGGTTCAACATTATTATCCATACCGGAAACTAATTCCACTTGCAAGATTTGGTATGATAAAGCTTATGAACCTCCCAAGGGGGCCGCAAATCGAACAAAAGCGTGCTTGCACGCGATTCTCAGATTAAATCTTAGCAATCACATGTGACCAATAATATTGCCCATGATAAAAAGTATTGAACCTCGTTGATTCTCTACCCATGATAAGTCAAAGCAGTAGTTATCAACCACACGTGATCCTATTTAAGGAACGAAGATTAAGAAATAACGAACCACCGAGGTCTAATTCTTCCATGTTCGGATTCAAGAATTTGTCCTCCTCAGAGGTCCTATTCAAATGCATCGGTCATGCACTAGTGTAATCTCTTGGTCAAGACAAGCCAATCCGAGCCTTACACTTCAACCTTTCACGAGGGATTGTTCATTTCCATCTAGGTCGTGAATGGCGTACTTTTAGTTACAAGGGACTGTTAATTTAATCTTCTGTGATCTGGTATCACTAAATTAACTAAAATGTAACACGTACGATTTATTGAACAGTTATGCAGTAAATATATGTAACATTCGATGATATTTAAAGAATCAGTGATAAACAATTTATTTCAGTAAATAAGTTCGAAATTCAGTTTTGATTATACAAAGTAAAAGCGTACTTTCTAGTATAATCCCAACAATCTCCCATTTATGCTCAAAGTCTGCTTTTAAGTATACTACAACATGTCTCGTGTAGTTCCTAATTCGTGACATCTAATGTCACCTACACGAACCTAATAAGTTCTCCCACTTATACTCAAAGCAGATTGACAACGGTCTTGACACCCATTCCTTCCACATGTCTCTCGAATGTATTCAGAGGGAGACCCTTTGTGAATGGATCTGATAGGTTGTCTTCAGACGCTATCTTTGCCACTCCTCTCTTAACGATATCTCGTATAAGATGGTATTTCCTTTCAATGTGTTTGCTGGCCTTGTGGGCTCTTGGTTCCCTTGAATTTGCAAAATCGCTCGGCATTGTCATAATAAAATGATGATTCTTGGGCAAATTCGGAACTACATTCAAGTCCACTAGGAAGTTCTTGAGCCAAACCGCTTTTTCATTTGCCTCGCAAAGTTAGCCTACATATTCGGCTTCCATGGTAGAATCATGACGATTTTTGTTGACGCTTCTCCATGTCGGCTCCTCCCCATGCAAAACATACTACCGGAGGTAGATTTTCTGGAGTCTACGTCTGATTGGAAATCCGAGTCCGTGTAGCCGATGGGGATTGGACTATCTGACTGATAAATAAACATTCTATCCCGAGTTCTTTTCAGATACTTCATAATGTTTTTAACTGCCGTCCAATGTTCTTTCCCCGGGTTACTTTGATATCTTGCCACCATGCCAACGACAAAGTAGATATCCGGTCTCGTACACAGCATTGCATACATAAGGCTTCCGACAGCCGAAGCATAAGGAATGCCTCTCATGTCATCTATCTCCTTTTGCGTCTTAGGGCACATTTTCTTGGATAGATGGATTCCATGTCTGAAAGGTACGAAGCCTTTCTTGGAATCCTGCATGCGGAATCATTTCAAGACAGTGTCTATATATGAAGCTTGAGATAAGCCTATCATCCTTTTCTTGCGATCTCGAGTGATCTTGATCCCAAGGATGTGTGCGGCTTCCCCTAAGTCCTTCATATCAAACTGTTTTGAAAGCCATGCCCTTACATCTGATAACACCTTTACATCGTTCCCAATGATTAGAATGTCGTCTACGTATAGTACTAAGAATACCAATGCAGTTCAGACACGCTTTTTGTACACACAACTTTCGAACTCATTTTGATCGAACCCATAAGACTTTATAACATGATCAAAACATTGGTTCCAAGCTCTGGATGCCTGTTTGAGTCCGTAAATGGACTTCATGAGCTTACAAACTAGGTGTTCTTGGCCTTTTTCAATGAAGCCTTGGGGTTGTTGCATATAGATCTCTTCATCAAGACTTCTGTTAAGGAAAGCTGTCTTGACATCCATTTGCCAGATTTCAAAGTCGAGATGCGCAGCAATCGATAAGAGAATTCGGATGGACTTAAGCATAACTACGGGCGAAAAAGTTTCCTCATAATCGATCCCTTCTTTCTGAGTATAACCTTTCGCCACGAGTCTTGCTTTGAAGGTTTCCATCTTCCCGTCCGGTCCTCTTTTTCTCTTATACACCCACTTGCAACCAATGGGTTTGACCCCATTAAGTGGTTCGACTAGCTCCCACACTCTGTTATGAAACATAGAACTCATTTTGGCTTTCATTCTTTGTTTTCCAAGAATCTGATCCTTGTCTTGGATTGCCTCGTCATATGTCCATGGGTCCGATTTCGTCTTGTCAGGGAATCAAGTCCTAGGACTCTCCTATTCCCATGAATCTCGGGTTTTGTTTCACAACCCTCCCACTACGAGGCTCCGGTTGTGTAAGTGTGTCATTTGGTATGTCATCTTGTACAGTTTGCATTGAGGTTAGCCCCCTTAGCTCATTTAAGGTAATCTCATTTCTGGGTCTTCTTTCGTTCATATAGTCTTCTTCCAAAAATCTAAAGTGGGTGCTTATTACCACCTTTTGATCTTCGGGACCATAGAACATACACCCTTTTGTTCCCTCGGGGTATCCCACAAACAACCTTAATTCTGATTGAGGATCCAATTTTCCGGCTTCCTTGTCCAACACGTAGGCCGGACACCCCCAAATCCTCATGTGTCCCATACTAGGCTTGCGCCCGGTCCACAATTCTTTGGGAGTTTTGGGAACCGATTTGGATGGAACCAAGTTCAGAATGTAGGCTGCTGTTTCCAAGGCATGACCCCAGAACGACTTGGGAAGATCCGCATAACTCGTCATAGATCTAACCATTTCCAAAAGAGTTATGTTTCTTCGCTCTGCAATCCCCATTTTGTTGAGGGGTTAAGGATGCGATGGTGGGATGCAATCCTTCATCGATAAGTAGTTCAAAAACTCATCATTTGAGGTATTCGCCTCCACGATCGGATCGTAGAGACTTGATACGTTTTTCCCTATGATTCTCTGCCTGAGCCTTAAATTCTTTGAATTTCTCAAAGGTCTCGGATTTATGCTTCATGAGGAAAATATAACCGTACCTTGAGTAATTATCAATAAAAGTGACAAAATACTCATAACCTCCTCTTGCTTTGGTTGACATTGGACCACATACATACATCTGTGAACGATTTCTAACACTTCTTTGGCTCTATTCCCTTGGCTCCAATGCCCTCTTGGTCATTTTACTCTCCCACATGATTCAAGAGGTTGGAATTGGTTCAACTTGGAGAGACTCGGTGAACACGCTTCTACCAACCTTTGGATCCTCTTTGGATTAATATGTCCCAATCTTATATGCCATAGAAGTGTCTCGTTCATATTTTTTTTTTATAAAAGCTTGATTGATGTGTTATAGGATGCATTTTCGTGAGTGGTGTGCCACGAGTTAATTGTATAGAGATTTTCCATCAATGTCAGATCAGATACACTCATCATTTCAAGAAATGATTTCATTCTTATTAGAAGAAACTAAGTGTCTATTAACGTAATTTTAGAAACCGAAAGTTAATTCTTTTTCTAAAAACGGGAACATAAAGAACATCTCTTAAAATTAGAACTCTGTCTTCAAAAGACAGTGCACTTCTCCCATCGCTTCTTTTTGCCACTCTCGTAGCATCGCCAAGGTGTGATGAGGACCTCATCGCCACTAAGTTGCGGATCGGTTTGAAACGTGAAGCAAACATGATTAGTGTATCTCGTATCAACCACCCACGAATGAGAAGTATACGCCGCTAAACAAGTTTCAACAACTAGTGCGTGAGAATTACCTTTCTTTATGTCCCTTTTGGGGTTGGAACAGGCAAACCTCCATTGTCCTCTTTCACCGCAGCTTAAGCAATTCCTCTTTGGATTTTCCTTGACACCACCAGCATTCGTCATCTTATCATTGCCCTTGGCAACAGTTGAGTCTGATTTCTTATGGCCTTTGGTCACCTTCTTCTTCTTGCCATCCCTTGGCCTAGAAGATAAATACGGACCACTTGCCGTCAAAGCTTGAGTTTGGTGCCCTATCAACATCTCTGCCGAGACCAAAGCTAGCAACAAATCAGCTAGCGAGGCCAAAATGCTCAGAAACTTTTGGGCAGAGAGTGAAGTACCAAATTCATCTGAGCCTCCAAATTATAATCTGCACTCAGAACCTCAAGTTTGTTCAGATGGGCCATCAATTTTGAGGACATAATCCCTTACGGGTTTGCGCTCCACCATTTTTAGCGACGACATCTCACTCCGTCTTGAATTTCTTGGCCTGATTTTGAAGAAACGCGTTGATCTTGAAAAAGAACTCCTCGTCGTCTCGAACTTTCCATATCTTTTGTCCGAACTTTATTATTATCCATTCAGATTTGGTATGATAAAACATGAACCTCCCGAACCTCTTAGCGTGCTGCATTCTCCGTATTAAATCTTACTATGTGACGATAATGTGCCAGATAAAGTATTGAATCACGCGATCCAAGAATTAAATCGAGATCCTAATTCTTCATCGCCGTCATGCACTTCTGGCGATGGATTATTCGTTTCCATCTAGGGTACTTTTAGTTACAAGGGAGCATATTTGCATTCGTATCACTAAATTAACTACAAGTAGCTGCGTCTGATTTATTGAGCAGTTATCGGTATAACGTTAGAGCATCATTGATAAGCGTTACAGACCAGTAAAGCATACTTTCTAGTAGATCCCAACACCCATAGTGAGTAATCACAAGACATTGGACCACGTACATCGGTGTGAGCGATCTCAAACCTTTTGCTCCAAGCTACCTTTGGTCCTGCCTCAATGAACAGTTAGCAAGTTGGAAACGCCATGTTTATCTTTGACTTTCGTTTCCGCTTCCCTTCCGATCCGCATAATTTATTTACAAAAATAAATAAATGATGGATTTATTACCATCGAATAAACAAATTTCCACTCGATTTTCTCATGCTCGGTCCGAACGAATCGAATTAAAACCACAATTTATAAACACATTAAATTCCAAAAAATAAAAAAACTAGCACTTGGCCAATCTCAAATTTAAAGCATGCGGCCATCATCCGCCAAAGATCGATTTTATTTATCCTTTAATTCTTCGTCTCGCCGCTTCCGATCCCGATCCGGTTACAATTTATTTACAAAAAATAAATAAACCTAGATCTAGACTAGTCTATTACATTGATCGAATCAAACAAATCCTAATCTACTCGTGGATTTTCTCACGAGGCAAAACGAATCCGAACGAATCGAATTAAAAACCACAATTTATAAACACATTAAATTCCATGACAATTGGATACCTGCAAAAAAATCTAGCAATTCTACAATCCAATTTCAAATTTAAAGACAACGAATTAAATTACAATTTAAAAAATTCAGAGCCCGAAACCGTGGCTCTGATACCAGTTGTTGGGGAATAAGTTTCACAGATATATTCGGGATGAATATTTAAATACAAATTTAATTCTTATAATTATTACTAGCATGAATTAATCCTATATTAATTCAAATAATAATCCAACAACATATCATGCATATAATTAATTCACGTAAATCCTACGCATGCGGAATTCTACGAGTTTACGTGAACGTACCTCTTGGGATGACAATGGCTTGGTTGATTAGACTCACCAAAAGAACTTCCCAAGTATTCCCTTAATCCTTGCTCGACTATCCGGTGGTAGAACACTTGCGAACAATTAACAAAAGGAAAATAAATTATGTTGCACCACCTTTGTGGATTTACTAATTTTTCCAGCACATGGAATTGTACTTGGGAATGAAAAGAGTCATCCCTATTTATAGAGCATAGGTGGTCAAAAATTTTGGGCAAAAAATAATGTGGGAAAATCTTTTCTTGATCTCCAAGAAATCTTGAATATATCTCCTATATTCTTTTTCCCATAATTATAATATTCCACAAAATCCCACCTACTCTTTGTTATGGGATATTTTCAAAATTATAGGCAAGAATCCAAGATTTGGATCTTCTAGAATTTATGAGATATTCTTGTATTTCAAGAAATACATAACTTCCATAATATCTTTTCAAGAAAATCAAGAAAATCTTTCTTGCCCTTTATATTTCAAAAAATTTGAAATTTTCTTCATGAATAACCAAGTGGGAGATTTCTTGAATTTAATGAGATAATCTTGTATTCCAAGAATACATATCTTCATTCCATAACAAAATTCAAAGAAAATCTTTCTCCCCTTTAATCCATAAATTTAGAAAATAATGGAAAAAATAAGCAACAATATTTATTTTATTTAAACACCTTTTTCAGTTATTGGACTATATGTTGGGCTACTTAGGGGGCCTTTAGGAGAATTAAGATTGGACCTTCCAATGGATCTTGAATTATCAATATTGAGCCACAATATTATTCAAGCCCATTAATATTAATTAATCCCACTACATAATTAATATTGCACTATCCATCTTAACCCATATTACGGTCAATATGGCTCTAGGTTATTATTTCCGTGTTTAAGATTATCTAGCCCATTAATTAATTCAAGCCTTTGAAATAGCTTTCCATTAATTAATATCTTTTGTCCTTGGTCAAGGAACGGTTCAACATTATTATCCATGGGAAACTAATTCCACTTGCAAGATTTGGTATGATAAAGCTTATATGAACCTCCCAATGGGGGCAAATCGAACAAGCGCATTTTGCGAGATTCTCTCCGTATTAAATCTTAGCAATCACATGTGACCAATAATATTGCCCAAGATAAAAAGTATTGAATCTCGTTGATTCTCTACCCATGATAAGTCAAAGCAATAGTTATCAACCACACGTGATCCTATTTAAGGAACGAAGATTAAGAAATAACGAACCACTGAGATCTAATTCTTCCATCTTCAGTTCTGAAGAATTTGTCCTCCTCAGAGGTCCTATTCAAATTGCATCGGTCATGCACTAGTGTAATCTCTTGGTCAAGACAAGCCAATCCGAGCCTTACACTTCAACCTTTCACGATGGATTGTTCATTTCCATCTAGGTCGTGAATGGCGTACTTTTAGTTACAAGGGATTAATTTAATCTTCATTATCCGGTATCACTAAATTAACTACAATGTAACACGACGACGATTTATTGAGCAGTTATGCAATAAATATATGTAACATTCGATGATATTTAAAGCATCAATTGATAAACAATTTATTTCAGTAAATAAGTTCAAAATTCAGTTTTGATTATACAAAGTAAAAGCATACTTTCTAGTATAATCCCAACACCCATAGCGTGAGTAATCATCGATAAACGTAACAAAATACTCGTAGTCACCTCTTGCTTTGATTTGCATTGGACCACATACATCGGTGTGAACGATCTCCAACACTTCTTTAGCTCTAAGCCCCTTGGCTCCAAATGCCCTCTTGGTCATCTTACCCTCCAAACATGATTCGCAAGTTGGAAATGGTTCAACCAGGAAAGACTCCAATGAACCATCCTGGACCAACCTTTGGATCCTTTTTGGATTAATATGACCTAATCTTAGATGCCAAAGAAGTGTCTCATTCACGTTGGTCGAACGTTTCCTTTTGTTTGAAATAGTAGATGTGTTACAGGATACATTGTGTGTGTGGTGTGCACAACTAATAATATAGAGATTGTTCCGTAATGTTCCATGACAGATAACCACATCGTTACGAAAAATAGTAACATGTTTATTAAAACGAACATAATATCCATCAGCAAATAGTTTTGAAACTGAAATAAGGTTTTTACGGAAAACAGGAACATAAAGAACATCTCTTAAAATTAAATTCTTGTCTTCAAAAGACAGGTGCACGTCTCCCACTGCTTCAGCTGCCACTCTTCGTAGCATCGCCCAGCGTGACGAGGATCTCTCTTCCACTAAGTTGTCGGGTCCGCTTGAACCCCTGTAACGTGAAACAAACATGATCATTGGATCCAGTATCCACTACCCAAGAATGGGTAGCATACGCCGCTAAACAAGTTTCAACAACTAGTGCAAGAGAATTATCTTTCTTTCCATTCCTTTTGGGTTTGGAACAGGCTGACCTCCAATGTCCCTTTTCACCGCAGTTAAAACATTTTTCCATAGCCGGTTTCTTTACTTCACCCTCCCTCTTCACCTTTCCTTTGCCCTTAGCAACACTTGAGTTAGCTTCACTTTTGGTCCTCTTCTTCTTCTTACCTCCTTTTGGTCTAGAAGAGGAAGATGGACCGGCTATCGCTCTCACCTTGCCGATTGTTCATTTGGTAATTGAGCCTGAACTGCTTGAAGCTTTTCGGCAGGGAATAGAGTATGAAATCGATCTGGGTCTCGATATCATATTCAGCACCAAGTACCTCAAGTTTGTTAAGGTGAGCCATCATTTGGAGAACGTGCTCCCTTACGGGCGTTCCCGCCACCATTTTCATTGAGAGCATGTCTCTGATGGTGATCTGGCGAGCCACACGGTTCTGATGTTGAAACATCGCTTTAAGATTGACCATGATGTCTGCAGCAGTTTCAACGTTTTGGTGTTGGTGTTGCAACACATATGACATAGAAGCCAAGATGGTACACTTTGCCATTTCGTTGGAACGCCCCCAACAAGATACTCTTTTTTTTCCATTTTTTCGACTCATCACCGGCTTTTTTCTAGCTTTGGTGTAGTAAGGACCCAGTTATGGTGTTGTGCAGTGAGGACAATAGTAAGTTTTCGATACCAATCAACAAAGTTTTCTCCAGTAAGCAAATTGTCTTTCAGTATATTGAACAGTGGATTAAAAGGTTGCCACATGATGATACTGAAAATAAACATACACCTTGTGTTAATATCCGGATCAACACAAAGAAAATCACATAATTCGATCACATGATTCATATTGAAATCTCAAAAAAAATATGAACATGCATCAGTCAACATCTCAAAACAGTTTTAAATGAGCCTCTTGGGAGGGTCATCATTTAAATCACATTCAAGCAGGTTACAAACAAGAACAGTTACAAACCATTAATTTAAAAAAAAAACTAATAGTTGGCTCCCACTTAACCAATATAAAATTGACAGCACACTTGTTTTAAGTATATGCATATCAATTTTATACCTAAGTAATAACCATGATTAAATACAGAATTACTACTTCGTTTTGATCGAGCCTCCTGGGAGGGTCATCGTCACCACTAATAATAATTCACAATCATCCTTTTGGGAATTTATTCATGTGAAAGCTTTCTTTTGGCCGTCCCTTAGGGAAATTTCTCCAAAAGATTTCACAAATAAATAAATCATGGAGGTCAAAATTAATTCGATTCAAAACCGAATTAATTGTTTAAAACATACTTAGTAATTTTTTGAATTTGAGATTTTTCGTTGGGCAATTCTCATGCAAACACATTTAAACAAATTAAATAAAGCATAAGAAAATACAAAAATAAATCAAGCAAAGCAGAAAAATAAACATATTGGGCACAAATTATCCAATTATCATGGTTTGATTTTTCTTGGCTTGATTTTGAAGAAACGTCGTCTTGAATTTCTCCCACTCGTTCGTCTCGAAAAGAACTCTGTCTCGAAAAGAACAAATCAAATGGCCCATTAATATTAATTTACTCCACTATAAAATTAACATTGAACTATCCATCTTAACCCACATTACGACTTCACAATAATATGGCTCCCGGTTATTATTTCCCGCGTTTAAGATTATCTTAGTCCATTAATTAATTAAGCCACTGAACAGACTTTATATTAATTAACATCTTTGACCTTGGAGTAAAGACAGCTCAACATTATTATCCATACCGGAAATAAATTTCCACTTGCAAGATTTGGTATGATAAAGATTCTGAGCCCACCAAGGGGACAAATCAAGCAAGCCGTACTTGCACGCGATTCTCCGTATTAAATCTTAGCAATCACCATGTAGTTAATAATATTGCCCAAGATACAAGGTATCGAATCGCATTGATTCTCTTCCCATCATAAGTCAAAGCAATAGTTATTAATTTCACACAATCCTATTTAAGGAACGAAGATTAAGAAATAACGAACCACTGAGGTCTAATTCTTGTATATTCAGTACCGAAGAATTTATCCTCCTGTAGGTCCTTTTCAGTGCATCATAATGCACTAGTGTAATCCCTTGGTCAAGACAACTCAAGCTGAGCCTTACACTTCAACCTTTCATGATGGGTTGTTCATTTCCATCTGGGTTGTGAATTTATACTTAGTCACGAGGAGCTGTTAATTTGATCTTCTGTGATCTGGTATTACCAAATTAACTACAGCGTGACACGTACTGACTTATCGAACGGGTATGCAGTAAATATATATAACATTCATCCATATTTAATGCAACATGTGATAAATAATTTATTTCAGTAAAATAAATAAGAAATTCAGTTTGGTTATACAAAGTAAAAGCATACTTCTCAGTATAACCCCAACACTTATGAATTAACTTTTTAGTGTTGTTGACCTGTTTTATGGGGTGTTCAACTTTATAAGGTAAAATAATTCCAGATTTTAAATCTCTTCTTAACTTAGAACAGTATAGACGAATGTGACCTACTCTAGCACAGTAAAAATAGACATATTCTTCAAACAATCCAGCAGATTTCTTTTGTTTAAGATTAAAAGGTTTTGTCAAACAAGTTCTTTCTTTTACAAAAGAAATGGGTTTACTGGAGATTGGAGTATCTTCAGTAGTTTTCTAAAAACCAAGACAAGCATTGCTAGATCTTCCAATCATTAAAGCATAATTCAATTCAGCAGTGCTTATAGAAAACTTTTTAAAACTCAGAGTAGTACACTTAAGTTCATTTTTCAAAGAAGAAATTTACACATCTTTTCTAGTTAAAAGAACTTCAAGCTTTAAAAGATTCTCTTTCAAATCTGAATTTTCTAAAGATAAGGAACTCAACACCTGTTTTTGAGTTTCTAAATCAGTTTTAAACTTTAGATATTCAAAGTTACATTTAGCAGAATTTGAAGTTTCAGCATTTAAAATAGTTCCACAAAATAGTTAATCTCAGAATCATATTTACTGAATGTTGTTTCAGATATTGTGTTAACATCTGAATCTGCTTCAGACCAATAATCATCGAGATCATCATCAAAAGTATCATCATAAACTATTCTAGCAGACATAGCACTTAGTTCACATTTACCAGCATCAGTTTCATCATCAGAATTATCACTTAAGGTAGCATTAAAGTTCATCTTTTTTCTAAGCATAGTATTAGCACATTCATTAGCATAATGAACATATCCAGAACATGCATCACATTTAACCTTTTTTCTGTACTCAGGATCATATTTGAACTTGTTATCCTTAGTAAAATGTCTAGGTTGATTGAAACTGGAAGACTGACTTGGAACAAGCTTTTTATCAGAGGGAGAAGAATTCTAATTAAACTTTTCTTTTGATTGAAAATTACTATTTGGTTTTCTGAACTTCCCTTTTAGAAAAGATTTGAATTGCTTAGTGATAAGAGCAAATTGTTCAGAAATATTTTCATCACATAAATCAGAAACATCATCATCAAAATCAACTTCTGTAACATAAGGATGTTTACCAACATTATCAGAAGTTTCACCTCTAAAATCAAGTGCTTTCTTGTCTTTATCTTTCTCATGTTTATCATATTTGAGTTAATCTCATAAGTTTTCAAAATACTGATCAACTCATTTTGACTCAATAAATCAGTGTTCTTAGCCTCTTCTATTGCACACATTTTAGCATCAAATCGTTTAGGAACAGTTCTAAGTATCTTATTGACTAACTGAGTGTTGAAAATTGGATCACCAGGTGAGTGTGACTCATTAGCAATCTCACTTATCCTTTCATTGTATGATGAAATTGTTTCATCATCTTTCAACCTCAAGTTTTCAAACTTGGTTCCCAATATTCTAAGTCTAGTCCTTCGAACACTTTCTGATTCTTCACAATGTTCCTGGAATATCTCCCATGCATCCTTAGAAGAAACACAATTAGATATCAATTTAAACAAAAAAACATCAGTAGCAATAAAAATCTCATTAAGGGCTTTAGAATTGAAATTGGCCGATGTGCATTCATCATTGAACCAATCAATCTCCTTTTTGACTTGAGATTCACCATCTTTATCATCAATTGTCTTTGGTGGATTCCAACCAGATAACACACTACGCCATGTTCTCTCAACTATAGACTTAATATACATGCGCATTTTAGGTTTCTAGTAAGGATAGTTGGATCCATCCAAACTTGGAGGTTTTAAAGAAGGAGTCAACGGATAATCCATTGCAAAAACACACTTTAAAAACACAGGACCTTTAACTTAGTGTATCAAGTTTATGGCTTTGGCGCCAACTGAAAGTGTGTGTTCGTGTATTTTCAGAGTATTGTTGAAAATGTTGTGCAACATGTAAAACAAAATATGACATCGGAAGTATTAAAAACGTAGTGCAAAAGATTTCAAAATTTTGTATAGTCTTAATTCAGACTATACGAACCTCATGGTTAAAAATATCACTATAACAAGTAGTGAGATACACAAGAATCTCTTACAAGATCCTAAAAGGTGTAGTGAAAAACCACACACCAAAAACAATCTATTCAATCAAGTAACTAGTGATCTTATTCAACCTAAAACTTGATCTAATAAGATAAAATCAATACTAATAGTAGATATTATATTCCATCGACCAGTACAAATAGAATAGCATCGACCGTCACACTCCTAGAATTACAAACACTCGATTTTTCACTCTTGGTTGTGTGGATACTACTCTCTAAAGTTTGGAGTAGAGCAAATGGTATTTCATTTTTCCTCAAACTTGAATGTCGAACAATGCAGGGTATTTATAGACTTGAAGATCAACTACATTGTCCTATCCACTAGGCTTGGATAGCCTTGAACATCTCCTCCACTATCTCCATGATTTTGGTGTAACCACCCATGATCTTTCTATTCTCACTCCACCACAGTGCAACCGCCTGACAATATAACCGAATTGTCTTCAACCTGCAATGTAGGAAGCATAGAAAAACACATCTATTAAAACGGAGTCAGTGTTAGGGGAAATGACAAATTTATGATGTTGTGCAGAATGTTGTCCAACATATGGAACAACATCCGTGCAACATCAACAGCACGTTTAAAAAATATACTTGAATTGTATGATGCACTTGATGCATACACGGCTTTCTTTGCTTTTTGAATTGAGACAGTGAGTAATAAATTCGGTTGGTGGGGAGTTAAATTTGGTCGGTGGGGAAAGGCATGCACGGTCAACATTCAAATTTGATATTGTGCAAATCAATATTCACGTGCAAAGCAATGTTCCCGTACTACCCTCAGTGTTGTATGTGTGTATATATATATGCGAGCAGATTTATGGTTAATTGCATTATCATAAAAATCACTTTTACTTGCTAGAGAATTAGCAGCAAGTTCAAGTAATATGTCTGGTTGTCCAGGCAAGAATCACCCACCTTTTCTTCTGCTTTATAATTTCATTTATAATGATTTTTACTAATATACATGAATTTGATTTCAAGTTCAAGTGTTGGTAATATATTTAGACATATATTAACGGCAAGTTATTTTTTTCCCTGACTTATTTTGTTAAAATGAAATGCTACCTCAAATGTTGTAACTAATTACATCCCTATGTGGGTGAATTGCAAAAAGTGGTCCCATGTGAATTTTTTTGCGTCTGGGTTTTAGTCCCACGTTCTTTTTTTGGTCCTTTAATTTTTGATGAAAATGGTCTCAGGAAAATTAAAAAAAAAAAAACAATTTTGGTCCCAAAAATTCATTTGTTTTTTTTGCTTATAAAATCTTATGAGACCATTTTTATTAAAAAATGACCATTTTCATGAAAGAATTCACATATTTTAATTACTTCGCAATTTATGCTCCCTACCTCCACAAAAAAATAAACTTGCTTCTATTTTCATTTGTTTTAAAATGATATATATTTAAGATATCATTTAATTTTTATTTGCATACGTGCCCTACTTAATATATATATATATATATATATATATATATATATATATATATATAGTTATTTGCCTAGTATCGGTAATTATCGTTAAATTCCATTTTTTAATTCTGTGTGAAAAAAATATATGTAAGTTTATCTTTATGGGCACGAATGGAAAAACTCGCTAATTGTAAATGTTGACATGTGTGCAGGGAAGGAATCGTGGCCGGAGTTGGTGGGCGGAAACGGGCATAAGGCGGCAGAAGTGATTGAGAAGGAAAATAAGCATGTGAAAGCGATTGTTCTGAGAGATGGATCTCCGACGACCAGAGACTTCCGGTGCAACCGTGTTTGGGTGTTTGTCAACGCTCATGGTGTTGTAGTTCGTGTTCCTCAAGTTGGTTAGACCAAACTAGCTATGAACCTTGTAAGGTTATATATGCCATCATTGATGTTTGAATTGTCAAATTAGCATAGTGATCGATGTTACTATTGCTAATTGACCGCGTAATAAAATTCTTGTTGCTTCAATGATGATGAATAAATTAACTGTGTTGTATCTCTACTGGATAATGATGTTTATTTAATTTGGTCATGCCTGGTTAATTTGCACAAATAGTTATATATGTATACCAAATATGCACCCATCGGTCAAAATATAAATTTGAATCACAGATGATCTCATAATCAAGGCCTCAAATAGATTGCTTTCATAAGTTTTTTTATCGTTGATTTAGTCATAACTTTGACAATGTTCATTTTAATCTCAAATTGGTTTGAACAACATCGTTTTTGTCGTTTTCAATTTGGGGCACTTCGCAGATGTTGTGATTTGGATTGTCATGTGTATTTTAAGCGTGTTTGACTAATTCTTTTCCGTCAATCTGTTTTTTAATTTTAAGTTTTTTCTTAAATTTTAATTATATCATGGTGAAATTCCAAATTTATTAAAAAAATATATATATATGACAAAGACATTCACAAAGATCCCATTTGGAAAGCCTCAAATTAAAACGGCAAAATACATTATTCCGATAGACTTGAGACTAAAATTAGACATTATCAAAGTTATTGAGACTAAATCGACGATAAAAAAAATTATGGAACTAAATTTATTTTAGATCAAAGTTACAGGACCATTTGTGATTTAAATTCGTCAAAGTACTACTATTATAATGCAATATGACTAGTCCAAGGGTTAATCTGTACATAAGTATGGTGATTTATGAAAATAATTTTCATTTTTTTGGTGCATGAACTCTTTTTCTTCAAGTATCATTGTACTACATATGTTTAATCACTGTTATATATATGCATTATTATTATTGTGCATATGAAGTAACATTATTTAAAAAATAATTATTTTTAAATAACGGCACTTTCTAAGCTTAATATCACATTTATATATAATATTTAAAAATAGTTAATTATATATATATATATATATATATATATATTAATAAAACTGAGTTGTTCTACTTGAATTTGACAATCAATTAGGGTATTTTATTATTGACGTGAGTTTGGATGAATATTTCTCTACGGTTACTGTAATATGTGTTCACTATATTTTTAACTTAGTTTATTCCGCAAGTGTACAACATAGATTATAGCACGTAGTGAGCACGAATATCATATCCACGAGGATTAGCTCTAGTATCTATTACGATTTTAATAACCTATTTTTATCTAGAAAATCAATAATTTGGATAGCGGTTTTTGTTTAACACAAAAAATAAAAATAACCAAGTAATCAAATAAATCAATAGCAAGTAGCGAATTAAAGTTTTAGAAATAATCAAATAAGAGAAAGTGGATCCTAGGACTTACGATTTCAATTAAGATCAAATTCACATACGAATCAACTCAATTAACTATTTCATTAAGTATTCTTATAAAGGTAATCACTAAGGAAGATTAAATCATCTCTCGATCTCATTAATCTTGTTAGATCATCTCTCGATCTCATTAATCTTGTTAGATATAATTATTTAAGAGTCTGTATCTCTACTTCGCTCCAATAATTACTCCTCTCAACAAATCAAGATTATATTCCTCTTCTATTATGAATCTCCTCTCTCGAATGTTGACTCACAATAAATTATGCAATCCTATGCTCAATATTTGAATCTCCTCTCTCGAACATTGACTCAAATAAACAAACGAATTCAATCACGTGGCCTTTGTAATTAAACTCACAAGATAAAATGATTCATAAATAAGAATAACAAAACGGAATTCATCAATTGAAATCAATCCGTGCAAAAATAATCATAATCTACTTTCATGTCCTAGGATCTCAAATGAGTTTAGCTAGAAAAATTCATAGAGAAAATAACAAATAAAAACATTAAAAGTAAAGAACTAAACAAACTTGTTGTTTGTCGCGGAGTCTCCAACTCAAGAACTGTTACTGGCTTTCTGCTCCTGGTTCATCCCTTCTCCTTTTCTGCCGCTGCCTCTTATATATACCTTGTACTCATCTAATTTGGGTTTAGATATTGCTTCCAGATCCTTTTCTTTTTGTGCAAGAAAGAATCCTCTTATTAAATCATAGCGTATCTTGCCTCAAGATTGAGATTCTACGACTTTTATGAGATCTGATTTATTTCCTTCCACTTCTTCATTACATGACGGTGCCTTCTTCTGCATGATTTTATCACACATATGGTAATTATTTTCTTCTTTGGGCTCATGGCTTGACTTGGGCTGATCTATGTTGATTAAAAATAAAACTAATTTGGCCCATGCGCCAATGCCCAACATGGATATGCATGGCTGATTATTTACGTGCAAGTCCAAATTCTCGCCGTTCTACATCGTATCTTCGTTATTTCGTCCATAACTTGAGCTTTCGAACTCCGATTTACTCGATTCTTGTTTCGTTGCGACACTCTCTTTAATGCGCTTCTAATGTGATAGCTTTGGATCATCTTTGACTCACTTTTAATGCTCGTTTTTGCCTGAAAACAATCGAAATAACGCATCTTGTGTTATTCTTCAAGAAATCATCATATCACATCTTTTTAAGCTATAAACAATTGTAATACGAGTTAAAATGATATGTATTTATGCGTTAAAACCATAGAAAAACCCCATTTATCAATATGAGGTCTTACTCAAAAGATGGTTGTTATAATAACAATTATGAAGAGTTGAAGATGAATGTTATAGTTTAAATATTACATTTAAAACTTTGATTAAAACCCTCAATTTTACATTTGATATTGCCACAATTTTAAAAATATATATTATTAAATGTATTGTTGGCTGGTAAAATGTGCAAGAAAGGCAAAAAGGTGGAGAGAGAAAGAGAAAATATGTGTATTTTAATATTAAATTAGTGACAATTGATGGAGTTTGAATCACAAATGGTCCCATAACTTTGGCTTCAAATAGATTTAGGGTGTGTTTTGAAACACTTAAAACAGCTTCCAAAAGCACTTATTTTCCAAGTTGCCTCTCATAACTCACAACTTTTGAAAATAAGTGCTTCTGGAAGTTGTTTTAAGTGTTTCAAAACACACTCTTAGTCTCATAAATGTTTTTGTCGTCGATTTAGTCCCAATAACTTTGACAATGTCCAATTTTAGTCCCAAATCAACTGAAACAACGTCGTTTTTTCATTTCTATTTGGGGCTTTCCGACGGATGCTGTGACTGGACTGCCACGTGTATTTTTTTTAACAGCTGGAATTTCAAGCATCTATAATTAAATTTTAAGCTTAAAATTAAAACATAATTGACGGCAAGAATTAGTCAGACACACTTAAAAATACACGTGATAGTACATGTGACAGTCAAGTCACAAAAAAACTTATTGTCAAGCCCTGAATCGCCAGTGGCGGTCCTTTTTCCAGCGCCTTATAAACTCTTCGCCCGTGAATCCGCCGGAGAAATTCGGATCTGATTTTCTGCGTTGGATTCCTTACTACTACTCCAGCCTCAACCTCTAAAAATCCTGAATATGTTGGGATTATACTGGAAAGTATGCTTTTTACTTTGTATAATCAAAACTGAATTTCGGACTTATTTACTGAAATTAATTGTTTATCACTGATGCTTTAAATATCATTGAATGTTACATATATTTACTGCATAACTGTTCATTAAATAGTACGTGTTATATTGTAGTTAATTTAGTGATACCAGATCACAGAAGATTAAATTAACAGTCCCTTGTAACTAAAAGTACACCATTCATGACCTAGATGGAAATGAACAATCCATCGTGAAAGGTTGAAGTGTAAGGCTCAGATTGGCTTGTCTTGACCAAGAGATTACACTAGTGCATGACTGATGCACTGAATAGGACCTACAGGAGGACAAATTCTTCAGAACTGAACAAGGAAGAATTAGACCTCAGTGGTTCGTTATTTCTGAATCTTCGTTCCTTAAATAGGATCACGTGTGGTTGGTAATTATTGCTTTGACTTATCATGGGTAGAGAATAAACGAGATTCAATACTTTTTATCTTGGGCAATATTATTGGTCACATGTGATTGCTAAGATTTAATACGGAGAATCGTGTGCAAGTACGCTTGTTCGATTTGCCCCCTTGGGAGGTTCATAAGATTTATCATACCAAATCTTGCAAGTGGAATTAGTTTCCGGCATGGATAATAATGTTGAACCATTCATTGACCAAGGACAAAAGATATTAATTAACGGAAAGCTATTTCAGTGGCTTGAATTAATTAATGGGCTAGATAATCTTAAACACGGGAAATAATAACCGGGAGCCATATTGACTGTAATATGGGTTAAAATGGATAGTGCAATATTAATTATGTAGTGGAATTAATTAATATTTATGGGATTGAATAATATTGTGGCTCAATATTGATAATTCAAGATCCATTGGAAGGTCCAATCTTAATTCTCCTAAAGGCCCCCTGAGTAGCCCAACATATAGTCCAATAACTGAAAAAGGTGTTTAAAATAAAATAAATATTGTTGCTTATTTTTCCTCAATATTTTCGAAATTTATGGATAAAAGGGGAGAAAGATTTTCTTTGAATTTTGTTATGAAATGAAGATATGTATTCTTGGAATACAAGATTATCTCATTAAATTCAAGAAATCTTCCACTTGGTTATTCATGAAGATAATTTCGAAATTTTTGAAATATAAAGGGCAAGAAAGATTTTCTTGATTTTCTTGAAAAGATATTATGGAAGATATGTATTTCTTGAAATACAAGAATATCTCATAAATTCAAGAAGATCCAAATCTTGGAATCTTGCCTATTATTTTCGAAAATATCCCATAACAAAGAGTAGGTGGGATTTTGTGGAATATTATAATTATTGGAAAAATAATATAGGAGATATGTTCAAGATTTCTTGGAGATCAAGAAAAGATTTTCCCACATTATTTTCTACCCAAAAATTTCGACCACCTATGCTCTATAAATAGGGGATGACTCTTTCATTCCCAAGTACAATTACATGTGCTGAAAAAATTAGTAAATCCACAAAGGTGGTGCAACATAATTTATTTTCTTTTTGTTAATTGTTCACAAGTGTCCTACCACCGGATAGTCGAACAAGGATTAAGGGAATACTTGAGAAGTTCTTTTGGTTAGTCTAATCAGCCAGACCATTGCCGTCCCAAGAGGTACGTTCACGTAAACTCGTAGAATTCCGCATGCGTAGGATTTACGTGAATTAATTATATGCATGATTTGTTGTTGGATTATTATTTGAATTAATATAGGATTAATTCATGCTAGTAATAATTATAAGAATTAAATTTGTATTTAAATATTCATCCCGAATAGATCCGTGCAACTTATTCCCCAACAGAATATGCTTCTGGATCGGATATAATCCCATAAATCTCTAATCAGAATTAGGAATAAATCGGATCCTCAACCTCCGGAACTCTCCCAACCACCGGATGCTGTAACGAAGCTTGCGCAGCCATCGCATTTACTTTCTCCAATCCAAACAAAAAAATAACATTACTAACCGGAGGCTGCGGCTGTGGCACAACAGGAGACAACGAAGGCGGTTGAGTAATTATAGGCGTTGAATTCAGTGCCTCAACGAACCTCTCCTTCTGACCTCATCCAAGAGTTCAAGTTCTGGTACAGTGTCCAAAAAATGAAAATCCTCAATCTCGCTGCTCGTACTCGTGCATCATGTGATCGTTAGTCACCGAAATCAAAGCATCCAGATCCTCACCAGGTAACTGATATTTTAAAGAAATATTATCACTCTCGCAGAGAGAGATCAGCTTCATGAGCAGAGAACCGAATTTTATGTTGTCATCGACAGAGAGAATTTTCGTCTCCCCACCCATAGTGAAAGCTAACGAGAGATAAGATACTACTGTCAAAGATTCAATCGCCATAATTTTTGCCTTTGGGAAAGTTAGGGTTTTTTTTCTGTAATTTGGAAGAAATTTGGGAAAGAAGACGAGATTGGTGAATGGGCTGGTGGAATGCGATTTTGGGGAGAAGACATTTTGGGGGTTTTTCTTTTAATTAATAATTATTTATTTAGTTTTTTAGTTGAATTAGTGACGTGGAAATTAAAAAAATGTATATTTGTCTTTAAAAATAAAAATAAATTATCATTATTAACACATTCAGCAATTTCGTCGGAGAAAAGGCGCACGAGCTCGGCTCATGACACAAAACAACGTCATTTCGTGTCTTTCCTAGTCCCCGACGAACTTTTGGGCTAAAATTGTACAATTCGAAAAAAATTGGGACTAATTGTGTTAGTAAAACTTTCTTTGGACCATTCAAAAAAAGTTGATAAGTTATGGGACCATTTTGAATTTAATTCCCAATTAGATGTTTGAACTTCTAATAATATTGAGAAGATGGTAGGAAATTGGGATACATGTGCGAGTAAATTTTTTTTTATAACTCAGTATTCGGCTCAATGACCGACTAGTTTGGGAGACCAGAACCCACCGTCCACTAGTTGGGGGTCCCACTTTAAATCATAACTAAACTTTGTATGAACTGACCTATCTAAAGAATTGATCGCATTTTAGGAGGTTCGAACTTGAGATCTAGAGAGGAGCACACTTCTAAATTTCAAGCCGGCACCACTAGGCCCAACCTTAGGCTTAACGTGTGCGAGTAAATTTGATTGTCACAGAGATTAGATTGCTTTGAATATTGGCTTCATCTTATTTACTTGCGTGAATATTTTGACTTTGAATGTATTTTCAGCAATATCTACTCTAATCTTCTTTAATAAGAAAACTTAATTGACTAAATAGACATAGACTTCTGACTTCATATATTTAATAATATATGCTCTTGTTGTTGGAGTAATAATTAGTTTAGGACAAAAACTCATATGAGACGGTTTCATGCATGAGACGGGTACAACTTAGCACAAATCACACCCACCCCTCCCAAAGTGTTAAAGTGTCAATGCCCAACTTATGTCTCGTCTCATCGTGAGACCGTTTCATGCAAGTGTGCCTCATAGTTTATATATAATCAATTTAAATAATTATTCAATTGACATTTTAATGAAATATTGACCACTCACCTTTGACCAATTATTTGAGAAATTAATTAATTGAAGATCGATCTATTTCGGAGTTAATGATTGTACATTTGTTGTATTTATAATCTCAAAATCGAACTCTAATTTAAAAAATTAATACATAAAAATATAAAATCAGACTGTAAATAACGTCACCCTCTTTGCCTATATGAAAGACATTTCGTGTCGATACTAGGCATTGTATAGATCAATATTTTCTTAAGCGCAAATTCGAGGAGGATCAATCTATGTCGTTTCTGTGTTTGAAGATTTTAGAGGATCAATCTATTTTTGCAATAATAATTACATATACATGTGTAACCCCATTTACAGAAAAGAAAAGGTCAAATGTGGAATCCCATATATATATAGATATATCAAACCTCTTTGAGTACAATATAATAGCTAGTATGAACATGCATGTCATGAATTATACATGCATGTGGATATACCTTAGATTTTGATATTGTGTAGTTCCGATCTTCAAAGTCAATGTCAAATAAATTGGCTGGCATACTTAAATACGTATACATTAAAAAAATAATCTTCAAATTAATCTTATCTTTGTTTATTTCCCTCTATAAATCCCTACCGTTTCTGAATCAATTAGCCTCACACATTAGAAATTAAAAATCATATTCAGATACAAAAAGATATGGAAGATTCGTGTCCTAGTAAGATCCTTATCCCCTCGATCACATATCTAGTTATGGCATTACACTTATTTATCTTTTCTACAAATTAAAATAAGCGGGTCTCATGTGCATCAGGTGGACCGTGCACTTTATAGTGTATTTTAAAATCATGTAACTTGTTGTACTGAAATATACTTTTTTTTTTACATTGAACCGTACAACTTATTTCCCATATTAATAGTTGCACGATTCAATATAAACAATTTTTATATTTCAGTGCAACAATTGGTATGTTTCTAAAATTCACTATGGAGTACACGGTGCATATAAAATTTAACCAATTATATTAGATGTGTAACTTGTGTGACACGAAAGCAAGAACTCGGGAACTAGTCCGTTCTTTCCATAATTAGGATAAGGTTGACTACATAATTATGAGTGGCTCCCATGTTCATCCTGGTGCACCGTGCACTTATAATGCATTTTAGAACCATACAACTTGTTATAGTGAAAGATACAATTTATTTACACTGAATTGTACAACTATCTCCATATTAATAGTTGCACGTTTCAGTATAAACAAGTTGCATCTTTCAATATAGTAAGTTGCACATTTCTAAAATACACTAAATTCATGAAATTTTTCATTTTGTCCTCTTTGAATTATAAAATTTTGCTCCTTTGGTTTTATGAAAAATTTCGCCCCATTCGGGACAAAATCCTATCCATCTCTAATTTTCACTGAATTTTAACTGAACAATATTAATTGTGCACCTGATCCACAAGAGACTTACTTTTATGAAAATGTTACAGATGCCGAAAAGAGCTCGTGGCCGGAGCTATTGTGGGCGGCGGCGGAGGTGGCGGTGGGTGTGATAGCCAGAGAGAACCCAAAAGTGAGTGTGATGACCGTCAAGGAAGGAATGATGGTCACTGCTAATTTTCGATGCGATAGGGTCCGAGTTTGGCTCGACAAGAATGGATTGGTCAAGTTAGTGCCAAAAATCGGCTAATACTAGCTACCTACTTCATCATATGAGTTGCATGCAGATTGCCCTACATTTACAGATTTACGGACCTGGGAATATAGGACAATATATTTTCAAAATTTGTAAATTTAGGAAAATCTTGCAAAATTTCAGCCTGATTTTGGCTTATTCGGGCTCGATGGTTTTACATTTACAGATTTTAATTTATATTGTCTTATATCTACAAATTTAAAACATAGTCATACATTTTCAAGCCCGTAAAATTAGTCTTTAATACACAATTTCTTAACTTGTTGGCCTAAAAAAATATTATTCCCCGCACGTTCAGCCACACCATCATACTATAATGAATATACATATGGAGTCGTAGTTAATTTGATCATCAAATTTTGATGTATAATGTTGGACTCGACATATAATATCTTGAACAAATTACTCTAAGGTCCATTTGGAGGGGGTGTAGTACTCTAAGGTCCATGCCTTTTTATTATTACTCTTAGGTCCATAATATGGGTGTTCATTTACCCTATTACCCTTACATGAGAGAAAGTCATATTGTCACTACAAGAAAAAACACCTATTACTACACAAATTTTAATACACTATTTTCAAAATGTCATTGTATCTAATCTAATACTACATAGGTTCTCAAAGTACCTGTAACTACACTATTATATTATCTATTGATGCACTTTTTAGTAAGTGTCATAACAAAACTCTATTATGACAATATCGTTAATTTAGGGGCTTAAATTGTGGATTGTACAAACCTGCTGCAATAGCCGACGAAGTACTGAATATTTCATTTCTCTCTGTTAATTTATTTCGTCAAGGTATTTCTATTAGATGATCTCTCCACCATCTTCAGGTGTACATTTCTGCAAATTAAACGGAGAATTTCTTATATATTTTTTTTAATTGAGGTTTGAATCATCTGTTTGTGGTGTGGTGTTGAATGTTCTGTAGGAGGAAGATTGTTGTTTTAATTGAGGCTGTTTCGGGCTTCTTGCAGCAGCGTCGCGCCTAATTGGGCAGATTGACCTGACTGAACCAGATTTTAGGGTTGCCCATATTTCCCAGTTTTGGATTCTGGTAATAATATTTCCACTCACTTTAGTGTTCGGTTGAGTCAATTAGTTTGCTTTTTGAGTGTCTGCTAGTTTGGGATTCCTTTTTAGTGCTTCACTTACTTTTGTTGCTTACGGCTTTATCTTTTCTTTAGTATTGTAATTACATTTTTGAAATCTATTGTAAAATATTTCAATTTTTGTTGTACTTGTGAGGAATCACCACCACCTTATAACATTTAGTGAGCATTGTATTTGTTAGTACTTCCTACTTAATTGTTGAGTAGTGGGTTTGCGGATATAAATTTCTTGGTTAAGTGAGCAGAGGGATTGCTTGTGTGATCATACATATGTTTTATCTGAGTAACTCTGCATTGCTTGGAGGATTATAGTCCATTATAAAACGGGTGATTACTGATTACCTTGTATTTGTATTAAGTCTTGGTGTTGCCAGAGAGTGTCTCCATCTCAACAATGAATGGTTCTTCAAACAATGGGTTACAGTTGGACCACTTGTGGACTGCAATAGCCAGGTTCTGCATTTTAATTATTTTTTGAACTTCATGGATGTTGTCACTCAATTCTGAAGGTAATGGGGGAGAAATTAAAAAAAGAAAAACTTCAGCCTTGAAGTGTTAGAATATATGTCTATTGATTATCAGTTTATCATGTAGTACTTGACTTCATAAAATGGGAGAATAGTATAATATTTTTAAATTTATTATATTTATATTAATATTTTATAAATTATTATTAGTATTATTATGCTTTTTAAAAATGGAATCTGTTACATTAATGGAAAATGACGTGGAAATAATTAAGATGAAATATAAAATTAATATTACAACATGCCATTATAATATAATTATTCCAATATAATATATGTGTGACCACACTTTCAAGTGTGGTATTAGAGATGTACACGCAAATTATATGTAGTTAAAAATCACTTTTTGCCTCATTTATAAGTGTAGTAATAGCCTTATACCTATCATTACATTAATTTAAACGACACTAACAACAAGTGTGGAGATAGGTGAAGTGTAGCAAAAGATAATTTATCACCACATTTTTAAATGTCATTTTAAGAGATTTTTCTTGTAGTGTGTATATGTTAAATTGGTAAAAAATTCCTCAGTTTCAGTTTTAATTTTACGCTCCCTCTCTCTAAAAACCCTCTACGCTGCTCTCTCTCTCTCAAAAACTCAATCGCCGCCGCTCTTCAAACTCGCCCTCTCTCTGCTCCAAACGAACAGGCGGCGCCCCACCCACAGCTGCAGGCGACGCGGCGGCCACCCATCATACCAATAGGCGGCGACGCGCCGGGGACGAAGGTGACGAAACGCTAATCACAATTTCTGTGTGAAGCTAGAGGAAGAAGACGAATCAACCGCGCACCACCGCCGTCGATCCACACAAAAATTGGAGACAACTTTGTCGGCAAAGGAGATGCCTTCGTTGTCCATGGCGGAAGCGAGGGGATTTACTCTTCTGCCCCTGGATTCAACGAGTCATCCCCTAGACTCAACGACTCAAGCGAGGGACTCAAAGTGTGTGTCTGGAAAACCGAAGAACACCGCCCCCCAAAATCCGAAGAACACCACCGCCGCCGCCATGTGTTGGATTCGTCTAATTCTGGGTTAAGATTACTCTGGTTTTTATGGGTTTAAGATTTCTAGGTTTAATTTCTAGTTTTGTGTTGGATTCGTCTAATTCTGGGTTAAGATTTGAAATTCTGGGTTCGTTGAAACCTGATTTTGGAAATGGAGAACCTGGGTTGGTTAGCAGCACGATAGGGAAACCTGATTTTCAGATCTGTTGAATTTTTTTTGTATTTTGAATTTAAGTTTTGGTTTTTGTTGAATCTGTTGAATTTTGGAATTTGTTGAATCTGCTGAATTTTTTTGGTTGAATTATGGGTTTCTTTTGTTGAATTCTTTCATTGAATTCTGGATTTCTTTGAAGATTTATACGAAGGTCGGTGTGTTTCGAAGATGAAGACTGGGGTGTTGATATGAAAGTTTTTTGAAGATTTTGAAGATCTATTTATGAAGATTTGGGATTTGTTAATTTCTGAAGGTGAGGATTTGAAATCGAAGATGAACCTGTTCATGTGTTTTGGATGAACCTGTTCATGTTCTGATGAACATGTTCATGTCGTAATAAAAACGAGGATCTGTAAATTTTGAGATTTGTAATTGTAAATTTTAGATGATTGTACATATTTCTTAAAAATTTCCTGTTATAATTATTCATACATTTATTGACAGGATTTTTAATTAATATTTTTAATTAATTTTGCCTTTTAAATTGAATTAAACTGCAGAATTTGTCATAGAAATTCAGTAAGATTGATGAAAAAGAAAAATAGAGAGAAAATGAGAAAGGAGAAAAGCTGAAAAAAAGGACAGAATAATTGGGAAAATTGAGTAAGGGTAGTATTGTCTTTAAATTATAGATCTTGGACCTCTTAGTAATTTAAAATGGAGGGTGGACCTAGTAGTAATTTTTAGGTCCATTTTGGACCTAAGAGTAAGTTACTCTAATTTCTTAGACAAAAACTCGTATGAGACGGTCTCATACATGAGACGGGTATCATACTTGACCCAATTTAACTTACTTGACCCGTATTCTAGAAAAACCCATTGACTATATGACCTTACCAATCAAAATATTCAATAAGCCCCTCCCTGAACTCACGCACGAAACCCTCGCTCCATTCTCTCTATTTTTTCCTGCGAAATTCCTCCTGTCGTTCACTCTCAAGACTGCCCACGCTTTTCTTTGTGCCGCTCATTACCGCCGCATCCGCATGTGCTTTCCATTTCCCCACTATAATCTTCTCTCAATTATGTATTTCTCGTTCAGCGCCGCCTTCTTTCGCTATTGACGGTAATTTTTTTAGGTACTAACACTTGTTATTATTTGTTGCTCTAATTTTAAGTTGTCCAGATTCGGTCTATTTTTAGCCATTCCGAGTTTTTTAAGTTTGTAACTGTGTCAACTATGGCTGCAAAATTTGTTGTTTGCAGCATTTTATGCATTAGTTATGGAACATTACTATATGTTTCAATTTGCACAAAAATCCCCGGCCTATTTGTTTGCCTATTAATTTTCTTTGTGTGTACAGTCCTACTAGAAGTTAGTTAAACAGTGTGGGCTAACTGCCTGGATATCCTTTTAGCTTCTCATCCCAAACTCTGCTAGATATCCAAATGAAAAAAAATAATCCAATTCTTGTGATTAATTTTGTTTTAAAAAGGAATGAGATTGATCTAGATAAATATTGGGGGTACGTTTTACTACTTGAAAGACTTCTAATGATATGACAAAGTTGGTTATTTTTGGGAGAAGATTACAGTGGCATGTACTCTCTATTCATTGATTTTGTTTATAGCATAAAGTCCTGGTACATGCCTTAAGCTTTGAGGCTGTGTGGATGAATTGATAGATTTTGTTGCTTATAGTACTTTGTGCATTCCTTATGGAAACATTAATCGTTGTTCCAATTTACACACAAATCCGCCTATTTGATTGTTTATTTTTTCTTTTTGTTTATGCAGTCTTGGTAGAAATCGGTAGTACATTTATATGAAAACAATGGTAAACGATCCCATTGCACTACAAAAAAATGTGCATTTTTAAAGCGGAAATTAGCGACGGTTATAAAAAAAACCGTCGCCAAATAGCGGCCGTTTTTACGACGATTCTGGTCAAATGGTCAAAGTCAACAATTTTAGCGGCGGTCTAGAAGAGAATCGTCGCCAAATAGCGACAGTTTTAGCTACGGTTTTAGCAACGTTTTAGACTAATCCCTTTAGCTTACGGATTTTTTTTAATTTTTTTTTTTTTTTTTTTTTTTAATATTAATTATGTATTTTTTTTTTATGTTTCAGGATTATACAAGAATTTTTAATTGTTGTTAATGCACCTTACCGTATATTTAATTTATAGTCACTTGGAGAAGAGTTCCACCTGACCGTAGTCAGATCTATTTCGAGGAGTTTACGGTATAAAATTTAATTCATAGTATATTTAAATATATATATTGACTAAAAGTAGTACTTGTTTAAATAGAAAAATAGTACTTATTTAAATGAAAGTATTACTTGTTAAATGAAAAATATTACTTAAGTTTAAATAGAAAAGTAGTACTTGTTTAAATAGAAAAGTAGTACTTGATTAAATGAAAAGTAGTATTTGTTTAAATAGAAAAACATTACTTGTTTAAATAGAAAAGTAGTACTTGTTTAAATAGAAAAGTAGTACTTGGTTAAATGAAAAGTATTACTTGTTTAAATTAAAAGTATTGCTTAAATAATAGAAAGTATTACTTTTTTAAATGAAAGGTATTACTTGTTTAAATGAAAAGTATTACTTGTTAAATGAAAAGTATTACTTGTTTAAATAGAAAGGTAGTAGTTGTTTAAATATAAAAGTAGTACTTGTTTAAATGAGAAGTAGTACTTGTTTAAATGAAAAGTATTACTTGTTTAAATAGAAAAGTATTACTTGTATAAATAGAAAAGTTGTACTTGTTTAAATGAAAAGTAGTACTTGTTTAAATGAAAAGTATTATTTGTTTAAATGAAAGGTATTACTTGTTTAAATGAAAAGTAGTACTTGTTAAAATTAAAAGTAGTACTTGTTTAAATGAAAAGTAATACTTGTTTAAATGCAAAGTATTAGTTGTTTAAATAGAAAAGTAGTACTTGTTTAAATAGAAAAGTATTACTTGTTTAAATTAAAAGTATTACTTATTTAAATAATAGAAAGTATTACTTGTTTAAATGAAAAATATTACTTGTTAAATGAAAAGTAGTACTTGTTTAAATGAAAAGTATTACTTATTTAAATAGAAAAGTATTACTTGTTTAAATAGAAAAGTATTACTTGTTTAAATAGAAAAGTAATACTTGGTTAAATGAAAAGTAGTACTTGGTTAAATTAAAAGTATTGTTTAAATAATAGAAAGTACTACTTGTTTAAATGAAAGGTATTACTTGTTTTAATGAAAAGTATTACTTGTTAAATAAAAAGTATTACTTGTTTAAATAGAAAAGTAGTAGTTGTTTAAATAGAAAAATAGTACTTGTTTAAATAGAAAAGTATTACTTTTTTAAATAGAAAAGTAGTACTTGTTTAAATGAAAAGTATTACTTGTTAAATTAAAAGTATTACTTGTTTAAATAGAAAAGTAGTACTTGTTTAAATAGAAAAGTAGTACTTGTTTAAATGAAAAGTAATACTTGTTTAAATAGAAAAGTAGTACTTGTTTAAATGAAAAGTATTACTTGTTAAATTAAAAGTATTACTTGTTGCATAAGCATTTCATCCACTTGCTAAAGTGTATGCACTGTTGTTAAAAGAAGAATCTCAGAGGTCTCTAGTTTTTCCTAACTCTGTGGTGCTTGATTTTGTGGCCATGTTAGCCAACAACTCTAGATTTTATAAGGATAAGAAGAAGGGATTGAAGTGTACACACTGTAATGGGAATGAGCATTCAGTTGATGGGTGTTTTGAGCTGATAGGTTATCCCCCTGGATGGAAGGGTCAGAGGGGTAATAAGGGTAAAGAAAGATCTGCTAATGCCCTGGTTTCTTCTCCAGAGAAAGCTCATTTGGGATCTAATCTACTCATTACCTCTGAGCTTATTGAACAACTGCTGTCATTGGCAAAGCAAGCTCAGAAACCTGTTTCTGACTCCATTCACTCTGCTGCTGGTGTGTTTGCTCATGGCAATCCTGATCTCTCTACAAGTACAGGTAATCAGGGAGGTAATTTCTGTTTACACTCTTTTGTTATCAATAGCACTTTTACTTGGATTTTAGATACTGGTACTACAAATCATATGGTGTCTAGCTTGGATTGTTTTACTACACCTCCAACTTTAGCTAACATTAAAATTATCTTGCCTAACAATGTTGTCTCTACTGCAACACATATGGGTACAGTTGTTCTTAATGAGCATTTAATCATGTACAATGTGTTGTATGTTCCAGACTTTGCTTTCAACTTACTATCTATAAGTCATTTGACAAGGTATTCAAATTGTACAGTTAGTTTTATGGCATCAAGTTGTGTTTTGCATGACAAGGACTCCCTTAAGGTGATTGGTTCTGCTGAGCAGCATGGGGGTTTATACTTGCTAAGGGTTGTTCATTCAGCAAATTCAGCTGCACTTTCTTCAAATTTTGGTACTTTTAATCTTTGGCATAATAGATTAGGTCATATGTCTCCTCTTAGTATGTTACAAATACAGGATTTGGGTTTAAAAGCTTATAATGTTCATGATCAATGTATTATCTGTCCTCTTGCTAAATAGAAAAAGAAACTTTTTCCAATTAGTACTTCTTTTTCTAATACTTGTTTTGATTTGATACATTGTGACATATGGGGGTCCCTTTTCTATTGCTTCTTACACTGGTTTTAAGTATTTCTTGACCATTGTTGATGATTTTTCAAGATGCACTTGGATTTATTTGCTTAAAGCTAAATCTGATGTTAAATCTTCTTTGGAAAACTTCTATAACATGGTCTTAACCCAATTTCACAAGAAAATAAAGGTGTTGAGAAGTGATAATGGTTGTGAGTTTTTGTTGTTTGATTTTTATCATTCTTTGGGTATAATTCACCAAACATCCTGTGTGGAAACCCCACAACAGAATGGTTTGGTTGAAAGGAAACACCAGCATCTCTTACAAGTTGCTAGAGCTCTTTTGTTTCAATCTTCTTTACCTATTGTGTATTGGAGTGAGTGTATTTTGGTTGCTGCTTATTTGATAAATAGAATGCCTACTGTTGTTCTAAACAATCTCTCTCCCTTTCAAAAGTTGTATGGGACATAACCTGATTATTCTTTCCTAAAGAGCTTTGGTTGTTTATGTTTTGCTAATACATTAACTGTGAATAGGACTAAGTTTGATCCAAGGGTTGTTAAATGTGTGTTTTTGGGGTACCCTTTTGGAACCAAAGGTTACAAGTTACTTGATTTAGTTTCTGGTAAAGTTTTTATTTCCAGGAATGCTACTTTTTATGAAACTGTATTTTCTTATGCTGATAAAAAGGGGGCTCATGAGTTTGTTTAGAACTTAATTGCTAGAGATTCTTTCCTAAATCCAGATTCCATGGATGAACTTCCACCATTGTTCTTAATCCTCATGTTGACACTGAAATTATACATCATTAAGTTCATGATGAGTTTGTTGATCATTTGCATACTTCTGATTCTTCAGATATAGTCACTAATAGACAGGCTATTGAACCTGATGTCATTAATAGACATGCTACCTGATATTCTTGATAGACATACTATTGCACCTGATATTCTTCATAGTCAGGATATTGAACCTGTTCCTTCAAATGTTGTTATGAATGATGATCTAGTTAGAAGGTCTTCTAGATCTATATCTCAACCTGCTTATTTGAAAGTTTATGAGACTTCTTTGCCTAAGTTCTTAAATCATGAACAACCTGAAGCTAACATGATTGTTTCTTGTGGAAAACAATATGGCATTTCTGATATTCTTTCTACTGATAAACTTTCAAATGCTCATAAGGTTTTCACTGCATCCATTTCTCAAAATATAGAGCCCAAAACTTATAAGCAAGACAAGGACAATCCTAATTGGCAGCAAGCAATGAGAGCTGAGTTAGATGCCTTAGAAAGGACTAAGACATGAACTCTAGTTCACTTGCCACCAAATAGAGAATGTATTGGGTGTAAATGGGTTTTTAAAATCAAATACAAACAAGATGGGTCTATTGAAAGATATAAAGCAAGATTAGTTGCTAAAGGCTACACTCAACAAGAGGGAATTGATTACTTTGATACTTTTAGCCCTGTTGCAAAAGTAACAACAGTAAGAATATTATTTTCTATAGTTGAAGCTAGAAGCTGGTTCATTCATCAATTAGATGTAAACAATGCATTCTTGCATGGTGATTTAACTGAAGAAATTTACATGCGTGCTCTACCTGGTTATTGCATTGATTCAGACACAAGGGTGTGTAAACTCAACAAAAGCCTCTATGGTTTAAAACAGGCATCAAAACAGTGGTTTAACAAACTTTCTGAATCTTTATTTGAACTTGGATATGTTCAATCTCAGGCTGACAACACTTTGTTCACAAAACACACTAATATTTCATTCACTGTCATTGTATGGTATGTTGATGATCTTATTGTATCTGGTGATTCTTTGGATGCTTGGCATTGAAGTAGCAAGATTAGAAAAAGGATTAACCTTGTGTCAAAGAAAGTACACATTGGACCTTTTAACTGATTTTGGGTACTTGGGCAGCAAACCTTGTCATACACCTTTGGATTCTAAATTGCAGCTAACACAGGCTACTACAGACAACAGAACATATCCAAAACTCTATAGAAAAATTGTTGACAAGTTACTTTATTTGACCGTAACTAGACCAGACATTTCTTATGATGTTCAGTCTTTATCTCAATTTATGAGTAATCCCTCAAAGGAGCATATGCTTCTTTGTACACAGAGTTCTCGAGATACTTAAAAGGCACTGTGTTTGGGTATCTTTTACTCCGATTCTAATGATTTTAAGTTGCATTATTACAATCGACCGTGGATCGAGCTAGGTGCATTGAAACTAGGAAAAGTATATCAAGGTTATACTATCTACTTGGGAAACTCTCTCATTTCTTGGAAGTCCAAGAAGCAAAGCACAATCGAGAGATCATCTCGCTAAAAGCAGAGTCTGAGCCATTGCCACCACTACATGTGAAATCCAATGGATCCTCTACATCTTGAAAGATTTAAAGGTTTCTGTTCAACTACCAACCACTCTTTACACAGGCTGAAGTCACTTACCAAATGGCACTCAATCCTTGTCTCCATGAAAAAAAGTAAACACATTTCAATTGATTGACACTTCACAAGACAGAAAAATCAAAGAAGGAGCCATCAAGATCATTCATATACCTACATAAGAAAACCTTGCGAGATATCATGACAAAACCCCTTCTTCCAACTCCTTTCAACACATTCAAGTCCAAAATGAGACTCTTGAACATTCACTCTCATTTTTGAAGGGGGGGTCTAAAGAGTTATAATTTGTTATTTCATTAGTAAAGTTGTTATTTCACTATCATAGTTGTTATTTCCTTTTATATTGTATCATATAGTGATAGAGTGGGAACGTTAGTTAGAGAAGTCTCTGTACTCCACCTATATATAAGCTATCATATTAGGTTTAGAAATTAAAAAAAAAAACCGTCGCTAACACACCAAGATTATAGGCAAGAATCCAAGATTTGAATCTTCTTGAATTTATGAGATATTCTTGTATTTCAAGAAATACATATCTTCCATAATATCTTTCAAGAAAATCAAGAAAATCTTTCTTGCCCTTTATATTTCAAAAATTTCGAAATTTTCTTCATGAATAACCAAGTGGGAGATTTCTTGAATTTAATGAGATAATCTTGTATTCAAAGAATACATATCTTCATTCCATAACAAAATTCAAAGAAAATTTTTCTCCCCTTTTATCCATAACTTTCGAAAATAATGGAAAAAATAAGCAACAATATTTATTTTATTTTAAACACATTTTTCAGTTATTGGACTATATGTTGGGCTACTTGTTGGGTAATGAGTTGCACAGATCTATTCGGGGTGAATATTTAAATAAAAATTTAATTCATTAATTATTACTAGCATGAATTAATCCTATATTAATTCAAATAATAATTGCAACAACAAATCATGCATATAAAAAGCCACGTAAAACCTACGCATGCGGAATCTACGGGTTTACGTGAACGTACCTCTCGGGATGGTAGTGACTTCGGTCGGACGGACTAACCAAAAGGACTTCCCAAGTATTCCCTTAGCCCTTGCTCAACTATCCGGTGGAAGGACTCTCGTCGAACAATTAACAAAAGGAAAAAAAAAATTGTTGCACCACTTATGTGGATTTGCTAATATTTCCAGCACATGGAATTGTACTTGGGAATGAACTAATCATCCCCTATATATAGGAGGGAGGGTGGACGAAATTTATGTGATATTTCAATGTGGGAAAAGACTTTTCTTTGTCACCAAGAAATCTTGAATATATCCCATATATTATTTTTCCCATAATTAAAATATTCCACAAAATTCCACCTCCTCAAATCCTCATGTGTCTCATGCTTGGCTTGCGCCCGCTCCACAATTCTTTGGGAGTTTTGGGAACCGATTTGGATGGCACCAAGTTCAGAATGTAAGCCGTTGTTTCCAAGGCATGACCCCAGAACGACTTGGGAAGATCCGCATAACTCATCATTGATCTAACCATTTCCAAAAGAGTTCTGTTTCTTCGCTCTGCAACCCTATTTTGTTGAGGGGTTCCGGGTGCAGTAAGCTGGGATACAATCCCTTCATCAGATAAGTAGTTCAAAAACTCATCGCTGAGGTATTCGCCCCCACGATCAGATCGTAGAGACTTGATACATTTTTCCATATGATTCTCTGCTTGAGCCTTAAATTCTTTGAATTTCTCAAAGGTCTCAAATTTATGCTTCATAAGGAAAATGTAACCGCATTCTTGAGTAATCATCAATAAAAGTGACAAAATACTCATAACCTCTTCTTGCTTTGGTTGACATTGGACCACATACATCTGTGTGAACGATCTCTAACACTTCTTTGGCCCTATTCCCCTTGGCTCCAAATGCCCTTTTGGTCATTTTACCCTCCAAACATGATTCGCAGGTTGAAAGCGGTTCAACTTGGAGAAGTTCTATTGAACCGTCTTTCACCAACCTTTGGATCCTCTTTGGATTTATATGACCCAATCTTAGATGCCAAAGAAGTGTCTCGTTCACGTCTGATGAACGTTTTCTTTTCTCGGAAATAGTTGATGTGTTATAGGATGCATTTCTTGAGTGGTGTGCACAGTTAATTGTATAGAGATTATTCGCCAACGTTCCATGACAGATAAATTTATCATAAAGAGAAATGGTAACAACTTTATTAAAAGTAACCGAATATCCATCATGAAAAAGTTTAGAAACTGAAATCAAATTCTTTCTAAAACTCGGAACGCATGTAACATCTCTTAAAATTAAAACTCGTCTTCAAAAGACATGTGCACTTCTCCCATCGCTTAATTTGCCACTCTCAGAAGATCGCCCGGTGTGATGAGGATCTCACTTCCACTTAGTTTTTCGGGTCCTTTTGAACCCCGTAACGTGAAACAAACATGATCAGTGGATCCCGTATCCACCACCCATAAATGGGAGGCATACGCCGCTAAACAAGTTTCAACAACTAGTGAGTGAGGATTACATTTCTTTCCTTTCTTTTTGGGATTGGAACAGTGACCTCCAATGTCCTTTCTCCCATAATTGAAACATATTCCTTTTGGTTCTTTCTTGACACCCAACCAGCCTAACCGTTTTTTCTCACTTTTCTTAATGATGAGTTTGCTTTGGTTCTGACCATTTTCCTTTTCTTGAGACTTGCCTTCCACTGGCCTAGATCTCGAGAAAAGGCTTTTGATCACCAATGCTTCGTCTTTCTTTCCTAAATGCTTCTCCACTTTCTCCAAGGCTTCTTGAAGATCATCCATGGTAAACATGTGATCACTCATCACAAAACCACAGTAAAATTCATCGAAGCTCCTTGGCAGAGTAAGCAACAGAAATTCGATTTGGGCCTCATCACAATACTTAGTTCCGAGATAAGCCAGTTTCAGAAAATGGTTCTTGACTCTGAGAACATGCTCCCTTACAGGTGTTCCCTCAATCATTTTCAGCCTAGCCACGTCGTTGTTTTTAAACTGATCGATCATGCGGTCTTTTGTTGAAAACATTTCTTCAAGACTTTGCATAATTTCCGTAGCGGACTCAACACCTTCATGAACGTGTTTCAAATCATTAGACAGTGAAGTCAAGATTACACATTTCATGGGTTCATTGGCCTGCTCCCAAATATTATACTCATGTCTTGCCACATCAGTTGATTCATCAGTAGGCATATGTGGCTTGGGTACATCAAGAATCCAATAATGTTTTTGTGCAGGTAGGACATGCATCATATTTCGTTTCCAAACATTATAGTTTTTCTCCAGATAATTGGTGTTCTTTGAGTGTATATAATAATTGGATTAAAAGGTTGCGACATGATGAATCGAAATAAACAATAATATGCATAAGCATAAATATATCAAGGTTTGATCACATGCATCATATTAAAATCTCAAAAAAATATGAACATGCATCGCCCAACATCTCAAAAACAGTTTAAATAAGCCACGTTGGGTGGGTCATTATTTAAACACATTCAAGCGGGTTACAAACAAGAACAGTTACAAACCCTTAATATCCAGATTAATAGTTGGCTCACACTTGACCAATATAAAATTGACAAGGACTTCGGAGAAGTATATGCATATCAATTTTATACCTAAGTAATAACCATGATTAAATACAGGATTACTATTTCGCTTTGATCGAGCCTCGTTGGGAGGTCATCATCGCCGCCACTAGTAATAACCCACAATCATCCGTTTGGAATTCATTCATGTGAAACCTATCTTTTTGACCGTCCGTTGGGGGAATTTCTCCAAAAGAATTCACAAATAAATAAATCATGGAGGTCAAAATTAATTCAATTTTATTATCCGGAATAAAATTGTCAATTAATTATTTAAAACATACTTAGTAATTTTGAAGTTGAGATTTTTCAATTTGGCAACCCTCATGCAAACACATTTAAACAAATTAAATAAAGCATAAGATAGCACAAAAAAATCAAGCAAAACAGAAAATAAACATATTGGGCACAAATTATCCAATTGTCATGGTTTGAATTTTCTTGGCTTGATCTTGAAGAAACACGTCTCGAATTTCTCCCACTCGTTCGTCTCGAAAAAAAAAATCGCCGTCTCGAACCGCCACGCCAGCATTTCGCGGTAAGGGATGCACGCCCGCATCCGCCGGCCACTTGGCCTGGGGCGACCTAAGCGACCTCCGCCGCCCGTGCGGGTCGTGCCCTCCGGTCAGCCTCTGCACGCCTCGGCGGAATATCGGTGGGGTCCGGCGGATTCTCGGCGGCGGACGCCGCGATCATGAAACGCTCTTCCTTCGCCCGCCTCGCCCGCGTCCTCGGCGGCCTTAGCGTCTCGTCTCCATAGCGCCCGTCATAACATGGCTTCCGCCCGTCCCTTTCGGCTGGAGTTCGAGCGCACCGACCGTCTTGGCGTGGCCTTCATCTCAAGGCTGCTCGGCCGCCTGCCGCGCCTCGCGCCTAAGCGTGCCACATACCAAGACCGCCCACGCCGGTTCTAGATTTCGGCCCTTTAATTAATTCTTCGTTTTTCGTTCCGATCCGGTTACAATTTATTTACAAAAAATAAATAAACCTAGATCTAGACTAGTCTATTACATTGATCAAATCAAACAAATCCTAGTCTACTCGTGGATTTTCTCGAGGCAAAAACAAATCCGAAGCTAATCGAATTAAAAAACCACAGTTTATATGCATGCAAAATAAAACATTAAAATCCATGACAATTGGATACCTGCAAAACAGATCTAACAGTTCTACTATCCAATTTCAAATTTAATGTCCACGAATTAAATTACAATTTAAAAAATTCAGAGACCGAAACAGTGGCTCTGATACCAGTTGTTGGGTAATGAGTTGCACAGATCTATTCGGGGTGAATATTTAAATACAAATTTAATTCATTAATTATTACTAGCATGAATTAATCCTATATTAATTCAAATAATAATTGCAACAACAAATCATGCATATAAAAAGCCACGTAAAACCTACGCATGCGGAATCTACGGGTTTACGTGAACGTACCTCTCGGGAAGGCAGTGACTTCGGTCGGACGGACTAACCAAAAGGACTTCCCAAGTATTCCCTTAGCCCTTGCTCAACTATCCGGTGGAAGGACACTCGTCGAACAATTAACAAAAGGAAAAAAAAATTTTGTTGCACCACTTATGTGGATTTGCTAATATTTCCAGCACATGGAATTGTACTTGGGAATGAACTAATCATCCCCTATATATAGGAGGGAGGGTGGACGAAATTTATGTGATATTTCAATGTGGGAAAAGACTTTTCTTGGTCACCAAGAAATCTTGAATATATCCCATATATTATTTTTCCCATAATTAAAATATTCCACAAAATTCCACCTCCTCTATTTTATGGCATTATTTTCGAAAATTTGAGGATGCAAGAATCCAAGATTTGAATCTTCTTGAATTTATGAGATATTCTTGTATTTCAAGAAATACATATCTTCCATAATATCTTTTCAAGAAAATCAAGAAAATCTTTCTTGCCCACTATATTTCCAAAATTTTAGAAAATTCCCTCATGAATAACCAAGTGGGAGATTTCTTGAATTTAATGAGATAATCTTGTATTCCAAGAATACATATCTTCATTCCATAACAAAATTCAAACAAAAACTTTCTCCCTCTTTTATCCATAATTTTCGAATTAATTAGAGAAATATTAAGCAACAATATTTATTTTATTTTAATCACCTTTTCAGTTATTGGACTATATGTTGGGCTACTCAGGGGGCCTTTAGGAGAATTAAGATTGGACCTTCTAATGGATCTTGAATATCTAATATTGAGCCACAATATAATTCAAGCCCATAAATATTAATTAATCCCACTACATAATTAATATTAGACTATCCATCTTAACCCATATTATAGTCAATATGGCTCCGGTCATTATTTCCCGTGTTTAAGACTATCTAGCCCATTAATTAATTCAAGCCCTTTGAAATAGCTTTCAGATTAATTAATATCTTTTGTCCTTGGTCGAGGAACGGTTCAACATTATTATCCATCTGGAAACTAATTCCACTTGCAAGATTTGGTATGATAAAACTTATGAACCTCCCAAGGGGGCAAATCAAGCAAGCGCATTTGCACACACGATTCTTCAGTATTAAATCTTAGCAATCACATGTGACCAATAATATTGCCCAAGATAAAAAGTATTGAATCTCTCTCTGATTCGCTACCCATGATAAGTCAAAGCAATAGTTACCAATCCCACGTGATCCTATTTAAGGGACGAAGGTTAAGAAACAACGAACCACCGAGGTCTAATTCTTCCTTGTTTGGGTTCAAGAACTTATCCTCCTCAGAGGTCCTATTCAACAAGATCGGTCATGCACTAGTGTAATCTCTTGGTCAATACAAACCAATCGAGCCTTACACCTCAACCTTTCGCGATGGTTGTTCATTTCCATCTAGGTCGTGAATGACGTACTTTTTTAGTTACAAAGGGACATTAATTTAATCTTCGTGATCCGGTATCACTAAATTAACTACTGATGTAACACGTCATTTAATTATTGAACAGATTATGCAGTAAATATATATAACATTCAATCATATTTAAAGCATCAGTGATAAACAATTTATTTAAGTAAATAAGTCTAAAAATTCAGTTTCGATTATACAAAGTAAAAGCATACTTTTCAGTATAATCCCAACACTACTTAGGGGGCCTTTAGGAGAATTAAGATTGGACCTTCCAATGGATCTTGAATTATCAATATTGAGCCACAATATTATTCAAGCCCATAAATATTAATTAATCCCACTACATAATTAATATTGCACTATCCATCTTAACCCATATTACAGTCAATATGGCTCCCGGTTATTATTTCCCGTGTTTAAGATTATCTAGCCCATTAATTAATTCAAGCCACTGAAATAGCTTTCCATTAATTAATATATTTTGTCTTTGGTCAAGGAACGGTTCAACATTATTATCCATACCAAAAACTAATTCCACTTGCAAGATTTGGTATGATAAACCTTATGAACCTCCCAAGGGGGCAAATCGAACAAGCGTACTTGCACACGATTCTCCGTATTAAATCTTAGCAATCACATGTGACCAATAATATTGCCCAAGATAAAAAGTATTGAATCTCGTTGATTCTCTACCCATGATAAGTCAAAGCAATAGTTATCAACCACACGTGATCCTATTTAAGGAACGAAGATTATGAAATAACGAACCACTGAGGTCTAATTCTTCCATGTTCAGTTCTGAAGAATTTGTCCTCCTGTAGGTCCTATTCAGTGCATCAGTCATGCACTAGTGTAATCTCTTGGTCAAGACAAGCCAATCCGAGCCTTACACTTCAACCTTTCACGATGGATTGTTCATTTCCATCTAGGTCGTGAATGGCGTACTTTTAGTTACAAGGGACTGTTAATTTAATCTTCTGTGATCTGGTATCATTAAATTAACTACAATGTAACACGTACGATTTATTGAACAGTTATGCAGTAAATATATGTAACATTCGATGATATTTAAAGCATCAGTGATAAACAATTTATTTCAGTAAATAAGTTCGAAATTCAGTTTTGATTATAATCCCAACAATCTCCCACTTATACTCAAAGTCTGCTTTTAAGTATACTACAACATGTCTCGTGTAGTTCCTAATTCGTGACATCTAATGTCACCTACACGAACCTAATAATTTCTCCCACTTATACTCAAAGAAGATTGGCAACGTTCTTGACACCCATTCCTTCCACATGTCTCTCGAATGTATTCAGAGGCAGACCCTTTGTGAATGGATCTGCTAGGTTGTCTTCAGATGCTATCTTTGCCACATCTATATCTCCTCTCTTAACGATATCTCTTATAAGATGGTATTTCCTTTCAATGTGTTTGCTGGCCTTGTGGGCTCTTGGTTCCATTGAATTTGCAACTGCTCCGGCATTGTCACAATAAACAGTGATTCTGCTGGGCAAATTCGGAACTACATTCAAGTCCACTAGGAAGTTCTTGAGCCAAACCGCTTCTTTCGCTGCCTCGCAAGCAGCTACATATTCGGCTTCCATGGTAGAATCTGCGACGCATTTCTGCTTGACGCTTCTCCATGTCACGGCTCCTCCCCCCATGCAAAACACACTACCGGAGGTAAATTTTCTGGAGTCTATGTCTGATTGGAAATCCGAGTCCGTGTAGCCGATGGGGATTGGACTATCCGGAGACTGTATGTTCTATGGCATTGAGGTTAGCCACCTTAGCTCATTTAAGGTAATCTCACTTCTGGGTCTTCTTTCGTTCATATAGTCTTCTTCCAAAAATCTAAAGTGGGTGCTTATTACCACCTTTTGATCTTCGGGACCATAGAACATACACCCTTTTGTTCCCTCGGGGTATCCCACAAACAACCTTAATTCTGATCGAGGATCCAATTTTTCGGCTTCCTTGTCCAACACGTAGGCCGGACACCCCCAAATCCTCATGTGTCTCATACTAGGCTTGCGCCCGGTCCACAATTCTTTGGGATTTTTGGGAACCGATTTGGATGGCACCAAGTTCAGAATGTAGGTTGATGTTTCCAAGGCATGACCCTAGAATGACTTGGGAAGATCCGCATAACTCATCATAGATCTAACCATTTCCAAAAGAGTTTTGTTTCTTCGCTCTGCAACCCCGTTTTGTTGAGGGGTTCCGGGTGCAGTAAGCTGGGATGCAATCCCTTCATCAGATAAGTAGTTCAAAAACTCATCGCTGAGGTATTCGCCTCCACGATCGGATCGTAGAGACTTGATACATTTTTCCCTATGATTCTCTGCTTGAGCCTTAAATTCTTTGAATTTCTCAAAGGTCTCAGATTTATGCTTCATGAGGAAAATATAATCGTACCTTGAGTAATCATCAATAAAAGTGACAAAATACTCATAACCTCCTCTTGCTTTGGTTGACATTGGACCACATACATCTGTGTGAACGATTTCTAACACTTCTTTGGCTCTCTTCCCCTTGGCTCCGAATGCCCTCTTGGTCATTTTACTCTCCAAACATGATTCGCAGGTTGGAATTGGTTCAACTTGGAGAGACTCCAGTGAACCTGCTTCTACCAACCTTTGGATCCTCGTTGGATTAATATGTCCCAATCTTAGATGCCATAGAAGTGTCTCGTTCACGTTTTCTTTTATCGGAAATAGTTGATGTGTTATAGGATGCATTTCGTGAGTGGTGTGCACAGTTAATTGTATAGAGATTTTCCATCAATGTCCTGTAATAGATACACTCATCATTTCAAGAAATGATTTCATTCTTATTAGAAGAAACTAAGTGTCTATTAACAGAATTTTAGAAACTGAAAGTGAATTCTTTCTAAAACTGGGAACATAAAGAACATCTCTTAAAATTAGAACTCTGTCTTCAAAAGACAGGTGCACTTCTCCCACTGCTTCAGCTGCCACTCTCGTAGCATCGTCCAGTGTGATGAGGACCTCACTGCCACTAAGTTACCGGATCAGTTTGAACCCGTGAAGCAAACATGATTAGTGGATCTCGTATCAACCACCCACGAATGAGAAGTATACACCGCTAAACAAGTTTCAACAACTAGCGCGTGAGAATTACCTTTCTTTTCGTCCCTTTTGGGGTTGGAACAGGTAAACCTCCATTGTCCTCTTTCACCGCAGCTTAAGCACTTCCTCTTTGGATTTTCCTTGACACCACCAGCATTCGTCATCTTATCATTGCCCTTGGCAACAGTTGAGTCTGATTGCTTATGGCCTTTGGTCAACTTCTTCTTCTTGCCATCCCTTGGCCTAGAAGATGAAGACGGACCACTTGTCGTCAAAGCTTGAGTTTGGTGCCCTATCAACATCTCTGCCGAGACCAAAGCTTGTAACAAATCAGCTAGCGAGGCCAAAATGCTCAGAAACTTTTGGGCAGAGAGTGAAGTACCAAATTCATCTGAGCCTCCAGATTATAATCTGCACTCAGAACCTCAAGTTTGTTCAGATGGGCCATCAATTTTGAGGACATAATCCCTTACGGGTTTGCCCTCCACCATTTTCAGCGACTACATCTCTCGCAAGGTGATCTAACGAGTCTCGCATTTTTTGACCCGTCAGTTGGCTCATCTGATTTTGGTGTCTCAAGAATCCACTTGTGCTTTTGTGCAGTTAGGACAATAATTTTTCGTTTCCAATCAATATAGTTTCCATACATATTGTATTGACTTTAAGTATATTAACAGTGGATTAAAAGGTTACAACATGTTGAACTGAAATAAATAACTATATGCATAAGCACAAGTATATCACAAGGTTCGATCACATGTTTCATATTAAAATCTCAAAAAAATATGAACATGCATTAGCCAACATCTCAAAACAGTTTAAATAAGCCACGTGGGGTGGGTCATTATTTAAACACATTCAAGCAGGTTACAAACAAGAACAGTTACAAACCTTTAATATCCAGATTAATAGTTGGCTCCCACTTGACCAATATAAAATTGACAGGGACTTCGGGGAAGTATATGCATATCAATTTTATACCTAAGTAATAACCATGATTAAATACATGATTATTATTTCGCTTTGAACGAGCCTCGTGTGGAGGGTCATCGTCGCCACTAGTAATAATCCACAATTATCCATTTGGAATTCATTCATGTGAAAGCTAACTTTTGACCATCCCGTGGGGGGAATTTCTCCAAAAGAATTCACAAATAAATAAATCATGGAGGTCAAAATTAATTCAATTTTATTATCCGGAATAAAATTGTCAATTAATTATTTAAACATACTTAGTAATTTTTGACGGTGAGATTTTTCATTGGGCAACTCTCATTCAAAGACATTTAAACAAATTAAATAAAGCATAAGATAACACAATAATCAAGCAAAGCAGAAAAATAAACAGCCAGGCACAAATTATCGAGTGTCATGGTTTGATTTTCTTGGCTTGATTTTGAAGAAGCGTCTTGAATCTCGCTCGATGTCGTCCTGAAAAGAACTCCATCTCGAAATACCGCGCCAAGTAGCTGCGGGCGGGATATCGCCCGCATCGGCCCGGCCACTTGGCCCAATCGACTCTCGGCGGCTTTCACTTGACCAGTGCCTCGGCAATGACTCGGCGAGGCGGCCAGCGTACCGCAGCATCCTTCGCCCGACCTTGCCCCGCCTTTCGAACCCGGAACTTCCGGCACAGCATCATCCCTTGCCACCCGTGCAGCTCCGCATCGCTCGCCTCTGTCCGCCCGTCCCTTCGCGCTGCGGTAATCGTGTCTTGCTATCGCCACGCTTCGTAAAACGCGGCCGATCCACCGCGCTTTCGGCCCTCGGCCTCGCCCCACGCCCTTGCGTGCCTGCATGTGTCCGTTTCCGATCCGGTTACAATTTATCCTTTAATTCTTTGTCTCCACCTCCGTGTCCGATCCGATTACAATTTATTTACAAAAAATAAATAAACCTAGATCTAGGCTAGTCTATTACATTGATCAAATCAAACAAATCCAAATCTACTCATGAATTTTCACACGAGGCAAAACGAATCCGAACGAATCGAATTAAAAACCACAATTTATATGCATGCATAAATAAACACATTAAATTCCATGACAATTGGATACCTGCAAAAAAGATCTAGCAATTCTACTATCCAATTTCAAATTTAATGACAACGAATTAAATTACAATTTAAAAAATTCAGAGCCCGAAACCGTGGCTCTGATAGCAGTTGTTGGGGAATAAGTTGCACAGATCTATTCGTGATGAATATTTAAATACAAATTTAATTCTTATAATTATTACTAGCATGAATTAATCCTATATTAATTCAAATAATAATCCAACAACAAATCATGCATATAATTAATTCACGTAAATCCTACGCATGCGGAATTCTACGAGTTTACGTGAACGTACCTCTTGGGATGGCAATGACTTGGTTGATTAGACTCACCAAAAGAACTTCCCAAGTATTCCATTAATCCTTGCTCGACTATCCGGTGGTAGGACGCTTGCGAACAATTAACAAAAGGAAAATAAATTATGTTGCACCACCTTTGTGGATTTACTAATTTTTCCAGCACATGTAATTGTACTTGGGAATGAAAGAGTCATTCCCTATTTATAGAGCATAGGTGGTCGAAATTTTTGGGTAGAAAATAATGTGGGAAAATCTTTTCTTGATCTCCAAGAAATCTTGAACATATCTCCTATATTATTTTTCCCATAATTATAATATTCCACAAAATCCCACCTACTCTTTGTTATAGGATATTTTTGAAAATAATAGGCAAGATTCCAAGATTTGGATCTTCTTGAATTTATGAGATATTCTTGTATTTCAAGAAATACATATCTTCCATAATATCTTTTCAAGAAAATCAAGAAAATCTTTCTTGCCTTTTTATATTTCAAAAATTTTTGAAATTATCTTCATGAATAACCAAGTGGGAGATTTCTTGAATTTAATGAGATAATCTTGTATTCCAAGAATACATATCTTCATTCCATAACAAAATTCAAAGAAAATCTTTCTCCCTTTTATCCATAAATTCGAAAAAATAATGGAAAAAAATAAGCAACAATATTTATTTTATTTTAAACACCTTTTTCAGTTATTGGACTATATGTTGGGCTACTTAGGGGGCCTTTAGGAGAATTAAGATTGGACCTTCCAATGGATCTTGAATTATCAATATTGAGCCACAATATTATTCAAGCCCATAAATATTAATTAATCCCACTACATAATTAATATTGCACTATCCATCTTAACCCATATTATAGTCAATATGGCTCCCGGTTATTATTTCTCGTGTTTAAGATTATCTAGCCCATTAATTAATTCAAGCCACTGAAATAACTTTCCATTAATTAATATCTTTTGTCCTTGGTCAAGGAACGGTTCAACATTATTATCCATACCGGAAACTAATTCCACTTGCAAGATTTGGTATGATAAAGCTTATGAACCTCCCAAGGGGCAAATCGAACAAAGCGTGCTTGCACACACGATTCTCGTATTAAATCTTAGCAATCACATGTGACCAATAATATTGCCCAAGATAAAAAGTATTGAATCTCGTTGATTCTCTACCCATGATAAGTCAAAGCAATAGTTATCAACCACACGTGATCCTATTTAAGGAACGAAGATTAAGAAATAACGAACCACCTGAGGTCTAATTCTTCCATGTTCAGTTCTGAAGAATTTGTCCTCTTGTAGGTCCTATTCAGTGCATCAGTCATGCACTAGTGTAATCTCTTGGTCAAGACAAGCCAATCCGAGCCTTACACTTCAACCTTTCACGATGGATTGTTCATTTCCATCTAGGTCGTGAATGGCGTACTTTTAGTTACAAGAGACTGTTAATTTAATCTTCTGTGATCTGGTATCACTAAATTAACTACAATGTAACACATACGATTTATTGAACATTTATGCAGTAAATATATGTAACATTCGATGATATTTAAAGCATCAGTGATAAACAATTTATTTCAGTAAATAAGTTCGAAATTCAGTTTTGATTATACAAAGTAAAAGCGTACTTTCTAGTATAATCCCAACACCCATATCGCGAGTAATCATCGATATACGTAACGAAATACTCGTAGTCACCTCTTGCTTTGATTTGCATTGGACCACATACATCGGTGTGAACGATCTCCAACACTTCTTTAGCTCTAAGCCCCTTGGCTCCAAATGCCCTCTTGGTCATCTTACCCTCCAAACATGATTCGCAAGTTGGAAATGGTTCAACCAGGAAAGACACCAATGAACCATCCTGGACCAACCTTTGGATCGTTTTTGGATTAATATGACCTAATCTTAGATGCCAAAGAAGTGTCTCGTTCACGTTGGTCGAACGTTTCCTTTTGTTTGAAATAGTAGATGTGTTACAGGATACATTGTGTGTGTGGTGTGCATAGCTAATAATATAGAGATTGTTCAGTAATGTTCCATGACAGATAACCACATCGTTACGAAAAATAGTAACATGTTTATTAAAACGAACAGAATATCCATCAGCAAATAATTTTGAAACTAAAATAAAGTTTTTACGGAAAACAGGAACATAAAGAACATCTCTTAAAATTAAATTCTTGTCTTCAAAAGACAGGTGCACGTCTCCCATCGCTTCATTTTGCCACTCTAAAGAAGATCGCCCAAACAGAACGAGGATCTCTCTTCCACTAAGTTGTCGGGTCCGCTTGAACCCCTGTAACGTGAAACAAACATGATCAGTGGATCCCGTATCCACTACCCACGAATGGGTAGCATACGCCACTAAACAAGTTTCAACAACTAGTGCGAGAGAATTATCTTTCTTTCCATTCCTTTTGGGTTTGGAACAGGCTGACCTCCAATGTCCCTTTTCACCGCAGTTAAAACATTTTTCCATAGCCGGTTTCTTTACTTCACCCTCCCTCTTCACCTTTCCTTTGCCCTTAGCAACACTTGAGTTAGCTTCACTTTTGGTCCTCTTCTTCTTCTTACCTCCTTTCGGTCTAGAAGAGGAAGATGGACCGGCTATCGCTAGGGTTTGGCTGCTCTCTCCCAATATTCCTTCAGCCGAGGCTAAAGGTTGTAGCAGATCAGGCAAGGTGAACTTCTGATTGTTCATTTGGTAATTGAGCCTGAACTGCTCGAAGCTTTTAGGCAGGGAATGGAGTATGAAATCGATCTGGGTCTCGATGTCATATTCAGCACCAAGTACCTCAAGTTTGTTAAGGTGAGCCATCATTTGGAGAACGTGCTCCCTTACGGGCGTTCCCACCACCATTTTCATTGAGAGCATGTCTCTGATGGTGATCTGGCGAGCCACACGGTTCTGATTTTGAAACATCGCTTTAAGATTGACCATGATGTCTGCAGCAATTTCAACGTTTTGGTGTTGGTGTTGCAACACATCTGACATAGAAGCCAAGATGGTACACTTTGCCATACTCTTTCTTTTCCGTTTTACTGGACTCATCAGTCGGCTTTTCTGGCTTTGGTGTAGTAAGGACCCAGTTATGGTGTTGTGCAGTGAGGACAATAGTAAGTTTTCGATACCAATCAACAAAGTTTTCTCCAGTAAGCAAATTGTCTTTCAGTATATTGAACAGTGGATTAAAAGGTTGCGACATGATGATACTGAAAATAAACATACACCTTGTGTTAATATCCGAATCAACACAAAGAAAATCACATAATTCGATCACATGATTCATATTGAAATCTCAAAAAAAATATGAACATGCATCAGCCAACATCTCAAAACAGTTTTAAATGAGCCTCTTGGGAGGGTCATCATTTAAATCACATTCAAGCAGGTTACTAACAAGAACAGTTACAAACCTTTAATTTAAAAAAAAACTAATAGTTGGCTCCCACTTAACCAATATAAAATTGACAGGCACTTCGACGAAGTATATGCATATCAATTTTATACCTAAGTAATAACCATGATTAAATACAGAATTACCACTTCGTTTTGATCGAGCCTCTTGGGAGGGTCATCTTCGCCACTAATAATAATTCACAATCATCCTTTTGGGAATTTATTCATGTGAAAGCTTTCTTTTGGCCGTCCCTTAGGGGAATTTCTCCAAAAGATTTCACAAATAAATAAATCATGGAGGTCAAAATTAATTCGATGTTCCTGGAATATCTCCCATGCATCCTTAGAAGAAACACAATTAGATATCAGTTTAAACATAAAAACATCAGTAGCAGTAAAAATCTCATTAAGGGCTTTAGAATTGAAATTGGCCGATGTGCATTCATCATTGAACCAATCAATCTCCTTTTTGACTTGAGATTCACCATCTTTATCATCAACTGTCTTTGGTGGATTCCAACCAGATAACACACTACGCCATGTTCTCTCAACTATAGACTTAATATACATGCGCATTTTAGGTTTCTAGTAAGGATAGTTGGATCCATCCAAAATTGGAGGTTTTAAAGAAGGAGTCAACGGATAATCCATTGCAAAAACACACTTTAAAAACACAGGACCTTTAACTTAGTGTATCAAGTTTATGGCTCGGCCAACCGAAAGTGTGTGTTCGTGTATTTTCGAGTATTGTTGAAAATGTTGTGCAACATAAAAAACAAAATATGACATCGAAGTATTAAAAACGTAGTGCAAAAAGATTTCAAAATTTTGTATAGTCTTAATTCGGACTATACTTAACCTCATGGTTAAAAATATCACTATAACAAGTAGTGAGATACACAAGAATCTCTTACAAGATCCTAAAAGGTGTAGTGAAAAACCACACACCAAAAACAATCTATTAAATCAAGTAACTAGTGATCTTATTCAACCTAAAACTTGATCTAATAAGATAAAATCAATACTGATAGGAGATATTATATTCCATCAACCAGTACAAATAGAATAGCATCGACCGTCACAATCCTAGAATTACAAACACTCGGTTTTTCACTCTTGGTTGTGTGGATACTACTCTCTAAAGTTTGGAGTAGAGCAAATGGTATTTCATTTTTCCTCAAACTTGAATGTCGAACAATGCAGGGTATTTATAGACTTGAAGATCAACTACATTGTCCTATCCACTAGGCTTGGATAGCCTTGAACATCTCCTCCACTATCTCCATGATTTTGGTGTAACCACCCATGACCTTTCTATTCTCACTCCACCACAGTGCAACCGCCTGACAGTATAACCGAATTGTCTTCAACCTGCAATGTAGGAAGCATAGAAAAACACATCTATTAAAACGGAGTCAGTGTTAGGGGAAATGACAAATTTATGATGTTGTGCAGAATGTTGTCCAACATATGGAACAACATCCGTGCAACATCAACAGCACGTTTAAAAAATATCCTTGAATTGTATGATGCACTTGATGCATACACGGCTTTCTTTGCTTTTTGAATTGAGACAGTGAGTAATAAATTCGGCTGGTGGGGAGTTAAATTTGGTGGGTATTGAGACAGTGAGTAATAAATTCGGCTGGTGGGGAGTTAAATTTGGTGGGTGTAGAAAGGCATGCACGGTCAACATTCAAATTTGATATTGTGCAAATCAATATTCACGTGCAAAGCAATGTTCCCGTACTACCCTCAGTGTTGTATGTGTATATATATATATGCGAGCAGATTTATGGTTAATTGCATTATCATAAAAATCACTTTTACTTGCTAGAGAATTAGCAGCAAGTTCAAGTAATATGTCTGGTTGTCCAGGCAAGAATCACCCTCCTTTTCTTCTGCTTTATAATTTCATTTATAATGATTTTTACTAATATACATGAATTTGATTTCAAGTTCAAGTGTTGGTAATATATTTAGATATATATTAACGGCAAGTTATTTTTTTCCCTGACTTATTTTGTTAAAATGAAATGCTACCTCAAATGTTGTAACTAATTACATCCCTATGTGGGTGAATTGCAAAAGTGGTCCCATGTGAATTTTTCGTCTGCGGTTTTAGTCCCACGTTCTTTTTTGGTCCTTTAATTTTTGACAGAAATGGTCTCAGGAAAATAAAAAAATAAAAAAACAATTTTGGTCCCAAAAATTCATTTGTTTTTTGCTTATAAAATCTTATGAGACCATTTTTGCTAAAAAAATGACCATTTTCATGAGAAGAAATTGCGTGGGAATTTAATTACCGCAATTTATGCTCCCTACCTCCACAAAAATAAACTTGCTTCTATTTTCATTTGTTTTAAAATGATATATATTTAAGATATCATTTAATTTTTATTTGCATACGTGCCCTACTTATATATATATATATATATATATATATATATATATATATATAGTTATTTGCCTAGTATCAGTAATTATCGTTAAATTCCATTTTTTAATTCTGTGTGAAAAAAATATATGTAAGTTTATCTTTATGGGCACGAATGGAAAAACTCGCTAATTGTAAATGTTGACATGTGTGCAGGGAAGGAATCGTGGCCGGAGTTGGTGGGCGGAAACGGGCATAAGGCGGCAGAAGTGATTGAGAAGGAAAATAAGCATGTGAAAGCGATTGTTCTGAGAGATGGATCTCCGACGACCAGAGACTTTCGGTGCAACCGTGTTTGGGTGTTTGTCAACGCTCATGGTGCTGTAGTTCGTGTTCCTCATGTTGGTTAGACCAAACTAGCTATGAACCATGTAAGGTTATATATGCCATCATTGATGTTTGAATTGTCAAATTAGCATAGTGATCGATGTTACTATTGCTTATTGACCGCGTAATAAAATTCTTGTTGCTTCAATGATGATGAATAAATTAACTGTGTTGTATCTCTACTAGATAATGATGTTTATTTAATTTGGTCATGCCTGGTTAATTTGCACAAATAGTTATATATGTATACCAAATATGCACCCATCGGTCAAAATATAAATTTGAATCACAAATGGTCTCATAACCAAGACCTCAAATAGATTGATTTCATAAGTTTTTTTATCGTTGATTTAGTCATAACTTTGACAATGTTCATTTTTAATCTCAAATTGGTTTGAACAACGTCGTTTTGTCATTTCAATTTGGGGCACTTCGGCAGATGTTGTGACTGGATTGTCATGTGTATTTTAAGCGTGTTTGACTAATTTTTTCCGCCAATTCTGTTTTAATTTTAAGTTTTTTCTTAAATTTTAATTATATCATGACTGAAATTCCAGCTATTCAAAAAAATATATATATGACAGCACAGTCACAGCATCCGCCAGAAAGCCTCAAATTAAAACGGCAAAAAACATTGTTCCGATAGACTTGAGACTAAAATTAGACATTATCAAAGTTAATGAGACTAAATCGACGATAAAAAAATTTATGGAACTAAATTTATTTTAGATCAAAGTTACAGGACCATTTGTGATTTAAATTCGTCAAAGTACTACTATTATAATACAATATGACTAGTCCAAGGGTTAACCTGTACATAAGTATGGTGATTTATGAAAATAATTTTCATTTTTTGGTGCATGAACTCTTTTTCTTCAAGTATCATTGTACTACATACGTTTAATCACTGTTATATATATGCATTATTATTATTGTGCATATGAAGTAACATTATTTAAAAAATAATTATTTTTAAACAGCGTCACTTTCTAAGCATAATATCACATTTATATATAATATTTAAAAATAGTTAATTATATATATATATATATATATATATTAATAAAACTGAGTTGTTCTACTTGAATTTGACAATCAATTAGGGTATTTTATTATTGACGTGAGTTTGGATGAATATTTCTCTACGGTTACTGTAATATGTGTTCACTATATTTTTAACTTAGTTTATTTCGCAAGTGTACGGCATAGATTATAGCACGTAGTGAGCACGAATATCATATCCACGAGGATTAGCTCTAGTATCTATTACGATTTTAATAACCTATTTTTATCTAGAAAATCAATAATTTGGATATAGCTTTTTGTTTAACACAAAAAATAAAAATAACCAAGTAATCAAATAAATCAATAGCAAGTAGCGAATTAAAGTTTTAGAAATAATCAAATAAGATAAAGTGGATCCTAGGACTTACGATTTTAATTAAGATCAAATTCACATACGAATCAACTCAATTAACTATTTCATTAAGTATTCTTATAAAGGTAATCACTAAGGAAGATTAAATCATCTCTCGATCTCATTAATCTTGTTAGATCATCTCTCGATCTCATTAATCTTGTTAGATATAATTATTTAAGAGTCTGTATCTCTACTTCGCTCCAATAATTACTCCTCTCAACAAATCAAGATTATATTCCTCTTCTATTATGAATCTCCTCTCTCGAATGTTGACTCACAATAAATTATGCAATCCTATGCTCAATATTTGAATCTCCTCTCTCGAATATTGACTCAAATAAACAAACGAATTCAATCACGTGGCCTTTGCAATTAAACTCACAAGATAAAATGATTCATAAATAAGAATAACAAAACGGAATTCATCAATTGAAATCAATCCGTGCAAAAATAATCATAATCTACTTTCATGTCCTAGGATCTCAAATGAGTTTAGCTAGAAAAATTCATAGAGAAAATAACAAATAAAAACATTAAAAGTAAAGAACTAAACAAACTTGTTGTTTGTCGCGAGTCTCCAACTCAAGAACTGTTACTGGCTTTCTGCTCCTGGTTCATCCCTTCTCCTTTTCTGCCGCTGCCTCTTATATATACCTTGTACTCATCTAATTTGGGTTTAGATATTGCTTCCAGATCCTTTTCTTTTTGTGCAAGAAAGAATCCTCTTATTAAATCATAGCGTATCTTGCCTCAAGATTGAGATTCTACTACTTTTATGAGATCTGATTTATTTCCTTCCACTTCTTCATTACATGACGGTGCCTTCTTCTGCATGATTTTATCACACATATGGTAATTATTTTCTTCTTTGGGCTCATGGCTTGACTTGGGCTGATCTATGTTGATTAAAAATAAAACTAATTTGGCCCATGCGCCCATGCCCAACATGGATATGCATGGCTGATTATTTACGTGCAAGTCCAAATTCTCGCCGTTCTACATCGTATCTTCGTTATTTCGTCCATAACTTGAGCTTTCGAACTCCGATTTACTCGATTCTTGTTTCGTTGCGACCCTCTCTTTAATGCGCTTCTAATGTGATAGCTTTGGATCATCTTTGACTCACTTTTAATGCTCGTTTTTGCCTGAAAACAATCGAAATAACGCATCTTGTGTTATTCTTCAAGAAATCATCATATCACATCTTTTTAAGCTATAAACAATTGAAATACGAGTTAAAATGATATGTATTTATGCGTTAAAACCATATAAAAACCCCATTTATCAATATGAGGTCTTACTCAAAAGATGGTTGTTATAATAACAATTATGAAGAGTTGAAGATGAATGTTATAGTTTAAATATTACATTTAAAACTTTGATTAAAACCCTCAATTTTACATTTGATATTGCCACAATTTTTAAAAAATATATTATTAAATGTATTGTTGGCTGGTAAAATGTGCAAGAAAGGCAAAAAGGTGGAGAGAGAAAGAGAAAATGTGTGTATTTTAATATTAAATTAGTGACAATTGATGGAGTTTTAATCACAAATGGTCCCATAACTTTGGGTTCAAATAGATTTAGGGTGTGTTTTGAAACACTTAAAACAGCTTCCAGAAGCACTTATTTTCCAAGTTGCCTCTCACAACTCACAACTTTTGAAAATAAGTGCTTCTGGAAGTTGTTTTAAGTGTTTCAAAACACACTCTTAGTCTCATAAATGTTTTTGTCGTCGATTTAGTCCCAATAACTTTGACAATGTCCAATTTTAGTCCCAAATCAAATGAAACAACGTCGTTTTTTCATTTCTATTTGGGGCTTTCCGACGGATGCTGTGACTGGACTGCCACGTGTATTTTTTTTAACAGCTGGAATTTCAAGCATCTATAATTAAATTTTAAGCTTAAAATTAAAACATAATTGACGGCAAGAATTAGTCAGACACACTTAAAAATACACGTGATAGTACACGTGACAGTCAAGTCACAAAAAAACTTATTGTCAAGCCCTGAATCGCCAGCGGCGGTCCTTTTTCCAGCGCCTTATAAACTCTTCGCCCGTGAATCCGCCGGAGAAATTCGGATCTGATTTTCTGTGTTGGATTCCTTACTACTACTCCAGCCTCAGCCTCTAAAAATCCTGAATATGTTGGGATTATACTGGAAAGTATGCTTTTTACTTTGTATAATCAAAACTGAATTTCGGACTAATTTACTGAAATAAATTGTTTATCACTGATGCTTTAAATATCATTGAATGTTACATATATTTACTGCATAACTGTTCATTAAATAGTACGTGTTACATTGTAGTTAATTTAGTGATACCAGATCACAGAAGATTAAATTAATAGTCCCTTGTAACTAAAAGTACACCATTCACGACCTAGATGGAAATGAACAATCCATCGTGAAAGGTTGAAGTGTAAGGCTCAGATTGGCTTGTCTTGACCAAGAGATTACACTAGTGCATGACTGATGCACTGAATAGGACCTACAGGAGGACAAATTCTTCAGAACTGAACAAGGAAGAATTAGACCTCAGTGGTTCGTTATTTCTTAATCTCCGTTCCTTAAATAGGATCATGTGTGGTTGGTAATTATTGCTTTGACTTATCATGGATAGAGAATAAACGAGATTCAATACTTTTTATCTTGAGAAATATTATTGGTCACATGTGATTGCTAAGATTTAATACGGAGAATCGTGTGCAAGTACGCTTGTTCGATTTGCCCCCTTGGGAGGTTCATAAGATTTATCATACCAAATCTTGCAAGTGGAATTAGTTTTCGGCATGGATAATAATGTTGAACCGTTCATTGACCAAGGACAAAAGATATTAATTAACGGAAAGCTATTTCAGTGGCTTGAATTAATTAATGGGCTAGATAATCTTAAACACGGGAAATAATAACCGGGAGCCATATTGACTGTAATATGGGTTAAGATGGATAGTGCAATATTAATTATGTAGTGGGATTAATTAATATTTATGGGCTTGAATAATATTGTGACTCAATATTGATAATTCAAGATCCATTGGAAGGTCCAATCTTAATTCTCCTAAAGGCCCCCTGAGTAGCCCAACATATAGTCCAATAACTGAAAAAGGTGTTTAAAATAAAATAAATATTGTTGCTTATTTTTCCTCAATATTTTCGAAATTTATGGATAAAAGGGGAGAAAGATTTTCTTTGAATTTTGTTATGGAATGAAGATATGTATTCTTGGAATACAAGATTATCTCATTAAATTCAAGAAATCTCCCACTTGGTTATTCATGAAGATAATTTCGAAATTTTTGAAATATAAAGGGCAAGAAAGATTTTCTTGATTTTCTTGAAAAGATATTATGGAAGATATGTATTTCTTGAAATACAAGAATATCTCATAAATTCAAGAAGATCCAAATCTTGGAATCTTGCCTATTATTTTCGAAAATATCCTATAACAAAGAGTAGGTGGGATTTAGTGGAATATTATAATTATGGGAAAAATAATATAGGAGATATGTTCAAGATTTCTTGGAGATCAAGAAAAGATTTTCCCACATTATTTTCTACCCAAAAATTTTGACCACCTATGCTCTATAAATAGGGGATGACTCTTTCATTCCCAAGTACAATTTCATGTGCTGAAAAAATTAGTAAATCCACAAAGGTGGTGCAACATAATTTATTTTCTTTTTGTTAATTGTTCACAAGTGTCCTACCACCGGATAGTCGAACAAGGATTAAGGGAATACTTGGGAAGTTCTTTTGGTTAGTCTAATCAGCCAGACCATTGTCGTCCCAAGAGGTACGTTAACGTAAACTCGTAGAATTCCGCAACGTGAATTAATTATATGCATGATTTGTTGTTGGATTATCATTTGAATTAATATAGGATTAATTCATGCTAGTAATAATTATAAGAATTAAATTTGTATTTAAATATTCATCCCGAATAGATCCGTGCAACTTATTCCCCAACAGAATATGCTTCTGGATCGGATATAATCCCATAAATCTCTAATCAGAATTAGGAATAAATCGGATCCTCAACCTCCGGAACTCTCCCAACCACCGGATCTTCAGAACGAAGCTTTTGCGCAGACCATCGATTTACTTTCTCCAATCCAAACAAAAATAACATTACTAACAGGAGGTCTGCGGCTATGGCTAAACAGAGACAAACGAAGGCGGTTGAGTAATTATAGGCGTTGAATTCGGTGCCTCAACGAACCTCTCCTTCCGACCTCACCTCATTCGAGCGAAGCTTGAGTCCAAGAGTTCAAGTTCGCACGGTGTCCAAAAATGAATATCCTCAATCTCATTTGCTCGTACTGCGTGCATCATGTGATCGTTCGTCACGAAATCAAAGCATCCAAATCCTCACCGTAAACCGATATTTTAAAGAAATATTATCACTCGCAGAGAGAGAGATCTTCTTGAAAGCAGAGAACCGAATTTTATGTTGTCATCGACAGAGAGAATTTTCGTCTCCCCACCCATAGTGAAAGCTAACGAGAGATAAGATACTCTTGTCAAAGATTCAATCACCATAATTTTTGCCTTTGGGAAAGTTAGGGTTTTTTTCCGTAATTTGGAAGAAATTTGGGAAAGAAGGCGAGATTGGTGAATGGGAAATTTGGTGGAATGCGATTTTGGGGAGAAGACATTTTGGGGGTTTTTCTTTTAATTAATAATTATTTATTTAGTTTTTTAGTTGAATTAGTGACGTGGAAATTAAAAAATATATATTTGTCTTTAAAAATAAAAATAAATTATTATTATTAACACATTCAGCAATTTCGTCGGAGAAAAGGCGCACGAGCCCGGCTCATGACACAAAACAACGTCATTTCGTGTCTTTCCTAGTCTCCAACGAACTTTTGGGCTAAAATTGAACAATTCGAAAAAGTTGGGACTAATTGTGTTAGTCAAACTTTCTTTGGACCATTCAAAAAAAGTTGATAAGTTATGGGACCATTTTGAATTTAATTCCCAATTAGATGTTTGAACTTCTAATAATATTGAGAAGATGGTAGGAAATTGGGATACATGTGCGAGTAAATATTTTTTTATAACTCAGTATTCGGCTCAAGAACCGACTAGTTTGGGAGACCAGAACCCACCGTCCACTAGTTGGGGGTCCCACTTTAAATCATAAATAAACTTTGTATGAACTGACCTATCTAAAGAATTGATCGCATTTTAGGAGGTTCGAACTTGAGATCTAGAGAGGAGCACACTTCTAAATTTCAAGCCGGTACCACTAGGCCCAACCTTAGGCTTAACGTGTGCGAGTAAATTTGATTGTCACAGAGATTAGATTGCTTTGAATATTGGCTTCATCTTATTTACTTGCGTGAATATTTTGACTTTGAATGTATTTTCAGCAATCTCTACTCTAATCTTCTTTAATAAGAAAACTTAATTGACTAAATAGACATAGACTTCTGACTTCATATATTTAATAATATATGCTCTTGTTGTTGGAGTAATAATTAGTTTATGACAAAAACTCATATGAGACGGTTTCATGCATGAGACGGGGTACAACTTAGCACAAATCACACCCACCCCTCCCAAAGTGTTAAAGTGTCAATGCCCAACTTATGTCTCGTCTCACCGTGAGACCGTCTCATGCAAGTGTGCCTCATAGTTTATATATAATCAATTTAAATAATTATTCAATTGACATTATAATGAAATATTGACCACTCACCTTTGACCAATTATTTGAGAAATTAATTAATTGAAGATCGATCTATTTCGGAGTTAATGATTGTACATTTGTTGTATTTATAATCTCAAAATCGAAATCTAATTTGAAAAATTAATACATAAAAATATAAAATCAGAATGTAAATAACGTCACCCCCTTATGCCTATATGAAAGACATTTCGTGTCGATACTAGGCATTGTATAGATCAATATTTTCTTAAGCGCAAATTCGAGGAAGATCAATCTATGTCGTTTCTGTGTTTGAAGATTTTAGAGGATCAATCTATTTTTGCAATAATAATTATATATACATGTGTAACCCCATTTACAGAAAAGAAAAGGTCAAATGTGTGATCCCATATATATATAGATATATCAAACCTCTTTGAGTACAATATAATAGCTAGTATGAACATGCATGTCATGAATTATACATGCATGTGGATATACCTTAGATTTTGATATTGTGTAGTTCCGATCTTCAAAGTCAATGTCAAATAAATTGGCTGGCATACTTAAATACGTATACATTAAAAAATAATCTTCAAATTAATCTTATCTTTGTTTATTTCCCTCTATAAATCCCTACCGTTTCTGAATCAATTAGCCTCACACATTAGAAATTAAAAATCATATTCAGATACAAAAAGATATGGAAGATTCGTGTCCTAGTAAGATCCTTATCCCCTCGATCACATATCTAGTTATGGCATTACACTTATTTATCTTTTCTACAAATTAAAATAAGCGGGTCTCATGTGCATCGGTGGACCGCAAGACTTTATAGTGTATTTTAAAATCATGTAACTTGTTGTACTGAAATATACTTTTTTTTTTACATTGAACCGTACAACTTATTTCCCATATTAATAGTTGCACGATTCAATATAAACAATTTTTATATTTCAGTGCAACAATTGGTATGTTTCTAAAATTCACTATGGAGTACACGGTGCATATAAAATTTAACCAATTATATTAGATGTGTAACTTGTGTGACACGAAAGCAAGAACTCGGGAACTAGTCCGTTCTTTCCATAATTAGGATAAGGTTGACTACATAATTATGAGTGACTCCCATGTTCATCCCAGTGCACCGCAAGACTTATAATGCATTTTAGAACCATACAACTTGTTATAGTGAAAGATACAATTTATTTACACTGAATTGTACAACTATCTCCATATTAATAGTTGCACGTTTCAGTATAAACAAGTTGCATCTTTCAATATAGTAAGTTGCACATTTCTAAAATACACTAAATTCATGAAATTTTTCATTTTGTCCTCTTTGAATTATAAAATTTTGCTCCTTTGGTTTTATGAAAAATTTCGCCCCATTCGGGACAAAATCCTATCCATCTCTAATTTTCACTGAATTTTAACTGAACAATATTAATTGTGCACCTGATCCACAAGAGACTTACTTTTATGAAAATGTTACAGATGCCGGAAAGAGCTCGTGGCCGGAGCTATTGTGGGCGGCGGCGGAGGTGGCGGTGGGTGTGATAGCCAGAGAGAACCCAAAAGTGAGTGTGATGACCGTCAAGGAAGGAATGATGGTCACTGCTGATTTTCGATGCGATAGGGTCCGAGTTTGGCTCGACAAGAATGGATTGGTCAAGTTAGTGCCAAAAATCGGCTAATACTAGCTACCTACTTCATCATATTTATACATATAAAATAAATTCAGGTTATTGAATTTAAGTTTAGTTGAACAATTACGTACGTACCAATAAACATTGTCTTGTACTCCATTTATATGTCCCGTTTGCAATAAAATAATATTTGTGTCGTGTTTTACTTCCTTTGGGGTTAGTTCTTAGATTAAGAGATCTTGATGTTAACCAAGTGTTTATCTTATCTTATATTTTCTACGTTAAATCCAAACCTTTTTCATTAATAATTAAAGGAGTATATATATCAGTTAATTATGGTAATTAATTCATTATTGTTCCTTATGATTTTGATTCTTCCGTTCAGCCGGGAAAAATGTTTTATTTTAGGCCAATAACTTGGGGGTGTTTTAAGGACAATAATTTTACAGTCTTGGAATTGTGGGACAATATGTTTTAAAATATGTAAGTATATGATAATATGTTTTAAAATTGGTAAATCTAGGACAATCGAGCCGGAATAAGCCCAATTGGGCTAAAATGTCATGTGAGTTGCATGCAGATTGCCCTACATTTACAGATTTACGGACCTGGGAATATAGGACAATATATTTTCAAAATTTGTAAATTTAGGAAAATCTTGCAAAATTTCAGCCTGATTTTGGCTTATTCGGGCTCGATGGTTTACATTTACAGATTTTAATTTATATTGTCTTATATCTACAAATTTAAAACATAGTCATACATTTTCAAACCCGTAAAATTAGTCTTTAATACACAATTTCTTAACTTGTTGGCCTAAAAAAATATTATTCCCCTCACGTTCAGCCACACCGTCATACTATAATGAATATACATATGGAGTCGTAGTTAATTTGATCATCAAATTTTGATGTAGAATGTTTGGACTCGACATATAATTTCTTGAACAAATTACTCTAACGTCCATTTGGAGGGGGTGTAGTACTCTAAGGTCCATGCCTTTTTATTATTACTCTTAGGTCCATAATATGGGTGTTCATTTACCCTATTACCCTTACATGAGAGAAAGTCATATTGTCACTACAAGAAAAAACACCTATTACTACACAAATTTTAATACACTATTTTCAAAATGTCATTGTAGCTAATCTAATACTACATAGGTTCTCAAAGTACCTGTAACTACACTATTATATTATCTATTGATGCACTTTTTAGTAAGTGTCATAACAAAACTCTATTATGACAATATAACAAGTGTATTAATAACTTTAATGTTTTTAAAAAAAAATAGTTAATACCTTTATATTAATATTAACCTTAATTAAATATAAACGCAGAGAAATCGAAATTGGAAATACCGAATGCCTGTTAAATTAGAACCAATAAAGTAAATATAAGGATTTTTTATTTGAAGATTTTGATACTTTATAATAATAATTGTAAATTACTTTTAAGTAACCAAAATACACAATGAAGAACTTAAATAAATACTTACTAGCCAATAAGTATTGATGCAATTACTTATATATTGTCATAATAGCCAATAAGTATTGATGAAGTACTGAATATTTCATTTCTCTCTGTTAATTTATTTCGTCAAGGTATTTCTATTAGATGATCTCTCCACCATCTTCAGGTGTACATTTCTGCAAATTAAACGGAGAATTTCTTATATATTTTTTTTAATTGAGGTTTGAATCATCTGTTTGTGGTGTGGTGTTGAATGTTCTGTAGGAGGAAGATTGTTGTTTTAATTGAGGCTGTTTCCCGGGCTTCTTGCAGCAGCGTCGCGCCTAATTGGGCAGATTGACCTGACTGAACCAGATTTTAGGGTTGCCCATATTTCCCAGTTTTTGGATTCTGGTAATAATATTTCCACTCACTTTAGTGTTCGGTTGAGTCAATTAGTTTGCTTTTTGAGTGTCTGCTAGTTTGGGATTCCTTTTTAGTGCTTCACTTACTTTTGTTGCTTACGGCTTTATCTTTTCTTTAGTATTGTAATTACATTTTTGAAATCTATTGTAAAATATTTCAATTTTTGTTGTACTTGTGAGGAATCACCACCACCTTATAACATTTAGTGAGCATTGTATTTGTTAGTACTTCCTACTTAATTGTTGAGTAGTGGGTTTGCGGATATAAATTTCTTGGTTAAGTGAGCAGAGGGATTGCTTGTGTGATCATACATATGTTTTATCTGAGTAACTCTGCATTGCTTGGAGGATTATAGTCCATTATAAAACGGGTGATTACTGATTACCTTGTATTTGTATTAAGTCTTGGTGTTGCCAGAGAGTGTCTCCATCTCAACAATGAATGGTTCTTCAAACAATGGGTTACAGTTGGACCACTTGTGGACTGCAATAGCCAGGTTCTGCATTTTAATTATTTTTTGAACTTCATGGATGTTGTCACTCAATTCTGAAGGTAATGGGGGAGAAATTAAAAAAAGAAAAACTTCAGCCTTGAAGTGTTAGAATATATGTCTATTGATTATCAGTTTATCATGTAGTACTTGACTTCATAAAATGGGAATACCTTATCATGTTAGTTCAATTTAGAGAAAGTTGCTCAAAGTCTTTCAATAAACTTTGGGTAGTGACTATTTGAATGAAAGGTGTAAAGAGAATGAAATAATTCGGATTGCAACGAGAAGAATCTCTGTCATTGATTCGACTGCTGAAAGCGAAAAAATCCATCTTGCCCCTGAGTCCTAATTCATCTTATGGTATCTTTTTCTTGGGAGATTTTTCTTTTTTCATATTTGGTTATATAATTATGTTTTCTTGCCTTATTGTTAATCTTATCTGATTCGTGAATTTGCCAGTGAATGGCTATAAAACTTATTGTTTAGATTTTTATTAAACATAAGGTTTATGAAATTTGTTCAAAGTACAAATAAAGGGTGTAATAACGGTAAAAATAAGAATTAGTAAAATAAAGGAAAGGGTTGGAGAGTGGACTTGTGCTTTTCAAATTTTATTTATTTCTTTGCCAGTTTGATTCTATGGAACCAGAAAACAATGTTAGATAAGGAATTTTTCTAGAGTCTTGTGATTCTTTCAAAACGATAAAGGAAGACTACAAGAAGCTCGCCATAACAATGCCAATAATAGGGAAACTAAGTAGCATGTTGAGTTGTGGACTCATATATATAAGCATCACATTTTCGAATAAGAATTGTTTTGTAAAGAACTATTCTTATTGATCCTTTTCTATAATGAGTTATGTGTGTCTATATGTATATATGCATATCCTCTGTTGTTATATTGATGTTTAAAGGTTCTTTCTGTATACATTTCTTGGAACTAAATGATTACTTGTAGGCCATTTGTGAATGATGTTCAGCATAGATCTATTTTTTCTATCACTACATGTGTTTGTACATTTAAAGTTATACGCTTCTTATTATACGATTAATTTACTTTTGTTGGTTTGCAAATATGATTATGGCATTTCACATGGAGTCTCTTAAATTGCTTCCATTTTTTTATTGAACATTGTGAAATCACGTGTCATTTAATAATTGCTGGTTGGGAGCTCCAGAAAAATCCAAAAGAACTGAGTGAATTTTTTAAGCTTCCAAGGTTCTAAGGATAAATGGTGCTCATCGTGTTCGAGTTTCTCCATCTTCTTCCTTCTCCAACAAACTTTTCTGGTTTTGATGAAGCATTCATAAGATTGTATATTATTCTAGTCATGTAATTTTAAAGGTTCTGTGAAGGTGCCTTTTGTAAATTTTGGATGATGAACCTATACTGTTTTTAGATAAAGTTCCATGTCATTTTGAAATTGAGAATTTTCTCAATAATGTTTTAGTTTCTAAGATGTATGTGTACACATTGAATTCTATTATATATTTTTTATTTATTGAATTACTACCTGAGAGAATAGTATAATATTTTTAAATTTATTATATTTATATTAATATTTTATAAATTATTATTAGTATTATTATGCTTTTTAAAAATGGAATCTGTTACATTAATGGAAAATGACGTGGAAATAATTAAGATGAAATATAAAATTAATATTACAACATGCCATTATAATATAATTATTCCAATATAATATATGTGTGACCACACTTTCAAGTGTGGTATTAGAGATGTACACGCAAATTATATGTAGTTAAAAATCACTTTGCCCCACCCCCAGCTGCAAGCGACGCGGCGGCCACCCATCACACCAATAGGTGGCGACGTGCCGGGGACGAAGGTGACGAAACGCTAATCACAATTTCTGTGTGAAGCTAGAGGAAGAAGACGACGCAACCGCGCACCGCCGCCGTCGATCCGTACAAAAACTGGAGACAAATTTGTCGGCAAAGGAGATGCCTTCGTTGTCCATGGCGGAAGCGAGGGGATTTACTCTTCTGCCCCTGGACTCAACGAGTCATCCCCTAGACTCAACGACTCAAGCGAGGGACTCAAAGTGTATGTCTGGAAAACCGAAGAACACCGCCGCCCAAAATCCAAAGAACGCCGCCGCCGCCGTGTGTTGGGTTCATCTAATTCTGGGTTAAGATTACTCTAGTTTTTATGGGTTTAAGATTTCTGGGTTTAATTTCTAGTTTTGTGTTGGATTCGTCTAATTCTGGGTTAAGATTTGAAATTCTGGGTTCTTTGAAACCTGATTTTGGAAATGGAGAACCTGGGTTGGTTAGCAGCACGATAGGGAAACCTGATTTTCAGATCTGTTGAATTTTTTTTGTATTTTGAATTTAAGTTTTGGTTTTTGTTGAATCTGTTGAATTTTGGAATTTGTTGAATCTGCTGAATTTTTTTGGTTGAATTATGGGTTTCTTTTGTTGAATTCTTTCATTGAATTCTGGATTTCTTTGAAGATTTATACGAAGGTCGGTGTGTTTCGAAGATGAAGACTGGGGTGTTGATATGAAAGTTTTTTGAAGATTTTGAAGATCTATTTATGAAGATTTGGGATTTGTTAATTTCTGAAGGTGAGGATTTGAAACCGAAGATGAACCTGTTCATGTGTTTTGGATGAACCTGTTCATGTCGTAATAAAAACGAGGATCTGTAAATTTTGAGATTTGTAATTGTAAATTTTAGATGATTGTACATATTTCTTAAAAATTTCCTGTTATAATTATTCATACATTTATTGACAGGATTTTTAATTAATATTTTAATTAATTTTGCCTTTTAAATTGAATTAAACTGCAGAATTTGTCATAGAAATTTAGTAAGATTGATGAAAAAGAAAAATAGAGAGAAAATGAGAAAGGAGAAAAGCTGAAAAAAAAAAGGACAGAGTAATTGGGAAAGTTGAGTAAGGGTAGTATTGTCTTTAAATTATAGATCTTGGACCTCTTAGTAATTTAAAATGGAGGGTGGACCTAGTAGTAATTTTTAGGTCCATTTTGGACCTAAGAGTAAGTTACTCTAATTTCTTAGACAAAAACTCGTATGAGACGGTCTCATACATGAGACGGGTATCATACTTGACCCAATTTAACTTACTTGACCCGTATTCTAGAAAAACCCATTGACTATATGACCTTACCAATCAAAATATTCAATAAGCCCCTCCCTGAACTCACGCACGAAACCCTCGCTCCATTCTCTCTATTTTTTCCTGCAAAATTCCTCCTGCCGTTCACTCTCAAGACTGCCCACACTTTTCTTTGTGCCGCTCATTACCGCCGCATCCGCATGTGGTCTCCGTTTCCCCACTATAATCTTCTCTCAATTATGTATTTCTCGTTCAGCGCCGCCTTCTTTCGCCATTGACGGTAATTTTTTTAGGTACTAACGCTTGTTATTATTTGTTGCTCTAATTTTAAGTTGTCCAGATTCGGTCTATTTTTAGCCATTCCAAGTTTTTTAAGTTTGTAACTGTGTCAACTATGGCTGCAAAATTTGTTGTTTGCAGCATTTTATGCATTAGTTATGGAACATTACTATATGTTTCAATTTGCACAAAAATCCCCGGCCTATTTGTTTGCCTATTAATTTTCTTTGTGTGTACAGTCCTACTAGAAGTTAGTTAAACAGTGTGGGCTAACTGCCTGGATATCCTTTTAGCTTCTCATCCCAACCTCTGCTAGATATCCAAACGAAAAAAAATAATCCAATTCTTGTGATTAATTTTGTTTTAAAAAGGAATGAGATTGATCTAGATAAATATTGGGGGTTTTACTACTTGAAAGACTTCTAATGATATGACAAAGTTGGTTATTTTTGGGAGAAGATTACAGTGGCATGTACTCTCTATTCATTGATTTTGTTTATAGCATAAAGTCCTGGTACATGCCTTAAGCTTTGAGGCTGTGGATGAATTGATAGATTTTGTTGCTTATAGTACTTTGTGCATTCCTTATGGAAACATTAATCGTTGTTCCAATTTACACACAAATCCCCTGTCTATTTGATTGTTTATTTTTCTCTTTGTTTGTACAGTCTTGGTAGAAATCAGTAGTATATTTATATGAAAACAATGGTAAACGATCCCATTGCACTACAAAAAAATGTGCATTTTACCGACGGAAATTAGCGACGCTATTTGCGACGGTTACGAAAACCGTCGCAAATAGCGACGGTTTTTACGACAGTTACGGTCAAATGGTCAAAGTCAACAATTTTAGCGACGGTCTAGAGAATCGTCACAAATAGCGACGGTTTTAGCTACGGTTTTAGCGACGTTTTGGACTAATCCCTTTAGCGACGGTTTTTTTAGCGACGGTTTTTTTTTTTTTTTTTTTAAATTTAATTTTTTTTAATATTAATTATGTATTTTTTTTTTTATGTTTCAGGATTATACAAGAATTTTTAATTGTTGTTAATGCACCTTACTGTATATTTAATTTATAGTCACTTGGAGAAGAGTTCCACCTGACCGTAGTCAGATCTATTTCGAGGAGTTTACGGTATAAAATTTAATTCATAGTATATTTAAATATATATATTGACTAAAAGTAGTACTTGTTTAAATAGAAAAATAGTACTTATTTAAATGAAAGTATTACTTGTTAAATGAAAAATATTACTTAAGTTTAAATAGAAAAGTAGTACTTGTTTAAATAGAAAAGTAGTACTTGATTAAATGAAAAGTAGTATTTGTTTAAATAGAAAAACATTACTTGTTTAAATAGAAAAGTAGTACTTGTTTAAATAGAAAAGTAGTACTTGGTTAAATGAAAAGTATTACTTGTTTAAATTAAAAGTATTGTTTAAATAATAGAAAGTATTACTTTTTTAAATCAAAGGTATTACTTGGTTAAATGAAAAGTGTTGGGAGATGAATTTAATAAAGATATATGATTTTGATTAGATCCCAAAAACCCCTGAGTATGACATGTTCAGGATAATCTTGATAGTTGAGTCAGGATTCAGTTTTAGAGTATTCAGGATGATATCTGCAAAATGTATAGTCAGCAGATATAGATCAAGTTAGGATCTGAAGATTCAGAAGAACTCAAGATATGTTTTAAGAAAGAAACTGAGTTTTTATATGAAACTCGAGTTTTCAAAGACTCAAGAAGAAATCGAGACCAAGACTCAAAGATGAAATCGAGATATCAAGACTCAAAGCAGAAACCGAGATATCAAGACTCAAAGCAGAAATCGAGATATTGAAGTCTCAAAGCAGTGAAACCGAGATATCAAGACTTAGTATGAAATCGAGGAATCAAGACTCAAAAGATATCACCAAGATACATGTAAAGACTCGAAGACTCAAGACTCAAGACTCAAGACTCGTAGAAGACATCAAGACTCGTAAGACTCAAGACGCCAAGATGTAAGATCAAGAATCAAGATCAAGAATATCAAGCAGTACGAGAATTATCAAGACTCAAGAATGTAATCAATGCTCAAGATAAAACTCAATGTTCCGAGACATCGAACATATCTATCTCAAGGATGCAACATCGGAAGATCGCGATTCCTTAGAAAAATAGATATTTGCCAAGACATTCAAATGCAGACAAAAGGAACTAAGTCAGAGTGTTGTTAAGGTTATATAAACTCAGAGTTTGTAACCAAAAGAGCCGTTGAAGGTGTCTACCTTTAACTGGAGACAAAAGTCAAAAAGAGGAAGACAACATTGCATAATCATCGACACCGATCATTGCGACGGTGTCGTTGAAAATGATGTCAGAAGTACAAAGTTCCAGACTGCAAAAAGTGAGGACCGGCTACATGAAAGACTATTGCCTAAAAACGTGTTAGGGAGTTTCAAACCCTAAATATAGCCGTTCCTCACACACCATAAGAGGAAACTCATGAAACTATCTCCTCCAATGGATAGTTTTTCAAGAGTGACCTTGGTGTATGCCTATAAATACTTGTGACCCTCTACATTGTAAGGTTACGGGAAATTTGTAAGCAACTCAAGAGCTCAAACTTATTATCGCAAAGTTAAAGCACTTGAAAAACTTAGAATTTCCCAAGTGCTTTTAAATTGAAGAGAGCTCATTCAACTAAGCCTAGCGTGATAAGATATATCCAAAGCTTAGTCGAGATATCCTAGCCTTTGCATTGTTCTTTATTGTAAAGGATATCTCATCCTAGTTGGAAACCAACCAAGAAACCCCAAACCCTTTAGAAGGTAGTTTGGGTGTGATTGTTGGTGAGAAGAGTTGTAAAGAGTTAGTAAACTACGTGGAGTAGTCAGAAAGCTCTAGAGGTGAAGTTAGTAAGCTACAGAGGTAGTCTGAAAGCTTGTTTGTGTTTGAGTAAGTAAACTACGGAGGTAGTTAGAAAGCTCAAGGTCGGGTTGAGTAAGTAAACTACGTGGAGTAGTCAGAAAGCTCAGGGCCGAGTTGAGTAAGTAAACTACGCGAGGTAGTCAGAAAGCTCAGGAAGTGATTAGTGAATTGCTCTGAAGAGATCAGAGAGAGTGGACGTAGGAGCTTGAGTCTCTGAACCACTATAAATTCTTGTGTTGTTTATTGCTTTCTTTATCTGTGCTTAACTGTTGCATTGACTTAAATCTGAAAGCATATTTTCACTGATATTTCAGTTGGAATCAATCCACTGGAAGTTGCATGTAATTGAATCACAGCCTAATCACTATTCCATTAAAGGAATGTTTTCAGCAAAAGCTTAAAATGAGTATAAACTAAGGGCCAACCATTCCGCACATCTGAGTAGCTAGAACAGATAGTTACCAAACTGAACTTACTCTTCTGAGGGTTCAGTAAGTTAGTTATCTGATCCAAGCAATTCAGAATCTCTGAAACTCAGGACTCAGTTGGGATTATCTGAGGTTTCTGAAAGCAGCTCAGGATCACTGTCTCAGTAGACTTTGACTCAGAGTGATTTGTGCTTCTCAGGACCAAATCTTCAGGACAACCTGACCCAAGCTGACCTCAGTAAAAGAAAAGTTTTAAAAATACTGAACACGTGTATTCCCCCCCATACACGTGTAAGACTCGTTTGCACCGGGACCAACAAGTGGTATCAGAGCAGTGGTTCAACTTGACCACCTGCTTTGTTGACTAAAGTTTTATTTGTTAAAAATACTTGTGGTCTATCTGAACTGATCTTATTTGCTGAATTCTTAAAAGACTCAGATAAAAATGTCTTCTAAGAAACTTCCCATGTTCTCAGTGGAGAACTATGATTTGTGGAGACTGAGAATGCAGGCTCACCTGTATTCTAAACATGAGCGTATGTGGAGAGTGGTCTCTGAAGGACCATTCCAATTTACTGTGGTGAATCCCAGAGGAACAGAAAATGAGAGAAACGATCCTAGAGCAGAATTTCCTAAGTCTGATGACCAACTGACTCCTGAGGAGAGAAAGTTAGTCAATCTAGACTATATTGCTAAAGACACACTATACAGTACAATTGATGATGGTGTGATGGGAATGATCTCTCACTGCAATACTGCAAAAGAAATTTGGGATACACTAGTTGTAATGTGCCAAGGAACAGATCATATCAAGGAAAACAAACTTTCAGTTGCAATTGGAAAGTTTGACAGTTTTGAAATGGATGAAGGTGAATCTATAGACAAATTGGAAGTCAGATTCACTAGCATTATGAATGATCTAAATGCACTTGGAAAGAAATATCCACAGAGAGAAGTTGCATTGAAAATTCTTAGAGGTCTTTCTAAGAAATGGGATATCCATGCAGTGGTGATTGAAAACACCAAAAACATTAATTCAATGCCCTATAAACAAGTCTTCTCTGAGTTGAATGCCTATGAGTTTGTAATTGATAAGAAATCTAAAAAGGCTGACAACAAAGATGATTCATCATCTAGTAAGAATGTGGCTTTTAAGGCCAAAGATAAAACACAGTAAAAACTAGAGAGTCGAGAACTCCCTTGCTAAAAATCGGGATGAGCTTGAGGATAAGCTAAAGATTGGTGGCAAGGAGGTTTGAAAGACTTAATAGTCGATATGGAAAATACAAAAACTATTACGGGAATCAAGGTGTACCGGAAGAAACCCGAGGACGGATCAACCGAGAAGAAGAAGGACACGAAAGTCGAGGGATCTTCATCCAAAAGGAAGGACTCAAGTCCAAAAAGAAGAAAGTGATCGGGATGATGATGCCAACAGATGCTACAATTGCCAAAAGAAAGGTCACTTCGGTATGATTGTCCAGATCCGAAAGTGCTAAGGAGAGAAGAGAAAGGCAAGCTAAAAAAGAGACAAGAAGTTCTCTAGCAAAAAAGGTCATGGTTGGAAGAAGAACATTACGAGGAGGATCTAGCTCTTGGATGAAATATTCTCGATAAAGTGAAAGTGATGACATTTGTCGATGGCCATTGAGGAGGTAAACTCTTCTTTCTCTGTTGTTGCTCCTACACTAGCACAAGAGTTGTCAAGTTCAATCAGAAATGATCATTTTGACTGGTGGATTCTTTTGAGAGTCTAATGAAGGACTATCTTTATTTTACAAGAACTGCTAAATGAAACTCAAGAGCAGAATAAGGATCTGAAGGTTGAAAATCTAAAATGGAAAGACTCTAGCAAAACTGAGATCACTTCTCAATTAATGAGAGCTCTTGATGAACTGGATGTTACGAAAGTACAACTCTCGAGAGAAAGAGAAGTTGATAGTGACCTGGCGAAAAAGCTAGAGAAATCCTTTGAAGAGATTCAAATTTGATCGTAACTAAGTTCAATGACCTCTCGAGAAGCATGAAACTCTACAGAATCTGTGAGGATAGTGCATGAAGAAGCTAACTCTATTGAATCTGCATCTAAAGTAATAGATGAAATTCAGAGTTACCAGAGATCCGCCACTATAAAATCTGGATTGGGATACATTCGGGGAACCTCACAAGGTCATCTCGAATCTTTGCATCAAGTAGCAAGAAGACAATCTTTGTAAAACCCGATGGCACCTACACTTCAAATGAAGAAATGCCCAAGGTTGTAGACAAGGAAAAGGACCCATGGTTTCAAAAAAAACTGAATGATCGGTAGGAAAGCCCAAACCTCGGTGAAGGCTAGAAAACCCGAGCACTCGATTTGGAAAAATTTCAGCAAGTACTTCAAAGCCTCAGCTAAGAATGCAAACACGAAAGGATCTGCTTTGAACCATCGGAGGAATCCTCGGATGAGAAACACTCAGCAGAGACATTCTCAACTGAAGAGACCAAGTCCTCAGTATACTGAAAGACCCAAATTTCAGTACAGACAACCTAAACCCCACTTGCCTAAGGGTAAAGGTTATCTAAACCCGAGTCAACAAAGATTTATACCGGCTGCACAGAAGCCAAAGCAAATGAACAAAAGGCCTGAACCAAAGAAAAATTCAAAAGCCCATGTTCATGCTAAAGCCAGCACACATACACAGAAGACTGCTAAGGCACCCAGAGTAGTGAATGTGTATGTTGATGTTTATGGAAGACAAATTAGCCACTCTAAAGTGATTAGAGTTGTCGTGATTTGGATTCGAAAGGTACAAATTTAACCTTGTAGGACCCTACACAAATTGGGTACCTAAAAATTGATCTGTTTTTCAGGAGGAAAACAAGGGCACTGAGCTTATCAAAGATCATATAGCACTGATGAGCAGAGATGAAAAAGCACCTGATGTATGGTATCTTGACAGTGGATGTTCAAGACATATAACAGGATTCAAGAAGATACTCAGTGACTATGTTGAACAAAGAGGCCCACAGATCACTTTTGGAGATAACTCCAAGGGACAGACTGAAGGATATGGAACTTTGGAAATCGACTCAGTTCATATCCATGGTGTTTCATATGTATCTGGATTGAAGCATAACTTGCTTTCAATAAGCCAATTCTGTGATAAAGGTTTTAATGTTGAGTTCTCTAAGAACTTATGTTATGTGAAAGATGATACAACGCAGAAAATATTACTGACTGGTACTAGAAAATGAAATGTGTATCTTGCTGATTGGAGTTCAACTCCTAAAGATACATGTTTGGTTGCTAAAAGTTCCATAGATACCAGTTGGTTATGGCATAAAAGAATGAATCACCTGAATTTCAAAACCCTGAATAAGCTTGCAAGATTAGCTCTTGTGAGAGGGTTGCCTAATGAAGTGTTCAAGAAGGAATATTTTGATGATGCGTGCCAGAAAGGAAAACAAGTTAGAGCATCATTTAAAAGCAAAGTAGATGTTTCTACTGAGAGAATACTTCAGTTATTGCATATGGATCTCTTTGGTCCAATAACTCCAGTAAGCACCAATGGCAGGAAATACACACTAGTAGTAGTTGATGACTACTCAAGATATACTTGGGTCATATTCTTTTTCGAAGAAAGAGACTCGAGATAAAATTTGCGAAATTCTTGAAAAGGCTTAGTATTGAGAAAAATCTGAGTGTGGTCAAAATCAGATCTGACAAGGGAACTGAATTTATAAATCATATCATATCTGATTATTGTGCAGCAAATGGAATTACTCATGAAACATCAGCTGCAAGGACCCCTCAACAAAATGGTGTTCTTTGAAAGAAGGAACAGGACTCGAAAAAGTTCGCAAGGACAATGATATTTGAAGTCGATATTCCTAAAAGGTTTTGGGTTGAAAAGCATCAACCTTTGCATGCTACTCTCTCATAACAGATCCATCTTGACCAAGAGTCAAGGCAAAACACCTTATGAGCTTTGGAATGAAAGGAAGCCTCTTGTTTCTTTCTTTTCGTGTGTTTGGTTGCAAGTGTTTCATACACAATAATGGTAAAGATCAGTTGAAAACATTTGATAGTAAAGTCGATGAAGGAATATTTTTAGGATATTCAAGAAGTCGGTAAAGCTTTTCGAGTTTACAAATGTAGGACTCTTATTGTGGAGGAAACACCTCATGTTGTTTTTGATGAATCTACTTGTGTTCGGAAAAAAACAGAACATGATCTTGAGATGAACCGACCAAGAGGATCACCAGATTAAGCACGAAAAAGAATGACAAATCATCCATTGAACACGAAAAGAAGAAGTCGGTCACCATCTATGATTGGGTGACTCGGACTCGAGATAAAGAAGTTCGAGGATGGAACTCGGGATGGTGAGACTCGGGAAAGCCAACACACCAAAAGGTGACCAATCGAGCAGACACCGTTCGGACTCGGTATGTGATGCCAATGAAGATGTGGTCATAGCCGAGGCAAATTCGAATCTATCAACCAAAGGGGAACAAATGTCTCGACAATGTTCGAATAGAATTTCCCGAGGAAGATGATTCCCTTTCTCTTTTCTCATTGTTCCCGAAGTTCTTGAATTAATGTAACCTAACATTTCAAATGTTGAGGATACTGTTGAAGGGGGAACATCTAGAAGGAAATGGTTAGATAGTCATCCTACAAGTCAGATTGTGGGTGATCTAACTGATGGTGTCAAAACAAGAAGGTTCCATGGTGAGAGTGCACTATTCCGCTGCTTCCTATCAGAGAAAGAGCCTACTGAGATTGGTGAAGCTCTACAAGATTCTCATTGGATTACTGCTATGCAAGATGAGCTGAATCAATTTTCAAGGAATGAAGTATGGGAGTTAGTAGATAGACCTGAAAGGAACAATGTCATTGGAACCAAGTGGGTATTTAAAAATAAAAGAGATGAAAATAACAACATTGTAAGAAACAAGGCAAGGCTAGTTGCACAAGGTTATTCCCAAGAAGAAAGCTTGGATTATGATGAAACCTTTGCACCTGTTGCAAGACTAGAAGCCATCAGATTGTTTCTTGCATATGCTGCCCACATGAAGTTCACAGTCTATCAAATGGATGTGAAAAGTGCATTTATGAACGGTGTGCTTAAAGAAGAGGTTTATGTAGAACAACCTCTTGGTTTCAAACAGAATAACCAAGTTTACAGGCTCAGAAAAGCTTTGTATGGTCTTAAACAAGCACCCAGAGCATGGTATGATACTCTTTCTCAGTTTCTTACTGACCATGGTTTTGTCAAAGGAACTGTTGATAGAACTCTGTTCAGGATAGAAGATGGGGAAGATATCTTACTGGTTCAGATATATGTTGATGACATCATTTTTGGATCTCCAAACCATCAGTTGTGTGAAAAGTTTTCAACACTGATGAAAGGCAAGTTTGAGATGTCAATGATGGGAGAGATGAATTTCTTTCTTGGTCTTCAATTGAAACAATCAAAGGAAGGAATCTTCATCAACCAAGCAAAGTACACCAGAGATCTGATTGCCAAATATGGTGTACAGAATTGCAATGCAGTTAGGATTCCCATGAATACTAACTACAAGATGGATCCTGATTCTGAAGGTAAATCAGTGAGTCATACTGATTATAGAGGAATCATTGGATCATTGTTCTATCTCACAGCAAGTAGGCCAGATATAACATTTGCTGTTGGGATATGTGCAAGATACCAAGCTAATCCTAAGGCTAGTCACATGGAGGCTGCCAAAAAGATACTGAAGTATCTTAAGGGCACAGTGAATAGAGGATTATGGTATCCAGCTGATGATAACCTTGAATTAACTGGTTACTCAGATGCTGATTATGGAGGTTGCGAAATTGATGGAAGTCCACTACTGAGGAACTTGTCAATTTCTAGGAAATGGTCGATATCTTGGTTTTGAAGAAAGCAGGACCTCGATAGCAGCAACCAAGATTCATGAAATTTGAATACATGCATTGCAGGAAGTCTCTTTGTGCTTTCGATTCTTTGGCTTAGACAACAATTAAGGGATTATAAAGTTGTAGCCAATGAAGTACCAATATTTTGTGACAATAATAGTGCCATTGCTATTTCACAAAATCCGATATTACACACCAGTGCAAGCATGTGGATATCAGACATCACTTCATCAGAGATCATGTCGAGAAAAAGGACATAAGGATGGAGAAAATTCATCTTTGGTAGCAAAAAGAGTCGATATCTTGACTAAACCTTTGGCTGAATCAAGATTTCAGGAACTTTTAGTTGAATTAGGGATGTTAGATCCAGGTGTATAGAGTAAAATCTGAAAAATTGAAGGTTTTCAGATGCATGAAGTTTTCTCGAATTCTCTCGAGAAACTTCGAGGATAAAATGGAAATCTTGAATCGAGTCTCGGGAAACTCAGATTTCTCAAGGTCAAGATTTCAAGAAAGATATCTTGAACCCATTCAAGATTGATATCATCTTGACATTTTATCAAGGTCAATACTCAGTAAGACTGATAGAGGGAAATTAGTCTAAAGAAGTAATGACTCATGCGACTCATTTATTGCTTAAGTGAAGCTCAGTAATCATTTGCAATAAATACAAAACACCTAAGGAATGTTTTTGGGCGGGATCTTTTGAAATTCCGAAGAAGGTCAACAGTCATTTAATGCTCTGTTACATTAATGACCAATGAGGATAAAATGGCGGCTTACTTTTCGGGAATCGACCTTTCGCATACCCGATTAATCGGCGATTAATCTCAACCGTTGCTTTTCACCTAACCAACGCGAATTCCCACGATCTCGAAACTATTTAATCCTTTGAAGCCATTCAAGCCAAATCTTATCAAACCCTTCGTTTCAAAATCCTCTGCAAGAAAATCCCCTTTGCCCAGAAAACCTAAACCCTAAATCTTCAAATCTTTAATCTCTCAAATGGCTCCTACCGTTTTCGACAAATTAGCCAAAACCAATAAACCTTGGTACGAGTTCGTTGCCTCGCTCGATAGCACAACCAACTCTAAACCAGAAGAGGAGGCTCTCCATTTGATCCGTTTGGCCAAGCTCACCAATCTCGTCGCAAGCCGACCGGACCAAGAATACGCGAAAGAGGTAATCGAGTTCATCTGTAATCTGAAGATAGATGAAGAGGATGGTATGCATTCCGAGATTACTGTATCACATTTAGAACACTCGTCTAAATACATCGACTTTGAAAGGGAATTGTATATAATTCCGAAAAATTTAAACGATGTTTTTGAGCTTTGTGATAGAGGAGAGGATCTTGTTGTGTATATGTTGGGTAGAGAGCAGGAGTATTTAGATAGGATTGCTGAGAATCCTGTAAAATTTGAGGCTACACTGCATAAGAGGCATTTGAAGCCACAATATAGAGTTTTGTTGGATATTGTGAGCAAATGCATCATGAGTCATTCAGGGAGTTTTGAGCAGATTAGTACCCCGAAGCTCCGATTAATGGCGGCGATCGAGGCTTCACCCACTACCGACTTCAACTGGCTCAGATTCTTGATTCAGATGGTGAGTGAGCAAGCCAAGGTCATAAAATAGGTTGACGGGGCTATCTCGATCAAAGGCAAGATCCACCATGCCACCAAAATAGCATTTATTTTGGAGATGTGCAGAGAGGAGGAGGACATCTTCGCCAATTCGAACCCATTTCCCAAGTCCAAAGTGATGTTCAAGCCCATTGCTGCGAAGAGGACTATTAAGGGAAAGAAAGAGAATAAAGTGGAATCACCGATTGCGGCTGCTGAAAAAGAAACCCAACAAACCAGGGGGAAGGTTTTGTTGGATGCCAAGAAGGAGTAGGGTGAGAAGTTGAAGAAGCAGAAAACCCTCGTCGCTCCAAAGCGCAAAAGGATGGTGGTTCTCACTGATGAAGATGAAGAGAGTGAGACTGAGGAGATTCAGCCTGAGAGCCAAGCTGCTCAGAAATCGCCCTTACTTGTATTGGCTCATGCTATCTCAAAGGCACAAGATCAAACTGAGGAGCAAGTCTTCTCTGAGGTTCTTGAGACTTCGCTTAGCTCAGATAAATTTTCTCAGGAAATTTTTCAAGGACCTCAGACCTCAGAAAATGTTCAGATTCCATCTGAGGATGTGGCGGCTCAGACCACAGAAGATGCTCAAATTCCTGCTGAGGAAGTGCCCGTTCAGTTCTCAGAGCAAACTGAAAATCCCACTGAGGAGGCGCCTGCTCAGACCTCAGAACCAAGCCAGATTCAAACTGAGGAGCAGCCTGCCCAAACCTCAGAGTTTGCTGAGCCTCAGGAGCAAGTGAATTTTGATGAGCTCCTGAATGAGCTCTTAGTAGATCTTTCAGCAGATTTTCCAACTGAACCTGAGAGCCCGATGCTCAAGAAAGGTGAAGCTGAAGAAACCGAGTGGAGGAGCAAGGGGGAACGGTTCATCCTTGACCGCTACCCTGAGCTTAGCTCATACCCTGATCTGCAAGAAATCTTCTTCAGATTAAGGTCGACGATTTTCATCCTCAATCAGACTCTTCCGGAGGTGCTTAACATTGCTGCATTCAGAGGGGAAGACTGGTGGAACGAAGAGACAACTTTCCTCACTGAATTCTCAGGATTCAGAAAGACAAAGCTCAGGATGAAAATTTCCGATTTTTATGAGCTAGTTCAGAAGAAGATCGCTGAGAGGAGCGCTACTGAAGTTGGTGCCCCTAGCAGCAGAGACAAATCTCAAGATGGGGACCAACAGGGAGATGCTGAGGATCACTCTCAGATGGAGAAGGAAACTTCTGTGCTGATCAACCTGAAATCATTCAACCTCAGACTGAAGCTAGCACTCTTCAGGTACCTTTTGGCACTATTAACAATTATGTCAAAGTTACTGAAAGTTCTATCTTTAACTCTGAATTGTCTGATGTACAGACTGAGGCTCAGTTAGAGACTGGAGCTCAGGATGAAGCTGATGCTCAGGTGCAGACCGACCCTCAGGTTGTGTCTGAACCCCAGGATGATCAATCAGCACAGAAGGTGAAAAATGTTCCTGAGATCGACCTCACTCCCATAGTGGAGAAGCTTGAGAAGGTTGAGCCAATGCTGAACAAAATCACTCAGATGGAAGAGACATTGGCCAGCCAAGCTCAGAAGATGGAGAATCTGAGTTCATCTTCAGAACTGGTGCAACTTCAAGACACTCTGACCTCAAAGATGACCTCCATGGAAGACAAGCTGAATGAGAAACTGGAGGGAATCAAGGCTGAGCTGAGTGCTGAACTTAAACAGAAGCACCAGGAGAGAACTGAGTTTCTAGAGGTAAAATTGGCAGAGAAGAACGAAGTGTTGATCAAGTCTGCTGTTGAGGAAATGAGCTCAATGCTCATGACCAAGATGACAGAGATGTTTAAAGATGCTCTCTCTGGCCAGTTTGCCCATCTTTCGGAAGAATTCTCTATGGCAAAGAACCACCTCAGGAGGCTAGAAGATGAACATGATCAGTTAGCAGGAGAGGTGCGCTGTGTAAGCAAAGAGCAATACCATATGGACACATCACTCTCCAGACTCCTTCCAAATTACGGTGCCAAGAAGGGGGAAAGGCCAGGTGAAGACCTCAGGAAGTTATTGGCACGTACTTTGGAGAAAAAGGCACAAAAGGAAGCTGAAATGAATAACCTATCTAAAGCCTTGAAGGAAGTCGAAGCTACTGACAAGATGAAGTTCAGTAAGGTGGAGAATCCGATCTACACTCAGGTTTCTGAAGAAACCATGCTTGATGTTGCGAGAGAGAAACTGAGTGATAGAGCTAAGGTTGGAACAAGTCAGGCTGCTGCTGAATTGCCTATGAAGAGGATAGCCTTGGGCATTGTTGAACCTGAGAGCAAGCGTGCTAAGGCTTCTAAGCCAGTGCAAAGAAAGTTGATTGAAGATTTAGAAGAGTCTGCAGGTCAACCTCAGAGAAATGTCTTCAACACAAGGAATGCTCTGAAGACACTCCAGATAGAACAAGTAAAGAAAGTTGCTACTTCGGTCTCAGGCGTGCCTGTAATCAGGAAGAAGGCTGAAGAAGAGCATAAACGAAGGAGTGGATACAAAAAGTTTGCGAGCAAACAGAGAGGGACTTCAAAAGCACAGAAATGGCCACACGTTGACAAATGGATGCCCATCCAATTCAACGATAGTTGGGAAGAGGTCAAGAGAACCTTCTGGTTCTACTATGATGTGCTCAGGGAATGGAGAGGGGAAAGCTCAGATCCAAATGAAGCATTTATTGAATATCTCCTAACCTTCTATCCTAAATATCTCCAAAGCTGGATAAACCTTGCGGATGAAGGAAAGGTGCAGATAGTAGCCCCCGGTCCATATACCTACCCTCCTCCAAGACTTGGTAATGGCTTGGTGAATGAAAAAACCATTACTCAAGAAATATCTCAGTATGCTGCACAGTTAGGTCTGATAGGGAACAGTCCGGATATCATCAAGGAAAGAAATGCACTGAAGAAGAGGTATTTCGGAATGTTCAACCTGGAGGTGCCCGCTGATGAAGTTGAAGAAGATGCAAACTGAAGAGCTGAAGAATGAAGAGCCAAATCTGAAGACTGAAGACTGAAGACTTACCTGAAGACACTTGTAATTTTTTTCTATCTTTTTGTCTTTTATTTTTGTTCTGATAAGATTCATTGTAACCTGTAACAGACTACCTATAATCAATGAAAACTTATCATTTGTGCTCAAAAGATAATATCTCATTATCTTATTTACATGTCTTTTACTTTTGATATGCCTGTATGATTATCTCTGAACTGATTGTTTGTTTATGAGGGAAATTGTTTTAAGTATTTGGTGATGAATTCTTTGAATAATTCATTACTAAAGAAATTGTTGAGAGACTAACTGATAAGAGATTCTCAACTTAGGAAATTGTTGGGAGATTCTCTGTTCAGAAACCAATCTTGTAATAGGATAAACTGAAACCTGAGTTTAGGTTATATGTTTGTAACAAGATAGGTTTTGGCATCATCAAAAAGGGGGAAATTGTTGGGAGATGAATTTAATAAAGATATATGATTTTGATTAGATCCCAAAAACCCCTGAGTATGACATGTTCAGGATAATCTTGATAGTTGAGTCAGGATTCAGTTTTAGAGTATTCAGGATGATATCTGCAAAATGTATAGTCAGCAGATATAGATCAAGTTAGGATCTGAAGATTCTGAAGAACTCAGTATGTTCCTGAAGAAACTGAAGTTTCAGTATGAAACTCAAGTTTCTGAAGACTCAGTAAGAAACTGAGAATCTGAAGACTCGATATGAAATCGAGATATCAAGACTCGATTGTGAAATCGAGATATCAAGACTCGGCAGAAATCGAGATATCAAGACTCAAGATGAAATCGAGGAATCAAGACTCAAAGATGACGACTCAAGATATCACCAAGATACATGTAAAGACTCGAAGACTCAAGACTCGTAAGACTCAAGACGCCAAGATGTAAGATCAAGAATCAAGATCAAGAATACTGAAGGCACATTAATTACTGAAGACTCAGTAATGTAATGAATGCTCAGTATAAACCTGAATGTTCCGAGGCACTGAACATATCTATCTGAAGGATGCAATACTGAGAAGATCGCGATTCCTTAGAAAAATAGATATTTGCCAAGACATTCAAATGCAGACAAAAGGAACTAAGTCAGAGTGTTGTTAAGGTTATATCAACTCAGAGTTTGTAACCAAAAGAGCCGTTGAAGGTGTCTACCTTTAACTGGAGACAAAAGTCAAAAAGAGGAAGACAAAGATTGCACCATACCGATAATCGACAAAGGATGTGTCATTTGAAAAAAGATGTCAGAAGTACAAAGTTCCAGAATGCAAAAAGTGAAGATCGGCTATATGAAAGGCTATTGCCTAAAAACGTGTTAGGGAGTTTCAAACCCTAAATATAACCGTTCCTCACACACCATAAGAGGAAACTCACGAAGCTATCTCCTCCAACGGATAGTTTTTCAAGAGTGACCTTGGTGTATGCCTATAAATACTTGTGACCCTCTACATTGTAAGGTTACGGGAAATTTGTAAGCAACTCAAGAGCTCAAACTTATTATCGCAAAGTTAAAGCACCAGAAAAACTTAGAATTTCCCAAGTGCTTTTAAATCGAAGAGAGCTCATTCAACTAAGCCTAGCGTGATAAGATATATCCAAAGCTTAGTTGAGATATCCTAGCCTTTGCATTGTTCTTTATTGTAAAGGATATCTCATCCTAGTTGGAAACCAACCAAGAAACCCCAAACCCTTTAGAAGGTAGTTTGAGTGTGATTGTTGGTGAGAAAAGTTGTAAAGAGTTAGTAAACTACGCGGAGTAGTCAGAAAGCTCTAGAGGTGAAGTTAGTAAGCTACAGAGGTAGTCTGAAAGCTTGTTTGTGTTTGAGTATGTAAACTACGGAGGTAGTCAGAAAGCTCAAGGTCGGGTTGAGTAAGTAAACTACGTGGAGTAGTCAGAAAGCTCAGGGCCGAGTTGAGTAAGTAAACTACGCGAGGTAGTCAGAAAGCTCAGGAAGTGATTAGTGAATTTCTATGAAGAGATCAGAGAGAGTGGACGTAGGAGCTTGAGTCTCCGAACACTATATAAATTCTTTGTGTTGTTTATTGCTTTATTTATCGCGGCTTTAATGTTGCATTGACTTAAATCTGAAAGCATATTTTCACTGATATTTCAGTTGGAATCAATCCACTGGAAGTTGCATGTAATTGAATCACAGCCTAATCACTATTCCATTAAAGGAAGGTTTTCAGCAAAAGCTTAAAACGAGTATAAACTAAGGGCCAACCATTCACACATCCGAGTAAAGCTAGAACGAGATAGTTACCAAAACCGAACTTACTCTTCCGAGGGTTGAAGAAGTTAGTTATCGATCCAAGCAACTCGGGATCTCTCAAACTTCAGGACTCGGTTGGGATTATCTCGAGGTTTTCGAAAGCATTTCAGGATCATTTGTCTCGAAGAGACTTTGACTCGAGTGATTTGTGCTTCTCAGGACCAAATCTTCAGGACAACCTGACCCAAGCTGACCTCAGTAAAAGAAAAGTCTTAAAAACACTGAACACGTGTATTCCCCCCCATACACGTGTAAGACTCGTTTGCACCGGGACCAACAAAAAGTATTACTTGTTAAATGAAAAGTATTACTTGTTTAAATAGAAAGGTAGTAGTTGTTTAAATATAAAAGTAGTACTTGTTTAAATGAAAAGTAGTACTTGTTTAAATGAAAAGTATTACTTATTTAAATAGAAAAGTATTACTTGTTTAAATAGAAAAGTAGTACTTGTTTAAATGAAAAGTAGTACTTGTTTAAATGAAAAGTATTATTTGTTTAAATGAAAGGTATTACTTGTTTAAATGAAAAGTAGTACTTGTTAAAATGAAAAGTAGTACTTGTTTAAATGAAAAGTAATATTTGTTTAAATGCAAAGTATTAGTTGTTTAAATAGAAAATTAGTACTTGTTTAAATAGAAAAGTATTACTTGTTTAAATTAAAAGTATTACTTATTTAAATAATAGAAAGTATTACTTGTTTAAATGAAAAATATTACTTGTTAAATGAAAAGTAGTACTTGTTTAAATGAAAAGTATTACTTATTTAAATAGAAAAGTATTACTTGTTTAAATAGAAAAGTATTACTTGTTTAAATAGAAAAGTAGTACTTGGTTAAATGAAAAGTAGTACTTGGTTAAATTAAAAGTATTGTTTAAATAATAGAAAGTATTACTTGTTTAAATGAAAGGTATTACTTGTTTTAATGAAAAGTATTATTTGTTAAATAAAAAGTATTACTTGTTTAAATAGAAAAGTAGTAGTTGTTTAAATAGAAAAATAGTACTTGTTTAAATAGAAAAGTATTACTTGTTTAAATAGAAAAGTAGTACTTGTTTAAATAGAAAAGTATTACTTGTTTAAATGAAAAGTAATACTTAAATAGAAAGTAATACTTTTTTAAATAGAAAAGTAGTACTTGTTTAAATGAAAAGTATTACTTGTTAAATTAAAAGTATTACTTGTTTAAATAGAAAAGTAGTACTTGTTTAATTAGAAAAGTAGTACTTGTTTAAATGAAAAGTAATACTTGTTTAAATAGAAAAGTAGTACTTGTTTAAATGAAAAGTATTACTTGTTAAATTAAAAGTATTACTTGTTGCATAAGCATTTTCCTCCACTTGCTAAAGTGTATGCACTGTTGTTACAAGAAGAATCTCAGAGGTCTCTAGTTTTTCCTAACTCTGTGATGCTTGATTTTGTGGCCATGTTAGCCAACAACTCTAGATTTTATAAGGATAAGAAGAAGGGATTGAAGTGTACACACTGTAAGGGGGATGAGCATTCAGTTGATAGGTGTTTTGAGCTGGTAGGTTATCCCCCTGGATGGAAGGGTCAGAGGGGTAATAAGGGTAAAGAAAGATCTGTTAATGCCCTGGTTTCTTCTCCAGAGAAAGCTCATTTGGGATCTAATCCACTCATTACCCCTGAGCTTATTGAACAACTGCTGTCATTGGCAAAGCAAGCTCAGAAACCTGTTTCTGACTCCATTCACTCTGCTGCTGGTGTGTTTGCTCATGGCAATCCTGATCTCTCTACAAGTACAGGTAATCAGGGAGGTAATTTATGTTTACACTCTTCTGTTATCAATAGCACTTTTACTTGGATTTTAGATACTGGTGCTACAAATCATATGATGTCTAGCTTGGATTGTTTTACTACAACTCCAACTTTAGCTAACATTAAAATTATCTTGCCTAACAATGCTGTCTCTACTGCAACACATATGGGTACAGTTGTTCTTAATGAGCATTTAATCATGTACAATGTGTTGTATGTTCCAGACTTTGCTTTCAACTTACTATCTATAAGTCATTTGACAAGGTATTCAAATTGTACAGTTAGTTTTATGGCATCAAGTTGTGTTTTGCATGACAAGGACTCCCTTAAGGTGATTGGTTCTGCTGAGCAGCATGGGGGTTTATACTTGCTAAGGGTTGTTCATTCAGCAAATCCAGCTGCACTTTCTTCAAATTTTGGTACTTTTAATCTTTGGCATAATAGATTAGGTCATATGTCTCCTCTTAGTATGTTGTTAAATCTGAGGATTTGGGTTTAAATGCTTATAATGTTCATGATCAATGTATTATCTCGTCCTCTTTGCTAAATAGAAAAAGAAACTTTTTCCAATTAGTACTTCTTCTTCTAATACTTGTTTTGATTTGATACATTGTGACATATGGGGGTCCCTTCTCTATTGCTTCTTACACTGGTTTTAAGTATTTCTTGACCATTGTTGATGATTTTTCAAGATGCACTTGGATTTATTTGCTTAAAGCTAAATCTGATGTTAAATCTTCTTTGAAAAACTTCTATAACATGGTCTTAACCCAATTTCACAAGAAAATAAAGGTGTTGAGAAGTGATAATGGTTGTGAGTTTTTGTTGTTTGATTTTTATCATTCTTTGGGTATAATTCACCAAACATCATGTGTGGAAACCCCACAACAGAATGGTTTGGTTGAAAGGAAACACCAGCATCTCTTACAAGTTGCTAGAGCTCTTGTTGGGAAATTTATAGTTTTGATGAAAGTTCCAAAAACACATGTAATAGGACCAGTCAGACCTGTTAGCTGACTGATGTTTATATTACCTGCTATAGAAGACCAGTTGATAATGATTGTATAGAACAACTGATGAAATAGATAGGTCACATATTGAGGGGGAAACTCAATATGTATAGGTCAGATCTGAAGACTCAAAGGGCGGTGATATCAAGCGGAGGCGGAATGCAAGACAAGAACAGAAGATCAGATCGATCTGATCTAGTCAGATATCTCAGCTGAAGTCATAAAGCTCAAACTCAGAATACTTGAAGATCGGATGACTTCCGGAAGATCGGACCAGAAGACCTACATCACCGAGTCTGCTAGTTGAAGCTAAGTCAACCGGCACCGAAGACTCTAACAGTAGATCGATCGATTCAGATCGATCAAAGTCACTCCTTGGTGAAATCTGATGTTTCACCTAATCATACGTCTATGATCTGAACAAGAAGAATGTCAAGCTTAGTTGGAAGAACAACACTGAAAAGTGGAGTCTGCTATCCAATAAGAACAAGACACGATGATCGGAATTAAGCAATTGCGGGATTTCGATGCTACCTCTCTATAACGGCTACAAAGTACAAATTCACGCTTTTGGTCATGCCGTTCCTGAAGCTCGTCACATCAAGCCTGCAAGTCTACCAAATATAGCCTGAAATTCAAATTGCTCTCCAACGGCTCTTTGATTTCAAGGTCTATATATATGGGATTACACTTTAGAGTGAAAAAAATGGAAACACAACGAAAACGCTGAACAATCAAGAAGCTCAAGCTAATATCAGATTTCCGCACAAAGAACACGATCAAGAAGATTATTTTTATCAAGTGTTCATCCCATAAGTTCTTAGCATAGAAATCTTTTCATCTAGCTGTTAGGCTGCTTATACGCAAGAAAAGATTTCATAGTTGGAACCAAAACAATCTTACCCAAACCCCCAAGTTAGGTTAAGTTGTTTAGCAATATTTTAGACTAGGGTTTCTAGTTCTGATCTCTGGGATCGGTTGAGTGTGAACTCTTTAAACATCTAGTTGGTGTACGGTGTTGGACTTACACATAAAACAAAGTCCAGTTGGTTAAGTAGGTGCCCCTTGTGATAGGGAAGAGTGGACGTAGGACTGGTTTGTCCGAACCACTATAAATCTTGTGTGCCTTTATCGCTTTGATTAACTGATTACACAATCGCACACAACCTTTAAAGCACATACATATTCCAAATTGAGATCAGTTAGCACCAAGCTTCTGATCTGATCAAACTTGACACTTCAGTCAACTGATGAAAAGATTAACTTTGGAATCTGATTTATCAAAACTGGTTTTTCACACGGGTAAAACTTAAGCTTCCGCACACATCAGTTAAACTGATAGTTATCGAACTGATCTGCCTTCAGGCGATTAGTAAGTTGGTTATCAGCCCAAACTGATTCACTCAAGACTCGATCGGGCTAATCGCCTCACACCGATCCAAGAAAAAAGTTTTGTAAGTCTATTCACCCCTCCCCTCTAGACTTACGCCCCTCACTAACCCGTTCGGGACCTACAAGTGGTATCAGAGCAGTTGGTTCTACAGACCACTGACTTTTTGTATCATCGATTCTTGAGGAAGAATCTTTGTGGTCAACTGAACTGATCTTGAAAAACCGTTTTTAAAACTCATTCATTTTCCTAAATCACTCTGCATGGATAACACCTCAGGTATGTATCATGATCTGCCAAAGTTCTCAATCGATGAGTATGCAGATTGGGCCATATATATGACCAACCATCTAGGTTCGATCAGTGGCAGAATGATGGAAGTCATCGAAAAAGGACCCATCATCATATACTACGACAACCCTGCAGTTGGAGGAGATCCAGACTTTGCACCGGGAAGTCTTGTGCGTAAAAGCCCAGCCTTGATGGATGCAGAGGAAAGAAAGCTGCACACTCTAGATACTATTGCAAGGCATATTATCATGAAAACCATGGATAAGGTCACCAAGGAAAAGATTAAGTATCTCAAATCTGCGAAAGCAATGTGGGATACTCTGGCTGAGATATGCGAGAGAAATGAACAGATAAAAGACAGCCGTCTACAAGCCGAACTGGTGAAGTTCGAAAAATCAAGAATCTTTGCCAACGAAACCATCAACGAACTCGATGGAAAGATTACAATGTCTATAAACAAGCTTCGAGAACTTGGTAGAGAGATGTCTGATAAAGATATCAACTACAAAATCCTAAGGTCTCTCACCAAGAAATGGGACATGAAGGTCACGGTAATCAAGGATTGCCAAGACATTTCAAAGATGAAGCCAAGTAGCTTGTTCTTGAGCCTTAAAGCTCACGAGTTCGATTTGATTGAAAGGACAACAAGTCGATGAAGATGAGGTGCCCATTTGAAGCCTCAACTTCAAAATCGGTTGCTTTTTAAGGCAACCAAAGAAGAGAGCGAAGGCCAACGAAACTGTTGGGAATATAATAAGTCAGCAAAAGCAGACGCTCTCTGCTTACTGGGGAAGCTTGAGAAGTCGAACGTCCAACTTGGTAAGTATCGAAGATTTTATAAGGACTATCAACATAGCCGAGGGAGAGATAGGAGATCAGCCAACAGATCTCCAGAAAGAACCAGATCTGATGATCGGAGGGATCACAGAGATGAAAAGAAAAGAGATAATCAGACTGAGGAAGGAAGAGATAACCAATCAGACTGAAGAAGCTCGGACTACTATCGAAGGGAAGTCACCGATAGGTCATACTGACGGAGTGATTCACCTGGAAGGAAAGGTTCGGTGGATCAAGGAGCGTGCTTCAACTGTGAGAAGCCAGGTCACTATAGCGCAGACTGCCCAGACCTGACGCCAAGAGAAAGGGAAGAAAAGAGGAACAGAAGAGAGCAACGTTATAGGGACAGAAGAGCCATGGTTGCTGATACGTCAGGAATTGACGATTCCTATCTCGCCCTCGAGGACTCTGGATACTCCTCCGTAGAGAAGACTTACCGATCAATCAGTGATCTTTGTTGACTTCTATGAAAATGAAGATCGATATTCTCTTGAGGGACGATGATGAGATCTGCTCGATGGCGAGGAGGACCAATCTGAGGTAACCTCCAAACTCGCTTCATTTTTTTCTACACACCGCTATCATTAGCTTTTCTTTGGGGAGATTGACTGCTTGACTCTACTCGAGCAATTGCTTGAAGATCTCTCCAATGCAAAGAGACACTTATGCTATAGTGGAATTTGAAAATGATGTTCGAGGACCGTAAATAATCGACTTGCTAAAGAAAATGATCTTAGTAAAGCCTCTGAACTTAGATCAGCTGAAACTGCTCAGAAGGCAACTGAGAAATTGAAAATTCTCGAAGTTAAAACTTCTGATACGGAGAAGCAGATCAAAGATCAGCTGGCAATTAACAAACAACAAGCTGATGACTTCAAAATCCTGCAAGCAAAATTCGATGAGCTGTTCCAAAAGCATGAAAGTTTAAAATCATATGAGGATAATCTGCGTAAGAAAATAGAGGTTTTTTCAAAATCATCTAAAACCGTTCAAGACATGAACGCCTATTTTCGAACAACGATTAACAAGAAGGGACTTGGCTATGAGAACCCTTCCACATCCTCAAAAGCCCCGGCTGATTCATCTCAAAAAGGTGTAATCAGACGAGTTTCTGACAAAGATACACCAAAAGACAAACATGTATCTAATAAGGGAAAAAAGACCGGTTGAAAGTAAAGGCGGTGCCTAAACGAAGGGGAACAAAAATGGACCCCAATCGGTAAAACATCGATCGAGGAATCAACGAGAAGAACCCGGTTCTTACGAAGACCTCAACGATCAACAGATCGAGAATCGAAAAAAGACAACCAGTAAAAAGGGAAGTCCAATCTGAGACCCAATCAAGGTCAGCTGCCTAATAAGCATGCTTCAGGTAAACTGCAAAAACCACCTATGCCGAAAAGATATGAATCTTTTGATGGTAGCAGTCGTACCTACCCCTATAATCAGAAATCTAGGGCTGCTGCACCTGAACCACACTGGATAAAAAGAAGACAAACAGAAAAGATAAATCCCAAGTCTTCTAAGTCATCCAAGGTTCACACTAATAATCATACGAATCAGAAAGCATATACAGAGACGTATGATTATGTTGATAGGTATGGGAGACAAATCAAAGGCCTTCGATCTAACCGATCACAATAGAAGTGCTCTGTTTGTATGGATCCCCAAAACTAATCCTAACCCTCGGGACCCAATCCAAAAGGGGTACCTAAAGCCTGATTTGGCTGCAGGATCGCGTGGGTCTGGCCAACAAGGGAGGTGTGCAAGCAACTATCTGGTACATCGATAGTGGTGCTCAAGGCACATGACAGGAAACAAGCATCTCCTCAGTTCATACATAGAACAGAAAGGCCCGCGTGTGCTCTTCGGTGATGATAACTTTGGTTATACCAAAGGATTCGGAACCTTAGAGAATGATGATGTACAAGTAACTGGAGTCTCGTATGTCGAAGGTCTGAAGCACAACCTATTATCGGTTTCACAATTCTGCGACAATGGATTCAGTGTTGAGTTCTCTCGACCAATGCACTATCAAGAATCGAGCCACTCAACAGATTTTGCTAATCTGGTTCAAGGAAAGGGACGATCTACACGGTGATTGGAGCAGTTGCCCAAGAAATGCATGCTCGATTGTCAAGAGTTCCAAAAGTAGCGGTTGGCTCGCACAAAAGAATGAGCCATCTGAACTTTAAAACTCTTAATAAGATAGCAAGGATGTCTCTAGTGGAAGGACTTCCGAATGAAGTATTTTCAAAGGATCAGACATGTACTGCATGTCAGAAGGGAAAACAGGTCAAAGCTTCATTCAAGGGAATTCCGGACCGGCATCAAAGAGAAATCTCGCAATTTGCTTCATATGGATCTATTCGGACGATTACACGGTCGGTCTCAACGGACTTAAATATACTCGTAATCGTGGATGACTATTCCAAGTTTACGGGTTATATTCTTACATAAGAAGAATGAGGCGACAACGAAGATACCCGAGCCGCTAAAAAGATTACAAAATGAGAAGGGTGTCGATTGTAGTAAAAATCGATCGGATAAAGGTCTGAGAATTTACGAACTCTTTTATTCTTGATTTTTGCTCTAAGTTTGGTATATCAAAGATGAAACATCATTTGCGAGGACGCTTACAACAAAATGGAGTAAATGAAGCGGAGGAACAAAACTCTCAAAGAAGTTTCGCCAAGACGATGTTATTTGAACATGCAATACCAAGCCGTTTTCAGGCGTAATAATCAATCAACCTTTGCATGCCATACTTAGAACAGATGTCTTCTGACTAAGGCTCACTACAAAACACCCTATGAACTGTGGAAGGACAGAAAACCTCGTGTCTCTTACTTCCATGTTTTTTGGGTGTAAGTGTTTCATACACAACAATGGGAAGAGTCGGGTTGAAAACCTTTGAAGCCAAGTCGGATAAGGGTATATTCTTAGGATATTCCTCATCTAGCAAGGCTTTCGTGGTCTACAATGCGAACCCTACTTGTGGAAGAAACACCCCATGTAGTCTTTGATGAAGCATCTTACGATCAAGAGAAATCGCCTCGAACAAGATGTACCTGATCAACAAGTACCTGATGCTCAGAAAATGGATCAGCTAATGATCAAGGAAAAAGAATCAGAAACCGTAACAGTATACATTCCAGATCTAGCTGATTCACCAGATCATTCAGATCCTAAGGTACGAAAAAACGCTGTCGGTGAAGAAGTTCGACATCTGGTGAGGCGGTATCAACCGAACCATCCGGCCTGGGGGAACACTGAAGTTCCCATTTAGCAGACATCAACACATGATGAGTCCAACATCAGCTGAGACTTGTTCTTATCAAGTGGATCATAACTCTGCACCACTCCCAATCGCTAGTAATGAAATTTTATCAGAAATGGACGATGTTCTCCAAACCGACGCAAATCGTAAGCGAAGGACACGGATAACCGGTCATCCAACCGATCGATAATCGGAGACCCATCTGATAAAGTTAAAACTAGACATCAGATTGGTGAAAGTGCCATGTATTGCTGTTATCTGTCTATGAAGGAACCAACAACTATAGAGGAAGCTCTACAAGACGCAAGCTGGATTCTAGCAATGCAGGAGGAGCTTGAACAGTTCGAGAGAAATCAAGTTTGGGAACTGGTAGACAGACCAAATCATCAAGACGTAATTGGCACGAAGTGGGTATTCAAGAACAAGAGAGATGAGAAAAACGTCATCACCAGAAATAAGGCAAGACTTGTAGCTAAGGGGTATTCACAATCAGAAGGAATTGATTATGATGAGACCTTTGCACCAGTCGCTCGTCTAGAAGCCATTCGGCTGTTTCTGGCATATGCTTCCCACAGAGGGTTCACTGTGTATCAGATGGACGTAAAGAGTGCTTTCTTAAACGGGGTACTAGCAGAGGAAGTTTATGTCGAACAACCTCCAGGCTTTGAAAAGGGCAACCAGGTGTACCGTCTAAGAAAAGCTCTCTATGGCCTGAAACAAGCTCCTCGAGCTTGGTATGATACACTCTCTCAGTTCTTGATCGAAAGTGGGTTCACTAAAGGAACAGTGGACAGAACCTTATTCAGAATAGAAGATGGAGAAGATATTCTGATGGTTCAGGATCTCGTGGACGACATCATCTTCGGATCTCCCAACAAAAGTCTATGTGAAAGATTCAGCAAACTGATGCAAGGGAAGTTCGAGATGTCCATGATGGGTCAGATGAATTACTACGGGTCTTCAAGTAAAAGCAAAATCTGAAGGGATATTCATCTGCCAAGCAAAGTACACTAGGAATTTATTGGCTAAGTTTGGAGTTCAAAATTGTAAGGAAGCCAAAATTCCTATGATGATTGGATTCAAGATGGATCCAGATGAGGATGGTCAGAAAACAAATCAGAAGGAATATAGGGCTCTCATTGGATCTCTACTATACCTGACTGCCAGCAGACCAGATATAACCTTCGCAGTAGGTGTATGTGCCAGATTTCAGGCAAATCCAATGATAAGTCACCTAGAAGCAGCTAAGCGGATTCTTAAGTATCTGAAGGGGACAGTAAACCTTGGTTTATTTTACCCATCAGATGATAATCTAGAGCTTAGTGGGTATTCGATTACGATTATGGAGGTTGCAAGATTGATGAAAAAATCCACCTCAGAACTTGTCAATTCTTAGGAAGTAAACCGATCTCGTGGTTTTCAAAAGCGGACATCGATTCGCGACATCTACTCTTGAAGCGAGTAATATATGGTCGCAGGAAGTTTGTTGTTCCCAATCGCTCTCGGCTTAAGCAAAGCGGTGAGGATTATAACATTGAAGCTAAGAATGTACCTATTTTACGTGATAGTAATAGTCTTTATTGCAATCACTCGAGAATCTCGTTCTACATACAAGATGCAAGCATGTGGATGTCGGGACACCATTTTATAAGAGATCATGTTGAAAAGAAGAATATCGAATGGAAAAGATTCATCTTGATATACGTAAAGTCGATATTCTAACCAAGCCACTATTTGAGATCGATTCGAGAGAATTATGCAATGAGCTAGGGCTTCTGGATCTTGGAGAAAATGCACCTAAAATGTTTGATGGATTGTTCTCCAGAACCAGCTGGTTAAGAGACTAACCAGGCTGAAAGGAAACAGTTGAGTTTGGTATCTCAACTAATCAGAAGATCGAAGAAGGCGATATGAGAAGATACCGTCGATTTAAAGTTTATCGATTAAATGAATCGATCGTTTAAAGGATTATCTGATTAAATCTGTTCAGTTACACTTTGTAAGTCGATTAAGCTGAATTTCAACAAGATTCAAAGGAACTGATCAGTTTTACAAGTTATCAGATTTAGGGTTTATCAGATTAAAGGAAACGCACAATTTTAAAGGAATATCTGATTAAATCAGTTGGGTTATTTTACATCTTTGTAAGTCGATTAAAGCGATATTCAACAAGCAAGATTCACAAGTGGTATTCACAAGATTAAAGCTTAAAATCGCATAAGGATCTGAGAATTTTACACAACAATGGAATAATAGAACTTTTCATTGATAAAGACCCCAGAAGGTCAGATTACATTACAAGATACAAGTACAAAGGACCCGGAGGTCAGTACATAAGTCATAACCAAAAACCCTAAACCTATAACCCTAAACCCTCATCCTAACCCAAGTAGAGAAGGGGGAGAGAGAGATTTTAAATCGATGCTCTCATTTTCCCCACTTAACAAGGGTGAGAGAGGCTTTAAAGAAATCCTAAAAGCCATTAGTGGAAGCTAAAACCATTGGAGCGGCAATGACCTTGATAGGATTTTTTTTTTAAGCGGGGAGCCCTAAGAAAGAGTCGATTGGGCTCTCCAAATTTGTTAAATGGTGAGTTAATATACGAAGATCGGTTGTTGGTGATCAAGATCGCATATCAAACTCACGTTCATTTTTCGGACTAAGTCTGTTGATGGTAGTTATGTCATAACGATAGACACACAAGGTGCATACGGTTAGGAGAAGTGTCTTCTCGGTTCTTGAAAGCAGCCGAGCCCGCCGCCATGGTGGTAGAAGCTTTGCAACAATCGTATGTGAAATCTTTGATGACGATGAAAAACAAAGTGATAAGGGACTTATGGGGGTTGATTTGAGAAAGTGAAATCATTGAAAAAAGGGGTAAAGGTGTTTTTTAGGAAGTTTCAATAGGAAATAAGGGTTCACGGGATACATGATTCTACAAAGAAGATAAGTATGGTGATTGGGTTATGTTGTGTAAAACAATTGGTCCAATTTATAGAGGCCAAGCAAGGGTGCAAATGCAAATTCAAGTTCTCAAAACCTTTAGAGAAATCGCACCAAAAGGACAACTTGTAGGAATCACGATCGATAATTGGATAAATTTCTACGGATTGACATATCGAAAGATTCGGACGATAATTACAAGATGTCAAATCGCGCCAACTTAGGGAATAGAGACTACTATTCTAGACTAAGTTTTGGCGGTAACACTTATTCCAAGAATTGGATTGACTTGAGAAGAATCAGATTAGGTCAACCAAAATCTGATACATACGAAGCTGATCAGATGAGGAAGATCAGCTGAGCTTAAAACTCCAACAAATCAGATACCTCAGTCTATGGAAAAAGCGAAATATCGGTTGAAGGGGAACTTCAACTGATCAAGGAGGATCAGAAGGGAAATCAGACGTATTCAAGGAAGATCAGTTGAGCTTGGAACTTCAACAGATCAGATGCAAGTGAAGAAGATCAGCTAAAAGGATCAGTTGGGAAATCTTAAGGCTTAGGTAGAATACTAAGATCAACAAGTGAAATCAACATGGACAAGTGGTATTGACTGATTACAACATCAGTCAACCAGATACGCCTTTCTTTTCTCTTGTTCCTTGCTTATTTATCGGATCTTATCTGATATTATTTGCCTTACTGTACCCATTATCCTTGTGACGTATTTCCTGCAAATCATTTAATGCGGACGTGGGGAACATGTATTAACTGCTACTAAATGTGCTTTTAAATCCAAAAGGTTTTCGTACGTGTTTTTTCCTGACCATACGATCAAAACCGCTTAATCTGGAGCGTTCAATCTTTTCAAATGGTTGATCTTCAAAATCGTGTCTTCTTCTTCCCTCCTCGTCTTTATAAAGTTCATCAAAAACATACCAGAGTTTTCCATTTCACAAACTTGCGATTTATTCTCTGAAAACTCCAGATTACTTCTCTCAGATTCAAAGTGTTTTCCTAAGTTTCAAAATCATCTTTCCGAAAAAAAAATAGAATCTGGTAATCTATGTTTATTTGATATTTTTTTTAAATCCATTGATCTTAAATGTTTTTATCCTGTGTTATGCTTTATTGTTTCTTAGTTTCCGCTTGTGTGATATTCTTTGTATTAATGCACAATTTTTAACCGAATCTATCTTATCTGTAGATGATCACTCACGGTATGGGTAAGATAATGTGCAACTATCTTGGGCGGCAACAAAGATTGTGGATGATAAGTTCGTGCAGTTCAATATCACTCAGGATCCGAAATCCATGGAGGTCGAGCAAATTCTGCGAAAAGCGGGCCTTGAGAATTTTTTTATGCTTTCACGCAATCGGTGATGCAAAGATGAAGCACTAGAATTCCTAAGGAATTTAAGAGTGGATACAGATGCTCCAGGAGAAGAACTACTTTCTACAGTCACCGGAGAAGAAATCAGACTGTCGAATGAGGATATAACACGTCTGTTCAGCCTACCCAAAGGACGGATCTCGCCTGCTCATTACAGGGAGAACGAAAATGAGCTGATCAGAAAAGAGCTCTTCAGAGAAGCTGACAAACATCATACGTCAGGTTTTGTCAGGCCAATGCTCAAGAGGAAATACCGATTGTTGTTTGACATATTGTCAAAAACAATTATGGGTATTGCATTCAGCCCAGATGCTATTACATCCGTCAAACTGTACAGCATGGCTGCAATAATTGATGGAGCCAAGAACATCAATTGGCATGGGTTTCTGAAGGCCATTCTACTCCAAGAACATGATAAATTTGGAGTTGATGAGTGGAGGCAGGTATTTCTGAAGAAAAAGATCAGCAATCTCAACAAGGTTGCAGTTATCCTACAGGATAAAATGCCAAAGGCCAAATGGGAACAGAATGGACTGAAGTCCTATAAGGCCTTTTCTCAGCCCACTTGGTCATTTTTGGGCCACCAGACGATGATATGCGGCCAACCCCCCCAAAGTCTAAGAAAGGAAAAAGCAAGAAGACAACTTCATCTACACCAGATGCCCCCCAGAAGAAGAAAAGAAAACTGGTGAAGGCCCAGGAGAAGAGGCCGAAGAAGGCGAAGCAAGCCTCCATGACTCTGATGCTTGAAGATGAGTCAGATGAAGAAAGAGCTCCAGATCAGTCTGTTGCAACAACAAAATCAGGTGAAAAATCAGACGGGCAGGCTTCTCAAACTGAGAGCTCGCCAGATCATTCTGAGGAAGAAGCACAAGCCGATCGATCTCCTTCTCCTCAAGCTCGAGCTGATTCACCACTCAGACTAATGGCTGCTGAGCATGACTCTCCTATTCTTCCACCGCCAAATAACCCGAAATCATCGATTCGCGAACGTAAAGCTTACTGTTGTGGAACCGAAGCACTGCCTTCCACGTGAGAATATCTGCAGGTCGAACCGATCAGCCATCTTCCGCCGACTCAAGCACAACCAGAACCTTCCACATCTCATCAAACTGAATCTGGACCGACAATTCCTGAGTCCAGATCAACAAAGATCATAACTGGGAAATTGATCAGAATGCGAATCGAAAGAGAAATTGATGAGTTGTACCCAGAACTGGTCGCCCAACCTGCCATACGAGAGGAAGTTTTGGAGATCCTCACCTGGAGAGATCTTCGATTAAAAAGCTTCTCAGACTTTATAATAATTATTGAACAGATGGGCGGTGCGGATGAGTTTGCAGACTTCGATTTCGACATGAGGAAATCTGCTAAAGTGGGATCACCAGCTGAGCTGATAACTGCTAAATCTGTCAAAGCTCTGATCCACAGGAAGCTAGGGTTGCGGAACAGATTTAATCGAGAGGCTAGCGACAAAGCTCTCAAGCGAGATGTCATCATGAAGGATGCAGGAGCCGCCGATGATAGTGGAGGTGGTCTTTGCGGTTCATGACCAACCACTGGAGGCACAAACAACTGAATCAGATCAAGTGACAATCAATATTCCAACATCACACGTCACTACTGATCAACTTCAGGAGATCAAATCTTGTCTCAAAGATCTCCTGAAAGAAGAAGTTGAGGGACTGATAGCTGATCAAAGGCAGATTGCCATCAAAGAAATATCAGATCAAAGGGAATTGGCTATTTCCCAGATTGGGGCAATCAAAGATCAGTTCTCCCAAATGTGTCCCATCGTACCGTGATCGATAAAAGACCGTTGATACAAAACCGACTCGGTGGATAAACAACAAGTTTTTTTTTCGATGCTCAGCGACAAGCTAGAATTGACAGAAGAGAAACTTGACAAACTGATTAAAACACTCTCCACTGCCATGGAATCCGTCAAGACTGAGCTGATATCGACGATTCAAAATCTAACTGCTCAAACTCAAGGCATATTTGTTGCAGATCTCAACAAGGCGATCGCAGTCACCTTTGGTTCTCTGACCTCCCACCTCACTACTCTTTTTGATCAAACCAAAAAGGGGGAAGGACAGATTGAGAAACCATCTGACATAACAGGTGCAGGGACATCACAAACTCGGACTACTGGAAAGATGTCCAAAGAACAGATAGCTGAAGAAGCCCGAAAATGCCAAGAAGAAAGAAGGGCAGAAAAAATGGCAGAGGCAGAAAATCTGAACAAGAAATTCAGATCGAGAGTGAAGAAAGGAAGGGCTGGAAAATCCGTACCAGAACCTAAGCTGCCAGCAAGAGTTGATGAGATCATCCCAAAAACTGCTGCGCATGCTAAGAGATTTGAGGAATGGAATAAGATCAGGAGTGAATGGCTTCTGGATGCCTTTGTTCTTAATCTTGTTCCAATTGTACAGTTAGTTTTATGGCATCAAGTTGTGTTTTTCATGACAAGGACTCCCTTAAGGTGATTGGTTCTGCTGAGCAGCATGGGGGTTTATACTTGCTAAGGGTTGTTCATTCAGCAAATCCAGCTGCACTTTCTTCAAATTTTGGTACTTTTAATCTTTGGAATAATAGATTAGGTCATATGTCTCCTCTTAGTATGTTACAAATACAAGATTTGGGTTTAAAAGCTTATAATGTTCATGATCAATGTATTATCTGTCCTCTTGCTAAATAGAAAAAGAAACTTTTTCCAATTAGTACTTCTTCTTCGAATACTTGTTTTGATTTGATACATTGTGACATATGGGGGTCCCTTCTCTATTGCTTCTTACACTGGTTTTAAGTATTTCTTGACCATTGTTGATGATTTTTCAAGATGCACTTGGATTTATTTGCTTAAAGCTAAATCTGATGTTAAATCTTCTTTGAAAAACTTCTATAACATGGTCTTAACCCAATTTCACAAGAAAATAAAGGTGTTGAGAAGTGATAATGGTTGTGAGTTTTTGTTGTTTGATTTTTATCATTCTTTGGGTATAATTCACCAAACATCATGTGTGGAAACCCCACAACAGAATGGTTTGGTTGAAAGGAAACACCAGCATCTCTTACAAGTTGCTAGAGCTCTTGTTGGGAAATTTATAGTTTTGATGAAAGTTCCAAAAACACATGTAATAGGACCAGTCAGACCTGTTAGCTGACTGATGTTTATATTACCTGCTATAGAAGACCAGTTGATAATGATTGTATAGAACAACTGATGAAATAGATAGGTCACATATTGAGGGGGAAACTCAATATGTATAGGTCAGATCTGAAGACTCAAAGGACAGCTGATATCCGACAGGCCAGAATGCAAGACAAGAACAGAAGATCAGATCGATCTGATCTAGTCAGATATCTCAGCTGAAGTCATAAAGCTCAAACTCAGAATACTTGAAGATCAGATGACTTCCAGAAGATCAGACCAGAAGACCTACATCAGCCGAGTCTGCTAGTTGAAGCTAAGTCAACCGGCACCAGAAGACTCTAACAGGTAGACTGATCAGTTCAGACTGATCAGGTCAGCTCACCAGGTGAAATCTGATGTTTCACCTAATCATACGTCTATGATCTGAACAAGAAGAATGTCAAGCTTAGTTGGAAGAACAACACTGAAAAGTGGAGTCTGCTATCCAATAAGAACAAGACACGTATGATCGGAGCCGGCAATTGCGGGATTTCGATGCTACCTCTCTGTAACGGCTACAAAGTACAAATTCACGCTTTTGGCCATGCCGTTCCTGAAGCTCGTCACATCAAGCCTGCAAGTCTACCAAATATAGCCTGAAATTCAAATTGCTCTCCAACGGCTCTTTGATTTCAAGGTCTATATATATGGGATTACACTTTAGAGTGAAAAAAACGGAAACACAACGAAAACGCTGAACAATCAAGAAGCTCAAGCTAATATCAGATTTCCGCACAAAGAACACGATCAAGAAGATTATTTTTATCAAGTGTTCATCCCATAAGTTCTTAGCATAGAAATCTTTTCATCTAGCTGTTAGGCTGCTTATACGCAAGAAAAGATTTCATAGTTGGAACCAAAACAATCTTACCCAAACCCCCAAGTTAGGTTAAGTTGTTTAGCAAGATTTCAGACTAGGGTTTCTAGTTCTGATCTCTGGGATCGGTTGAGTGTGAACTCTTTAAACATCTAGTTGGTGTACTGTGTTGGACTTACACATAAAACAAAGTCCAGTTGGTTAAGTAGGTGCCCCTTGTGATAGGGAAGAGTGGACGTAGGACTGGTTTGTCCGAACCACTATAAATCTTGTGTGCCTTTATCGCTTTGATTAACTGATTACACAATCGCACACAACCTTTAAAGCGCATACATATTCCAAATTGAGATCAGTTAGCACCAAGCTTCTGATCTGATCAAACTTGACACTTCAGTCAACTGATTAAAAGATTAACTTTGGAATCTGATTTATCAAAACTGGTTTTTCACACGGGTAAAACTTAAGCTTCCGCACACATCAGTTAAACTGATAGTTACCGAACTGATCTGCCTTCAGGCGATTAGTAAGTTGGTTATCAGCCCAAACTGATTCACTCGCACTCTGATCAGGCTAACTGCCCTCACACCTGATCTGCACAAAAAGTTTTCAGAAGTCTATTCACCCCTCCCCTCTAGACTTCTGCCCTCACTAACCCGTTCGGGACCTATAGCTCTTTTGTTTCAATCTTCTTTACCTATTGTGTATTGGAGTGAGTGTATTTTGGCTGCTGCTTATTTGATAAATAGAATGCCTACTGTTGTTCTAAACAATCTCTCTCCCTTTCAAAAGTTGTATGGGACATAACCTGATTATTCTTTCCTAAAGAGCTTTGGTTGTTTATGTTTTGCTAATACATTAACTGTGAATAGGACTAAGTTTGATCCAAGGGTTGTTAAATGTGTGTTTTTGGGGTACCCTTTTGGAACCAAAGGTTACAAGTTACTTGATTTAGTTTCTGGTAAAGTTTTTATTTCCAGGAATGCTACTTTTTATGAAACTGTATTTCCTTGTGCTGATAAAAAGGGGGCTCATGAGTTTGTTTAGAACTTAATTTCTAGAGATTCTTTCCTAAATCCAGATTCCATGGATGAACTTCCACCATTGTTCTTAATCCTCATGTTGACACTGAAATTATACATCATGAAGTTCATGATGAGTTTGTTGATCATTTGCATACTTCTGATTCTTCAGATATAGTCACTAATAGACAGGCTATTGAACCTGATGTCATTAATAGACATGCTACCTGATATTCTTGATAGACATACTATTGCACCTGATATTCTTCATAGTCAGGATATTGAACCTGTTCCTTCAAATGTTGTTATGAATGATGATCTAGTTAGAAGGTCTTCTAGATCTATATCTCAACCTGCTTATTTGAAAGTTTATGAGACTTCTTTGCCTAAGTTCTTAAATCATGAACAGCCTGAAGCTAACATGATTGTTTCTTGTGGAAAACAATATGGCATTTCTGATATTCTTTCTACTGATAAACTTTCAAATGCTCATAAGGTTTTCACTGCATCCATTTCTCAAAATATAGAGCCCAAAACTTATAAGCAAGACAAGGACAATCCTAATTGGCAGCAAGCAATGAGAGCTGAGTTAGATGCCTTAGAAAGGACTAAGACATGAACTCTAGTTCACTTGCCACCAAATAGAGAATGTATTGGGTGTAAATGGGTTTTAAAATCAAATACAAACAAGATGGGTCTATTGAAAGATATAAAGCAAGATTAGTTGCTAAAGGCTACACTCAACAAGAGGGAATTGATTACTTTGATACTTTTAGCCCTGTTGCAAAAGTAACAACAGTAAGAATATTATTTTCTATAGTTGTAGCTAGAAGCTGGTTCATTCATCAATTAGATGTAAACAATGCATTCTTGCATGGTGATTTAACTGAAGAAATTTACATGAGTGCTCCACCTGGTTATTGCATTGATTCAGACACAAGGGTGTGTAAACTCAACAAAAGCCTCTATGGTTTAAAACAGGCATCAAAACAGTGGTTTAACAAACTTTCTGAATCTTTATTTGAACTTGGATATGTTAAATCTCGAGGCTGACAACTCTTTGTTCACAAAACACACTAATATTTCATTCACTGTCATTGTATGGTATGTTGATGATCTTATTGTATCTGGTGATTCTTTGGATGCTTGGCATTGAAGTAGCAAGATCAGAAAAAGGATTAACCTTGTGTCAAAGAAAGTACACATTGGACCTTTTAACTGATTTTGGGTACTTGGGCAGCAAACCTTGTCATACACCTATGGATTCTAAATTGCAGCTAACACAGACAACATAACAGATCCAAAACTCTATAGAAAAATTGTTGGCAAGTTACTTTATTTGACCGTAACTAGACCAGACATTTCTTATGATGTTCAGTCTTTATCTCAATTTATGAGTAATCCCTCAAAGGAGCATATGCTTGTTGTACACAGAGTTCTCAGATACTTAAAAGGCACTCCAGTTCTAATGATTTTAAGTTGCATTATTACACTGACCGTGACTGAGCTAGGTGCATTGAAACTAGGAAAGTATCACAGGTTATACTATCTACTTGGGAAACTCTCTCATTTCTTGGAAGTCCAAGAAGCAAAGCACAATCAGTATATCATCTGCTAAAGCAGAGTACAGAGCCATTGCCACCACTACATGTGAAATCCAATGGATCCTCTACATCTTGAAAGATTTAAAGGTTCCTGTTCAACTACCAACCACTCTTTACATAGACAGCAAGTCAGCTTACCAAATGGCACTCAATCCTTGTCTCCATGAAAAAAGTAAACACATTTCAATTGATTGACACTTCACAAGACAGAAAATCAAAGAAGGAGCCATCAAGATCATTCATATACCTACGTAAGAAAACCTTGCAGATATCATGACAAAACCCCTTCTTCCAACTCCTTTCAACACATTCAAGTCCAAAATGAGACTCTTGAACATTCACTCTCATTTTGAACCGGGGGGGGGTGGGTCTAAAGAGTTATAATTTGTTATTTCATTAGTAAAGTTGTTATTTCACTATCATAGTTGTTATTTCCTTTTATATTGTATCATATAGTGATAGAGTGGGAACGTTAGTTAGAGAAGTCTCTGTACTCCACCTATATATAAGCTATCATATTAGGTTTAGAAATTAAAAAAAAATCCGTCGCTAACACACCAAGGTTATAGGCAAGAATCCAAGATTTGAATCTTCTTGAATTTATGAGATATTCTTGTATTTCAAGAAATACATATCTTCCATAATATCTTTTCAAGAAAATCAAGAAAATCTTTCTTGCCCTTTATATTTCAAAAATTTCGAAATTTTCTTCATGAATAACCAAGTGGGAGATTTCTTGAATTTAATGAGATAATCTTGTATTCCAAGAATACATATCTTCATTCCATAACAAAATTCAAAGAAAATTTTTCTCCCCTTTTATCCATAAATTTCGAAAATAATGGAAAAAATAAGCAACAATATTTATTTTATTTTAAACACATTTTTCAGTTATTGGACTATATGTTAGGCTTCTTAGGGGGCCTTTAGGAGAATTAAGATTGGACCTTCCAATGGATCTTGAATTATCAATATTGAGCCACAATATTATTCAAGCCCATAAATATTAATTAATCCCACTACATAATTTATATCGCACTATCCATCTTAACCCATATTACAGTCAATATGGCTCCCGTTTATTATTTCCCGTGTTTAAGATTATCTAGCCCATTAATTAATTCAAGCCACTGAAATAGCTTTCCATTAATTAATATATTTTGTCCTTGGTCAAGGAACGGTTCAACATTATTATCCATACCGAAAACTAATTCCACTTGCAAGATTTGGTATGATAAAGCTTATGAACCTCCCAAGGGGGAAAATCGAACAAGCGTACTTGCACACGATTCTCCGTATTAAATCTTAGCAATCACATGTGACCAATAATATTGCCCAAGATAAAAAGTATTGAATCTCGTTGATTCTCTACCCATGATAAGTCAAAGCAATAGTTATCAACCACACGTGATCCTATTTAAGGAACGGAGATTAAGAAATAACGAACCACTGAGGTCTAATTCTTCCATGTTCAGTTCTGAAGAATTTGTCCTCCTGTAGGTCATATTCAGTGCATCAGTCATGCACTAGTGTAATCTCTTGGTCAAGACAAGCCAATCCGAGCCTTACACTTCAACCTTTCACGATGGATTGTTCATTTCCATCTAGGTCGTGAATGGCGTACTTTTAGTTACAAGGGACTGTTAATTTAATCTTCTGTGATCTGGTATCACTAAATTAACTACAATGTAACACGTACAATTTATTGAACAGTTATGCAGTAAATATATGTAACATTCGATGATATTTAAAGCATCAGTGATAAACAATTTATTTCAGTAAATAAGTTCGAAATTCAGTTTTGATTATACAAAGTAAAAGCATATTTTCTAGTATAATCCCAACAATCTCCCACTTATACTCAAAGTCTGCTTTTAAGTATACTACAACATGTCTCGTGTAGTTCCTAATTCTTGACATCTAATGTCACCTACACGAACCTAATAATTTCTCCCACTTATACTCAAAGCAGATTGGCAACGGTCTTGACACCCATTCCTTCCACATGTCTCTCGAATGTATTCAGAGGCAGACCCTTTGTGAATGGATCTGCTAGGTTGTCTTCAGACGCTATCTTTGCCACATCTATATCTCCTCTCTTAACGATATCTCGTATAAGATGGTATTTCCTTTCAATGTGTTTGCTGGCCTTGTGGGCTCTTAGTTCCCTTGAATTTGCAACTGCTCCGGTATTGTCACAATAAACAGTGATTCTACTGGGCAAATTCGGAACTACATTCAAGTCCACTAGGAAGTTCTTGAGCCAAACCGCTTCTTTCGCTGCCTCGCAAGCAACTACATATTCGGCTTCCATGGTAGAATCTGCGACGCATTTCTCCTTGGCGCTTCTCCATGTCACGGCTCCTCCCCCCATGCAAAACACACTACCGGAGGTAGATTTTCTAGAGTCTATGTCTGATTGGAAATCCGAGTCCATGTAGCCGATGGGGATTGGACTATCTGACTGATAAATTAACATTCTATCCCGAGTTCTTTTCAGATACTTCAGAATGTTTTTAACTGCCGTCCAATGTTCTTTCCCCGGGTTACTTTGATATCTTGCCACCATGCCAACGGCAAAGCAGATATCCGGTCTCGTACACAGCATTGCATACATAAGGCTTCCGACAGCCGAAGCATAAGGAATGCCTCTCATGTCATCTATCTCCTTTTGCGTCTCAGGGCACATTTTCTTGGATAGATGGATTCCATGTCTGAAAGGTACGAAGCCTTTCTTGGAATCCTGCATGCTGAATCGTTTCAAGACAGTGTCTATATATGAAATAAGTCTATCATCCTTTTCTTGCGATCTCGAGTGATCTTGATCCCAAGGATGTGTGCGGCTTCCCCTAAGTCCTTCATATCAAACTATTTTTGAAAGCCATGCCCTTACGTCTGATAACACCTTTACATCATTCCCAATGATCAGAATGTCGTCTACATATAGTACTAAGAATACCAATGCAGTTCCGACACGCTTTTTGTACACACAACTTTCGAACTCGTTTTGATCGAACCCATAAGACTTCATGAGCTTACAAACTAGGTGTTCTTGGCCTTTTTCAATGAAGCCTTGGGGTTGTTGCATATAGATCTCTTCATCAAGACTTCAGTTAAGGAAAGCTGTCTTGACATCCATTTGCCAGATTTCAAAGTCGAGATGCGCAACAATCGATAAGAGAATTCGGATGGACTTAAGCATGGCTACGGGCGAAAAAGTTTCCTCATAATCGATCCCTTCTTTCTGAGTATAACCTTTCGCCACGAGTCTTGCTTTGAAGGTTTCCACCTTCCCGTCCGGTCCTCTTTTTCTCTTATACACCCACTTGCAACCAATGGGTTTGACCCCATTAATTGGTTTGACTAGCTCCCACACTCTGTTATGAAACATAGAACCCATTTCGGCTTTCATTGCTATTTGCCAAGAATCTGCATCCTTGTCTTGGATTGCCTCGTCATATGTCCATGGGTCTGATTCGTCTTGTCCGGGAATCAAGTCCGAGGACTCTCCTATTCCCATGAATCTCTCGGGCTGTTTCACAACCCTCCCACTACGACGAGGCTCCGGTTGTGTAAGTGTGTCGTTTGGTATGTCATCTTGTACAGTTGGCATTGAGGTTAGCCCCCTTAGCTCATTTAAGGTAATCTCACTTCCGGGTCTTCTTTCGTTCATATAGTCTTCTTCCAAAAATCTAAAGTGGGTGCTTATTACCACCTTTTGATCTTCGGGACCATAGAACATACACCCTTTTGTTCCCTCGGGGTATCCCACAAACAACATTAATTCTGATCGAGGATCCAATTTTCCGGCTTCCTTGTCCAACACGTAGGCCGGACACCCCCAAATCCTCATGTGTCTCATACTAGGCTTGCGCATGGGTCCACAATTCTTTGGGATTTTTTGGGAACCGATTTGGATGGCACCAAGTTCGAGAATGTAGGTTGATGTTTCAAGGCATGACCCTAGAATGACTTGGGAAGATCCGCATAACTCATCATAGATCTAACCATTTCCAAAAGAGATTTTGTTTCTTCGCTCTGCAACCCCATTTTGTTGAGGGGTTCCGGGTGCAGTAAGCTGGGATGCAATCCCTTCATCAGATAAGTAGTTCAAAAACTCATCGCTGAGGTATTCGCCTCCACGATCGGATCGTAGAGGCTTGATACATTTTTCCCTATGATTCTCTGCTTGAGCCTTAAATTCTTTGAATTTCTCAAAGGTCTCAGATTTATGCTTCATGAGGAAAATATAACCGTACCTTGAGTAATCATCAATAAAAGTGACAAAATACTCATAACCTCCTCTTGCTTTGGTTGACATTGGACCACATACATCTATGTGAACGATTTCTAACACTTCTTTGGCTCTATTCCCCTTGGCTCCGAATGCCCTCTTGGTCATTTTACTCTCCAAACATGATTCACAGGTTGGAATTGGTTCAACTTGGAGAGACTCCAGTGAACCTGCTTCTACCAACCTTTGGATCCTCTTTGGATTAATATGTCCCAATCTTAGATGCCATAGAAGTGTCTCGTTCATGTTTTCTTTTATCGGAAACAGTTGATGTGATATAGGATGCATTTCGTGAGTGGTGTGCACAGTTAATTGTATAGAGATTTTCCATCAATGTCCTGTAATAGATACACTCATCATTTCAAGAAATGATTTCATTCTTATTAGAAGAAACTAAGTGTCTATTAACAGAATTTTAGAAACTGAAAGTGAATTCTTTCTAAAACTGGGAACATAAAGAACATCTCTTAAAATTAGAACTCTGTCTTCAAAAGACAGGTGCACTTCTCCCACTGCTTCAGCTGCCACTCTCGTAGCATCGCCCAGTGTGATGAGGACCTCACTGCCACTAAGTTACCGGATCAGTTTGAACCCGTGAAGCAAACATGATTAGTGGATCTCGTATCAACCACCCACGAATAAGAAGTATACGCCGCTAAACAAGTTTCAACAACTAGTGCGTGAGAATTACCTTTCTTTCCGTCCCTTTTGGGGTTGGAACAGGCAAACCTCCATTGTCCTCTTTCACCGCAGCTTAAGCACTTCCTCTTTGGATTTTCCTTGACACCACCAGCATTCGTCATCTTATCATTGCCCTTGGCAACAGTTGAGTCTGATTGCTTATGGCCTTTGGTCACCTTCTTCTTCCTGCCATCCCTTGGCCTAGAAGATGAAGACGGACCACTTGCCGTCAAAGCTTGAGTTTGGTGCCCTATCAACATCTCTGCCAAGACCAAAGCTTGCAACAAATCAGCTAGCGAGGCCAAAATGCTCAGAAACTTTTGGGCAGAGAGTGAAGTACCAAATTCATCTGAGCCTCCAGATTATAATCTGCACTCAGAACCTCAAGTTTGTTCAGATGGGCCATCAATTTTGAGGACATAATCCCTTACGGGTTTGCCCTCCACCATTTTCAGCGACTACATCTCTCGCAAGGTGATCTGACGAGTCTCGCATTTTTAACCCGTCAGTTAGCTCATCTGATTTTGGTGTGTCAAGAATCCACTTGTGCTTTTGTGCAGTTAGGACAATAATTTTTCGTTTCCAATCAATATAGTTTCCATACATATTGTATTGACTTTAAGTATATTAACAGTGGATTAAAAGGTTACGACATGCTGAACTGAAATAAATAACTATATGCATAAGCACAAGTATATCACAAGGTTCGATCACATGTTTCATATTAAAATCTCAAAAAAATATGAACATGCATCAGCCAACATCTCAAAACAGTTTAAATAAGCCACGCGGGGTGGGTCATTATTTAAACACATTCAAGCAGGTTACAAACAAGAACAGTTACAAACCTTTAATATCCAGATTAATAGTTGGCTCCCACTTGACCAATATAAAATTGACAAGGACTTCGGGGAAGTATATGCATATCAATTTTATACCTAAGTAATAACCATGATTAAATACATGATTATTATTTTGCTTTGAACGAGCCTCGTGGGGAGGGTCATCGTCGCCACTAGTAATAATCCACAATTATCCATTTGGAATTCATTCATGTGAAAGCTAACTTTTGACCATCCCGTGGGGGGAATTTCTCCAAAAGAATTCACAAATAAATAAATCATGGAGGTCAAAATTAATTCAATTTTATTATCCGGAATAAAATTGTCAATTAATTATTTAAACATACTTAGTAATTTTTTACGGTGAGATTTTTCATTGGGCAACTCTCATGCAAACACATTTAAATAAATTAAATAAAGCATAAGATAACACAATAATCAAGCAAAGCAGAAAAATAAGCATATTGGGCACAAATTATCCAATTGTCATGGTTTGATTTTTCTTGGCTTGATTTTGAAGAAACGCCGTCTTGAATTTCTCCCACTAAATCGTCTCGAAAAGAACTCCATCTCGAAACGCCATGCCAAGTAGCTAACAGCCGGGATGCACGCCAGCATCCGGCCGGCCACTTGGCCAAGTCACTTCTCGAGACGCCTCGCTAAGCGTGGCTCAAGAAGATACCTCGGCGAGCGACAGCGTACCGCGCATCCATCCAGCGTTCGCGCTACCCGGCCTTGCCTGCGCTGCGGAACTTCGGCGGCGCCAAGACGTCCCCTTCAAGGCGCTTCGCCCGGCCTTGCCTCGCCTCTCCGTCCGCCCGTCAAGACAGGCGGCGGCGCCCGTGTCTTTATATCGCCCGCCCCGTGGCGGCTCGATCTCGTGGCGCTCGGCCCTCAGCCTCGCCCCATGCCCGTGCGTGCCTGCGTGTGTCCGTGTCGCGCGCGTGCCTCCCTTGGCACGTTTCGCGCGGTGCACGCCGCCTACGCCCGGTTCTGGATTTTATCCTTTAATTCTTCGTCTTTGCCTCCGTTTCCGATCCGGTTACAATTTATTTACAAAAAATAAATAAACCTAGATCTAGACTAGTCTATTACATTGATCAAATCAAACAAATCCTAATCTACTCGTGGATTTTCTCACGAGGCAAAATGAATCCGAACGAATCGAATTAAAAACCACAATTTATATGCATGCATAAATAAACACATTAAATTCCATGACAATTGGATACCTGCAAAAAAGATCTAGCAATTCTACTATCCAATTTCAAAATTAATGACAACGAATTAAATTACAATTTAAAAAATTCAGAGCCCGAAACCGTGGCTCTGATACCAGTTGTTGGGGAATAAGTTGCACAGATCTATTCGGGATGAATATTTAAATACAAATTTAATTCTTATAATTATTACTAGCATGAATTAATCCTATATTAATTCAAATAATAATCCAACAACAAATCATGCATATAATTAATTCACGTAAATCCTACGCATGCGGAATTCTACGAGTTTACGTTAATGTACCTCTTGGGATGGCAATGGCTTGGTTGATTAAACTCACCAAAAGAACTTCCCAAGTATTCCCTTAATCCTTGCTCGACTATCCGGTGGTAGGACGCTTGCGAACAATTAACAAAAGGAAAATAAATTATGTTGCACCACCTTTGTGGATTTACTAATTTTTCCAGCACATGGAATTGTACTTGGGAATGAAAGAGTCATCCCCTATTTATAGAGCATAGGTGGTCGAAATTTTTTGGCAAAAAATAATGTGGGAAAATCTTTTCTTGATCTCCAAGAAATCTTGAATATATCTCCTATATTCTTTTTCCCATAATTATAATATTCCACAAAATCCCACCTACTCTTTGTTATTGGATATTTTCGAAATTATAGGCAAGAATCCAAGATTTGGATCTTCTTGAATTTATGAGATATTCTTGTATTTCAAGAAATACATACCTTCCATAATATCTTTTCAAGAAAATCAAGAAAATCTTTCTTGCCCTTTATATTTCAAAAATTTCGAAATTTTCTTCATGAATAACCAAGTGGGAGATTTCTTGAATTTAATGAGATAATCTTGTATTCCAAGAATACATATCTTCATTCCATAACAAAATTCAAAGAAAATCTTTCTCCCCTTTTATCCATAAATTTCAAAAATAATGGAAAAAATAAGCAACAATATTTATTTTATTTTAAACACCTTTTTCAGTTATTGGACTATATGTTGGGCTACTTAGGGGGCCTTTAGGAGAATTAAGATTGGACATTCCAATGGATCTTGAATTATCAATATTGAGCCACAATATTATTCAAGCCCATAAATATTAATTAATCCCACTACATAATTAATATTGCACTATCCATCTTAACCCATATTACAGTCAATATGGCTCCCGGTTATTATTTCCCGTGTTTAAGATTATCTAGCCCATTAATTAATTCAAGCCACTGAAATAGCTTTCCATTAATTAATATCTTTTGTCCTTGGTCAAGGAACGGTTCAACATTATTATCCATACCGGAAACTAATTCCACTTGCAAGATTTGGTATGATAAAGCTTATGAACCTCCCAAGGGGGCAAATCGAACAAGCGTACTTGCACACGATTCTCCGTATTAAATCTTAGCAATCACATGTGACCAATAATATTGCCCAAGATAAAAAGTATTGAATCTCGTTGATTCTCTACCCATGATAAGTCAAAGCAATAGTTATAAACCACACGTGATCCTATTTAATGAACGAAGATTAAGAAATAACGAACCACCTGAGGTCTAATTCTTCCATGTTCAGTTCTGAAGAATTTGTCCTCCTGTAGGTCCTATTCAGTGCATCAATCATGCACTAGTGTAATCTCTTGGTCAAGACAAGCCAATCCTAGTCTTACACTTCAACCTTTCACGATGGATTGTTCATTTCCATCTAGGTCATGAATGGCGTACTTTTAGTTACAAGGGACTGTTAATTTAATCTTCTGTGATCTGGTATCACTAAATTAACTACAATGTAACACATACGATTTATTGAACATTTATACAGTAAATATATGTAACATTCGATGATATTTAAAGCATCAGTGATAAACAATTTATTTCAGTAAATAAGTTTGAAATTCAGTTTTGATTATACAAAGTAAAAGCGTACTTTCTAGTATAATCCCAACACCCATATCGCGAGTAATCATCGATAAACGTAACGAAATACTCGTAGTCACCTCTTGCTTTGATTTGCATTGGACCACATACATAGGTGTGAAAGATCTCCAACACTTCTTTTGCTCTAAGCCCCTTGGCTCCAAATGCCCTCTTGGTCATCTTACCCTCCAAACATGATTCGCAAGTTGGAAATGGTTCAACCAGGAAAGACTCCAATGAACCATCCTGGACCAACCTTTGGATCCTTTTTGGATTAATATGACCTAATCTTAGATGCCAAAGAAGTGTATCGTTCACGTTGGTCGAACGGTTCCTTTTGTTTGAAATAGTAGATGTGTTACAGGATACATTGTGTGTGTGGTGTGCACAGCTAATAATATAGAGATTGTTCCGTAATGTTCCATGACAGATAACCACATCGTTAAGAAAAATAGTAACATGTTTATTAAAACGAACAGAATATCCATCAGCAAATAATTTTGAAACTGAAATAAGGTTTTTACGGAAAACAGGAACATAAAGAACATCTCTTAAAATTAAATTCTTGTCTTCAAAAGACAGGTGCACGTCTCCCACTGCTTCAGCTGCCACTCTCGTAGCATCGCCCAGCGTGACGAGGATCTCTCTTCCACTAAGTTGTCGGGTCCGCTTGAACCCCTGTAACGTGAAACAAACATGATCAGTGGATCCCGTATCCACTACCCACGAATGGGTAGCATACGCCGCTAAACAAGTTTCAACAACTAGTGCGAGAGAATTATCTTTCTTTCCATTCCTTTTGGGTTTGGAACAGGCTGACCTCCAATGTCCCTTTTCACCGCAGTTAAAACATTTTTCCATAGCCGGTTTCTTTACTTCACCCTCCCTCTTCACCTTTCCTTTGCCCTTAGCAACACTTGAGTTAGCTTCACTTTTGGTCCTCTTCTTCTTCTTACCTCCTTTTGGTCTAGAAGGGGAAGATGGACCGGCTATCGCTAGGGTTTGGCTGCTCTCTCCCAATATTCCTTCAGCCGAGGCTAAAGCTTATAGCAGATCAGGCAAAGTGAACTTCTGATTGTTCATTTGGTAATTGAGCCTGAACTGCTCGAAGCTTTTCGGCAGGGAATGGAGTATGAAATCGATCAGGGTCTCGATGTCATATTCAGCACCAAGTACCTCAAGTTTGTTAAGGTGAGCCATCATTTGGAGAACGTGCTCCCTTACGGGCGTTCCCGCCACCATTTTCATTGAGAGCATGTCTCTGATGGTGATCTGGCGAGCCACACGGTTCTGATGTTGAAACATCGCTTTAAGATTGACCATGATGTCTGCAGCAGTTTCAACGTTTTGGTGTTGGTGTTGCAACACATCTGACATAGAAGCCAAGATGGTACACTTTGCCATTTCGTTGGAACGCTCCCAGTCAGCATACTCTTTCTTTTCCGTTTTACTGGACTCATCAGTCGGCTTTTCTGGCTTTGGTGTAGTAAGGACCCAGTTATGGTGTTGTGCAATGAGGACAATAGTATGTTTTCGATACCAATCAACAAAGTTTTCTCCAGTAAGCAAATTGTCTTTCAGTATATTGAACAGTGGATTAAAAGGTTGCGACATGATGATACTGAAAATAAACATACACCTTGTGTTAATATCCGGATCAACACAAAGAAAATCACATAATTCGATCACATGATTCATATTGAAATCTAAAAAAAAATATGAACATACATCAGCCAACATCTCAAAACAGTTTTAAATGAGCCTCTTGGGAGGGTCATCATTTAAATCACATTCAAGCAGGTTACAAACAAGAACAGTTACAAACCTTTAATTTTAAAAAAAACTAATAGTTGGCTCCCACTTAACCAATATAAAATTGACAGGCACTTCGACGAAGTATATGCATATCAATTTTATACCTAAGTATAAACCATGATTAAATACAGAATTACTACTTTGTTTTGATCGAGCCTCTTGGGAGGGTCATCTTCGCCACTAATAATAATTCACAATCATCCTTTTGGAATTTATTCATGTGAAAGCTTTCTTTTGGCCGTCCCTTAGGGGAATTTCTCCAAAAGATTTCACAAATAAATAAATCATGGAGGTCAAAATTAATTCGATTCAAAACCGAATTAATTGTTTAAAACATACTTAGTAATTTTTTGAATTTGAGATTTTTCGTTGGGCAATTCTCATGCAAACACATTTAAACAAATTAAATAAAGCATAAGAAATACAAAAATAAATCAAGCAAAGCAGAAAAATAAACATATTGGGCACAAATTATCCAATTGTCATGGTTTGATTTTTCTTGGCTTGATTTTGAAGAAACGTCGTCTTGAATTTCTCCCACTCGTTCGTCTCGAAAAGAACTCTGTCTCGAAATGCCAAGCCAAGTAGCTCACAGCCGGGATGCACGCCCGCATCCGGCCGGCCCTTTGGTCGAGCGACCGCGCCCGTGTGCCTAGGCATAGCGCGCATCGCCTATCTGATTGCTTTCGGCGGCGTCGGCAGCGTCGCAAGATCCCTCGCGCGCCCGCTCGGCGCAAGACGCCAAGACACCTCTCCGGCCTCGCCGCCCATCTTCGCCTCGCCCGCCCATGGAACTTCGGCGGTATGCAGCGTCCCGTCGTCGTGCTTCGCCCTCGTCGCCCGTCCGGTGGCACGTCGTCATGCAGCGCTCGGTGCCCCGTGCCTCGCCGCCGCCGCGGCGCTTGCCAGCCAGCGCCAGCGCCCGTCTTGGCGTTCGGGGGCGATTCGCCCGATGCCTGGTGTCGTGCCCATCTTCGCTGGCGGCGTCACAGCGTCGCGCCGCGTACCCTCCGCCAGCACGTTTAAATGCGATCTGCGTCGCCCGTGTACTGTTTCGGATCCATTTTAATTTCTCGTCTCCGTCTTCGTCTTCGATCAGGTTGCAATTTATTTTACAAAATAAATAAACATAAATCTAGACTAGTCTATTACATTGAACAAATCAAATAGCCTAATCTACTCGTGGATTTTCTCGAGATAAAAACAAATTCGAACGAGTCGAATTAAAACCATTCATACGCATGAAATAAGTAAACACATTAAATACCCATGACAATTTGGATACCGCAGCGAGATCTAACAATTCTACTATCCAATTTTCAATACAATTTAATGGCCAACATAATTTAAATAATAATTTAAATACAGAGCTCGAAACCGAGGCTCAGATACCAGTTGTTGGGAAATGAGGGGTGCCCTGATCTATTCGAGGTGAATTTAAATACATATTTAAATTAATCAATTAATTACTAACATGAATTAATCCTAATTCAATTCAACATAATAATTAATAAGCAAGTAAACATCATGCGTACACGTATTTCACGTAAAACCTAAGCATGCGGAATCTAGGAATTACGTAAATACTAACCTCTCGTAGAGACAACCGCTGAGACGATGGATCAACCCAAAGTGCCTTCTAAAATATGTCCCACGTCCATGAACGTAATCCGGTGGGAGGATTATCAACGAACGATTTTAATCTTAAAGGAGAAAATAAAATATTTGGCCACCACCTTTGTGGATTTTTAATTTTTCCAACACATGGAATTGCTCTTGAGGATGAAAAACTCATCCCCTATTTATAATACTAGAGGTGGTCGAATTCTTGCCTAGGAATAAGATGGAAAAATATTTTTCTTGATCTCCAAGAAATCTTGAATATATCCAATATATTCTTTTCTCCATAATAAAATATTCCATAAAAATCCCACCTCCTAATATTAGTGATATTTTTGAAAATATCAATTAGTTAGGAAAAGAAATAAGATCTTTGACTTTTCTTGAATTTATGGGATAAACTTGTATTCCAAGATTACATATTCCATAAAATCTTTTCTCTCTTCCTACCCAATTTTTTCGAAAATAATTGAGGAAAAATAGGGCAAAATATTTTCTTCTCCTTTTCATTAATTGGACTTTAGTTTGGGCTATTTGAGGGGCCTTTAGGAGAATTAAAATTGGACCTCCAATGGACTATGAAGCTTTAATATTTAGCCAAAATATTATTCAAGCCCATTAATATTAATTTACTCCACTATAAAATTAATATTGAATTATCCATCTTAACCCACATTACGACTTCACAATAATATGGCTCCCGGTTATTATTTCCAACGTTTAAGATTATCTTAGTCCATTAATTAATTAAGCCACTGAACAAACTTTATATTAATTAACATCTTTGACCTTGGAGTAAAGACAGCTCAACATTATTATCCATACCGGAAATAAATTTCCACTTGCAAGATTTGGTATGATAAAGATTCTGAGCCCACCAAGGGGACAAATCAAGCAAGCCGTACTTGCACGCGATTCTCCGTATTAAATCTTAGCAATCACCATGTAGTTAATAATATTGCCCAAGATACAAGGTATCAAATCGAATTGATTCTCTTCCCATCATAAGTCAAAGCAATAGTTATTGATTTCACACAATCCTATTTAAGGAACGAAGATTAAGAAATAACGAACCACTGAGGTCTAATTCTTGTATATTCAGTACCGAAGAATTTATCCTCCTGTAGGTCCTTTTCAGCGCATCATAATGCACTAGTGTAATCCCTTGGTCAAGACAAGTCAATCTGAGCCTTACACTTCAACCTTTCATGATGGGTTGTTCATTTCCATCTGGGTTGTGAATTTATACTTAGTCACGAGGAGCTGTTAATTTGATCTTATGTGATCTGGTATTACCAAATTAACTACAACGTGACACGTACTGACTTATCGAACGGGTATGCAGTAAATATATATAACATTCATCCATATTTAATGCAACATGTGATAAATAATTTATTTCAGTAAAATAAATAAGAAATTCAGTTTGGTTATACAAAGTAAAAGCATACTTCTCAGTATAACCCCAACACTTATGAATTAACTTTTTAGTGTTGTTGACCTGTTTTATGGGGTGTTCAACTTTATAAGGTAAAACAATTCCAGATTTTAAATCTCTTCTTAACTTAGAACAGTATAGACGAATGTGACCTACTCTAGCACAGTAAAAATAGACATATTCTTCAAACAATCCAGCAGATTTCTTTTGTTTAAGATTAAAAGGTTTTGTCAAACAAGTTCTTTCTTTTACAAAAGAAATGGGTTTACTGGAGATTGGAGTATCTTCAGTAGTTTTCTAAAAACCAAGATCAGCATTGCTAGATCTTCCAATCATTAAAGCATAATTCAATTCAGCAGTGCTTATAGAAAACTTTTTAAAACTCAGAGTAGTACACTTAAGTTCATTTTTCAAAGAAGAAATTTCCACATCTTTTCTAGTTAAAAGAACTTCAAGCTTTAAAAGATTCTCTTTCAAATCTGAATTTTCTAAAGATAAGGAACTCAACACCTGTTTTTGAGTTTCTAAATCAGTTTTAAACTTTAGATATTCAGAGTTACATTTAGCAGAATTTGAAGTTTCAGCATTTAGAATAGTTCCACAAAATAGTTAATCTCAGAATCATATTTACTGAATGTTGTTTCAGATATTGTGTTAACATCTGAATCTGCTTCAGACCAATAATCATCGAGATCATCATCAAAAGTATCATCATAAACTATTATAGCAGACATAGCACTTAGTTCACATTTACCAGCATCAGTTTCATCATCAGAATTATCACTTAAGGTAGCATTAAAGATCATCTTTTTTCTAAGCATAGTATTAGCACATTCATTAGCATAATGACCATATCCAGAACATGCATCACATTTAACCTTTTTTCTGTAATCAGGATCATATTTGAACTTGTTATCCTTAGTAAAATGTCTAGGTTGATTGAAACTGGAAGACTGACTTGGAACAAGCTTTTTATCAGAGGGAGAAGAATTCTAATTAAACTTATCTTTTGATTGAAAATTACTATTTGGTTTTCTGAACTTCCCTTTTAGAAAAGATTTGAATTGCTTAGTGATAAGAGCAAATTGTTCAGAAATATTTTCATCACATAAATCAGAAACATCATCATCAAAATCAACTTCAGTAACATAAGGATGTTTACCAACATTATCAGAAGTTTCACCTCTAAAATCAAGTGCTTTCTTGTCTTTATCTTTCTCATGTATATCATCATCTAACATATTTGAGTTAATCTCATAAGTTTTCAAAATACTGATCAACTCATTTTGACTCAATAAATCAGTGTTCTTAGCCTCTTCTATTGCACACATTTTAGCATCAAATCGATTAGGAACAGTTCTAAGTATCTTATTGACTAACTGAGTGTTGAAAATTGGATCACCAAGTGAGTGTGACTCATTAGCAATCTCACTTATCCTTTCATTGTATGATGAAATTGTTTCATCATCTTTCATCCTCAAGTTTTCAAACTTGGTTCCCAACATTCTAAGTCTAGTCCTTCGAACACTTTCTGATTCTTCACAATGTTCCTGGAATATCTCCCATGCATCCTTAGAAGAAACACAATTAGATATCAGTTTAAACATAAAAACATCGATGCTTGATAAAAAATCTCATTAAGGGCTTTAGAATTGAAATTGGCTGATGTGCATTCATCATTGAACCAATCAATCTCCTTTTTGACTTGAGATTCACCATCTTTATCATCAATTGTCTTTGGTGGATTCCAACCAGATAACACACTACGCCATGTTCTCTCAACTATAGACTTAATATACATGCGCATTTTAGGTTTCTAGTAAGGATAGTTGGATCCGTCCAAAATTGGAGGTTTTAAAGAAGGAGTCAACGGATAATCCATTGCAAAAAACACACTTTAAAAAACACGGGACCTTTAACTTAGTGTATCAAGTTTATGGCTCTGGCGCCAACTGAAAGTGTGTGTGCGTGTATTTTCAGAGTATTGTTGAAAATGTTGTGCAACATGTAAAACAAAATATGACATCGGAAGTATTAAAAACGTAGTGCAAAAGATTTCAAAATTTTGTATAGTCTTAATTCAGACTATACGAACCTCATGGTTAAAAATATCACTATAACAAGTAGTGAGATACACAAGAATCTCTTACAAGATCCTAAAAGGTGTAGTGAAAAACCACACACCAAAAACAATCTATTCAATCAAGTAACTAGTGATCTTATTCAACCTAAAACTTGATCTAATAAGATAAAATCAATACTGATAGGAGATATTATATTCCATCGACCAGTACAAATAGAATAGCATCGACCGTCACACTCCTAGAATTACAAACACTCGGTTTTTCACTCTTGGTTGTGTGGATACTACTCTCTAAAGTTTGGAGTAGAGCAAATGGTATTTCATTTTTCCTCAAACTTGAATGTCGAACAATGCAGGGTATTTATAGACTTGAAGATCAACTACATTGTCCTATCCACTAGGCTTGGATAGCCTTGAACATCTCCTCCACTATCTCCATGATTTTGGTGTAACCACCCATGATCTTTATATTCTCACTCCACCACAGTGCAACCGCCTGACAATATAACCAAATTGTCTTCAACCTGCAATGTAGGAAGCATAGAAAAACACATCTATTAAAACGGAGTCAGTGTTAGGGGAAATGACAAATTTATGATGTTGTGCAGAATGTTGTCCAACATATGGAACAACATCCGTGCAACATCAACAGCACGTTTAAAAAATATACTTGAATTGTATGATGCACTTGATGCATACACAGTTTTCTTTGCTTTTTGAATTGAGACAGTGAGTAATAAATTCGGCTGGTGGGGAGTTAAATTTGGTGGGTGGGGAAAGGCATGCACGGTCAACATTCAAATTTGATATTGTGCAAATCAATATTCACGTGCAAAGCAATGTTCCCGTACTACCCTCAGTGTTGTATGTGTATATATATATGCGAGCAGATTTATGGTTAATTGCATTATCATAAAAATCACTTTTACTTGCTAGAGAATTAGCAGCAAGTTCAAGTAATATGTCTGGTTGTCCAGGCAAGAATCACCCTCCTTTTCTTCTGCTTTATAATTTCATTTATAATGATTTTTACTAATATACATGAATTTGATTTCAAGTTCAAGTGTTGGTAATATATTTAGACATATATTAATGGCAAGTTATTTTTTTCCCTGACTTATTTTGTTAAAATGAAATGCTACCTCAAATGTTGTAACTAATTACATCCCTGTGGGGGTGAATTGCAAAAGTGGTCCCATGTGAATTTTTCGTCTGCGGTTTTAGTCCCACGTTCTTTTTTGGTCCTTTAATTTTTGACAGAAATGGTCTCAGGAAAATTAAAAAAAAAAAAACAATTTTGGTCCCAAAAATTCATTTGTTTTTTGCTTATAAAATCTTATGAGACCATTTTTGTTAAAAAAAATGACCATTTTCATGAAAGAAATTTACGTGGGAATAAAACTTCGCAATTTATGCTCCCTACCTCCACAAAAATAAACTTGCTTCTATTTTCATTTGTTTTAAAATGATATATATTTAAGATATCATTTAATTTTTATTTGCATACGTGCCCTACTTAATATATATATATATATATATATATATATATATATATAGTTATTTGCCTAGTATCGGTAATTATCGTTAAATTCCATTTTTTAATTCTGTGTGAAAAAAATATATGTAAGTTTATCTTTATGGGCACGAATGGAAAAACTCGCTAATTGTAAATGTTGACATGTGTGCAGGGAAGGAATCGTGGCCGGAGTTGGTGGGCGGAAACGGGCATAAGGCGGCAGAAGTGATTGAGAAGGAAAATAAGCATGTGAAAGCGATTGTTCTGAGAGATGGATCTCCGACGACCAGAGACTTCCGGTGCAACCGTGTTTGGGTGTTTGTCAACGCTCATGGTGTTGTAGTTCGTGTTCCTCATGTTGGTTAGACCAAACTAGCTATGAACCTTGTAAGGTTATATATGCCATCATTGATGTTTGAATTGTCAAATTAGCATAGTGATCGATGTTACTATTGCTAATTGACCGCGTAATAAAATTCTTGTTGCTTCAATGATGATGAATAAATTAACTGTGTTGTATCTCTACTGGATAATGATGTTTATTTAATTTGGTCATGCCTGGTTAATTTGCACAAATAGTTATATATGTATACCAAATATGCACCCATCGGTCAAAATATAAATTTGAATCACAGATGGTCTCATAATCAAGGCCTCAAATAGATTGCTTTCATAAGTTTTTTTATCGTTGATTTAGTCATAACTTTGACAATGTTCATTTTTAATCTCAAATTGGTTTGAACAACATCGTTTTGTCGTTTCAATTTGGGGCACTTCGGCAGATGTTGTGACTGGATTGTCATGTGTATTTTAAGCGTGTTTGACTAATTCTTTCCGTCAATTCTGTTTTAATTTTAAGTTTTTCTTAAATTTTAATTATATCATGACTGAAATTCCAGCTATTAAAAATATATATATATATGACAGCACAGTCACAGCATCCGCCAGAAAGCCTCAAATTAAAACGGCAAAAAACATTGTTCCGATAGACTTGAGACTAAAATTAGACATTATCAAAGTTAATGAGACTAAATCGACGATAAAAAAATTTATGGAACTAAATTTATTTTAGATCAAAGTTACAGGACCATTTGTGATTTAAATTCGTCAAAGTACTACTATTATAATACAATATGACTAGTCCAAGGGTTAACCTGTACATAAGTATGGTGATTTATGAAAATAATTTTCATTTTTTTGGTGCATGAACTCTTTTTCTTCAAGTATCATTGTACTACATATGTTTAATCACTGTTATATATATGCATTATTATTATTGTGCATATGAAGTAACATTATTTAAAAAATAATTATTTTTAAATAGCGACACTTTCTAAGCATAATATCACATTTATATATAATATTTAAAAATAGTTAATTATATATATATATATATATATATATATATATATTAATAAAACTGAGTTGTTCTACTTGAATTTGACAATCAATTAGGGTATTTTATTATTGACGTGAGTTTGGATGAATATTTCTCTCTGATTCTTTGTAATATGTGTTCACTATATTTTTAACTTAGTTTATTTCGCAAGTGTACGGCATAGATTATAGCACATAGTGAGCACGAATATCATATCCACGAGGATTAGCTCTAGTATCTATTACGATTTTAATAACCTATTTTTATCTAGAAAATCAATAATTTGGATAGCGGTTTTTGTTTAACACAAAAAAATAAAAATAACCAAGTAATCAAATAAATCAATAGCAAGTAGCGAATTAAAGTTTTAGAAATAATAAAATAAGATAAAGTGGATCCTAGGACTTACGATTTCAATTAAGATCAAATTCACATACGAATCAACTCAATTAACTATTTCATTAAGTATTCTTATAAAGGTAATCACTAAGGAAGATTAAATCATCTCTCGATCTCATTAATCTTGTTAGATCATCTCTCGATCTCATTAATCTTGTTAGATATAATTATTTAAGAGTCTGTATCTCTACTTCGCTCCAATAATTACTCCTCTCAACAAATCAAGATTATATTCCTCTTCTATTATGAATCTCTTCTCTCGAATGTTGAATCACAATAAATTATGCAATCCTATGCTCAATATTTGAATCTCCTCTCTCGAATATTGACTCAAATAAACAAACGAATTCAATCACGTGGCCTTTGTAATTAAACTCACAAGATAAAAGGATTCATAAATAAGAATAACAAAACGGAATTCATCAATTGAAATCAATCCGTGCAAAAATAATCATAATCTACTTTCATGTCCTAGGATCTCAAATGAGTTTAGCTAGAAAAATTCATAGAGAAAATAACAAATAAAAACATTAAAAGTAAAGAACTAAACAAACTTGTTGTTTGTCGCGGAGTCTCCAACTCAAGAACTGTTACTGGCTTTCTGCTCCTGGTTCATCCCTTCTCCTTTTCTGCCGCTGCCTCTTATATATACCTTGTACTCATCTAATTTGGGTTTAGATATTGCTTCCAGATCCTTTTCTTTTTGTGCAAGAAAGAATCCTCTTATTAAATCATAGCGTATCTTGCCTCAAGATTGAGATTCTACGACTTTTATGAGATCTGATTTATTTCCTTCCACTTCTTCATTACTGACGGTGCCTTCTTCTGCATGATTTTATCACACATATGGTAATTATTTTCTTCTTTGGGCTCATGGCTTGACTTGGGCTGATCTATGTTGATTAAAAATAAAACTAATTTGGCCCATGCGCCAATGCCCAACATGGATATACATGGCTGATTATTTACGTGCAAGTCCAAATTCTCGCCGTTCTACATCGTATCTTCGTTATTTCGTCCATAACTTGAGCTTTCGAACTCCGATTTACTCGATTCTTATTTCGTTGCGACCCTCTCTTTAATGTGCTTCTAATGTGATAGCTTTGGATCATCTTTGACTCACTTTTAATGCTCGTTTTTGCCTGAAAACAATCGAAATAATGCATCTTGTGTTATTCTTCAAGAAATCATCATATCACATCTTTTTAAGCTATAAACAATTGTAATACGAGTTAAAATGATATGTATTTATGCGTTAAAACCATAGAAAAACCCCATTTATCAATATGAGGTCTTACTCAAAAGATGGTTGTTATAATAACAATTATGAAGAGTTGAAGATGAATGTTATAGTTTAAATATTACATTTAAAACTTTGATTATATAAGTATAAGTATTGGTTTATGTTCCTATTTTAAACTTTTATTTTCTTACATTTTTTTACCATTAGTTGGAGAAAAATATTTTTTGCTCCCATAACTTTCTTGTAATCCATTTTTCGTCTTAAACATTTACTATCCAATTTTGGTCTCATTGTTATCTTAACTATCCAATTTTGGTCTCATTTTCGCTGAAAAACATAAAATTTTGTCGTTTTCGCTCATATGCAAGTCACGTGCCGATTAAAATTATGAGTTTCTGAGCTCGTGGCTGACATGGATGTTGAATGTTAAACAAAAACTCATTTTTTAAATAATTAGAAAGAACAAGAAACTTTCTCCTAAGTTGCGGAAAAAATAAAATTTTATTTAAAAACGTTAGCTACGAGCTCGAAAACACTCAATTTTACATTTGATATTGCCACAATTTTTTAAAAATATATTATTAAATGTATTGTTGGCTGGTAGAATGTGCAAGAAAGGCAAAAAGGTGGAGAGAGAAAGAGAAAATGTGTGTATTTTAATATTAAATTAGTGACAATTGATGGAGTTTGAATCACAAATGGTCCCATAACTTTGGCTTCAAATAGATTTAGGGTGTGTTTTGAAACACTTAAAACAACTTCCAGAATCACTTATTTTCCAAGTTGCCTCTCACAACTCACAACTTTTGAAAATAAGTGCTTCTGGAAGCTGTTTTAAGTGTTTCAAAACACACTCTTAGTCTCATAAATGTTTTTGTCGTCGATTTAGTCCCAATAACTTTGACAATGTCCAATTTTAGTCCCAAATCAACTGAAACAACGTCGTTTTTTCATTTCTATTTGGGGCTTTCCGACGGATGCTGTGACTGGACTGCCACATTTATTTTTTTTAACAGCTGGAATTTCAAGCATCTATAATTAAATTTTAAGCTTAAAATTAAAACATAATTGACGACAAGAATTAGTCAAACACACTTAAAAATACACGTGATAGTACACGTGACAGTCAAGTCACAAAAAAACTTATTGTCAAGCCCTGAATCGCCAGAGGTGGTCCTTTTTCCAGCGCCTTATAAACTCTTCGCCCGTGAATCCGCCAGAGAAATTCGGATCTGATTTTCTGCGTTGGATTCCTTACTACTACTCCAGCCTCACCCTCTAAAAATCCTGAATATGCTTCTGGATCGGATATAATCCCATAAATCTCTAGTCAGAATTAGGAATAAATCGGATCCTCAACCTCTGGAACTCTCCCAACCACCGGATGATGTAACGAAGCTTGCGCAGCCATCGCATTTACTTTCTCCAATCCAAACAAAAAATAACATTACTAACCGGAGGCTGCGGCTGTGGCGCAACAGGAGACAACGAAGGCGGTTAAGTAATTATAGGCGCTGAATTCAGTGCCTCAACGAACCTCTCCTTCTGACCTCACCTCATTCGAGCCGAAGCTTCGAGTCCAAGAGTTCAAGTTCTGGTACAGAGTCCAAAAAATGAAAATCCTCAATCTCGCCGCTCGTACTCGTGCATCATGTGATCGTTCGTCACCGAAATCAAAGCATCCAGATCCTCACCAGGTAACTGATATTTTAAAGAAATATTATCACTCTCGCAGAGAGAGATCAGCTTCATGAGCAGAGAACCGAATTTTATGTTGTCATCGACAGAGAGAAATTTCGTCTCCCCACCCATAGTGAAAGCTAACGAGAGATAAGATACTACTGTCAAAGATTCAATCACCATAATTTTTGCCTTTGGGAAAGTTAGGATTTTTTTTCTGTAATTTGGAAGAAATTTGGGAAAGAAGACGAGATTGGTGAATGGGCTGGTGGAATGCGATTTTGGGGAGAAGACATTTTGGGGGTTTTTCTTTTAATTAATAATTATTTATTTAGTTTTTTAGTTGAATTAGTGACGTGAAAATTAAAAAAAATATATATTTGTCTTTAAAAATAAAAATAAATTATTATTATTAACACATTCAGCAATTTCGTAGGAGAAAAGGCGCACGAGCCCGGCTCATGACACAAAACAATGCCATTTCGTGTCTTTCCTAGTCTCCGACGAACTTTTGGGCTAAAATTGTACAATTCGAAAAAAATTGGGATTAATTGTGTTAGTCAAACTTTCTTTGGACCATTCAAAAAAAGGTGATAAGTTATGGGACCATTTTGAATTTAATTCCCAATTAGATGTTTGAACTTCTAATAATATTGAGAAGATGGTAGGAAATTGGGATACATGTGCGAGTAATTTTTTTTTTATAACTCAGTATTCGGCTCAAGGACCGACTAGTTTGGGAGACCAAAACCCACCGTCCACTAGTTGGGGGTCCTACTTTAAATCATAACTAAACTTTGTATGAACTGACCTATCTAAAGAATTGATCGCATTTTAGGAGGTTCGAACATGAGATCTAGAGAGGAGCACACTTCTAAATTTCAAGCTGGCACCACTAGGCCCAACCTTAGGCTTAACGTGTGCGAGTAAATTTGATTGTCACAGAGATTAGATTGCTTTGAATATTGGCTTCATCTTATTTACTTGCGTGAATATTTTGACTTTAAATGTATTTTCAGCAATCTCTACTCTAATCTTCTTTAATAAGAAAACTTAATTGACTAAATAGACATAGACTTCTGACTTCATATATTTAATAATATATGCTCTTGTTGTTGGAGTAATAATTAGTTTATGACAAAAACTCATATGAGACGGTTTCATGCATGAGACGGGGTACAACTTAACACAAATCACACCCACCCCTCCCAAAGTGTTAAAGTGTCAATGCCCAACTTATGTCTCATCTCACCGTGAGACCGTCTCATGCAAGTGTGCCTCATAGTTTATATATAATCAATTTAAATAATTATTCAATTGACATTATAATGAAATATTGACCACTCACCTTTGACCAATTATTTGAGAAATTAATTAATTGAAGATCGATCTATTTCGGAGTTAATGATTGTACATTTGTTGTATTTATAATCTCAAAATCGAACTCTAATTTGAAAAATTAATACATAAAAATATAAAATCAGAATGTAAATAACGTCACCCCCTTATGCCTATATGAAAGACATTTCGTGTCGATACTAGGCATTGTATAGATCAATATTTTCTTAAGCGCAAATTCGAGGAGGATCAATCTATGTCGTTTCTGTGTTTGAAGATTTTAGAGGATCAATCTATTTTTGCAATAATAATTACATATACATGTGTAACCCCATTTACAGAAAAGAAAAGGTCAAATGTGTGATCCCATATATATATAGATATATCAAACCTCTTTGAGTACAATATAATAGCTAGTATGAACATGCATGTGGATATACCTTAGATTTTGATATTGTGTAGTTCCAATCTTCAAAGTCAATGTCAAATAAATTGGCTGGCATACTTAAATACGTATACATTAAAAAAATAATCTTCAAATTAATCTTATCTTTGTTTATTTCCCTCTATAAATCCCTACCGTTTCTGAATCAATTAGCCTCACACATTAGAAATTAAAAATCATATTCAGATACAAAAAGATATGGAAGATTCGTGTCCTAGTAAGATCCTTATCCCCTCGATCACATATCTAGTTATGGCATTACACTTATTTATCTTTTCTACAAATTAAAATAAGCGGGTCTCATGTGCATCAGGTGGACCGTGCACTTTATAATGTATTTTAAAATCATGTAACTTGTTGCACTGAAATATACTTTTTTTTTTTACATTGAACCGTACAACTTATTTCCCATATTAATAGTTGCACGATTCAATATAAACAATTTTTATATTTCAGTGCAACAATTGGTATGTTTCTAAAATTCATTATGGAGTACACGATGCATATAAAATTTAACCAATTATATTAGATGTGTAACTTGTGTGACACGAAAGCAAGAACTCGGGAACTAGTCCGTTCTTTCCATAATTAGGATAAGGTTGACTACATAATTATGAGTGGCTCCCATGTTCATCCTGGTGCACCGTGCACTTATAATGCATTTTAGAACCATACAACTTGTTATGGTGAAAGATACAATTTATTTACACTGAATTGTACAACTATCTCCATATTAATAGTTGCACGTTTCAGTATAAACAAGTTGCATCTTTCAATATAGTTAGTTGCACATTTCTAAAATGCACTAAATTCATGAAATTTTTCATTTTGTCCTCTTTGAATTATAAAATTTTGCTCCTTTGGTTTTATGAAAAATTTCGCCCCATTCGGGACAAAATCCTATCCATCTCTAATTTTCACTGAATTTTAACTGAACAATATTAATTGTGCACCTGATCCACAAGAGACTTACTTTTATGAAAATGTTACAGATGCCGGAAAGAGCTCGTGGCCGGAGCTATTGTGGGCGGCGGCGGAGGTGGCGGTGGGTGTGATAGCCAGAGAGAACCCAAAAGTGAGTGTGATGACCGTCAAGGAAGGAATGATGGTCACTGCTGATTTTCGATGCGATAGGGTCCGAGTTTGGCTCGACAAGAATGGATTGGTCAAGTTAGTGCCAAAAATCGGCTAATACTAGCTACCTACTTCATCATATTTATACATATAAAATAAATTCAGGTTATTGAATTTAAGTTTAGTTGAACAATTACGTACGTACCAATAAACATTGTCTTGTACTCCATTTATATGTCCCATTTGCAATAAAATAATATTTGTGTCGTGTTTTACTTCCTTTGGGGTTAGTTCTTAGATTAAGAGATCTTGATGTTAACCAAGTGTTTATCTTATCTTATATTTTCTACGTTAAATCCAAACCTTTTTCATTAATAATTAAAGGAGTATATATATCAGTTAATTATGGTAATTAATTCATTATTGTTCCTTATGATTTTGATTCTTCCGTTCAGCCGGGAAAAATGTTTTATTTTAGGCCAATAACTTGGGGTGTTTTAAGGACAATAATTTTACAGCCTTGGAATTGTGGGACAATATGTTTTTAAATATGTAAGTATATGATAATATGTTTTAAAATCGGTAAATGTAGGACAATCGAGCCGGAATAAGCCCAATTGGGCTAAAATGTCATGTGAGTTGCATGCAGATTGCCCTACATTTACAGATTTACGGACCTGAGAATATAGGACAATATATTTTCAAAATTAGTAAATTTAGGAAAATCTTGCAAAATTTCAGCCTGATTTTGGCTTATTCGGGCTCGATGGTTTTACATTTACAGATTTTAATTCATATTGTCTTATATCTACAAATTTAAAACATAGTCATACATTTTCAAGCCCGTAAAATTAGTCTTTAATACACAATTTCTTAACTTGTTGGCCTAAAAAAATATTATTCCCCGCACGTTCAGCCACACCGTCATACTATAATGAATATACATATGGAGTCGTAGTTAATTTGATCATCAAATTTTGATGTATAATGTTGGACTCGACATATAATATCTTGAACAAATTACTCTAAGGTCCATTTGGAAGGGGTGTAGTACTCTAAGGTCCATGCCTTTTTATTATTACTCTTAGGTCCATAATATGGGTGTTCATTTACCCTATTACCCTTACATGAGAGAAAGTCATATTGTCACTACAAGAAAAAACACCTATTACTACACAAATTTTAATACAATATTTTCAAAATGTCATTGTAGCTAATCTAATACTACATAGGTTCTCAAAGTACCTGTAACTACACTATTATATTATCTATTGATGCACTTTTTAGTAAGTGTCATAACAAAACTCTATTATGACAATATACGTTAATTTAGGGGCGAAATTCGTGGATTGTACAAACCTGCTGCAATAGCCGACGAAGTACTGAATATTTCATTTCTCTCTGTTAATTTATTTCGTCAAGGTATTTCTATTAGATGATCTCTCCACCATCTTCAGGTGTACATTTCTGCAAATTAAACGGAGAATTTCTTATATATTTTTTTTAATTGAGGTTTGAATCATCTGTTTGTGGTGTGGTGTTGAATGTTCTGTAGGAGGAAGATTGTTGTTTTAATTGAGGCTGTTTCCCGGGCTTCTTGCAGCAGCGTCGCGCCTAATTGGGCAGATTGACCTGACTGAACCAGATTTTAGGGTTGCCCATATTTCCCAGTTTTGGATTCTGGTAATAATATTTCCACTCACTTTAGTGTTCGGTTGAGTCAATTAGTTTGCTTTTTGAGTGTCTGCTAGTTTGGGATTCCTTTTTAGTGCTTCACTTACTTTTGTTGCTTACGGCTTTATCTTTTCTTTAGTATTGTAATTACATTTTTGAAATCTATTGTAAAATATTTCAATTTTTGTTGTACTTGTGAGGAATCACCACCACCTTATAACATTTAGTGAGCATTGTATTTGTTAGTACTTCCTACTTAATTGTTGAGTAGTGGGTTTGCGGATATAAATTTCTTGGTTAAGTGTGAGCAGAGGGATTGCTTGTGTGATCATACATATGTTTTATCTGAGTAACTCTGCATTGCTTGGAGGATTATAGTCCATTATAAAACGGGTGATTACTGATTACCTTGTATTTGTATTAAGTCTTGGTGTTGCCAGAGAGTGTCTCCATCTCAACAATGAATGGTTCTTCAAACAATGGGTTACAGTTGGACCACTTGTGGACTGCAATAGCCAGGTTCTGCATTTTAATTATTTTTTGAACTTCATGGATGTTGTCACTCAATTCTGAAGGTAATGGGGGAGAAATTAAAAAAAGAAAAACTTCAGCCTTGAAGTGTTAGAATATATGTCTATTGATTATCAGTTTATCATGTAGTACTTGACTTCATAAAATGGGAATACCTTATCATGTTAGTTCAATTTAGAGAAAGTTGCTCAAAGTCTTTCAATAAACTTTGGGTAGTGACTATTTGAATGAAAGGTGTAAAGAGAATGAAATAATTCGGATTGCAACGAGAAGAATCTCTGTCATTGATTCGACTGCTGAAAGCGAAAAAATCCATCTTGCCCCTGAGTCCTAATTCATCTTATGGTATCTTTTTCTTGGGAGAATAAAGGAAGACTACAAGAAGCTCGCCATAACAATGCCAATAATAGGGAAACTAAGTAGCATGTTGAGTTGTGGACTCATATATATAAGCATCACATTTTCGAATAAGAATTGTTTTGTAAAGAACTAATTCTTATTGATCCTTTTCTATAATGAGTTATGTGTGTCTATATGTATATATGCATATCCTCTGTTGTTATATTGATGTTTAAAGGTTCTTTCTGTATACATTTCTTGGAACTAAATGATTACTTGTAGGCCATTTGTGAATGATGTTCAGCATAGATCTATTTTTTCTATCACTACATGTGTTTGTACATTTAAAGTTATACGCTTCTTATTATACGATTAATTTACTTTTGTTGGTTTGCAAATATGATTATGGCATTTCACATGGAGTCTCTTAAATTGCTTCCATTTTTTTATTGAACATTGTGAAAGCACGTGTCATTTAATAATTGCTGGTTGGGAGCTCCAGAAAAATCCAAAAGAACTGAGTGAATTTTTTAAGCTTCCAAGGTTCTAAGGATAAATGGTGCTCATCGTGTTCGAGTTTCTCCATCTTCTTCCTTCTCCAACAAACTTTTCTGGTTTTGATGAAGCATTCATAAGATTGTATATTATTCTAGTCATGTAATTTTAAAGGTTCTGTGAAGGTGCCTTTTGTAAATTTTGGATGATGAACCTATACTGTTTTTAGATAAAGTTCCATGTCATTTTGAAATTGAGAATTTTCTCAATAATGTTTTAGTTTCTAAGATGTATGTGTACACATTGAATTCTATTATATATTTTTTATTTATTGAATTACTACCTGAGAGAATAGTATAATATTTTTAAATTTATTATATTTATATTAATATTTTATAAATTATTATTAGTATTATTATGCTTTTTAAAAATGGAATCTGTTACATTAATGGAAAATGACGTGGAAATAATTAAGATGAAATATGAAATTAATATTATAACATGCCATTATAATATAATTATTCGAATATAATATATGTGTGACCACACTTTCATGTGTGGTATTAGAGATGTACACGCAAATTATATGTAGTTAAAAATCACTTTTTGCCTCATTTATAAGTGTAGTAATAGCCTTATACCTATCATTACATTAATTTAAACGACACTAACAACAAGTGTGGAGATAGGTGAAGTGTAGCAAAAGATAATTTATCACCACATTTTTAAATGTCATTTTAAGAGATTTTTCTTGTAGTGTGTATATGTTAAATTGGTAAAAAATTCCTCAGTTTCAGTTTTAATTTTACGCTCCCTCTCTCTAAAAACCCTCTACGCTGCTCTCTCTCTCTCTCAAAAACTCAATCGCCGCCGCTCTTCAAACTCGCCCTCTCTCTGCTCCAAACGAACAGGCGGCTCCCCACCCCCAGCTGCAGGCGACGCGGCGGCCACCCATCACACCAATAGGCGGCGACGCGCCGGGGACGAAGGTGACGAAACGCTAATCACAATTTCTGTGTGAAGCTAGAGGAAGAAGACGACGCAACCTCGCACCGCCGCAGTCGATCCGCACAAAAACTGGAGACAAATTTGTCGGCAAAGGAGATGCCTTCATTGTCCATGGCGGAAGCGAGGGGATTTACTCTTCTGCCCCTGGACTCAACGAGTCATCCCCTAGACTCAACGACTCAAGCGAGGGACTCAACGTGTGTGTCTGGAAAACCGAAGAACACCGCCGCCCAAAATCCGAAGAACGCCACCGCCGCCGCCGTGTGTTGGGTTCGTCTAATTCTGGGTTAAGATTACTCTGGTTTTTATGGGTTTAAGATTTCTGGGTTTAATTTCTAGTTTTGTGTTGGATTCGTCTAATTCTGGGTTAAGATTTTAAATTCTGGGTTCTTTGAAACCTGATTTTGGAAATGGAGAACCTGGGTTGGTTAGCAGCACGATAGGGAAACCTGATTTTCAGATCTATTGAATTTTTTTTGTATTTTGAATTTAAGTTTTGGTTTTTTTTGAATCTGTTGAATTTTGGAATTTGTTGAATCTGCTGAATTTTTTTGGTTGAATTATGGGTTTCTTTTGTTGAATTCTTTAGTTGAATTCTGGATTTCTTTGAAGATTTATACGAAGTTCGGTGTGTTTCAAAGATGAAGATTGGGGTGTTGATATGAAAGTTTTTTGATGATTTTGAAGATCTATTTATGAAGATTTGAGATTTGTTAATTTCTGAAGGTGAGGATTTGAAATCGAAGATGAACCTATTCATGTGTTTTGGATGAACCTGTTCATGTTCTGATGAACATGTTCATGTCGTAATAAAAACGAATTTTGAGATTTGTAATTGTAAATTTTAGATGATTGTACATATTTCTTAAAAATTTCCTGTTATAATTATTCATACATTTATTAACATGATTTTTAATTAATGTTTTAAATTAATTTTGTCTTTTAAATTGAATTAAACTGCAGAATTTGTCATAGAAATTTAGTAAGATTGATGAAAAAAGAAAAATAGAGAGAAAATGAGAAAGGAGAAAAGCTGAAAAAAAAAGAACAGAGTAATTGGGAAAGTTGAGTAAGGGTAGTATTGTCTTTAAATTATAGATCTTGGACCTCTTAGTAATTTAAAATGGAGGGTGTACCTAGTAGTAATTTTTAGGTCCATTTTGGACCTAAGAGTAAGTTACTCTAATTTCTTAGACCAAAACTCGTATGAGACGGTCTCATACATGAGACGGGTATCATACTTGACCCAATTTAACTTACTTGACCCGTATTCTAGAAAAACCCATTGACTATATGACCTTACCAATCAAAATATTCAATAAGCCCCTCCCTGAACTCACGCACGAAACCCTCGCTTCATTCTCTCTATTTTTTCCTGCAAAATTCCTCCTCACATTCACTCTCAAGACTGCCCATGCTTTTCTTTGTGCCGCTCATTACCGCCGCATCCGCATGTGGTCTCCGTTTCCCCACTATAATCTTCTCTCAATTATGTATTTCTCGTTCAGCGCCGCCTTCTTTCGCCATTGACGATAATTTTTTTAGGTACTAACGCTTGTTATTATTTATTGCTCTAATTTTAAGTTGTCCAGATTCGGTCTATTTTTAGCCATTCCGAGTTTTTTAAGTTTGTAACTGTGTCAACTATGGCTGCAAAATTTGTTGTTTGCAGCATTTTATGCATTAGTTATGGAACATTACTATATGTTTCAATTTGCACAAAAATCCCCAGCCTATTTGTTTGCCTATTAATTTTCTTTGTGTGTACAGTCCTACTAGAAGTTAGTTAAACAGTGTGGGCTAACTGCCTGGATATCCTTTTAGCTTCTCATCCCAACCTCAGCTAGATATCCAGACGAAAAAAAATAATTCAGTTCTTGTGATGAATTTTGTTTTAAAAAGGAATGAGATTGATCTAGATAAATATTGGGGGTTTTACTACTTGAAAGACTTCTAATGATATGACAAAGTTGGTTATTTTTGGGAGAAGATTACAGTGGCATGTACTCTCTATACATTGATTTTGTTTATAGCATAAAGTCCTGGTACATGCCTTAAGCTTTGAGGCTGTGGATGAATTGATAGATTTTGTTTCTTATAGTACTTTGTGCATTCCTTATGGAAACATTAATCGTTGTTCCAATTTACACACAAATCCCCTGTCTATTTGATTGTTTATTTTTCTCTTTGTTTGTACAGTCTTGGTAGAAATCAGTAGTATATTTATATGAAAACAATGGTAAACGATCCCATTGCACTACAAAAAAATGTGCATTTTACCGACGGAAATTAGCAACGGTTTTTACGACGGTTACGGTCAAAGTCAACAATTTTAGCGACGGTCTAGAGAATCGTCGCAAATAGCGACGATTTTAGCTACGGTTTTAGCGACGTTTTGGACTAATCCCTTTAGCGACGGTTTTTTTTTTTTTTTTTTTTTAAATATTAATTATGTATTTTTTTTTATGTTTCAGGATTATACAAGAATTTTTAATTGTTGTTAATGCACCTTACCGTATATTTAATTTATAGTCACTTGGAGAAGAGTTCCACCTGACCATAGTCAGATCTATTTCGAGGAGTTTACGGTACAAAATTTAATTCATAGTATATTTAAATATATATATTGACTAAAAGTAGTACTTTTTTAAATAGAAAAATAGTACTTATTTAAATGAAAGTATTACTTGTTAAATGAAAAATATTACTTAAGTTTAAATAGAAAAGTAGTACTTGTTTAAATAGAAAAGTAGTACTTGATTAAATGAAAAGTAGTATTTGTTTAAATAGAAAAACATTACTTGTTTAAATAGAAAAATAGTACTTGTTTAAATAGAAAAGTAGTACTTGGTTAAATGAAAAGTATTACTTGTTTAAATTAAAAGTATTGTTTAAATAATAGAAAGTATTACTTTTTTAAATGAAAGGTATTACTTGTTTAAATGAAAAGTATTACTTGTTAAATGAAAAGTATTACTTGTTTAAATAGAAAGGTAGTAGTTGTTTAAATAGAAAAGTAGTACTTGTTTAAATGAAAAGTAGTTCTTGTTTAAATGAAAAGTATTACTTGTTTAAATAGAAAAGTATTACTTGTTTAAATAGAAAAGTAGTACTTGTTTAAATGAAAAGTAGTACTTGTTTAAATGAAAAGTATTATTTGTTTAAATGAAAGGTATTACTTGTTTAAATGAAAAGTAGTACTTGTTAAAATGAAAAGTAGTACTTGTTTAAATGAAAAGAAATACTTGTTTAAATGCAAAGTATTAGTTGTTTAAATAGAAAAGTAGTACTTGTTTAAATAGAAAAGTATTACTTGTTTAAATTAAAAGTATTACTTATTTAAATAATAGAAAGTATTACTTGTTTAAATGAAAAATATTACTTGTTAAATGAAAAGTAGTACTTGTTTAAATGAAAAGTATTACTTGTTTAAATAGAAAAGTAGTACTTGGTTAAATTAAAAGTATTGTTTAAATAATAGAAAGTATTACTTGTTTAAATGAAAGGTATTACTTGTTTTAATGAAAAGTATTACTTGTTAAATAAAAAGTATTACTTGTTTAAATAGAAAAGTAGTAGTTGTTTAAATAGAGAAATAGTACTTGTTTAAATAGAAAAGTATTACTTGTTTAAATAGAAAAGTAGCACTTGTTTAAATAGAAAAGTATTACTTGTTTAAATGAAAAGTAATACTTGTTTAAATAGAAAGTAATACTTTTTTAAATAGAAAAGTAGTACTTGTTTAAATGAAAAGTATTACTTGTTAAATTAAAAGTATTACTTGTTTAAATAGAAAAGTAGTACTTGTTTAGATAGAAAAGTAGTACTTGTTTAAATGAAAAGTAATACTTGTTTAAATAGAAAAGTAGTACTTGTTTAAATGAAAAGTATTACTTGTTAAATTAAAAGTATTACTTGTTGCATAAGCATTTTCCTCCACTTGCTAAAGTGTATGCACTGTTGTTACAAGAAGAATCTCAGAGGTCTCTAGTTTTTCCTAACTTTGTGATGCTTGATTTTGTGGCCATGTTAGCCAACAACTCTAGATTTTATAAGGATAAGAAGAAGGGATTGAAGTGTACACACTGTAATGGGAATGAGCATTCAGTTGATAGGTGTTTTGAGCTGATAGGTTATCCCCCTGGATGGAAGGGTCAGAGGGGTAATAAGGGTAAAGAAAGGTCTGCTAATGCCCTGGTTTCTTCTCCAGAGAAAGCTCATTTGGGATCTAATCCACTCATTACCCCTGAGCTTATTGAACAACTGCTGTCATTGGCAAAGCAAGCTCAGAAACCTGTTTCTGACTCCATTCACTCTGCTGCTCGTGTGTTTGCTCATGGCAATCCTGATCTCTCTACAAGTACAGGTAATCAGGGAGGTAATTTCTGTTTACACTCTTCTGTTATCAATAGCACTTTTACTTGGATTTTAGATACTGGTGCTACAAATCATATGGTGTCTAGCTTGGATTGTTTTACTACACCTCCAACTTTAGCTAACATTAAAATTATCTTGCCTAACAATGTTGTCTCTACTGCAACACATATGGGTACAGTAGTTCTTAATGAGCATTTAATCATGTACAATGTGTTGTATGTTCCTGACTTTTCTTTCAACTTACTATCTATAAGTCATTTGACAAGGTATTCAAATTGTACAGTTAGTTTTATGGCATCAAGTTGTGTTTTGCATGACAAGGACTCCCTTAAGGTGATTGGTTCTGCTGAGCAGCATGGGGGTTTATACTTGCTAAGGGTTGTTCATTCAGCAAATTCAGCTGCACTTTCTTCAAATTTTGGTTCTTTTAATCTTTGGAATAATAGATTAGGTCATATGTCTCCTCTTAGTATGTTACAAATACAGGATTTGGGTTTAAAAGCTTATAATGTTCATGATCAATGTACTATTTGTCGTCTTGCTAAATAGAAAAAGAAACTTTTTTTCCAATTAGTACTTCTTCTTCTAATACTTGTTTTGATTTGATACATTGTGACATATGTGGGTCCCTTCTCTATTGCTTCTTACACTGGTTTTAAGTATTTCTTGACCATTGTTGATGATTTTTCAAGATGCACTTGGATTTTTTTGCTTAAAGCTAAATCTGATGTTAAATCTTCTTTGGAAAACTTCTATAACATGGTCTTAACCCAATTTCACAAGAAAATAAAGGTGTTGAGAAGTGATAATGGTTGTGAGTTTTTGTTGTTTGATTTTTATCATTCTTTGGGTATAATTCACCAAACATCTTGTGTGGAAACCCCACAACAGAATGGTTTGGTTGAAAGGAAACACCAGCATCTCTTACAAGTTGCTAGAGCTCTTTTGATTCAATCTTCTTTACCTATTGTGTATTGGAGTGAGTGTATTTTGGCTGCTGCTTATTTGATAAATAGAATGCCTACTGTTGTTCTAAACAATCTCTCTCCCTTTCAAAAGTTGTATGGGACATAACCTGATTATTCTTTCCTAAAGAGCTTTGGTTGTTTATGTTTTGCTAATACATTAACTGTGAATAGTACTATGTTTGATCCAAGGGTTGTTAAATGTGTGTTTTTGGGGTACCCTTTTGGAACCAAAGGTTACAAGTTACTTGATTTAGTTTCTGGTAAAGTTTTTATTTCCAGGAATGCTACTTTTTATGAAACTGTATTTCCTTATGCTGATAAAAAGGGGGCTCATGAGTTTGTTTAGAACTTAATTGCTAGAGATTCTTTCCTAAATCCAGATTCCATGGATGAACTTCCACCATTGTTCTTAATCCTCATGTTGACACTGACATTATACATCATGAAGTTCATTTGTTGATGAGTTTGTTGATCATTTGCATACTTCTGATTCTTCAGATATAGTCACTAATAGACAAGCTATTGAACCTGATGTCATTAATAGAAATGCTACTTGATATTCTTGATAGACATACTATTGCACCTGATATTCTTCATAGTCAGGATATTGAACCTGTTCCTTCAAATGTTGTTATGAATGATGATCTAGTTAGAAGGTCTTCTAGATCTATAACTCAACCTGCTTATTTGAAAGTTTATGAGACTTCTTTGCCTAAGTTCTTAAATCATGAACAGCCTGAAGATAACATGATTGTTTCTTGTGGAAAAAAATATGGCATTTCTGATATCCTTTCTACTGATAAACTTTCAAATGCTCATAAGGTTTTCACTGCATCCATTTCTCAAAATATAAAGCCCAAAACTTATAAGCAAGCCAAGGACAATCCTAATTGGCAGCAAGCAATGAGAGCTGAGTTAGATGCCTTAGAAAGGACTAAGACATGGACTCTAGTTCACTTGCCACCAAATAGAGAATGTATTGGGTGTAAATGGGTTTTAAAATCAAATACAAACAAGATGGGTCTATTGAAAGATATAAAGCAAGATTAGTTGCTAAAGGCTACACTCAACAAGAGGGAATTGATTACTTTGATACTTTTAACCCTGTTGCAAAAGTAACAACAGTAAGAATATTATTTTCTATAGTTGTAGCTAGAAGCTGGTTCATTCATCAATTAGATGTAAACAATGCATTCTTGCATGGTGATTTAACTGAAGAAATTTACATGAGTGCTCCACCTGGTTATTGCATTGATTCAGACACAAGGGTGTGTAAACTCAACAAAAGCCTCTATGGTTTAAAACAGGCATCAAAACAGTGGTTTAACAAACTTTCTGAATCTTTATTTGAACTTGGATATGTTCAATCTCAGGCTGACAACTCTTTGTTCACAAAACACACTAATATTTCATTCACTGTCATTGTATGGTACGTTGATGATCTTATTGTATCTGGTGATTCTTTGGATAGCAAGATCAGAAAAAGGATTAACCTTGTGTCAAAGAAAGTACACATTGGACCTTTTAACTGATTTTCGGTACTAGGGAAGCAAACCTTGTCATACACCTATGGATTCTAAATTGCAGCTAACACATGCTACTACAGACAACAGAACATATCCAAAACTCTATAGAAAAATTGTTGGCAAGTTACTTTATTTGACCGTAACTAGACCAGACATTTCTTATGATGTTCAGTCTTTATCTCAATTTATGAGTAATCCCTCAAAGGAGCATATGCTTGTTGTACACAGAGTTCTCAGATACTTAAAAGGCACTCCAAGTTTGGGTATCTTTTACTCCAGTTCTAATGATTTTAAGTTGCATTATTACACTGACCGTGACTGAGCTAGGTGCATTGAAACTAGGAAAAGTATCACAGGTTATACTATCTACTTGGGAAACTCTCTCATTTCTTGGAAGTCCAAGAAGCAAAGCACAATCAGTAGATCATCTGCTGAAGCAGAGTACAGAGCCATTGCCACCACTACATGTGAAATCCAATGGATCCTCTACATCTTGAAAGATTTAAAGGTTCCTGTTCAACTACCAACCACTCTTTACATAGACATCAAGTCAGCTTACCAAATGGCACTCAATCCTTGTCTCCATGACAAAAGTAAACACATTTCATTTGATTGACACTTCACAAGACAGAAAATCAAAGAAGGAGCCATCAAGATCATTCATATACCTACATAAGAAAACCTTGCAGATATCATGACAAAACCCCTTCTTCCAACTCCTTTCAACACATTCAAGTCCAAAATGAGACTCTTGAACATTCACTCTCATTTTTTTGAAAGGGGGGGTCTAAAGAGTTATAATTTGTTATTTCATTAGTAAAGTTGTTATTTCACTATCATAGTTGTTATTTCCTTTTATATTGTATCATATAGTGATAGAGTGGGAACGTTAGTTAGAGAAGTCTCTGTACTCCACCTATATATAAGCTATCATATTAGGTTTAGAAATTAAAAAAAAAAAACCGTCGCTAACACACCAAGATTATAGGCAAGAATCCAAGATTTGAATCTTCTTGAATTTATGAGATATTCTTGTATTTCAAGAAATACATATCTTCCATAATATATTTTCAAGAAAATCAAGAAAATCTTTCTTGCCCTTTATATTTCAAAAATTTTGAAATTTTCTTCATGAATAATTAAGTGGGAGATTTCTTGAATTTAATGAGATAATCTTGTATTCCAAGAATACATATCTTCATTCCATAACAAAATTCAAAGAAAATCTTTCTCCCCTTTTATCCATAAATTTAGAAAATAATGGAAAAATAAGCAACAATATTTATTTTATTTTAAACACCTTTTTCAGTTATTGGACTATATGTTGGGCTACTTAGGGGGCCTTTAGGAGAATTAAGATTGGACCTTCCAATGGATCTTGAATTATCAATATTGAGCCACAATATTATTCAAGCCCATAAATATTAATTAATCCCACTACATAATTAATATTGCACTATCCATCTTAACCCATATTACAGTTAATATGGCTCCCGGTTATTATTTCCCGTGTTTAAGGTTATCTAGCCCATTAATTAATTCAAGCCACTGAAATAGCTTTCCATTAATTAATATCTTTTGTCCTTGGTCAAGGAACGGTTCAACATTATTATCCATACCGGAAACTAATTCCACTTGCAAGATTTGGTATGATAAAGCTTATGAACCTCCCAAGGGGGCAAATCGAACAAGCGTACTTGCACACGATTCTCCGTATTAAATCTTAGCAATCACATGTGACCAATAATATTGCCCAAGATAAAAAGTATTGAATCTCGTTGATTCTCTACCCATGATAAGTCAAAGCAATAGTTATCAACCACACGTGATCCTATTTAAGGAACGAAGATTAAAAAATAACGAACCACTGAGGTCTAATTCTTCCATGTTCAGTTCTGAAGAATTTGTCCTCCTGTAGGTCCTATTCGATTTGCATCACCATGCACTAGTGTAATCTCTTGGTCAAGACAAGCCAATCCGAGCCTTACACTTCAACCTTTCACGATGGATTGTTCATTTCCATCTAGGTCGTGAATGGCGTACTTTTAGTTACAAGGGACTGTTAATTTAATCTTCTGTGATCTGGTATCACTAAATTAACTACAATGTAACACGTATGATTTATTGAACAATTATGCAGTAAATATATGTAACATTCGATGATATTTAAAGCATCAGTGATAAACAATTTATTTCAGTAAATAAGTTCGAAATTCAGTTTTGATTATACAAAGTAAAAGCATACTTTCTAGTATAATCCCAACACCCATAGCGCGAGTAATCATCGATAAACGTAACGAAATACTCGTAGTCACCTCTTGCTTTGATTTGCATTGGACCACATACATCGGTGTGAACAATCTCCACCACTTCTTTAGCTCTAAGCCCCTTGGCTCCAAATGCCCTCTTGGTCATCTTACCCTCCAAACATGATTCGCAAGTTGGAAATGGTTCAACCAGGAAAGACTCCAATGAACCATCCTGGACCAACCTTTGGATCCTTTTTGGATTAATATGACCTAATCTTAGATGCCAAAGAAGTGTCTCGTTCACGTTGGTCGAACGTTTCCTTTTGTTTGAAATAGTAGATGTGTTATAGGATACATTATCTGTGTGGTGTGCACAGCTAATAATATAGAGATTGTTCCGTAATGTTCCACGACAGATAACCACATCGTTACGAAAAACAGTAACATGTTTATTAAAACGAACAGAATATCCATCAGCAAATAGTTTTGAAACTGAAATAAGGTTTTTACGGAAAACAGGAACATAAAGAACATCTATTAAAATTAAATTCTTGTCTTTAAAAGACAGGTGCACGTCTCCCACTGCTTCAGCTGCCACTCTCGTAGCATCGCCCAGCGTGACGAGGATCTCTCTTCCACTAAGTTGTCGGGTCCGCTTGAACCCCTGTAACGTGAAACAAACATGATTAGTGGATCCCGTATCCACTACCCACGAATGGGTAGCATACGCCGCTAAACAAGTTTCAACAACTAGTGCGAGAGAATTATCTTTCATTCCATTCCTTTTGGGTTTGGAACAGGCTAACCTCCAATGTCCCTTTTCACCGCAGTTAAAACATTTTTCCATAGCCGGTTTCTTTACTTCACCCTCCCTCTTCACCTTTCCTTTGCCCTTAGCAATACTTGAGTTAGCTTCACTTTTGGTCCTCTTCTTCTTCATACCTCCTTTTGGTCTAGAAGAGGAAGATGGACCGGCTATCGCTAGGGTTTGGCTTCTCTCTCCTAATATTCCTTCAGCCGAGGCTAAAGCTTGTAGCAGATCAGGCAAGGTGAACTTCTGATTGTTCATTTGGTAATTGAGCCTGAACTGCTCGAAGCTTTTTGGCAGGGAATGGAGTATGAAATCAATATGGGTCTCGATGTCATATTCAGCACCAAGTACCTCAAGTTTGTTAAGGTGAGCCATCATTTGGAGAACGTACTCCCTTACGGGCGTTCCCGCCACCATTTTCATTGAGAGCATGTCACTGATGGTGATCTGGCGAGCCACACGGTTCTGATGTTGAAACATCGCTTTAAGGTTGACCATGATGTCTACAGCAGTTTCAACGTTTTGGTGTTGGTGTTGCAACACATCTGACATAGAAGCCAAGATGGTACACTTTGCCATTTCGTTGGAACGCTCCCAGTCAGCATACTCTTTCTTTTTCGTTTTACTGGACTCATCAGTCGGCTTTTCTGGCTTTGGTGTAGTAAGGACCCAGTTATGGTGTTGTGCAGTGAGGACAATAGTAAGTTTTCGATACCAATCAACAAAGTTTTCTCCAGTAAGCAAATTGTCTTTCAGTATATTGAACAGTGGATTAAAAGGTTGTGACATGATGATACTGAAAATAAACATACACCTTGTGTTAATATCCGGATCAACACAAAGAAAATCACATAATTCGATCACATGATTCATATTGAAATCTCAAAAAAAATATGAACATGCATCAGCCAACATCTCAAAACAGTTTAAATGAGACTCTTGGGAGGGTCATCATTTAAATCACATTCAAGCAGGTTACAAACAAGAACAGTTACAAACCTTTAATTTAAAAAAAAAACTAATAGTTGGCTCCCACTTAACCAATATAAAATTGACAGGCACTTCGACGAAGTATATGCATATCAATTTTATACCTAAGTAATAACCATGATTAAATACAGAATTACTACTTCGTTTTGATCGAGCCTCTTGGGAGGGTCATCGTCGCCACTAATAATAATTCATTATCATCCTTTTGGGAATTTATTCATGTGAAAGCTTTCTTTTGGCCGTCCCTTAGGGGAATTTCTCCAAAAGATTTCACAAATAAATAAATCATGGAGGTCAAAATTAATTCGATTCAAAACCGAATTAATTGTTTAAAACATACTTAGTAATTTTTTGAATTTGAGATTTTTCGTTGGGCAATTCTCATGCAAACACATTTAAACAAATTAAATAAAGCATAAGAAAATACAAAAATAAATCAAGCAAAGCAGAAAAATAAACATATTCGGCACAAATTATCCAATTGTCATGGTTTGATTTTTCTTGGCTTGATTTTGAAGAAACGTCGTCTTGAATTTCTCCCACTCGTTCGTCTCGAAAAGAACTTTGTCTCGAAACGCCAAGCCAAGTAGCTCACAGCCGGGATGCACGCCCGCATCCGGCCTGCCCCTTGGTCGAGCGACCGTGCCCGTGCGCCTAGGCATAGCGCGCGTCGCCCATAGGATGCTCGGCAGCATCGGTAGGCGTCGCGCATCCCATCACGCGCGCCCGTGCGCGCGCCCGCACGCGCACACCTCGCCCAACCTCGCTTCGCCCATCTTCGCCTCGCCCGTGGAACTTCGGCGGCGTATGTAGCGTCCCCGTCGGCGCTTCGCCCTTTGTCTGCCCGTCCGGTGGCACGTCGAGCCGCAGCGCTCCAGTGCCCGTGCCTCGCCGCTGCGGCGCTTCGCCAGCCAGCGCCACGCCCGTCTTGGCGTTTGGGGGCGATCCCGCCCGACGCCTGGCATCGTGCCCATCTTTGCCTGGCGACGTACGCGTCGCGCACGTGCTTCCCTTGGCATGTTTCGCGCGATGCACATCGCCCGTGTACTGTTCCGGATCCATTTTAATTTCTCATCTCCGTCTTCGTCTTCGATCAGGTTGCAATTTATTTTACAAAATAAATAAACCTAAATCTAGACTAGTCTATTACATTGAACAAATCAAATAGCCTAATCTACTCGTGGATTTTCTCGAGAGAAAAACAAATTCGAACGAGTTGAATTAAAACCATTCATACGCATGAAATAAATAAACACATTAAATACCATGACAATTGGATACCTGTAAAACAGATCTAACATTTCTACTATCCAATTTTCAATACAATTTAATGGCCAACATAATTTAAATAATAATTTAAATACAGAGCTCGAAACCGAGGCTCAGATACCAGTTGTTGGGAAATGAGGGGTGCCCTAATCTATTCGAGGTGAATTTAAATACATATTTAAATTAATCAATTAATTACTAACATGAATTAATCTTAATTCAATTCAACATAATAATTAATAAGCAAGTAAACATCATGCGTACACGTATTTCACGTAAAACCTAAGCATGCGGAATCTAGGAATTACGTAAATACTAACCTCTCGTAGAGACAACCGCTGAGACGATGGATCAACCCAAAGTGCCTTCTAAAATATGTCCCACGTCCACGAACGTAATCCGGTGGGAGGATTATCAACGAACGATTTTAATCTTAAAGGAGAAAATAAAATATTTGGCCACCACCTTTGTGGATTTTTAATTTTTCCAACACATGGAATTGCTCTTGAGGATGAAAAACTCATCCCCTATTTATAATACTAGAGGTGGTCGAATTCTTGACCTAGGAATAAGATGGGAAAAAAAATTTCTTGATCTCCAAGAAATCTTGAATATATCCAATATATTCTTTTCTCCATAATAAAATATTCCATAAAAATCCCACCTCCTAATATTAGTGATAATTTTGAAAATATCAATTAGTTAGGAAAGAAATAAGATCTTTGACTTTTCTTGAATTTATGGGATAAACTTGTATTCCAAGAATACATATTCCATAAAATCTTTCCAAGAAAATCAAGAAAATAATTGAGCAAAAATAGGGCAAAATATTTTCTTCTCCTTTTCATTAATTGGATTTTAGTTTGGGCTATTTGAGGGGCCTTTAGGAGAATTAAGATTGGACCTCCAATGGACTATGAAGCTTTAATATTTAGCCAAAATATTATTCAAGCCCATTAATATTAATTTACTCCACTATAAAATTAATATTGAACTATCCATCTTAACCCACATTACGACTTCACAATAATATGGCTCCCGATTATTATTTCCCGCGTTTAAGATTATCTTAGTCCATTAATTAATTATGCCACTGAACAGACTTTATATTAATTAACATCTTTGACCTTGGAGTAAAGACAGCTCAACATTATTATCCATACCGGAAATAAATTTCCACTTGCAAGATTTGGTATGATAAAGATTCTGAGCCCACCAAGGGGACAAATCAAGCAAGTCGTACTTGCACGCGATTCTCCGTATTAAATCTTAGCAATCGCCATGTAGTTAATAATATTGCCCAAGATACAAGGTATCGAATCGCATTGATTCTCTTCCCATCATAAGTCAATGCAATAGTTATTAATTTCACACAATCCTATTTAAGGAACGAAGATTAAGAAATAACGAACCACTGAGGTCTAATTCATGTATATTCAGTACCGAAGAATTTATCCTCTTGTAGGTCCTTTTCAGCGCATCATAATGCACTAGTGTAATCCCTTGGTCAAGACAAGTCAATCTGAGCCTTACACTTCAACCTTTCATGATGGGTTGTGAATCTATACTTAGTCACGAGGAGCTGTTAATTTGATCTTCTGTGATCTAGTATTACCAAATTAACTACAGCGTGACACGTACTGACTTATCGAACGGGTATGCAGTAAATATATATAACATTCATCCATATTTAATGCAACATGTGATAAATAATTTATTTCAGTAAAATAAATAAGAAATTCAGTTTGGTTATACAAAGTAAAAGCATACTTCTCAGTATAACCCCAACACTTATGAATTAACTTTTTAGTGTTGTTGACCTGTTTTATGGGGTGTTCAACTTTATATGGTAAAACAATTCCAGATTTTAAATCTCTTCTTAACTTAGAACCGTATAGACGAATGTGACCTACTCTAGCACAGTAAAAATAGACATATTCTTCAAACAATCCAGCATATTTCTTTTGTTTAAGATTAAAAGGTTTTGTCAAACAAGTTCTTTCTTTTACAAAAGAAATGGGTTTACTGGAGATTGGAGTATCTTCAGTAGTTTTCTAAAAACCAAGACCAGCATTGCTAGATCTTCCAATCATTAAAGCATAATTCAATTCAGCAGTGCTTATAGAAAACTTTTTAAAACTCAGAGTAGTACACTTAAGTTCATTTTTCAAAGAAGAAATTTCCACATCTTTTCTAGTTAAAAGAACTTCAAGCTTTAAAAGATTCTCTTTCAAATCTGAATTTTCTAAAGATAAGGAACTCAACACCTGTTTTTGAGTTTCTAAATCAGTTTTAAACTTTAGACATTCAGAGTTACATTTAGCAGAATTTGAAGTTTCAGCATTTAGAATAGTTCCACAAAATAGTTAATCTCAGAATCATATTTATTGAATGTTGTTTCAGATATTGTGTTAACATCTGAATCTGCTTCAGACCAATAATCAGCGAGATCATCATCAAAAGTATCATCATAAACTATTCTAGCAGACATAGCACTTAGTTCGCATTTACCAGCATCAGTTTCATCATCAGAATTATCACTTAAGGTAAAATTAAAGTTCATCTTTTTTCTGAGCATAGTATTAGTACATTCATTAGCATAATGACCATATCCAGAACGTGCATCACATTTAACCTTTTTTCTGTACTCAAGATCATATTTAAACTTGTTATCCATAGTAAAATGTCTAGGTTGATTGAAACTGGAAGACTGACTTGGAACAAGCTTTTTATCAGAGGGAGAAGAATTCTAATTAAACTTATCTTTTGATTGAAAATTACTATTTGGTTTTCCGAACTTCCCTTTTAGAAAAGATTTGAATTGATTAGAGATAAGAGCAAATTGTTCAGAAATATTTTCATCACATAAATCAGAAACATCATCAACAAAATCAACTTCAGTAACATAAGGATGTTTACCAACATTATCAGAAGTTTCACCTCTAAAATCAAGTGCTTTCTTGTCTTTATCTTTCTCATGTTTATCATCATCTAACATATTTGAGTTAATCTCATAAGTTTTCAAAATACTGATCAACTCATTTTGACTCAATAAATCAGTGTTCTTAGCCTCTTCTATTGCACACATTTTAGCATCAAATCGTTTAGGAACAGTTCTAAGTATCTTATTGACTAACTAAGTGTTGAAAATTGGATCACCAAGAAGGAGTCAACCGATAATCCATTGCAAAAACACACTTTAAAAACATAGGACCTTTAACTTAGTGTATCAAGTTTATGGCTCTGGCGCCAACTGAAAGTGTGTGTGCGTGTATTTTCAGAGTATTGTTGAAAATGTTGTGCAACATGTAAAACAAAATATGACATCGGAAGTATTAAAAACGTAGTGCAAAAGATTTCAAAATTTTGTATAGTCTTAATTCAGACTATACGAACCTCATGGTTAAAAATATCACTATAACAAGTAGTAAGATACACAAGAATCTCTTACAAGATCCTAAAAGGTGTAGTGAAAAACCACACACCAAAAACAATCTATTCAATCAAGTAACTAGTGATCTTATTCAACCTAAAACTTTATCTAATAAGATAAAATCAATACTGATAGGAGATATTATATTCCATCGACCAGTACAAATAGAATAGCATCGACCGTCACACTCCTAGAATTACAAACACTCGGTTTTTCACTCTTGGTTGTGCGGATACTACTCTCTAAAGTTTGGAGTAGAGCAAATGGTATTTCATTTTTCCTCAAACTTGAATGTCGAACAATGCAGGGTATTTATAGACTTGAAGATCAACTACATTGTCCTATCCACTAGGCTTGGATAGCCTTGAACATCTCCTCCACTATCTCCATGATTTTGGTGTAACCACCCATGATCTTTCTATTCTCACTCCACCACAGTGCAACCGCCTGACAATATAACCGAATTGTCTTCAACCTGCAATGTAGGAAGCATAGAAAAACACATCTATTAAAACGGAGTCAGTGTTAGGGGAAATGACAAATTTATGATGTTGTGCAGAATGTTGTCCAACATATGGAACAACATCCGTGCAACATCAACAGCACGTTTAAAAAATATACTTGAATTGTATGATGCACTTGATGCATACACGGCTTTCTATGCTTTTTGAATTGAGACAGTGAGTAATAAATTCGGCTGGTGGGGAGTTAAATTTGGTGGGTGGGGAAAGGCATGCACGGTCAACATTCAAATTTGATATTGTGCAAATCAATATTCACGTGCAAAACAATGTTCCCGTACTACCCTCAGTGTTGTATGTGTGTATATATATATGCGAGCAGATTTATGGTTAATTGCATTATCATAAAAATCACTTTTACTTGCTAGAGAATTAGCAGCAAGTTCAAGTAATATGTCTGGTTGTCCAGGCAAGAATCACCCTCCTTTTCTTCTGCTTTATAATTTCATTTATAATGATTTTTACTAATATACATGAATTTGATTTCAAGTTCAAGTGTTGGTAATATATTTAGACATATATTAACGGCAAGTTATTTTTTTCCCTGACTTATTTTGTTAAAATGAAATGCTACCTCAAATGTTGTAACTAATTACATCCCTATGTGGGTGAATTGCAAAAGTGGTCCCATGTGAATTTTTCGTCTGCGGTTTTAGTCCCACGTTCTTTTTTGGTCCTTTAATTTTTGACAGAAATGGTCTCAGGAAAATTAAAAAAAAAAAAACAATTTTGGTCCCAAAAATTCATTTGTTTTTTGCTTATAAAATCTTATGAGACCATTTTTGTTAAAAACAATGACCATTTTCATGAGCAAGAAATTCGTGGGGACCACTTCTCGCAATTTATGCTCCCTACCTCCACAAAAAAAAATAAACTTGCTTCTATTTTCATTTGTTTTAAAATGATATATATTTAAGATCTCATTTAATTTTTATTTTATTTAATATATATTTTTATTTATATATATATATATATATATATATATATATATAGTTATTTGCCTAGTATCGGTAATTATCGTTAAATTCCATTTTTTAATTCTGTGTGAAAAAAATATATGTAAGTTTATCTTTATGGGCACGAATGGAAAAACTCGCTAATTGTAAATGTTGACATGTGTGCAGGGAAGGAATCGTGGCCGGAGTTGGTGGGCGGAAACGGGCATAAGGCGGCGGCAGAAGTGATTGAGAAGGAAAATAAGCATGTGAAAGCGATTGTTCTGAGAGATGGATCTCCGACGACCAGAGACTTCCGGTGCAACCGTGTTTGGGTGTTTGTCAACGCTCATGGTGTTGTAGTTCGTGTTCCTCATGTTGGTTAGACCAAACTAGCTATGAACCTTGTAAGGTTATATATGCCATCATTGATGTTTGAATTGTCAAATTAGCATAGTGATCGATGTTACTATTGCTAATTGACCGCGTAATAAAATTCTTGTTGCTTCAATGATGATGAATAAATTAACTGTGTTGTATCTCTACTAGATAATGATGTTTATTTAATTTGGTCATGCCTGGTTAATTTGCACAAATAGTTATATATGTATACCAAATATGCACCCATCGGTCAAAATATAAATTTGAATCACAAATGGTCTCATAATCAAGGCCTCAAATAGATTGCTTTCATAAGTTTTTTTATCGTTGATTTAGTCATAACTTTGACAATGTTCATTTTTAATCTCAAATTGGTTTGAACAACATCGTTTTGTCGTTTCAATTTGGGGCACTTCGGCAGATGTTGTGACTGGATTGTCATGTGTATTTTAAGTGTGTTTGACTAATTCTTTCCGTCAATTCTGTTTTAATTTTAAGTTTTTTCTTAAATTTTAATTATATCATGACTGAAATTCCAGCTATTAAAAAAATATATATATATGACAGCACAGTCACAGCATCCGCCAGAAAGCCTCAAATTAAAACGGCAAAAAACATTGTTCCGATAGACTTGAGACTAAAATTAGACATTATCAAAGTTAATGAGACTAAATCGACGATAAAAAAATTTATGGAACTAAATTTATTTTAGATCAAAGTTACAGGACCATTTGTGATTTAAATTCGTCAAAGTACTACTATTATAATACAATATGACTAGTCCAAGGGTTAACCTGTACATAAGTATGGTGATTTATGAAAATAATTTTCATTTTTTTGGTGCATGAACTCTTTTTCTTCAAGTATCATTGTACTACATATGTTTAATCACTGTTATATATATGCATTATTATTATTGTGCATATGAAGTAACATTATTTAAAAAATAATTATTTTTAAATAGCGACACTTTCTATGCATAATATCACATTTATATATAATATTTAAAAATAGTTAATTATATATATATATATATATATATATATATATATTAATAAAACTGAGTTGTTTTACTTGAATTTGACAATCAATTAGGGTATTTTATTATTGACGTGAGTTTGGATGAATATTTCTCTACGGTTACTGTAATATGTGTTCACTATATTTTTAACTTAGTTTATTCCGCAAGTGTATGACATAGATTATAGCACTTAGTGAGCACGAATATCATATCCACGAGGATTAGCTCTAGTATCTATTACGATTTTAATAACCTATTTTTATCTAGAAAATCAATAATTTGGATAGCGGTTTTTGTTTAACACAAAAAATAAAAATAACCAAGTAATCAAATAAATCAATAGCAAGTAGCGAATTAAAGTTTTAGAAATAATCAAATAAGATAAAGTGGATCCTAGGACTTACGATTTCAATTAAGATCAAATTCACATACGAATCAACTCAATTAACTATTTCATTAAGTATTCTTATAAAGGTAATCACTAAGGAAGATTAAATCATCTCTCGATCTCATTAATCTTGTTAGATCATCTCTCGATCTCATTAATCTTGTTAGATATAATTATTTAAGAGTCTGTATCTCTACTTCGCTCCAATAATTACTCCTCTCAACAAATCAAGATTATATTCCTCTTCTATTATGAATCTCCTCTCTCGAATGTTGACTCACAATAAATTATGCAATCCTATGCTCAATATTTGAATCTCCTCTCTCGAATATTGACTCAAATAAACAAACGAATTCAATCACATGGCCTTTGTAATTAAACTCACAAGATAAAAGGATTCATAAATAAGAATAACAAAACGGAATTCATCAATTGAAATCAATCCGTGCAAAAATAATCATAATCTACTTTCATGTCCTAGGATCTCAAATGAGTTTAGCTAGAAAAATTCATAGAGAAAATAACAAATAAAAACATTAAAAGTAAAGAACTAAACAAACTTGTTGTTTGTCGCGGAGTCTCCAACTCAAGAACTGTTACTGGCTTTCTGCTCCTGGTTCATCCCTTCTCCTTTTCTGCCGCTGCCTCTTATATATACCTTGTACTCATCTAATTTGGGTTTAGATATTGCTTCCAGATCCTTTTCTTTTTGTGCAAGAAAGAATCCTCTTATTAAATCATAGCGTATCTTGCCTCAAGATTGAGATTCTACGACTTTTATGAGATCTGATTTATTTCCTTCCACTTCTTCATTACATGACGGTGCCTTCTTCTGCATGATTTTATCACACATATGGTAATTATTTTCTTCTTTGGGCTCATGGCTTGACTTGGGCTGATCTATGTTGATTAAAAATAAAACTAATTTGGCCCATGCGCCAATGCCCAACATGGATATGCATGGCTGATTATTTACGTGCAAGTCCAAATTCTCGCCGTTCTACATTGTATCTTCGTTATTTCGTCCATAACTTGAGCTTTCGAACTCCGATTTACTCGATTCTTGTTTGGTTGCGACCCTCTCTTTAATGCGCTTCTAATGTGATAGCTTTGGATCATCTTTGACTCACTTTTAATGCTCGTTTTTGCCTGAAAACAATCGAAATAACGCATCTTGTGTTATTCTTCAAGAAATCATCATATCACATCTTTTTAAGCTATAAACAATTGTAATACGAGTTAAAATGATATGTATTTATGCGTTAAAACCATAGAAAAACACCATTTATAAAAATTTGAGGTCTTACTCAAAAGATGGTTGTTATAATAACAATTATGAAGAGTTGAAGATGAATGTTATAGTTTAAATATTACATTTAAAACTTTGATTATATAAGTATAAGTATTGGTTTATGTTCCTATTCTAAACTTTTATTTTCTTACATTTTTATTACCATTAGTTGGAGAAAAATATTTTTTGCTCCCATAACTTTCTTGTAATCCATTTTTCGTCTTAAAAATTTACTATCCAATTTTGGTCTCATTGTTATCTCAACTATCCAATTTGGTCTCATTTTCGCTGAAAAATATAAAATTTTGTCGTTTTCGCTCATATGCAAGTCACGTGCCGATTAAAACTATGAGTTTCTGAGCTCGTGGCTGACATGGATGTTGAATGTTAAACAAAAACTCATTTTTTAAATAATTAGAAAGAACAAGAAACTTTCTCCTAAGTTGCGGAAAAAATAAAATTTTATTTAAAAACGTTAGCTACGAGCTCGAGTACACTCAATTTTACATTTGATATTGCCACAATTTTTTAAAAATATATTATTAAATGTATTGTTGGCTGGTAGAATGTGCAAGAAAGGCAAAAAGGTGGAGAGAGAAAGAGAAAATGTGTGTATTTTAATATTAAATTAGTGACAATTGATGGAGTTTGAATCACAAATGGTCCCATAACTTTGGCTTCAAATAGATTTAGGGTGTGTTTTGAAACACTTAAAACAGCTTCCAGAAGCACTTATTTTTCAAGTTGCCTCTCACAACTCACAACTTTTGAAAATAAGTGCTTCTGGAAGCTATTTTAAGTGTTTCAAAACACACTCTTAGTCTCATAAATGTTTTTGTCGTCGATTTAGTCCCAATAACTTTGAAAATAAGTGCTTCTGGATGCTGTGACTGGACTGCCACGTGTATTTTTTTTAACAGCTGGAATTTCAAGCATCTATAATTAAATTTTAAGCTTAAAATTAAAACATAATTGACGGCAAGAATTAGTCAAACACACTTAAAAATACACGTGATAGTACACGTGACAGTCAAGTCAAAAAAAAACTTATTGTCAAGCCCTGAATCGCCAGCGGTGGTCCTTTTTCTAGCGCCTTATAAAATCTTCGCCCGTGAATCCGCCGGAGAAATTCGGATCTGATTTTCTGCGTTGGATTCCTTACTACTACTCCAGCCTCAGCCTCTAAAAATCCTGAATATGCTTCTGGATCGGATATAATCCCATAAATCTCTAATCAGAATTAGGAATAAATCGGATCCTCAACCTCCGGAACTCTCTCAACCACCGGATGATGTAACGAAGCTTGCGCAGCCATCGCATTTACTTTCTCCAATCCAAACAAAAAATAACATTACTAACCGGAGGCTGCGGCTGTGGCGCAACAGGAGACAACGAAGGCGGTTGAGTAATTATAGGCGCTGAATTCAGTGCCTCAACGAACCTCTCCTTCTGACCTCACCTCATTCGAGCCGAAGCTTCGAGTCCAAGAGTTCAAGTTCTGGTACAGAGTCCAAAAAATGAAAATCCTCAATCTCGCCCGCTCGTACTCGTGCATCATGTGATCGTTCGTCACCGAAATCAAAGCATCCAGATCCTCACCAGGTAACTGATATTTTAAAGAAATATTATCACTCTCGCAGAGAGAGATCAGCTTCATGAGCAGAGAACCGAATTTTATGTTGTCATCGACAGAGAGAATTTTCGTCTCCCCACCCATAGTGAAAGCTAACGAGAGATAAGATACTACTGTCAAAGATTCAATCGCCATAATTTTTGCCTTTGGGAAAGTTAGGGTTTTTTTCTGTAATTTGGAACAAATTTGGGAAAGAAGACGAGATTGGTGAATGGGCTGGTGGAATGCGATTTTGGGGAGAAGACATTTTGGGGGTTTTTCTTTTAATTAATAATTATTTATTTAGTTTTTTAGTTGAATTAGTGACGTGGAAATTAAAAATAAATATTTGTCTTTAAAAATAAAAATAAATTATTATTATTAACACATTCAGCAATTTCGTCGGAGAAAAGGCGCACGAGCCCGGCTCATGACACAAAACAACGTCATTTCGTGTCTTTCCTAGTCTCCGACGAACTTTTGGGCTAAAATTGTACAATTTGAAAAAAATTGGGACTAATTGTGTTAGTCAAACTTTCTTTGGACCATTCAAAAAAAGGTGATAAGTTATGGGACCATTTTGAATTTAATTCCCAATTAGATGTTTGAACTTCTAATAATATTGAGAAGATGGTAGGAAATTGGGATACATGTGCGAGTAAATCTTTTTTTATAACTCAGTATTCGGCTCAAGAACCGACTAGTTTGGGAGACCAGAACCCATCGTCCACTAGTTGGGGGTCCCACTTTAAATCATAACTAAACTTTGTATGAACTGACCTATCTAAAGAATTGATCGCATTTTAGGAGGTTCGAACTTGAGATCTAGAGAGGAGCACACTTCTAAATTTCAAGCCGGCACCACTAGGCCCAACCTTAGGCTTAACGTGTGCGAGTAAATTTGACTGTCACAGAGATTAGATTGCTTTGAATATTGGCTTCATCTTATTTACTTGCGTGAATATTTTGACTTTGAATGTATTTTCAGCAATCTCTACTCTAATCTTCTTTAATAAGAAATCTTAATTGACTAAATAGACATAGACTTCTGACTTCATATATTTAATAATATATGCTCTTGTTGTTGGAGTAATAATTAGTTTATGACAAAAACTCATATGAGACGGTTTCATGCATGAGACGGGGTACAACTTAGCACAAATCACACCCACCCCTCTCAAAGTGTTAAAGTGTCAATGCCCAACTTATGTCTCGTCTCACCGTGAGACCGTCTCATGCAAGTGTGCCTCATAGTTTATATATAATCAATTTAAATAATTATTCAATTGACATTATAATGAAATATTGACCACTCACCTTTGACCAATTATTTGAGAAATTAATTAATTGAAGATCGATCTATTTCGGAGTTAATGATTGTACATTTGTTGTATTTATAATCTCAAAATCGAACTCTAATTTAAAAAATTAATACATAAAAATATAAAATCAGACTGTAAATAACGTCACCCTCTTTGCCTATATGAAAGACATTTCGTGTCGATACTAGGCATTGTATAGATCAATATTTTCTTAAGCGCAAATTCGAGGAGGATCAATCTATGTCGTTTCTGTGTTTGAAGATTTTAGAGGATCAATCTATTTTTGCAATAATAATTACATATACATGTGTAACCCCATTTACAGAAAAGAAAAGGTCAAATGTGTGATCCCATATATATATAGATATATCAAACCTCTTTGAGTACAATATAATAGCTAGTATGAACATGCATGTCATGAATTATACATGCATGTGGATATACCTTAGATTTTGATATTGTGTAGTTCCAATCTTCAAAGTCAATGTCAAATAAATTGGCTGGCATACTTAAATACGTATACATTAAAAAAATAATCTTCAAATTAATCTTATCTTTGTTTATTTCCCTCTATAAATCCCTACCGTTTCTGAATCAATTAGCCTCACACATTAGAAATTAAAAATCATATTCAGATACAAAAAGATATGGAAGATTCGTGTCCTAGTAAGATCCTTATCCCCTCGATCACATATCTAGTTATGGCATTACACTTATTTATCTTTTCTACAAATTAAAATAAGCGGGTCTCATGTGCATCAGGTGGACCGTGCACTTTATAGTGTATTTTAAAATCATGTAACTTGTTGCACTGAAATATACTTTTTTTTTTTTACATTGAACCGTACAACTTATTTCCCATATTAATAGTTGCACGATTCAATATAAACAATTTTTATATTTCAGTGCAACAATTGATATGTTTCTAAAATTCACTATGGAGTACACGGTGCATATAAAATTTAACCAATTATATTAGATGTGTAACTTGTGTGACACGAAAGCAAGAACTCGGGAACTAGTCCGTTCTTTCCATAATTAGGATAAGGTTGACTACATAATTATGAGTGGCTCCCATGTTCATCCTGGTGCACCGTGCACTTATAATGCATTTTAGAACCATACAACTTGTTATAGTGAAAGATACAATTTATTTACACTGAATTGTACAACTATCTCCATATTAATAGTTGCACGTTTCAGTATAAACAAGTTGCATCTTTCAATATAGTAAGTTGCACATTTCTAAAATACACTAAATTCATGAAATTTTTCATTTTGTCCTCTTTGAATTATAAAATTTTGCTCCTTTGGTTTTATGAAAAATTTCGCCCCATTCGGGACAAAATCCTATCCATCTCTAATTTTCACTGAATTTTAACTGAACAATATTAATTGTGCACCTGATCCACAAGAGACTTACTTTTATGAAAATGTTACAGATGCCGGAAAGAGCTCGTGGCCGGAGCTATTGTGGGCGGCGGCGGAGGTGGCGGTGGGTGTGATAGCCAGAGAGAACCCAAAAGTGAGTGTGATGACCGTCAAGGAAGGAATGATGGTCACTGCTGATTTTCGATGCGATAGGGTCCGAGTTTGGCTCGACAAGAATGGATTGGTCAAGTTAGTGCCAAAAATCGGCTAATACTAGCTACCTACTTCATCATATTTATACATATAAAATAAATTCAGGTTATTGAATTTAAGTTTAGTTGAACAATTACGTACGTACCAATAAACATTGTCTTGTACTCCATTTGCAATAAAATAATATTTGTGTCGTGTTTTACTTCCTTTGGGGTTAGTTCTTAGATTAAGAGATCTTGATGTTAACCAAGTGTTAATCTTATCTTATATTTTCTACGTTAAATCCAAACCTTTTTCATTAATAATTAAAGGAGTATATATATCAGTTAATTATGGTAATTAATTCATTATTGTTCCTTATGATTTTGATTCTTCCGTTCAGCCGGGAAAAATATTTTATTTTAGGCCAATAACTTGGGGGTGTTTTAAGGATAATAATTTTACAGTCTTGGAATTGTGGGACAATATGTTTTAAAATATGTAAGTATATGATAATATGTTTTAAAATCGATAAATGTAGGACAATCGAGCCGGAATAAGCCCAATTGGGCTAAAATGTCATGTGAGTTGCATGCAAATTGCCCTACATTTACAGATTTACGGACCTGGGAATATAGGACAATATATTTTCAAAATTAGTAAATTTAGGAAAATCTTGCAAAATTTCAGCTTGATTTTGGCTTATTCGAGCTCGATGGTTTTACATTTACAGATTTTAATTCATATTGTCTTATATCTACAAATTTAAAATATAGTCATACATTTTCAAGCCCGTAAAATTAGTCTTTAATACACAATTTCTTAACTTGTTGGCCTAAAAAAATATTATTTCCCGCACGTTCAGCCACACCGTCATACTATAATGAAAATACATATGGAGTCGTAGTTAATTTGATCATCAAATTTTGATGTATAATGTTGGACTCGACATATAATTTCTTGAACAAATTACTCTAAGGTCCATTTAGAGGGGGTGTAGTACTCTAAGGTCCATGCCTTTTTATTATTACTCTCAGGTCCATAATATGGGTGTTCATTTACCCTATTACCCTTACATGAGAGAAAGTCATATTGTCACTACAAGAAAAAACACCTATTACTACACAAATTTTAATACACTATTTTGTCATCTGTTTGTGGTGTGGTGTTGAATGTTCTGTAGGAGGAAGATTGTTGTTTTAATTGAGGCTGCTTCCCGGGCTTCTTGCAGCAGCGTCGCGCCTAATTGGGCAGATTGACCTGACTGAACCAGATTTTAGGGTTGCCCATATTTCCCAGTTTTTGGATTCCGGTAATATTATTTCCACTCACTTTAGTGTTCGGTTGAGTCAATTAGTTTGCTTTTTGAGTGTCTGCTAGTTTGGGATTCCTTTTTAGTGCTTCACTTACTTTTGTTGCTTACGGCTTTATCTTTTCTTTAGTATTGTAATTACATTTTTGAAATCTATTGTAAAATATTTCAATTTTTGTTGTACTTGTGAGGAATCACCACCACCTTATAACATTTAGTGAGCAATGTTAGATAAGGAATTTTTCTAGAGTCTTGTGATTCTTTCAAAATGATAAAGGAAGACTACAAGAAGCTCGCCATAACAATGCCAATAATAGGGAAACTAAGTAGCATGTTGAGTTGTGGACTCATATATATAAGCATCACATTTTCGAATAAGAATTGTTTTGTAAAGAACTAATTCTTATTGATCCTTTTCTATAATGAGTTATGTGTGTCTATATGTATATATGCATATCCTCTGTTGTTATATTGATGTTTAAAGGTTCTTTCTGTATACATTTCTTGGAACTAAATGATTACTTGTAGGCCATTTGTGAATGATGTTCAGCATAGATCTATTTTTTCTATCACTACATGTGTTTGTACATTTAAAGTTATACGCTTCTTATTATACGATTAATTTACTTTTGTTGGTTTGCAAATATGATTATGGCATTTCACATGGAGTCTCTTAAATTGCTTCCATTTTTTTATTGAACATTGTGAAAGCACGTGTCATTTAATAATTGCTGGTTGGGAGCTCCAGAAAAATCCAAAAGAACTGAGTGAATTTTTTAAGCTTCCAAGGTTCTAAGGATAAATGGTGCTCATCGTGTTCGAGTTTCTCCATCTTCTTCCTTCTCCAACAAACTTTTCTGGTTTTGATGAAGCATTCATAAGATTGTATATTATTCTAGTCATGTAATTTTAAAGGTTCTGTGAAGGTGCCTTTTGTAAATTTTGGATGATGAACCTATACTGTTTTTAGATAAAGTTCCATGTCATTTTGAAATTGAGAATTTTCTCAATAATGTTTTAGTTTCTAAGTTGTATGTGTACACATTGAATTCTATTATATATTTTTTATTTATTGAATTACTACCTGAGAGAATAGTATAATATTTTTAAATTTATTATATTTATATTAATATTTTATAAATTATTATTAGTATTATTATGCTTTTTAAAAATGGAATCTGTTACATTAATGGAAAATGACGTGGAAATAATTAAGATGAAATATGAAATTAATATTATAACATGCCATTATAATATAATTATTCGAATATAATATATGTGTGACCACACTTTCAAGTGTGGTATTAGAGATGTACACGCAAATTATATGTAGTTAAAAATCACTTTTTGCCTCATTTATAAGTGTAGTAATAGCCTTATACCTATCATTACATTAATTTAAACGACACTAACAACAAGTGTGGAGATAGGTGAAGTGTAGCAAAAGATAATTTATCATCACATTTTTAAATGTCATTTTAAGAGATTTTTCTTGTAGTGTGTATATGTTAAATTGGTAAAAAATTCCTCAGTTTCAGTTTTAATTTTACGCTCCCTCTCTCTAAAAACCCTCTACGCTGCTCTCTCTCTCTCTCTCTCAAAAACTCAATCGCCGCCGCTCTTCAAACTCGCCCTCTCTCTGCTCCAAACGAACAGGCGGCGCCCCACCCCCAGCTGCAGGCGACGCGGCGGCCACCCATCACACCAATAGGTGGCGACGTGCCGGGGACGAAGGTGACGAAAAGCTAATCACAATTTCTGTGTGAAGCTAGAGGAAGAAGACGACGCAACCGCGCACCGCCGCCGTCGATCCGCACAAAAACTGGAGACAAATTTGTCGGCAAAGGAGATGCCTTCGTTGTCCATGGCGGAAGCGAGGGGATTTACTCTTCTGCCCCTGGACTCAACGAGTCATCCCCTAGACTCAACGACTCAAGCGAGGGACTCAAAGTGTATGTCTGGAAAACCGAAGAACACCGCCGCCCAAAATCCAAAGAACGCCGCCGCCGCCGTGTGTTGGGTTCGTCTAATTCTGGGTTAAGATTACTCTAGTTTTTATGGGTTTAAGATTTCTGGGTTTAATTTCTAGTTTTGTGTTGGATTCGTCTAATTCTGGGTTAAGATTTGAAATTCTGGGTTCTTTGAAACCTGATTTTGGAAATGGAGAACCTGGGTTGGTTAGCAGCACGATAGGGAAACCTGATTTTCAGATCTGTTGAATTTTTTTTGTATTTTGAATTTAAGTTTTGGTTTTTGCTGAATCTGTTGAATTTTGGAATTTGTTGAATCTGCTGAATTTTTTTGGTTGAATTATGGGTTTCTTTTGTTGAATTCTTTCATTGAATTCTGGATTTCTTTGAAGATTTATACGAAGGTCGGTGTGTTTCGAAGATGAAGACTGGGGTGTTGATATGAAAGTTTTTTGAATTAATTTTGTCTTTAAATTATAGATCTTGGACCTCTTAGTAATTTAAAATGGAGGGTGGACCTAGTAGTAATTTTTAGGTCCATTTTAGACCTAAGAGTAAGTTACTCTAATTTCTTAGACAAAAACTCGTATGAGATGGTCTCATACATGAGACGGGTATCATACTTGACCCAATTTAATGTACTTGACCCGTATTCTAGAAAAACCCATTGACTATATGACCTTACCAATCAAAATATTCAATAAGCGCCTCCCTGAACTCACGCACGAAACCCTCGCTCCATTCTGTCTATTTTTTCCTGCAAAATTCCTCCTGCCATTCACTCTCAAGACTGCCCACGCTTTTCTTTGTGCCGCTCATTACCGCAGCATCCGCATGTGGTCTCCGTTTCCCCACTATAATCTTCTCTCAATTATGTATTTCTCGTTCAGCGCCGCCTTCTTTCGCCATTGACGATAATTTTTTTAGGTACTAACGCTTGTTATTATTTGTTGCTCTAATTTTAAGTTGTCCAGATTCGGTCTATTTTTAGCCATTCCGAGTTTTTTAAGTTTGTAACTGTGTCAACTATGGCTGCAAAATTTGTTGTTTGCAGCATTTTATGCATTAGTTATGGAACATTACTATATGTTTCAATTTGCACAAAAATCCCCGGCCTATTTTTTTGCCTATTAATTTTATTTGTGTGTATAGTCCTACTAGAAGTTAGTTAAACAGTGTGGGCTAACTGCCTAGATATCCTTTTAGCTTCTCATCCCAACCTCTGCTAGATATCCAGACGAAAAAAAATAATCCAATTCTTGTGATTAATTTTGTTTTAAAAAGGAATGAGATTGATCTAGATAAATATTGGGCGTTTTACTACTTGAAAGACTTCTAATGATATGCCAAAGTTTGTTATTTTTGGGAGAAGATTACAGTGGCATGTACTCTCTATTCATTGATTTTGTTTATAGCATAAAGTCCTGGTACATGCCTTAAGCTTTGAGGTTGTGGATGAATTGATAGATTTTGTTGCTTATAGTACTTTGTGCATTCCTTATGGAAACATTAATCGTTGTTCCAATTTACACACAAATCCCCTGTCTATTTGATTGTTTATTTTTCTCTTTGTTTGTACAATCTTGGTAGAAATCAGTAGTATATTTATATGAAAACAATGGTAAACGATCCCATTGCACTACAAAAAATGTGCATTTTACCGACGGAAATTAGCGACGGTTACAAAAACCGTCGCAAATAGCGACGGTTTTTACGATGGTTACGGTCAAATGGTCAAAGTCAACAATTTTAGCGACGGTCTAGAGAATCGTCGCAAATAGCGATGATTTTAGCTACGGTTTTAGCAACGTTTTGGACTAATCCCTTTAGCGACGGTTTTTTTAGCGACGGTTTTTTTTTTTTTTTTTTTTTTTTTTTTTTTTTTTTTTTTTTTAAATTTAATTTTTTTTTTAATATTAATTATGTATTTTTTTTTATGTTTCAGGATTATACAAGAATTTTTAATTGTTGTTAATGCACCTTACCGTATATTTAATTTATAGTCACTTGGAGAAGAGCTCCACCTGACCATAGTCAGATCTATTTCGAGGAGTTTATGGTATAAAATTTTATTCATAGTATATTTAAATATATATATATTGACTAAAAGTAGTACTTGTTTAAATAGAAAAATAGTACTAATTTAAATGAAAGTATTACTTGTTAAATGAAAAATATTACTTAAGTTTAAATAGAAAAGTAGTACTTGTTTAAATAGAAAAGTAGTACTTGATTAAATGAAAAGTAGTATTTGTTTAAATAGAAAAACATTACTTGTTTAAATAGAAAAGTAGTAATTGTTTAAATAGAAAAGTAGTACTTGGTTAAATGAAAAATATTACTTGTTTAAATTAAAAGTATTGTTTAAATAATAGAAAGTATTACTTTTTTAAATGAAAGGTATTACTTGTTTAAATGAAAAGTATTACTTGTTAAATGAAAAGTATTACTTGTTTAAATAGAAAGGTAGTAGTTGTTTAAATATAAAAGTAGTACTTGTTTAAATGAAAAGTAGTACTTTTTTAAATGAAAAGTATTACTTGTTTAAATAGAAAAGTATTACTTGTTTAAATAGAAAAGTAGTACTTGTTTAAATGAAAAGTAGTACTTGTTTAAATGAAAACTATTATTTGTTTAAATGAAAGGTATTACTTGTTTAAATGAAAAGTAGTACTTGTTAAAATGAAAAGTAGTACTTGTTTAAATGAAAAGTAATACTTATTTAAATGCAAAGTATTAGTTGTTTAAATAGAAAAGTAGTACTTGTTTAAATAGAAAAATATTACTTGTTTAAATTAAAAGTATTACTTATTTAAATAATAGAAAGTATTACTTGTTTAAATGAAAAATATTACTTGTTAAATGAAAAGTAGTACTTGTTTAAATGAAAAGTATTACTTATTTAAATAGAAAAGTATTACTTGTTTAAATAGAAAAGTATTACTTGTTTAAATAGAAAAGTAGTACTTGGTTAAATGAAAAGTAGTACTTGGTTAAATTAAAAGTATTGTTTAAATAATAGAAAGTATTACTTGTTTAAATGAAAGGTATTACTTGTTTTAATGAAAAGTATTACTTGTTAAATAAAAAGTATTACTTGTTTAAATAGAAAAGTAGTAGTTGTTTAAATAGAAAAATAGTACTTGTTTAAATAGAAAAGTATTACTTGTTTAAATAGAAAAGTAGTACTTGTCTAAATAGAAAAGTATTACTTGTTTAAATGAAAAGTAATACTTGTTTAAATAGAAAGTAATACTTTTTTAAATAGAAAAGTAGTACTTGTTTAAATGAAAAGTATTACTTGTTAAATTAAAAGTATTACTTGTTTAAATAGAAAAGTAGTACTTGTTTAAATAGAAAAGCAGTACTTGTTTAAATGAAAAGTAATACTTGTTTAAATAGAAAAGTAGTATTTGTTTAAATGAAAAGTATTACTTGTTAAATTAAAAGTATTACTTGTTGCATAAGCATTTTCCTCCACTTACTAAAGTGTATGCACTGTTGTTACAAGAAGAATCTCAGAGGTCTCTAGTTTTTCCTAACTCTGTGATGCTTGATTTTGTGGCCATGTTAGCCAACAACTCTAGATTTTATAAGGATAAGAAGAAGGGATTGAAGTGTACAATGTAATGGGAATGAGCATTCAGTTGATAGGTGTTTTGAGCTGATAGGTTATCCCCCTGGATGGAAGGGTCAGAGGGGTAATAAGGGTAAAGAAAGGTTTGCTAATGCCTTGGTTTCTTCTCCAGAGAAAGCTCATTTGGGATCTAATCCACTCATTACCCCTGAGCTTATTGAACAGCTGCTGTCATTGGCAAAGCAAGCTCAGAAACCTGTTTCTGACTCCATTCACTCTGCTGCTGGTGTGATTGCTCATGGCAATCCTGATCTCTCTACAAGTACAGGTAATCAGGGAGGTAATTTCTGTTTACACTCTTCTGTTATCAATAGCACTTTTACTTGGATTTTAGATACTGGTGCTACAAATCATATGGTGTCTAGCTTGGATTGTTTTACTACACCTCCAACTTTAGCTAACATTAAAATTATCTTGCCTAACAATGATGTCTCTACTGCAACACATATGGGTACAGTTGTTCTTAATGAGCATTTAATCATGTACAATGTGTTGTATGTTCCAGACTTTGCTTTCAACTTACTATTTATAAGTCATTTGACAAGGTATTCAAATTGTACAGTTAGTTTTATGGCATCAAGTTGTGTTTTGCATGACAAGGACTCCCTTAAGGTGATTGGTTCTGCTGAGCAGCATGGGGGTTTATACTTGCTAAGGGTTGTTCATTCAGCAAATTCAGCTGCACTTTCTTCAAATTCAGCTGATTAGGTCATATGTCTCCTCTTAGTATGTTACAAATACAGGATTTGGGTTTAAAAGCTTATAATGTTCATGATCAATGTATTATCTGTCCTCTTGCTAAATAGAAAAAGAAACTTTTTCCAATTAGTACTTCTTCTTCTAATACTTGTTTTGATTTGATACATTGTGACATATGGGGGTCCCTTCTCTATTGCTTCTTACACTGGTTTTAAGTATTTCTTGACCATTGTTAATGAATTTTTCAAGATGCACTTGGATTTATTTGCTTAAAGCTAAATCTGATGTTAAATCTTCTTTGGAAAACTTCTATAACATGGTCTTAACCCAATTTCACAAGAAAATAAAGGTGTTGAGAAGTGATAATGGTTGTGAGTTTTTGTTGTTTGATTTTTATCATTCTTTGGGTATAATTCACCAAACATCCTGTGTGGAAACCCCACAACAGAATGGTTTGGTTGAAATGATACACCAGCATCTCTTACAAGTTGCTAGAGCTCTTTCGTTTCAATCTTCTTTACCTATTGTGTATTGGAGTGAGTGTATTTTGGCTGTTGCTTATTTGATAAATAGAATGCCTACTGTTGTTCTAAACAATCTCTCTCCCTTTCAAAAGTTGTATGGGACATAACCTGATTATTCTTTCCTAAAGAGCTTTGGTTGTTTATGTTTTGCTAATACATTAACTGTGAATAGGACTAAGTTTGATCCAAGGGTTGTTAAATGTGTGTTTTTGGGGTACCCTTTTGGAACCAAAGGTTACAAGTTACTTGATTTAGTTTCTGGTAAAGTTTTTATTTCCAGGAATGCTACTTTTTATGAAACTGTATTTCCTTATGCTGATAAAAAGGGGGCTCATGAGTTTGTTTAGAACTTAATTGCTAGAGATTCTTTCCTAAATCCAGATTCCATGGATGAACATCCACCATTGTTCTTAATCCTCATGTTGACACTGACATTATACATCATGAAGTTCATGATGAGTTTGTTGATCATTTGCATACTTCTGATTCTTCAGATATAGTCACTAATAGACAGGCTATTGAACCTGATGTCATTAATAGACATGCTACCTGATATTCTTGATAGACATACTATTGCACCTGATATTCTTCATAGTCAGGATATTGAACCTGTTCCTTCAAATGTTGTTATGAATGATGATCTAGGTAGAAGGTCTTCTAGATCTATATCTCAACCTGCTTATTTGAAGTTTATGAGACTTCTTTGCCTATGTTCTTAAATCATGAACAACCTGAAGCTAACATGATTGTTTCTTGTGGAAAACAATATGGCATTTCTGATATTCTTTCTACTGATAAACTTTCAAATGCTCATAAGGCTTTCACTGCATCCATTTCTCAAAATATAGAGCCCAAAACTTATAAGCAAGCCAAGGACAATCCTAATTGGCAGCAAGCAATGAGAGCTGAGTTAGATGCCTTAGAAAGGACTAAGACATGAACTCTAGTTCACTTGCCACCAAATAGAGAATGTATTGGGTGTAAATGGGTTTTTAAAATCAAATACAAACAAGATGGGTCTATTGAAAGATATAAAGCAAGATTAGTTGCTAAAGGCTACACTCAACAAGAGGGAATTGATTACTTTGATACTTTTAGCCCTGTTGCAAAAGTAACAACAGTAAGAATATTATTTTCTATAGTTGTAGCTAGAAGCTGGTTCATTCATCAATTAGATGTAAACAATGCATTCTTGCATGGTGATTTAACTGAAGAAATTTACATGAGTCCTCCACCTGGTTATTGCATTGATTCAGACACAAGGGTGTGTAAACTCAACAAAAGCCTCTATGGTTTAAAACAGGCATCAAAACAGTGGTTTAACAAACTTTCTGAATCTTTATTTGAACTTGGATATGTTCAATCTCAGGCTGACAACTCTTTGTTCACAAAACACACTAATATTTCATTCACTGTCATTGTATGGTATGTTGATGATCTTATTGTATCTGGTGATTCTTTGGATGCTTGGCATTGAAGTAGCAAGATCAGAAAAAGGATTAACCTTGTGTCAAAGAAAGTACACATTGGACCTTTTAACTGATTTTGGGTACTTGGGCAGCAAACCTTGTCATACACCTATGGATTCTAAATTGCAGCTAACACAGGCTACTACAGACAACAGAACAGATCCAAAACTCTATAAAAAAATTGTTGGCAAGTTACTTTATTTGACCGTAACTAGACCAGACATTTCTTATGATGTTCATTCTTTATCTCAATTTATGAGTAATCCCTCAAAGGAGCATATGCTTGTTGTACACAGAGTTCTCAGATACTTAAAAGGCACTCCAGGTTTGGGTATCTTTTACTCCAGTTCTAATGATTTTAAGTTGCATTATTACACTGACCGTGACTGAGCTAGGTGCATTGAAACTAGGAAAAGTATCACAGGTTATACTATCTACTTGGGAAACTCTCTCATTTCTTGGAAGTCCAAGAAGCAAAGCACAATCAGTAGATCATCTGCTAAAGCAGAGTACAGAGCCATTGCCACCACTACATGTGAAATCCAATGGATCCTCTACATCTTGAAAGATTTAAAGGTTCCTGTTCAACTACCAACCACTCTTTACATAGACAGCAAGTCAGCTTACCAAATGGCACTCAATCCTTGTCTCCATGAAAAAAGTAAACACATTTCAATTGATTGACACTTCACAAGACAGAAAATCAAAGAAGGAGCCATCAAGATCATTCATATACCTACATAAGAAAACCTTGCAGATATCATGACAAAACCCCTTCTTCCAACTCCTTTCAACACATTCAAGTCCAAAATGAGACTCTTGAACATTCACTCTCATTTTGAAGCGGGGGGGGGGGGGGTCTAAAGAGTTATAATTTGTTATTTCATTAGTAAAGTTGTTATTTCACTATCATAGTTGTTATTTCCTTTTATATTGTATCATATAGTGATAGAGTGGGAACGTTAGTTAGAGAAGTCTCTGTACTCCACCTATATATAAGCTATCATATTAGGTTTAGAAATTAAAAAAAAAACCATCGCTAACACACCAAGATTATAGGCAAGAATCCAAGATTTGAATCTTCTTGAATTTATGAGATATTCTTGTATTTCAAGAAATACATATCTTCCATAATATCTTTTCAAGAAAATCAAGAAAATCTTTCTTGCCCTTTATATTTCAAAAATTTCGAAATTTTCTTCATGAATAACCAAGTGGGAGATTTCTTGAATTTAATGAGATAATCTTGTATTCCAAGAATACATATCTTCATTCCATAACAAAATTCAAAGAAAATCTTTCTCCCCTTTTATCCGTAAATTTCAAAAATAATGGAAAAAATAAGCAACAATATTTATTTTATTTTAAACACCTTTTTCAGTTATTGGACTATATGTTGGGCTACTTAGGGGGCCTTTAGGAGAATTAAGATTGGACCTTCCAATGGATCTTGAATTATCAATATTGAGCCACAATATTATTCAAGCCCATAAATATTAATTAATCCCACTACATAATTAATATTGCACTATCCATCTTAACCCATATTACAGTCAATATGGCTCCCGGTTATTATTTCCCGTGTTTAAGATTATCTAGCCCATTAATTAATTCAAGCCACTGAAATAGCTTTCCATTAATTAATATATTTTGTCCTTGGTCAAGGAACGGTTCAACATTATTATCCATACCGAAAACTAATTCCACTTGCAAGATTTGGTATGATAAAGCTTATGAACCTCCCAAGGGGGCAAATCGAACAAGCGTACTTGCACACGATTCTCCGTATTAAATCTTAGCAATCACATGTGACCAATAATATTGCCCAAGATAAAATGTATTGAATCTCGTTGATTCTCTACCCATGATAAGTCAAAGCAATAGTTATCAACCACATGTGATCCTATTTAAGGAACGAAGATTAAGAAATAACGAACCACTGAGGTCTAATTCTTCCATGTTCAGTTCTGAAGAATTTGTCCTCCTGTAGGTCCTATTCAGTGCATCAGTCATGCACTAGTGTAATCTCTTGGTCAAGACAAGCCAATCCGAGCCTTACACTTCAACCTTTCACGATGGATTTTTCATTTCCATCTAGGTCGTGAATGGCGTACTTTTAGTTACAAGGATTTATTAATTTAATCTTACGTGATGCGGTATCACTAAATTAACTACAATGTAACACGTACGATTTATTGAACAGTTATGCAGTAAATATATGTAACATTCGATGATATTTAAAGCATCAGTGATAAACAATTTATTTCAGTAAATAAGTTTGAAATTCAGTTTTGATTATACAAAGTAAAAGCATACTTTCTAGTATAATCCCAACAATCTCCCACTTATACTCAAAGTCTGCTTTTAAGTATACTACAACATGTCTCGTGTAGTTCCTAATTCGTGACATCTAATGTCACCTACACGAACCTAATAATTTCTCCCACTTTACTTTCAGAAAGTTAGACGGCGGTCTTGACACCCATTCCTTCCACATGTCTCGAATGTATTCAGAGGCGGACCCTTTGTGAATGGATCGCTGGGTTGTCTTCGTGACGCTATCTTTGCCACATCTATATCTCCTCTCTTAACAATATCTCGTATAAGATGGTATTTCCTTTCAATGTGTTTCTTTGGCCTTGTGGGATCTTGGTTCCCTTGAATTTGCAAATCGCTTTCGGCATTGTCACAATAAAATGATGATTCCTTTGGGCAAATTCGGAACTACATTCAAGTCCACTAGGAAGTTCTTGAGCCAAACCGCTTCTTTCGCTGCCTCGCAAGCAGCTACATATTCGGCTTCCATGGTAGAATCTGCGACTTATTTCTGCTTGACGCTTCTCCATGTCACGGCTCCTCCCCCCATGCAAAACACACTACCGGAGGTAAATTTTCTGGAGTCTATGTCTGATTGGAAATCCGAGTCCGTGTAGCCGATGGGGATTGGACTATCTGACTGATAAATTAACATTCTATCCCGAGTTCTTTTCAGATACTTCAGAATGTTTTTAACTGCCGTCCAATGTTCTTTCCCCGGGTTACTTTGATATCTTGCCACCATGCCAACGACAAAGCAGATATCCGGTCTCGTACACAGCATTGCATACATAAGGCTTCCGACAGCCGAAGCATAAGGAATGCCTCTCATGTCATCTATCTCCTTTTGCGTCTTAGGGCACATTTTCTTGGATAGATGGATTCCATGTCTGAAAGGTACGAAGCCTTTCTTGGAATCCTGCATGCTGAATCGTTTCAAGACAGTGTCTATATATGAAATAAGCCTATCATCATTTTCTTGCGATCTCGAGTGATCTTGATCCCAAGGATGTGTACGGCTTCCCCTAAGTCCTTCATATCAAACTGTTTTGAAAGCCATGCCCTTACGTCTGATAACACCTTTACATCATTCCCGATGATCAGAATGTTGTCTACGTATAGTACTAAGAATACCAATGCAGTTCCGACATGCTTTTTGTACACACAACTTTCGAACTCATTTTGATCGAACCCATAAGACTTTATAACATGATGAAAACATTGGTTCCAAGCTCTGGATGCCTGTTTGAGTCCGTAAATGGACTTCATGAGCTTACAAACTAGGTGTTCTTGGCCTTTTTCAATGAAGCCTTGGGGTTGTTGCATATAGATCTCTATCAAGACTTCCGTTAAGGAAAGCTGTCTTGACATCCATTTGCCAGATTTCAAAGTCGAGATGCGCAGCAATCGATAAGATAATTCGGATGGACTTAAGCATGGCTACGGGCGAAAAGTTTCCTCATAATCGATCCCTTCTTTCTGAGTATAACCTTTCGCCACGAGTGTTGCTTTGAAGGTTTCCACCTTCCCGTCCGGTCCTCTTTTTCTCTTATACACCCACTTGCAACCAATGGGTTTGACCCCATTAAGTGGTTCGACTAGCTCCCACACTCTGTTATGAAACATAGAACCCATTTTGGCTTTCATTGCTATTTGCCAAGAATCTGCATCCTTGTCTTGGATTGCCTCGTCATATGTCCATGGGTCTGGTTCGTCTTGTCCGGGAATCAAGTCCGAGGATGTCACCAAGTTCAGAATGTAGGCTGATGTTTCCAAGGCATGACCCTAGAATGACTTGGGAAGATCCGCATAACTCATCATAGATCTAACCATTTCCAAAAGAGTTCTGTTTCTTCGCTCTGCAACCCCGTTTTGTTGAGGGGTTCCGGGTGCAGTAAGCTGGGATGCAATCCCTTCATCAGATAAGTAGTTCAAAAACTCATCGCTGAGGTATTCGCCTCCACGATCGGATCTTAGAGACTTGATACATTTTTCCCTATGATTCTCTGCTTGAGCCTTAAATTCTTTGAATTTCTCAAAGGTCTCAGATTTATGCTTCATGAGGAAAATATAACCGTACCTTGAGTAATCATCAATAAAAGTGACAAAATACTCATAACCTCCTCTTGCTTTGGTTGACATTGGACCACATACATCTGTGTGAACGATTTCTAACACTTCTTTGGCTATATTCCCCTTGGCTCCGAATGCCCTCTTGGTCATTTTACTCTCCAAACATGATTCGCAGGTTGGAATTGGTTCAACTTGGAGAGACTCCAGTGAACCTGCTTCTACCAACCTTTGGATCATCTTTGGATTAATATGTCCCAATCTTAGATGCCATAGAAGTGTCTCGTTCACGTTTTCTTTTATCGGAAACAGTTGATGTGTTATAGGATGCATTTCGTGAGTGGTGTGCACAATTAATTGTATAGAGATTTTCCATCAATGTCCTGTAATAGATACACTCATCATTTCAAGAAATGATTTCATTCTTATTAGAAGAAACTAAGTGTCTATTAACAGAATTTTAGAAACTGAAAGTGAATTCTTTCTAAAACTGGGAACATAAAGAACATCTCTTAAAATTAGAACTCTGTCTTCAAAAGACAGGTGCACTTCTCCCACTGCTTCAGCTGCCACTCTCGTAGCATCGCCCAGTGTGATGAGGACCTCACTGCCACTAAGTTACCGGATCATTTTGAACCCGTGAAGCAAACATGATTAGTGGATCTCGTATCAACCACCCACGAATGAGAAGTATACGCCGCTAAACAAGTCTCAACAACTAGTGCGTGAGAATTACCTTTCTTTCCGTCCCTTTTGGGGTTGGAACAGGCAAACCTCCATTGTCCTCTTTCACCGCATCTTAAGCACTTCCTCTTTGGATTTTCCTTGACACCACCAACATTCGTCATCTTATCATTGCCCTTGGCAACAGTTGAGTCTGATTGCTTATGGCCTTTGGTCACCTTCTTCTTCTTGCCATCCCTTGGCCTAGAAGATGAAGACGGACCACTTGCCGTCAAAGCTTGAGTTTGGTGCCCTATCAACATCTCTGCCGAGACCAAAGCTTGCAACAAATCAGCTAGTGAGGCCAAAATGCTCAGAAACTTTTGGGCAGAGAGTGAAGTACCAAATTCATCTGAGCCTCCAGATTATAATCTGCACTCAGAACCTCAAGTTTGTTCAGATGGGCCATCAATTTTGAGGACATAATCCCTTACGGGTTAACCCTCCACCATTTTCAGCGACTACATCTCTCGCAAGGTGATCTGACGAGTCTCGCATTTTTTACCCGTCAGTTGGCTCATCTGATTTTGGTGTGTCAAGAATCCACTTGTGCTTTTGTGCAGTTAGGACAATAATTTTTTGTTTCCAATCAATATAGTTTCCATACATATTGTATTGACTTTAAGTATATTAACAGTGGATTAAAAGGTTACGACATGCTGAACTGAAATAAATAACTATATGCATAAGCACAAGTATATCACAAGGTTCGATCACATGTTTCATATTAAAATCTCAAAAAAATATGAACATGCATCAGCCAACATCTCAAAACAGTTTAAATAAGCCACGTGGGGTGGGTCATTATTTAAACACATTCAAGCAGGTTACAAACAAGAACAGTTACAAACCTTTAATATCCAGATTAATAGTTGGCTCCCACTTGACCAATATAAAATTGACAGAGACTTCGGGGAAGTATATGCATATCAATTTTATACCTAAGTAATAACCATGATTAAATACATGATTATTATTTCGCTTTGAACGAGCCTCGTGGGGAGGGTCATCGTCACCACTAGTAATAATCCACAATTATCCATTTGGAATTCATTCATGTGAAAGCTAACTTTTGACCGTCCCGTGGGGGGAATTTCTCCAAAAGAATTCACAAATAAATAAATCATGGAGGTCAAAATTAATTCAATTTTATTATCCGGAATAAAATTGTCAATTAATTATTTAAACATACTTAGTAATTTTTGACGGTGAGATTTTTCATTGGGCAACTCTCATGCAAACACATTTAAACAAATTAAATAAAGCATAAGATAACACAATAATCATGCAAAGCAGAAAAATAAACATATTGGGCACAAATTATCCAATTGTCATGGTTTGATTTTTCTTGGCTTGATTTTGAAGAAACGCCTTCTTGAATTTCTCCCACTCGATCGTCTCGAAAAGAACTCCATCTCAAAGCGCCCGCGAAAGTAGCTCCGCGGTAGGATGCCGCCCGCATCCGACCACGGCCATAATCGTCCGGCCTCGGCGGCTCGTGATACCTCGGCCGGCGTACTGCGCATCGTCCGCGGCGTTAGCGCTTCGCCCGGGCTTACCGCTACGCGAACTTTCAGCGATCTGTGCGTCCCGCGAACCGTCTTGCAGCGCGCGTCTCCGCCTCCGTCCGCCCGTCCGCCCGCATAGCGTCCGCCAGTTACTCGCTGATCTCTGTGGCGCTTCGGCCCCTCGGCCTCGCCCCTCGCCCGTGCGTGCTGCGTAATGTCCGTATGTCGCGTGCCTCCCTGGCATGTTTCGCGCGATACCGCCCGCCAGCCAGTTCTTGATTTTATCCTTTAATTCTTGTCTCCCTCCGTTTCGATCCGGTTACAATTTATTTACAAAAAATAAATAAACCTAGATCTAGACTAGTCTATTACATTGATCAAATCAAACAAATCCTAATCTACTCGTGGATTTTTTCTCACGAGGCAAAAGCGAATCCGACGAATCGAATTAAAAACCACAATTTATATGCATGCATAAATAAACACATTAAATTCCATGACAATTGGATACCTGCAAAAAAGATCTAGCAATTCTACTATCCAATTTCAAATTTAATGATAACGAATTAAATTACAATTTAAAAAATTCAGAGCCCGAAACTGTGGCTCTGATACCAGTTGTTGGGGAATAAGTTGCACAGATCTATTCGGGATGCATATTTAAATACAAATTTAATTCTTATAATTATTACTAGCATGAATTAATCCTATATTAATTCAAATAATAATCCAACAACAAATCATGCATATAATTAATTCACGTAAATCCTACGCATGCGGAATTCTACGAGTTTACGTGAACGTACCTCTTGGGATGGCAATGGCTTGGTTGATTAGACTCACCAAAAGAACTTCCCAAGTATTCCCTTAATCCTTGCTCGACTATCCGGTGGTAGGACGCTTGCGAACAATTAACAAAAGGAAAATAAATTATGTTGCACCACCTTTGTGGATTTACTAATTTTTCCAGCACATGGAATTATACTTGAGAATGAAAGAGTCATCCCCAATTTATAGAGCATAGGTGGTCGAAAATTTTGGGCAAAAAATAATGTGGGAAAATCTTTTCTTGATCTCCAAGAAATCTTGAATATATCTCCTATATTCTTTTTCCCATAATTATAATATTCCACAAAATCCCACCTACTCTTTGTTATGGGATATTTTTAAAATTATAGGCAAGAATCCAAGATTTGGATCTTCTTGAATTTATGAGATATTCTTGTATTTCAAGAAATACATATCTTTCATAATATCTTTTCAAGAAAATCAAGAAAATCTTTCTTGCCCTTTATATTTCAAAAATTTCGAAATTTTCTTCATGAATAACCAAGTGGAAGATTTCTTGAATTTAATGAGATAATCTTGTATTCCAAGAATACATATCTTCATTCCACAACAAAATTCAAAGAAAATCTTTCTCCCCTTTTATCCATAAATTTCGAAAATAATGGAAAAAATAAGCAACAATATTTATTATATTTTAAACACCTTTTCAGTTATTGGACTATATGTTGGGCTACTTAAGGGGGCCTTTAGGATAATTAAGATTGGACCTTCCAATGGATCTTGAATTATCAATATTGAGCCACAATATTATTCAAGCCCATAAATATTAATTAATCCCACTACATAATTAATATTGCACTATCCATCTTAACCCATATTACAGTCAATATGGCTCTCGGTTATTATTTCCCGTGTTTAAGATTATCTAGCCCATTAATTAATTCAAGCCACTGAAATAGCTTTCCATTAATTAATATCTTTTGTCCTTGGTCAAGGAACGGTTCAACATTATTATCCATACCGGAAACTAATTCCACTTGCAAGATTTGGTATGATAAAGCTTATGAACCTCCCAAGGGGGAAAATCGAACAAGCGTACTTGCACACGATTCTCCGTATTAAATCTTAGCAATCACATGTGACCAATAATATTGCCCAAGATAAAAAGTATTGAATCTCGTTGATTCTCTACCCATGATAAGTCAAAGCAATAGTTATCAACCACACGTGATCCTATTTAAGGAATGAAGATTAAGAAATAACGAACCACCTGAGGTCTAATTCTTCCATGTTCAGTTCTGAAGAATTTGTCCTCCTGTAGGTCCTATTCACTGCATCAGTCATGCACTAGTGTAATCTCTTGGTCAAGACAAGTCAATCCGAGCCTTACACTTCAACCTTTCACGATGGATTGTTCATTTCCATCTAGGTAGTGAATGGCGTACTTTTAGTTACAAGGGACTGTTAATTTAATCTTCTGTGATCTGGCATCACTAAATTAACTACAATGTAACACGTACGATTTATTGAACAGTTATGCAGTAAATATATGTAACATTCGATGATATTTAAAGCAAAAGTGATAAACAATTTATTTCAGTAAATAAGTTCGAAATTCAGTTTTGATTATACAAAGTAAAAGCGTATTTTCTAGTATAATCCCAACACCCATATCGCAAGTAATCATCGATAAACGTAACGAAATACTCGTAGTCACCTCTTGCTTTGATTTGCATTGGACCACATACATCGGTGTGAACGATCTCCAACACTTTTTTAGCTCTAAGCCCCTTGGCTCCAAATGCCCTCTTGGTCATCTTACCCTCCAAACATGATTCGCAAGTTGGAAATGGTTCAACCAGGAAAGACTCCAATGAACCATCCTGGACCAACCTTTGGATCCTTTTTGGATTAATATGACCTAATCTTAGATGCCAAAGAAGTGTCTCGTTCACGTTGGTCGAACGTTTCCTTTTGTTTGAAATAGTAGATGTGTTACAGGATACATTGTGTGTGTGGTGTGCATAGCTAATAATATAGAGATTGTTCTGTAATGTTCCATGACAGATAACCACATCGTTACGAAAAATAGTAACATGTTTATTAAAACGAACAGAATATCCATCAGCAAATAGTTTTGAAACTGAAATAAGGTTTTTACGGAAAACAGGAACATAAAGAACATCTCTTAAAATTAAATTCTTGTCTTCAAAAGACAGGTGCACGTCTCCCACTGCTTCAGCTGCCACTCTCGTAGCATCGCCCAACGTGATGAGGATTTCTCTTCCACTAAGTTATCGGGTCCGCTTGAACCCCTGTAACGTGAAACAAACATGATCAGTGGATCCCGTATCCACTACCCACGAATGGGTAGCATACGCCGCTAAACAAGTTTCAACAACTAGTGCGAGAGAATTATCTTTCTTTTCATTCCTTTTGGGTTTGGAACAGGCTGACCTCCAATGTCCCTTTTCACCGCAGTTAAAACATTTTTCCATAGCCGATTTCTTTACTTCACCCTCCCTCTTCACCTTTCCTTTGTCCTTAGCAACACTTGAGTTAGCTTCACTTTTGGTCCTCTTCTTCTTCTTACCTCATTTTGGTCTAGAAGAGGAAGATGGACCTGCTATCGCTAGGGTTTGGCTTCTCTCTCCCAATATTCCTTCAGCCGAGGCTAAAGCTTGTAGCAGATCAGGCAAGGTGAACTTCAGATTGTTCATTTGGTAATTGAGCCTGAACTGCTCGAAGCTTTTTGGCAGGGAATGGAGTATGAAATCGATATGGGTCTCGATGTCATATTCAGCACCAAGTACCTCAAGTTTGTTAAGGTGAGCCATCATTTGGAGAACGTGCTCCCTTACGGGCGTTCCCGCCACCATTTTCATTGAGAGCATGTCACTAATGGTGATCTGGCGAGCCACACGGTTCTGATGTTGAAACATCGCTTTAAGATTGACCATGATGTCTACAGCAGTTTCAACGTTTTGGTGTTGGTGTTGCAACACATCTGACATAGAAGCCAAGATGGTACACTTTGCCATTTCGTTGGAACGCTCCCAGTCAGCATACTCTTTCTTTTCCGTTTTACTGGACTCATCAGTCGCCTTTTCTGGCTTTGGTGTAGTAAGGACCCAGTTATGGTGTTGTGCAGTGAGGACAATAGTAAGTTTTCGATACCAATCAACAAAGTTTTCTCCAGTAAGCAAATTGTCTTTCAGTATATTGAACAGTGGATTAAAAGGTTGTGACATGATGATACTGAAATTAAACATACACCTTGTGTTAATATCAGGATCAACACAAAGAAAATCACATAATTCGATCACATGATTCATATTGAAATCTCAAAAAAAAATATGAACATGCATCAGTCAACATCTCAAAACAATTTTAAATGAGCCTCTTGGGAGGGTCATCATTTAAATCAAATTCAAGCAGGTTACAAACAAGAACAGTTACAAACCTTTAATTTAAAAAAAAACTAATAGTTGGCTCCCACTTAACCAATATAAAATTGACAGGCACTTCGACGAAGTATATGCATATCAATTTTATACCTAAGTAATAACCATGATTAAATAATGAATTAATACTTCGTTTTTATCGAGCCTCTTGGGAGGGTCATCTTCGCCACTAATAATAATTCAACATCATCTTTTTGGGAATTTATTCATGTGAAAGCTTTCTTTTGGCCGTCCCTTAGGGGAATTTCTCCAAAAGATTTCACAAATAAATAAATCATGGAGGTCAAAATTAATTCGATTCAAAACCGAATTAATTGTTTAAAACATACTTAGTAATTTTTTGAATTTGAGATTTTTCGTTGGGCAATTCTCATGCAAACACATTTAAACAAATTAAATAAAGCATAAGAAAATACAAAAATAAATCAAGCAAAGCAGAAAAATAAACATATTGGGCACAAATTATCCAATTGTCATGGTTTGATTTTTCTTGGCTTGATTTTGAAGAAACGTCGTCTTGAATTTCTCCCACTCGTTCGTCTCGAAAAGAACTCTATCTCGAAACGCCAAGCCAAGTAGCTCACAGCCGGGATGCACGCCCGCATCCGGCCGGCCCCTTGGTCGAGCGACCGCGCCCAATTAGGAGAATTAAGATTGGACCTCCAATGGACTATGAAGCTTTAATATTTAGCCAAAATATTATTCAAGCCCATTAATATTAATTTACTCCACTATAAAATTAATATTGAACTATCCATCTTAACCCACATTACGACTTCACAATAATATGGCTCCCGATTATTATTTCCAACGTTTAAGATTATCTTAGTCCATTAATTAATTAAGCCACTGAACAAACTTGATATTAATTAACATCTTTGACCTTGGAGTAAAGACAGCTCAACATTATTATCCATACCGGAAATAAATTTCCACTTGCAAGATTTGGTATGATAAAGATTCTGAGCCCACCAAGGGGACAAATCAAGCAAGCCGTACTTGCACACGATTCTCCGTATTAAATCTTAGCAAATTGTTCAGAAATATTTTCATCACATAAATCAGAAACATCATCATCAAAATCAACTTCAGTAACATAAGGATGTTTACCAACATTATCAGAAGTTTCACCTCTAAAATCAAGTGCTTTCTTGTCTTTATCTTTCTCATGTTTATCATCATCTAACATATTTGAGTTAATCTCACAAGTTTTCAAAATACTGATCAACTCATTTTGACTCAATAAATCAGTGTTCTTAGCCTCTTCTATTGCACACATTTTAGCATAAAATCGTTTAGGAACAGTTCTAAGTATCTCATTGACTAACTGAGTGTTGAAAATTGGATCACCAAGTGAGTGTGACTCATTAGCAATCTCACTTATCCTTTCATTGTATGATGAAATTGTTTCATCATCTTTCATCCTCAAGTTTTCAAACTTGGTTCCCAACATTCTAAGTCTAGTCCTTCAAACACTTTCTGATTCTTCACAATGTTCCTGGAATATCTCCCATGCATCCTTAGAAGAAACACAATTAGATATCAGTTTAAACATAAAAACATCAGTAGCAGTAAAAATCTCATTAAGGGCTTTAGAATTGAAATTGGCCGATGTGCATTCATCATTGAACCAATCAATCTCCTTTTTGACTTGAGATTCACCATCTTTATCATCAATTGTCTTTGTTGGATTCCAACCAGATAACACACTACGCCATGTTCTCTCAACTATAGACTTAATATACATGCGCATTTTAGGTTTCTAGTAAGGATAGTTGGATCCATCCAAAATTGGAGGTTTTAAAGAAGGAGTCAACGGATAATCCATTGCAAAAACACACTTTAAAAACACAGGACCTTTAACTTAGTGTATCAAGTTTATGGCTCTGGCGCCAACTGAAAGTGTGTGTGCGTGTATTTTCAGAGTATTGTTGAAAATGTTGTGCAACATGTAAAACAAAATATGACATCGGAAGTATTAAAAACGTAGTGCAAAAGATTTCAAAATTTTGTATAGTCTTAATTCAGACTATACGAACCTCATGGTTAAAAATATCACTATAACAAGTAGTGAGATACACAAGAATCTCTTACAAGATCCTAAAAGGTGTAGTGAAAAACCACACACCAAAAACAATCTATTCAATCAAGTAACTAGTGATCTTATTCAACCTAAAACTTGATCTAATAAGAATAAATCAATACTGATAGGAGATATTATATTCCATCGACCAGTACAAATAGAATAGCATCGACCGTCACACTCCTAGAATTACAAACACTCGGTTTTTCACTCTTGGTTGTGTGGATACTACTCTCTAAAGTTTGGAGTAGAGCAAATGGTATTTCATTTTTCCTCAAACTTGAATGTCGAACAATGCAGGGTATTTATAGACTTGAAGATCAACTACATTGTCCTATCCACTAGGCTTGGATAGCCTTGAACATCTCCTCCACTATCTCCATGATTTTGGTGTAACCACCCATGATCTTTCTATTCTCACTCCACCACAGTGCAACCGCCTGACAATATAACCGAATTGTCTTCAACCTGCAATGTAGGAAGCATAGAAAAACACATCTATTATAACGGAGTCAGTGTTAGGGGAAATGACAAATTTATGATGTTGTGCAGAATGTTGTCCAACATATGGAACAACATCCGTGCAACATCAACATCAACAGTGTTAGGGGAAATGACAAATTTGATATTGTGCAAATCAATATTCACGTGCAAAGCAATGTTCCCGTACTACCCTCAGTGTTGTATGTGTATATATATATATGCGAGCAGATTTATGGTTAATTGTATTATCATAAAAATCACTTTTACTTGCTAGAGAATTAGCAGCAAGTTCAAGTAATATGTCTGGTTGTCCAGGCAAGAATCACCCTCCTTTTCTTCTGCTTTATAATTTCATTTATAATGATTTTTACTAATATACATGAATTTGATTTCAAGTTCAAGTGTTGGTAATATATTTAGACATATATTAACGGCAAGTTATTTTTTTCCCTGACTTATTTTGTTAAAATGAAATGCTACCTCAAATGTTGTAACTAATTACATCCCTATGTGGGTGAATTGCAAAAGTGGTCCCATGTGAATTTTTCGTCTGCGGTTTTAGTCCCACGTTCTTTTTTGGTCCTTTAATTTTTGACAGAAATGGTCTCAGGAAAATTAAAAAAAAAAAACAATTTTGGTCCCAAAAATTCATTTGTTTTTTGCTTATAAAATCTTATGAGACCATTTTTGTTAAAAAAATGACAATTTTCATGAGGGCAAATTCACATGGGATCACTTCTGCAATTTATGCTCCCTACGTCCACAAAAATAAACTTGCTTCTACTTTCATTTGTTTTAAAATGATATATATTTAAGATATCATTTAATTTTTATTTGCATACGTGCCCTACTTAATATATAATATATATATAGTTATTTGCCTAGTATCGGTAATTATCGTTAAATTCCATTTTTTAATTCTGAGTGAAAAAAATATATGTAAGTTTATCTTTATGGGCACGAATGGAATAACTCGCTAATTGTAAATGTTGACATGTGTGCAGGGAAGGAATCGTGGCCGGAGTTGGTGGGCGGAAACGGGCATAAGGCGGCAGAAGTGATTGAGAAGGAAAATAAGCATGTGAAAGCGATTGTTCTGAGAGATGGATCTCCGACGACCAGAGACTTCCGGTGCAACCGTGTTTGGGTGTTTGTCAACGCTCATGGTGTTGTAGTTCGTGTTCCTCATGTTGGTTAGACCAAACTAGCTATGAACCTTGTAAGGTTATATATGCCATCATTGATGTTTGAATTGTCAAATTAGCATAGTGATCGATGTTACTATTGCTAATTGACCGCGTAATAAAATTCTTGTTGCTTCAATGATGATGAATAAATTAACTGTGTTGTATCTCTACTGGATAATGATGTTTATTTAATTTGGTCATGCCTGGTTAATTTGCACAAATAGTTATATATGTATACCAAATATGCACCCATCGGTCAAAATATAAATTTGAATCACAGATGGTCTCATAATCAAGGCCTCAAATAGATTGCTTTCATAAGTTTTTTTATCGTTGATTTAGTCATAACTTTGACAATGTTCATTTTTAATCTCAAATTGGTTTGAACAACATCGTTTTGTCGTTTCAATTTGGGGCACTTCGGCAGATGTTGTGACTGGATTGTCATGTGTATTTTAAGCGTGTTTGACTAATTCTTTCCGTCAATTCTGTTTTAATTTTACGTTTTTTCTTAAATTTTAATTATATCATGACTGAAATTCCAGCTATTAAAAATATATATATATATGTAAAGACGACGATCCAAAGATCATGAAAAGCCTCAAATTAAAACGGCAAAAAAAACATTGTTCCGATAGACTTGAGACTAAAATTAGACATTATCAAAGTTAATGAGACTAAATCGACGATAAAAAAAATTTATGGAACTAAATTTATTTTAGATCAAAAGTTCTGAGACCATTTGTGATTTAAATTAAGTCAAAAGTACTACTATTATAATACAATATGACTAGTCCAAGGGTTAACCTGTACATAAGTATGGTGATTTATGAAAATAATTTTCATTTTTTTGGTGCATGAACTCTTTTTCTTCAAGTATCATTGTACTACATATGTTTAATCACAGTTATATATATGCATTATTATTATTGTGCATATGAAGTAACATTATTTAAAAAATAATTATTTTTAAATAGCGACACTTTCTAAGCATAATATCACATTTATATATAATGTTTAAAAATAGTTAATTATATATATATATATATATATATATATATTAATAAAACTGAGTTGTTCTACTTGAATTTGACAATCAATTAGGGTATTTTATTATTGACGTGAGTTTGGATGAATATTTCTCTCTGATTCTTTGTAATATGTGTTCACTATATTTTTAACTTAGTTTATTCCGCAAGTGTACGGCATAGATTATAGCACGTAGTGAGCACGAATATCATATCCACGAGGATTAACTCTAGTATCTATTACAATTTTAATAACCTATTTTTATCTAGAAAATCAATAATTTGGATAGCGGTTTTTGTTTAACACAAAAAATAAAAATAACCAAGTAATCAAATAAATCAATAGCAAGTAGCGAATTAAAGTTTTAGAAATAATCAAATAAGATAAAGTGGATCCTAGGACTTACAATTTCAATTAAGATTAAATTCACATACGAATCAACTCAATTAACTATTTCATTAAGTATTATTATAAAGGTAATCATTAAGGAAGATTAAATCATCTCTCGATCTCATTAATCTTGTTAGATCATCTCTCGATCTCATTAATCTTGTTAGATATAATTATTTAAGAGTCTGTATCTCTACTTCGCTCCAATAATTACTCCTCTCAACAAATCAAGATTATATTCCTCTTCTATTATGAATCTCCTCTCTCGAATGTTGACTCACAATAAATTATGCAATCCTATGCTCAATATTTGAATCTCCTCTCTCGAATATTGACTCAAATAAACAAACGAATTCAATCACATGGCCTTTGCAATTAAACTCACAAGATAAAAGGATTCATAAATAAGAATAACAAAACGGAATTCATCAATTGAAATCAATCCGTGCAAAAATAATCATAATCTACTTTCATGTCCTAGGATCTCAAATGAGTTTAGCTAGAAAAATTCATAGAGAAAATAACAAATAAAAACATTAAAAGTAAAGAACTAAACAAACTTGTTGTTTGTCGCGGAGTCTCCAACTCAAGAACTGTTACTGGCTTTCTGCTCCTGGTTCATCCCTTCTCCTTTTCTGCCGCTGCCTCTTATATATACCTCGTACTCATCTAATTTGGGTTTAGATATTGCTTCCAGATCCTTTTCTTTTTGTGCAAGAAAGAATCCTCTTATTAAATCATAGCGTATCTTGCCTCAAGATTGAGATTCTACGACTTTTATGAGATCTGATTTATTTCCTTCCACTTCTTCATTACATGACGGTGCCTTCTTCTGCATGATTTTATCACACGTATGGTAATTATTTTCTTCTTTGGGCTCATGGCTTGACTTGGGCTGATCTATGTTGATTAAAAATAAAACTAATTTGGCCCATGCGCCCATGCCCAACATGGATATGCATGGCTGATTATTTACGTGCAAGTCCAAATTCTCGCCGTTCTACATCGTATCTTCGTTATTTCGTTCATAACTTGAGCTTTCGAACTCCGATTTACTCGATTCTTGTTTCGTTGCGACCCTCTCTTTAATGCGCTTCTAATGTGATAGCTTTGGATCATCTTTGACTCACTTTTAATGCTCGTTTTTGCCTGAAAACAATCGAAATAACGCATCTTGTGTTATTCTTCAAGAAATCATCATATCACATCTTTTTAAGCTATAAACAATTGTAATACGAGTTAAAATGAATGTATTTATGCGTTAAAACCATAGAAAAACCCCATTTATCAATATGAGGTCTTACTCAAAAGATGGTTGTTATAATAACAATTATGAAGAGTTGAAGATGAATGTTATAGTTTAAATATTACATTTAAAACTTTGATTATATAAGTATAAGTATTGGTTTATGTTCCTATTTTAAACTTTTATTTTCTTACATTTTTATTACCATTAGGTGGAGAAAAATATTTTTTTTACTTTTATTTTCTTACATTTCTATTTGGGACTTTCCGACGAATGCTGTGACTGGATTGCCACGTGTATTTTTTTTAACAGCTGGAATTTCAAGCATCTATAATTAAATTTTAAGCTTAAAATTAAAACATAATTGACGGCAAGAATTAGTCAAACACACTTAAAAATACACGTGATAGTACACGTGACAGTCAAGTCACAAAAAAACTTATTGTCAAGCCCTGAATCGCCAGAGGTGGTCCTTTTTCCAGCGCCTTATAAACTCTTCGCCCATGAATCCGCCAGAGAAATTCGGATCTGATTTTCTGCGTTGGATTCCTTACTACTACTCCAGCCTCACCCTCTAAAAATCCTGAATATGCTTCTGGATCGGATATAATCCCATAAATCTCTAGTCAGAATTAGGAATAAATCGGATCCTCAACCTCTGGAACTCTCCCAACCACCGGATGATGTAACGAAGCTTGCGCAGCCATCGCATTTACTTTCTCCAATCCAAACAAAAAATAACATTACTAACCGGAGGCTGCGGCTGTGGCGCAACAGGAGACAACGAAGGCGGTTAAGTAATTATAGGCGCTGAATTCAGTGCCTCAACGAACCTCTCCTTCTGACCTCACCTCATTCGAGCCGAAGCTTCGAGTCCAAGAGTTCAAGTTCTGGTACAGAGTCCAAAAAATGAAAATCCTCAATCTCGCTGCTCGTACTCGTGCATCATGTGATCGTTCGTCACCGAAATCAAAGCATCCAGATCCTCACCAGGTAACTGATATTTTAAAGAAATATTATCACTCTCGCAGAGAGAGATCAGCTTCATGAGCAGAGAACCGAATTTTATGTTGTCATCGACAGAGAGAATTTTCGTCTCCCCACCCATAGTGAAAGCTAACGAGAGATAAGATACTACTGTCAAAGATTCAATCACCATAATTTTTGCCTTTGGGAAAGTTAGGGTTTTTTTCTGTAATTTGGAAGAAATTTGGGAAAGAAGACGAGATTGGTGAATGGGCTGGTGGAATGCGATTTTGGGGAGAAGACATTTTGGGGGGTTTTCTTTTAATTAATAATTATTTATTTAGTTTTTTAGTTGAATTAGTGACGTGGAAATTAAAAAAAATATATATTTGTCTTTAAAAATAAAAATAAATTATTATTATTAACACATTCAGCAATTTCGTCGGAGAAAAGGCGCACGAGCCCGGCTCATGACACAAAACAGCGCTATTTCGTGTCTTTCCTAGTCTCCGACGAACTTTTGGGCTAAAATTGTACAATTCGAAAAAAATTGGGACTAATTGTGTTAGTCAAACTTTCTTTGGACCATTCAAAAAAAGGTGATAAGTTATGGGACCATTTTGAATTTAATTCCCAATTAGATGTTTGAACTTCTAATAATATTGAGAAGATGGTAGGAAATTGGGATACATGTGCGAGTAATTTTTTTTTATAACTCAGTATTCGGCTCAAGGACCGACTAGTTTGGGAGACCAGAACCTACCGTCCACTAGTTGGGGGTCCCACTTTAAATCATAACTAAACTTTGTATGAACTGACCTATCTAAAGAATTGATCGCATTTTAGGAGGTTCGAACTTGAGATCTAGAGAGGAGCACACTTCTAAATTTCAAGCCGGCACCACTAGGCCCAACCTTAGGCTTAACGTGTGCGAGTAAATTTGATTGTCACAGAGATTAGATTGCTTTGAATATTGGCTTCATCTTATTTACTTGCGTGAATATTTTGACTTTGAATGTATTTTCAGCAATCTCTACTCTAATCTTCTTTAATAAGAAAACTTAATTGACTAAATAGACATAGACTTCTGACTTCATATATTTAATAATATATGCTCTTGTTGTTGGAGTAATAATTAGTTTATGACAAAAACTCATATGAGACGGTTTCATGCATGAGACGGTTTCATGCATGAGACGGGGTACAACTTAGCACAAATCACACCCACCTCTCCCAAAGTGTTAAAGTGTCAATGCCCAACTTATGTCTCGTCTCACCGTGAGACCGTCTCATGCAAGTGTGCCTCATAGTTTATATATAATCAATTTAAATAATTATTCAATTGACATTATAATGAAATATTGACCACTCACCTTTGACCAATTATTTGAGAAATTAATTAATTGAAGATCGATCTATTTCGGAGTTAATGATTGTACATTTGTTGTATTTATAATCTCAAAATCAAACTCTACATTAATACACATTTGGGCTTGGACAGCTGTGAAAAATGACCTTGGAGAGCGGTTAAAACCGTTCTCCAAGCATCAGTTGTCCAAGCTTGGACAGCTGATAAAAAACCGTTGTCCAAGAGAAGCACTTGGACAGCGGTTTATAACCGCTTTGCAAGTTTAATCTTGGACAGCGGTTGATAACCGCTGTCCAAGCCTTTGTCTTGGACAGCGGTTATCAACCGCTGTCTAAGTCAATATTTTTTTTTAAAATTCGTTTATTATTTTACATAGACAGCGGTTGAAAACCGCTGTCTAATATATATATATTTTTAATTATTAATTTATATTTTAAAATTCCTATAATAAAACTATAAACCAAAACTTATATATACGTCCAATACCATAAACCATAAACCAAAAATCCTATAATAAAACCATAAACCAAAACTTATACCACATATATATACCAAAACATCAAATTGATTAATAAACATACACATCATGAAATAAATAAACATACAATCATAAACATATATACGTCCTATACACCAAAAACATGAAATATATATCATCACAAATATATAAAAGAAATTACATGCTACCAAAATTTCAAACAACGTTCAGTTAATATCGTATGAATATAAGAATTGATTGTAAAGATACCCCGCGCGTCCAATTGTTTTTCCATTTCTCCAGTCTTTTGTTAGAGTAAGAATTGAGCTCACGTTCATAACAAACTGCAATCAACGAATCAATCAATATAGTATGAATTTTTATTCAATTAATAATAATTTAAATAAATCGATAAATTGACTTACATTGAGAGGAATGTTCGTTAGAGAAGCGCGGATTATGTCTTCAATATCTCGTTATCTCGTTGCCTCGGAACCTGTTGATTAACAATTCACTTTATTTAATAAATCAAAAGAAACAACATTTAATATAGCAGAAGAAACAACATTCAATAAAGTCTTACATTTCTTTTTAGCATTTGTTTTTCTTTTTCGTTTTTTGGTTGACCTTTCTCGTTCATGACCATAAATGTTAACAAGATCCGGATTGCCATATTCATCATCATCTCTAATTATTCTCTGGTATGGGCGTGGATTTGCAGGATCATCGAAAGATGGTACAGAATGAGTGAAGTTTTGAAAAGGATCATCAATTATGTCAACATCTTCATCGACATGGTCGCTAATCTGGAAACTATTGTTAAATTTGTTTGACAGAACCACATTGGACCATTTCTTATTAACTGGGTCGGGGACATAGAAAACTTGTTGAGCTTGACTGACCATTATGTAAGGGTCATCTCGGTATCCCACGTTCTTCAAATCAACGCGTACAAACCCAGAACTTTCAACTTGGACCCCGTTAGGGATCCTCACCCAACTACACTCGAAGATTGGTTGACGGTGAACAACATAGTCGAGTTCCCAAATGTTGACAATTTGTCCAAAGTAAGTAGTATTTGATTGATCCACTGCAGTTGCAGTAATGGACACTCCACTATTCTGCATAGTACTTGTGGCATCATGATCTCTGGTATAAAATGTGTATCCGTTGCTAAGATAACACTTGTATGAATACACATGTCTATCGGGCATTACGGATAACCACTTAACTCTTTCATTCATCGATTACGCTTCCGTGACAACATATTTGCTACATAACCATTGAACCGGTCAACAAAGCGTGCGATTGTGCTCAACTTCAATCCATGATCTATCTCTGGTGGGATTTCTCTCGACAAGTGATCGCATGTCTTGGTCAATAAAAGGAAGCACGTCGACCGTGTTGTGAAATACGCACGCACAAGTGCATCCGTGTTAGTTCCTCCATGCTAACACTTACGGGTTGACCACCGATAATGCCTTCACCATCCATCCTATTATTGGTGTAGGATGGCTGGAAGTCCAATTGCATCGACATTCGGAATAAATTCGACCCGATTACTTTCGCTTCTTCTACTAAATAGCGTTCTGCAATGCATCCCTCCGGCCTGGACATATTCATCACATATCCTTTGAGCACTTTCATATATCTCTCTACACCATACATCCATCGCATCTGGCGGGACCACACATCCTTGTCTCGTGTACCAAATGATTTATTAGGTGAACCATTATATCAAAAAATGATGGAGGGAAATACATCTCAAGCTCACGAGAGAGTCCCCCACAATCGCCTCACGAAAACCAAGCAATTTTCTAGGATCTATGACCTTGCTACTCATTGCCTTGAAGAACCAACATAACTTTGTTATGGTTATGCGCACATTTTCAGGTAAGATAGAACGTATTGCAATGGGCAAGAAAGTCTCCATGATGACATGATAGTCATGCGATTTTAAGATTCATCAGTCTCACGCCATCATCTGATACAAGTCTCTGTATGTTGGAGGAATAACCCTCTGGTACTTTCACATCCTTTAGCAGCTGAAGTAACTCTTTTCTCTCATTCTTGGACAAGGTGTGTGGAGCAGGAGGTAAGAACGGTTGACCTCTTTCTCTAGGCATAGGTTTTAATTCTGCTCTTATTCCCATATCAATCATATCCATTCTTGCATTGTAACCATCCTTGGACTTCTTATCAGCTAGGAGAGTGTTGAGCAAGCTGGCACAAACGTTCTTCTCAACGTGCATTAGATCAATGAAGTGTCTAACATACAACTCTTTCCAATAGGGCAATTGAAAGAAAATTGATTCCTTCTTCCAACCGCTAGTGGGGACACTCTTTGCGAAGATCTTTTCGTACTGTGTGTCGATATTCTTCATCTCATTCAATACATCCGAACCTGACAATATACGTGGTGCTTCACCTGTCTCAATTGTGCCATCGAATGCATCGGCCATTGTTCTGTACTTATGGGTTGGGTCCAACCACCTCCTATGTCCCATATAAACGGTCTTCCTACAATGTCTCAAGCGAATGTGATGTGTCTTCTTGGTACAACAAGGACATGCATCGGCCCCTTTCACACTATATCCAGACAGATTCCAGTAAGCGGGAAAGTCATCGATAGTTCCAAACAGCATGGCCTTCAACATGGCCTTCCAGACAACTCGTGTGAAAGATTATAAACTAACATAATCACTGGCCATGTACTGTGGTTGGTACTTTGGATACCGAACAGATTCATTCCGTCAGTTGAGAGTGCAAGATGCAAGAGTCGTGGCTCGGTGCCAAATTCTGGATGCCTGACATCGAATGTCTTCCACTGGGGTGAATCAGCAGGGTATCTTAGCATTCCATCTTTGATCCTATCATCATGATGCCATCTTAAATTTCTAGCATCCACAGCGCTGCATACATTCTCCTGAATCTTGGTATTATTGGAAAGTACCACATCACCTTCGCGGGAGATTTATTTTTCTTATATCGCTTTAGTCCACACTTGGGACATTCCTCGAGGTCTGCATACTCCTTTCGAAATAAGATACAATCACCCGGACAAGCATGAATTTTCTGATGTGTTAACCCGATGGACTTGAGCATTTGTTTAGCATCATATGCTCTCTTAGGCAGTACATTTCCATCAGGCAATAGACCACTAATCTTGTTTTCAAAGCATACTTGTGAAGCACTCATCGGACAACTGGTGAGCTGCTTTTAGGTTGAACAATATCAACACAGCTGACAGTTTTGTTGCCTTCTTACACCCGGGCCACAGTGGTAATCCAGCAGAATCCCTTAACTTCTCTGACATATAAGGGTGATCTCGCAGATCATCGTCATCCCCACTTGATGTATCAACAGTCGGTACATCATCAAAAATATCGCATCCTTTGTATCTTCAAACCTAAAGTCCCGTTTCTAGGTTGCTTGAGCTACATCCATCTCTCTCTCACCATGATATGTCCAAAGCGGTATATGTTTTATCAATACAGTAAATCATCAAGTGGTCAAACAGACTTTTCTCGACCACTAACGGTTTTTCCATTCATACATTTCCAACACGGACATGGAATGTACCGAGGGTCGGTGCAAGTGTCTAATTGCATGATTACAAAATTCTTTCACCCCATTACTATACTCATCTGATAATCGATCTGCTCGAACCCACTTTCGATCCATATAGAACTAGAGATGCCTATAGAAAAGACAATATGAAGTGTTTCTCAAGATAATGCATGTATCCTAATGTATTAAACCTAAAAGTATTACAATCCTAATGTATAAAACTTGCATATAGAATGTGGTAGTACCTAAGGTTTGTATATTGCATATGTATCTAAGGATTTGTTGCATCTCAAAACAATGTATATAACCTAATGTACCATCGTTAATCATCTAAAGCAACACACTACTATCCATTCACCAAATCATCAAATTAATATAACAAAAATATATCCTAATGTATTAATCCTAATTTATGCTTAAATCCTCACACAAGCATATTATCAAACACCTTGAGTGCAACAATTGTTCATTTACAATTAATTGTTCATTTATCAAGCATATTATTTCGAATTAATTACAAGTACACTGCCAATTAATCAAACTTCTACGTTAATTTATCACCAATTTAGTCCAACCTCAATTCTCAAATGAATCGGAAAGTTATGCTATCAAACACCAAGTTATGCTATACGTTAATATATAATATGCTAGTAGTTTGTATCAAACACCAACCTCAACCTCAACTTCTACGTTAATACTATCAAACACCAAGTTATGCTATCAACGTCTTCTACGTTAATACTATGCTAGTGGTTTGGTTTGAAATAAATTAGGGCTCTTACCTGATGACGCAGTGGGAGAAGGAGAAAGACGACGGCGGGAAGACGACGGCTAGGGCTTCTGGTTCGATTTGGGGAAGAGGGAGGAGGAGGCTAGGGCATCGTTCGCGATTTGGGGAATGGGAAGGAGGTAATGGGAAGACGACGGCGGCGGAGGAATGGGAGGACGAGCGACGGAGTTCGATTAGGGTAGAGGAAGGAGACGCTAGCTTGATTTAATTTGGGGAAAAATTGAAGTACTCTAGTTCGCGATTTGGCTTGATTTAAAATTTTCAGAACACTTGGACAGCGGTTTGGAACCGCTGTCCAAACTATTACCTTGGACAGCGGTTCGAAACTGCTGTCTAACACCTTGCACAGCGGTTGTCAACCGCTGTCTATTCTTTTTTTTTTTTATTATTATTAGAACCGCTCTCCAAACTATAGCTTGGAGAGCTGTTTGAAAAAAGGGCTGTCCAAGTGCAGCTGTGCAAGCTCAAATGTGTAGTAGTGCTAATTTGAAAAATTAATACATAAAAATATAAAATCAGAATGTAAATAACGTCACCCCCTTATGCCTATATGAAAGACATTTCGTGTCGATACTAGGCATTGTATAGATCAATATTTTCTTAAGCGCAAATTCGAGGAGGATCAATCTATGTCGTTTCTGTGTTTGAAGATTTTAGAGGATCAATCTATTTTTGCAATAATAATTACACATACATGTGTAACCCCATTTACAGAAAAGAAAAGGTCAAATGTGTGATCCCATATATATATAGATATATCAAACCTCTTTGAGTACAATATAATAGCTAGTATGAACATGCATGTGGATATACCTTAGATTTTGATATTGTGTAGTTCCAATCTTCAAAGTCAATGTCAAATAAATTGGCTGGCATACTTAAATACGTATACATTAAAAAAATAATCTTCAAATTAATCTTATCTTTGTTTATTTCCCTCTATAAATCCCTACCGTTTCTGAATCAATTAGCCTCACACATTAGAAATTAAAAATCATATTCAGATACAAAAAGATATGGAAGATTCGTGTCCTAGTAAGATCCTTATCCCCTCGATCACATATCTAGTTATGGCATTACACTTATTTATCTTTTCTACAAATTAAAATAAGCGGGTCTCATGTGCATCAATTGGACCCAAGACTTTTATAGTGTATTTTAAAATCATGTAACTTGTTACACTGAAATATACTTTTTTTTTTACATTGAACTGTACAACTTATTTCCCATATTAATAGTTGCACGATTCAATATAAACAATTTTTATATTTCAGTGCAACAATTGGTATGTTTCTAAAATTCACTATGGATAAACGATTGCATATAAAATTTAACCAATTATATTAGATGTGTAACTTGTGTGACACGAAAGCAAGAACTCGGGAACTAGTCCGTTCTTTCCATAATTAGGATAAGGTTGACTACATAATTATGAGTGGCTCCCATGTTCATCCTGGTGCACCGTGCACTTATAATGCATTTTAGAACCATACAACTTGTTATAGTGAAAAGATACAATTTATTTACCTTTGAATTGTACAACTATCTCCATATTAATAGTTGCATGTTTCAGTATAAACAAGTTGCATCTTTCAATATAGTAAGTTGCACATTTCTAAAATACACTAAATTCATGAAATTTTTCATTTTGTCCTCTTTGAATTATAAAATTTTGCTCCTTTGGTTTTATGAAAAATTTCGCCCCATTCGGGACAAAATCCTATCCATCTCTAATTTTCTTTGAATTTTAATCGAACAATATTAATTGTGCACCGATCCACAAGAGACTTACTTTTATGAAAATGTTACAGATGCGGAAAGAGCTCGTGGGGCGGAGCTATTGTGGGCGGCGGCGGAGGTGGCGGTGGGTGTGATAGCCAGAGAGAACCCAAAAGTGAGTGTGATGACCGTCAAGGAAGGAATGATGGTCACTGCTGATTTTCGATGCGATAGGGTCCGAGTTTGGCTCGACAAGAATGGATTGGTCAAGTTAGTGCCAAAAATCGGCTAATACTAGCTACCTACTTCATCATATTTATACATATAAAATAAATTCAGGTTATTGAATTTAAGTTTAGTTGAACAATTACGTACGTACCAATAAACATTGTCTTGTACTCCATTTATATGTCCCATTTGCAATAAAATAATATTTGTGTCGTGTTTTACTTCCTTTGGGGTTAGTTCTTAGATTAAGAGATCTTGATGTTAACCAAGTGTTTATCTTATCTTATATTTTCTACGTTAAATCCAAACCTTTTTCATTAATAATTAAAGGAGTATATATATCAGTTAATTATGGTAATTAATTCATTATTGTTCCTTATGATTTTGATTCTTCCGTTCAGCCGGGAAAAATGTTTTATTTTAGGCCAATAACTTGGGGGTGTTTTAAGGACAATAATTTTACAGCCTTGGAATTGTGGGACAATATGTTTTTAAATATGTAAGTATATGATAATATGTTTTAAAATCGGTAAATGTAGGACAATCGAGCCGGAATAAGCCCAATTGGGCTAAAATGTCATGTGAGTTGCATGCAAATTGCCCTACATTTACAGATTTACGGACCTGAGAATATAGGACAATATATTTTCAAAATTAGTAAATTTAGGAAAATCTTGCAAAATTTCAGCCTGATTTTGGCTTATTCGGGCTCGATGGTTTTACATTTACAGATTTTAATTCATATTGTCTTATATCTACAAATTTAAAACATAGTCATACATTTTCAAGCCCGTAAAATTAGTCTTTAATACACAATTTCTTAACTTGTTGGCCTAAAAAAATATTATTCCCCGCACGTTCAGCCACACCATCATACTATAATGAATATACATATGGAGTCGTAGTTAATTTGATCATCAAATTTTGATGTATAATGTTGGACTCGACATATAATATCTTGAACAAATTACTCTAAGGTCCATTTGGAGGGGGTGTAGTACTCTAAGGTCCATGCCTTTTTATTATTACTCTTAGGTCCATAATATGGGTGTTCATTTACCCTATTACCCTTACATGAGAGAAAGTCATATTGTCACTACAAGAAAAAACACCTATTACTACACAAATTTTAATACACTATTTTCAAAATGTCATTGTAGCTAATCTAATACTACATAGGTTCTCAAAGTACCTGTAACTACACTATTATATTATCTATTGATGCACTTTTTAGTAAGTGTCATAACAAAACTCTATTATGACAATATACGTTAATTTAGGGGCGAAATTAAAGTGGATTGTACAAACCTGCTGCAATAGCCGACGAAGTACTGAATATTTCATTTCTCTCTGTTAATTTATTTCGTCAAGGTATTTCTATTAGATGATCTCTCCACCATCTTCAGGTGTACATTTCTGCAAATTAAGCGGAGAATTTCTTATATATTTTTTTTAATTGAGGTTTGAATCATCTGTTTGTGGTGTGGTGTTGAATGTTCTGTAGGAGGAAGATTGTTGTTTTAATTGAGGCTGTTTCGGGCTTCTTGCAGCAGCGTCGCGCCTAATTGGGCAGATTGACCTGACTGAACCAGATTTTAGGGTTGCCCATATTTCCCAGTTTTGGATTCTGGTAATAATATTTCCACTCACTTTAGTGTTCGGTTGAGTCAATTAGTTTGCTTTTTGAGTGTCTGCTAGTTTGGGATTCCTTTTTAGTGCTTCACTTACTTTTGTTGCTTACGGCTTTATCTTTTCTTTAGTATTGTAATTACATTTTTGAAATCTATTGTAAAATATTTCAATTTTTGTTGTACTTGTGAGGAATCACCACCACCTTATAACATTTAGTGAGCATTGTATTTGTTAGTACTTCCTACTTAATTGTTGAGTAGTGGGTTTGCGGATATAAATTTCTTGGTTAAGTGAGCAGAGGGATTGCTTGTGTGATCATACATATGTTTTATCTGAGTAACTCTGCATTGCTTGGAGGATTATAGTCCATTATAAAACGGGTGATTACTGATTACCTTGTATTTGTATTAAGTCTTGGTGTTGCCAGAGAGTGTCTCCATCTCAACAATGAATGGTTCTTCAAACAATGGGTTACAGTTGGACCACTTGTGGACTGCAATAGCCAGGTTCTGCATTTTAATTATTTTTTGAACTTCATGGATGTTGTCACTCAATTCTGAAGGTAATGGGGGAGAAATTAAAAAAAGAAAAACTTCAGCCTTGAAGTGTTAGAATATATGTCTATTGATTATCAGTTTATCATGTAGTACTTGACTTCATAAAATGGGAATACCTTATCATGTTAGTTCAATTTAGAGAAAGTTGCTCAAAGTCTTTCAATAAACTTTGGGTAGTGACTATTTGAATGAAAGGTGTAAAGAGAATGAAATAATTCGGATTGCAACGAGAAGAATCTCTGTCATTGATTCGACTGCTGAAAGCGAAAAAATCCATCTTGCCCCTGAGTCCTAATTCATCTTATGGTATCTTTTTCTTGGGAGATTTTTCTTTTTTCATATTTGGTTATATAATTATGTTTTCTTGCCTTATTGTTAATCTTATCTGATTCGTGAATTTGCCAGTGAATGGCTATAAAACTTATTGTTTAGATTTTTATTAAACATAAGGTTTATGAAATTTGTTCAAAGTACAAATAAAGGGTGTAATAACGGTAAAAATAAGAATTAGTAAAATAAAGGAAAGGGTTGGAGAGTGGACTTGTGCTTTTCAAATTTTATTTATTTCTTTGCCAGTTTGATTCTATGGAACCAGAAAACAATGTTAGATAAGGAATTTTTCTAGAGTCTTGTGATTCTTTTAAGAGATTTTTCTTGTAGTGTGTATATGTTAAATTGGTAAAAAATTCCTCAGTTTCAGTTTTAATTTTACGCTCCCTCTCTCTAAAAACCCTCTACGCTGCTCTCTCTCTCTCTCTCTCAAAAACTCAATCGCCGCCGCTCTTCAAACTCGCCCTCTCTCTGCTCCAAACGAACAGGCGGCGCCCCACCCCCAGCTTCAGGCGACGCGGCGGCCACCCATCACACCAATAGGTGGCGACGTGCCGGGGACGAAGGTGACGAAAAGCTAATCACAATTTCTGTGTGAAGCTAGAGGAAGAAGACGACGCAACCGCGCACCGCCGCTATCGATCCGCACAAAAACTGGAGACAAATTTGTCGGCAAAGGAGATGCCTTCGTTGTCCATGGCGGAAGCGAGGGGATTTACTCTTCTGCCCCTGGACTCAACGAGTCCTCCCCTAGACTCAACGACTCAAGCGAGGGACTCAACGTGTGTGTCTGGAAAACCGAAGAACACCGCCGCCCGAAATCCGAATAACGCCGCCGCCGCTGCCGTGTGTTGGGTTCGTCTAATTCTGGGTTAAGATTACTCTGGTTTTTATGGGTTTAAGATCTCTGGGTTTAATTTCTAGTTTTGTGTTGGATTCGTCTAATTCTGGGTTAAGATTTGAAATTCTGGGTTCTTTGAAACCTGATTTTGGAAATGGAGAACCTGGGTTGGTTAGCAGCACGATAGGGAAACCTGATTTTCAGATCTGTTGAATTTTTTTTGTATTTTGAATTTAAGTTTTGGTTTTTGTTGAATCTGTTGAATTTTGGAATTTGTTGAATCTGCTGAATTTTTTTGGATGAATTATGGGTTTCTTTTGTTGAATTCTTTCGTTGAATTCTGGATTTCTTTGAAGATTTATACGAAGGTCGGTGTGTTTCGAAGATGAAGATTGGGGTGTTGATATGAAAGTTTTTTGAAGATTTTGAAGATCTATTTATGAAGATTTAGGATTTGTTAATTTCTGAAGGTGAGGATTTGAAATCGAAGATGAACCTGTTCATGTGTTTTGGATGAACCTGTTCATGTTTTGATGAACATGTTCATGTCGTAATAAAAACGAGGATCTGTAAATTTTGAGATTTGTAATTGTAAATTTTAGATGATTGTACATATTTCTTAAAAATTTCCTGTTATAATTATTCATACATTTATTGACAGGATTTTTAATTAATGTTTTAAATTAATTTTGCCTTTTAAATTGAATTAAACTGCAGAATTTGTCATAGAAATTTAGTAAGATTGATGAAAAAGAAAAATAGAGAGAAAATGAGAAAGGAGAAAAGCTGAAAAAAAAAAGGACAGAGTAATTGGGAAAGTTGAGTAAGGGTAGTATTGTCTTTAAATTATAGATCTTGGACCTCTTAGTAATTTAAAATGGAGGGTGGACCTAGTAGTAATTTTTAGGTCCATTTTGGACCTAAGAGTAAGTTACTCTAATTTCTTAGACAAAAACTCGTATGAGACGGGTATCATACTTGACCCAATTTAACTTACTTGACCCAATTTAACTTACTTGACCTGTATTCTAGAAAAACCCATTGACTATATGACCTTACCAATCAAAATATTCAATAAGCCCCTCCCTGAACTCACGCACGAAACCCTCGCTCCATTCTCTCTATTTTTTCCTGCAAAATTCCTCCTGCCATTCACTCTCAAGACTGCCCACGCTTTTCTTTGTGCCGCTCATTACCGCCGCATCCGCATGTGGTCTCCATTTCCCCACTATAATCTTCTCTCAATTATGTATTTCTCGTTCAGCGCCGCCTTCTTTCGCCATTGACGATATTTTTTTTTAGGTACTAACGCTTGTTATTATTTGTTGCTCTAATTTTAAGTTATCCAGATTCGGTCTATTTTTAGCCATTCCGAGTTTTTTAAGTTTGTAACTGTGTCAACTATGGCTGCAAAATTTGTTGTTTGCAGCATTTTATGCATTAGTTATGGAACATTACTATGTGTTTCAATTTGCACAAAAATCCCCGGCCTATTTGTTTGCCTATTAATTTTCTTTGTGTGTACAGTCCTACTAGAAGTTAGTTAAACAGTGTGGGCTAACTGCCTGGATATCCTTTTAGCTTCTCATCCCAACCTCTGCTAGATATCCAGACGAAAAAAAATAATTCAATTCTTGTGATGAATTTTGTTTTAAAAAGGAATGAGATTGATCTAGATAAATATTGGGGGTTTTACTACTTGAAAGACTTCTAATGATATGACAAAGTTGGTTATCTTTGGGAGAAGATTACAGTGGCATGTACTCTCTATACATTGATTTTGTTTATACCATAAAGTCCTGGTACATGCCTTAAGCTTTGAGGCTGTGGATGAATTCATAGATTTTGTTGCTTATAGTACTTTGTGCATTCCTTATGGAAACATTAACCGTTGTTCCAATTTACACACAAATCCCCTGTCTATTTGATTGTTTATTTTTCTCTTTGTTTGTACAGTCTTGGTAGAAATCAGTAGTATATTTATATGAAAACAATGGTAAACGATCCCATTGCACTACAAAAAAATGTGCATTTTACCGATGGAAATTAGCGACGGTTACAAAAACCGTCGCAAATAGCGACGGTTTTTACGACGGTTACGGTCAAATGGTCAAAGTCAACAATTTTAGCAACGGTCTTGAGAATCGTCGCAAATAGCGACGGTTTTAGCTACGGTTTTAGCGACGTTTTGGACTAATCCCTTTAGCGACAATTTTTTTAGCGACGGTTTTTTTTTTAAAATTTAATTTTTTTTTAAATATTAATTATGTATTTTTTTTTTATGTTTCAGGATTATACAAAAATTTTTAATTGTTGTTAATGCACCTTACCGTATATTTAATTTATAGTCACTTGGAGAAGAGTTCCACCTGACCATAGTCAGATCTATTTCGAGGAGTTTACGGTATAAAATTTTATTCATAGTATATTTAAATATATATATTGACTAAAAGTAGTACTTGTTTAAATAGAAAAATAGTACTTATTTAAATGAAAGTATTACTTGTTAAATGAAAAATATTACTTAAGTTTAAATAGAAAAGTAGTACTTGTTTAAATAGAAAAGTAGTACTTGATTAAATGAAAAGTAGTATTTGTTTAAATAGAAAAACATTACTTGTTTAAATAGAAAAGTAGTAATTGTTTAAATAGAAAAGTAGTACTTGGTTAAATGAAAAATATTACTTGTTTAAATTAAAAGTATTGTTTAAATAATAGAAAGTATTACTTTTTTAAATGAAAGGTATTACTTGTTTAAATGAAAAGTATTACTTGTTAAATGAAAAGTATTACTTGTTTAAATAGAAAGGTAGTAGTTGTTTAAATATAAAAGTAGTACTTGTTTAAATGAAAAGTAGTACTTGTTTAAATGAAAAGTATTACTTGTTTAAATAGAAAAGTATTACTTGTTTAAATAGAAAAGTAGTACTTGTTTAAATGAAAAGTAGTACTTGTTTAAATGAAAAGTATTATTTGTTTAAATGAAAGGTATTACTTGTTTAAATGAAAAGTAGTACTTGTTAAAATGAAAAGTAGTACTTGTTTAAATGAAAAGAAATACTTGTTTAAATGCAAAGTATTAGTTGTTTAAATAGAAAAGTAGTACTTGTTTAAATAGAAAAGTATTACTTGTTTAAATTAAAAGTATTACTTATTTAAATAATAGAAAGTATTACTTGTTTAAATGAAAAATATTACTTGTTAAATGAAAAGTAGTACTTGTTTAAATGAAAAGTATTACTTATTTAAATAGAAAAGTATTACTTGTTTAAATAGAAAAGTATTACTTGTTTAAATAGAAAAGTAGTACTTGGTTAAATGAAAAGTAGTACTTGGTTAAATTAAAAGTATTGTTTAAATAATAGAAAGTATTACTTGTTTAAATGAAAGGTATTACTTGTTTTAATGAAAAGTATTACTTGTTAAATAAAAAGTATTACTTGTTTAAATAGAAAAGTAGTAGTTGTTTAAATAGAAAAATAGTACTTGTTTAAATAGAAAAGTATTACTTGTTTAAATAGAAAAGTAGCACTTGTTTAAATAGAAAAGTATTACTTGTTTAAATGAAAAGTAATACTTGTTTAAATAGAAAGTAATACTTTTTTAAATAGAAAAGTAGTACTTGTTTAAATGAAAAGTATTACTTGTTAAATTAAAAGTATTACTTGTTTAAATAGAAAAGTAGTACTTGTTTACATAGAAAAGTAGTACTTGTTTAAATGAAAAGTAATACTTGTTTAAATAGAAAAGTAGTACTTGTTTAAATGAAAAGTATTACTTGTTAAATTAAAAGAATTACTTGTTGCATAAGCATTTTCCTCCACTTGCTAAAGTGTATGAACTGTTGTTACAAGAAGAATCTCAGAGGTCTCTAGTTTTTCCTAACTCTGTGATGCTTGATTTTGTGGCCATGTTAGCCAACAACTCTAGATTTTATAAGGATAAGAAGAAGGGATTGAAGTGTACGCACTGTAATGGGAATGAGCATTCAGTTGATAGGTGTTTTGAGCTGATAGGTTATCCCCCTGGATGGAAGGGGTCGGAGGGTAATAAGGGTAAAAAGAAAGGTCTGCTAATGCCCTGGTTTCTTCTCGAGAGAAAGCTCATTTGGGATCTAAATCCACTCATTACCCCGAGCTTATTGAGCAATTTGTTGTCATTGGCAAAAGCAAGCTCGTAAAACCTTTTCGACTCCATTCACTCTCTCTTCTTTGGTGTGTTTGCTCATGGCAATCCTGATCTCTCTACAAGTACAGGTAACCAGGGAGGTAATTTTTGTTTACACTCTTCTGTTATCAATAGCACTTTTACTTGGATTTTAGATACTGGTGCTACAAATCATATGGTGTCTAGCTTGGATTGTTTTACTACACCTCCACCTTTAGCTAACATTAAAATTATCTTGCCTAACAATGCTGTCTCTACTGCAACACATATGGGTACAGTTGTTCTTAATGAGCATTTAATCATGTACAATGTGTTGTATGTTCCGGACTTTTCTTTCAACTTACTATCTATAAGTCATTTGACAAGGTATTCAAATTGTACAGTTAGTTTTATGGCATCAAGTTGTGTTTTGCATGACAAGGACTCCCTTAAGGTGATTGGTTCTACTGAGCAGCATGGGGGTTTATACTTGCTAAGGGTTGTTCATTCAGCAAATTCAGCTGCACTTTCTTCAAATTTTGGTACTTTTAATCTTTGGCATAATAGATTAGGTCATATGTCTCCTCTTAGTATGTTAAAAATACAGGATTTGGGTTTAAAAGCTTATAATGTTCATGATCAATGTATTATCTATCCTCTTGCTAAATAGAAAAATAAACTTTTTCCAATTAGTACTTCTTCTTCTAATACTTGTTTTGATTTGATACATTGTGACATATGGGGTCCCTTCTCTATTGCTTCTTACACTGGTTTTAAGTATTTCTTGACCATTGTTGATGATTTTTCAAGATGCACTTGGATTTATTTGCTTAAAGCTAAATCTGATGTTAAATCTTCTTTGGAAAAGTTCTATAACATGGTCTTAACCCAATTTCACAAGAAAATAAAGGTGTTGAGAAGTGATAATGGTTGTGAGTTTTTGTTGTTTGATTTTTATCATTCTTTGGGTATAATTCACCAAACATCCTGTGTGGAAACCCCACAACAAAATGGTTTGGTTGAAAGGAAACACCAGCATCTCTTACAAGTTGCTAGAGCTCTTTTGTTTCAATATTCTTTACCTATTGTGTATTGGAGTGAGTGTATTTTGGCTGCTACTTATTTGATAAATAGAATGCCTACTGTTGTTCTAAACAATCTCTCTCCCTTTCAAAAGTTGTATGGGACATAACCTGATTATTCTTTCCTAAAGAGCTTTGGTTGTTTATGTTTTGCTAATACATTAACTGTGAATAGGACTAAGTTTGATCCAAGGGTTGTTAAATATGTGTTTTTGGGGTACCCTTTTGGAACCAAAGGTTACAAGTTACTTGATTTAGTTTCTGGTAAAGTTTTTATTTCCAGGAATGCTACTTTTTATGAAACTGTATTTCCTTATGCTGATAAAAAGGGGGCTCATGAGTTTGTTTAGAACTTAATTGCTAGAGATTCTTTCCTAAATCCAGATTCCATGGATGAACTTCCACCACTGTTCTTAATCCTCATGTTGACACTGACATTATACATCATGAAGTTCATGATGAGTTTGTTGATCATTTGCATACTTATGATTCTTCAGATATAGTCACTAATAGGTTTATTGAACTGATGTCATTAATAGACATGCTACGATATTCTTGATAGACATACTATTACTTTTGATATTCTTCATAGTCGGGGATATTGAACATGTTCCTTCAAATGTTGTTATGAATGATGATCTAGTTAGAAGGTCTTCTAGATCTATATCTCAACCCGCTTATTTGAAAGTTTATGAGACTTCTTTGCCTAAGTTCTTAAATCATGAACAACTTTGAAGCTAACATGATTGTTTCTTGTGAAAAAACAATATGGCATTTATGATATTCTTTGATCTTGAGTCGGGATAAACTGTTTTCAAATGCTCATGAATGGTTTTCTAGTTAGATCCATTTCTCAAAATATAGAGCCCAAAACTTATAACAATTGTTTCTTGGGACAATGATAATTCTAATTAAAGAAGCAAGCAATGAGAGAGTTTGAGTTAGATGCCTTAGAAAGGACTAAGACATGGACTCTAGTTCACTTGCCACCAAATAGAGAATGTATTGGGTGTAAATGGGTTTTAAAATCAAATACAAACAAGATGGGTCTATTAAAAGATATAAAGCAAGATTAGTTGCTAAAGGCTACACTCAACTAGAGGGAATTGATTACTTTGATACTTTTAACCCTGTTGCAAAAAGTAACAACAGTAAGAATATTATTTTCTATAGTTGTAGCTAGAAACTGGTTCATTCATCAATTAGATGTAAACAATGCATTCTTGCATGGTGATTTAACTGAAGAAATTTACATGAGTGCTCCACCTGGTTATTGTATTGATTCAGACACAAGGGTGTGTAAACTCAACAAAAGCCTCTATGGTTTAAAACAGGCATCAAAACAGTGGTTTAACAAACTTTCTGAATCTTTATTTGAACTTGGATATGTTCAATCTCAGGCTGACAACTCTTTGTTCACAAAACACACTAATATTTCATTCACTGTCATTGTATGGTATGTTGATGATCTTATTGTATCTGGTGATTCTTTGGATGCTTGGCATTGAAGTAGCAAGATCAGAAAAATGATTAACCTTGTGTCAAATAAAGTACACATTGGACCTTTTAACTGATTTTGTGTACTTGGGCAGCAAACCTTGTCATACACCTATGGATTCTAAATTGCAGCTAACACAGGCTACTACAGACAACAGAACAGATCCAAAACTCTCTAGAAAAATTGTTGGCAAGTTACTTTATTTGACCGTAACTAGACCAGACATTTCTTATGATGTTGATCTTTATCTCAATTAATGAGTAATCCTCAAAGGAGCATATGCTTCTTTGTATTACGAGTTCTCGAGATACTTAAAAAGGCACTCCAGGTTTGGGTATCTTTTACTCCAGTTCTAATGATTTTAAGTTGCATTATTACACTGACCGTGACTGAGCTAGGTGCATTGAAACTAGGAAAAGTATCACAGGTTATACTATCTACTTGGGAAACTCTCTCATTTCTTGGAAGTCCAAGAAGCAAAGCACAATCAGTAGATCATCTCTTTGAAAGCAATCTGAGCCATTGCCACCACTACATGTGAAATCCAATGGATCCTCTACATCTTGAAAGATTTAAAGGTTCCTGTTCAACTACCAACCACTCTTTACATAGACAGCAAGTCAGCTTACTAAATGGCACTCAATCCTTGTCTCCATGACAAAAGTAAACACATTTCAATTGATTGACACTTCACAAGACAGAAAATCAAAGAAGGAGCCATCAAGATCATTCATATACCTACATAAGAAAACCTTGCAGATATCATGACAAAACCCCTTCTTCCAACTCCTTTCAACACATTCAAGTCCAAAATGAGACTCTTGAACATTCACTCTCATTTTGAAAGGGAGGGGGGGGGGGGGGGTTTCTAAAGAGTTATAATTTGTTATTTCATTAGTAAAGTTGTTATTTCACTATCATAGTTGTTATTTCCTTTTATATTGTATCATATAGTGATAGAGTGGGAACGTTAGTTAGAGAAGTCTCTTTACTCCACCTATATATAAGCTATCATATTAGGTTTAGAAATTAAAAAAAAAAAAACCGTCGCTAACACACCAAGATTATAGGCAAGAATCCAAGATTTGGATCTTCTTGAATTTATGAGATATTCTTGTATTTCAAGAAATAAATATCTTCCATAATATCTTTTCAAGAAAATCAAGAAAATCTTTCTTGCCCTTTATATTTCAAAATTTTCGAAATTTTCTTCATGAATAACCAAGTGGGAGATTTCTTGAATTTAATGAGATAATCTTGTATTCCAAGAATACATATCTTCATTCCATAACAAAATTCAAAGAAAATCTTTCTCCGCTTTTATCCATAAATTTCGAAAATAATGGAAAAAATAAGCAACAATATTTATTTTATTTTAAACACCTTTTTCAGTTATTGGACTATATGTTAGGCTACTTAGGGGGCCTTTAGGAGAATTAAGATTGGACCTTCCAATGGATCTTGAATTATCAATATTGAGCCACAATATTATTCAAGCCCAAAAATATTAATTAATCCCACTACATAATTAATATCAGACTATCCATCTTAACCCATATTACGGTCAATATGGCTCCGGTTATTATTTCCGTGTTTAAGATTATCTAGCCCATTAATTAATTCAAGCCCCTTTGAAATAGCTTTCCATTAATTAATATCTTTTGTCCTTGGTCAAGGAGCGGTTCAACATTATTATCCATCTGGGAAACTAATTCCACTTGCAAGATTTGGTATGATAAAGCTTATGAACCTCCCAAGGGGAACCGTCGAACAAAGCGTGCTTGCACACGATTCTCCGTATTAAATCTTAGCAATCACATGTGACCAATAATATTGCCCAAGATAAAAAGTATTGAATCTCGTTGATTCTCTACCCATGATAAGTCAAAGCAATAGTTATCAACCACACGTGATCCTATTTAAGGAACGAAGATTAAGAAATAACGAACCACTGAGATCTAATTCTTCCATGTTCAGTTCAGAAGAATTTGTCCTCCTGTAGGTCCTATTCAGTGCATCAGTCATGCACTAGTGTAATCTCTTGGTCAAGACAAGCCAATACGAGCCTTGCACTTCAACCTTTCACGATGGATTGTTCATTTCCATCTAGGTCGTGAATGGCTTACTTTTAGTTACAAAGGATTACATTAATTTAATCTTACGTGATCGGTATCACTAAATTAACTACAATGTAACACGTACGATTTATTGAACAATTATGCAGTAAATATATGTAACATTCGATGATATTTAAAGCATCAGTGATAAACAATTTATTTCAGTAAATAAGTTCGAAATTCAGTTTTGATTATACAAAGTAAAAGCATATTTTCTAGTATAATCCCAACACCCATAGCGTGAGTAATCATCGATAAACGTAACAAAATACTCGTAGTCACCTGTTGCTTTGATTTGCATTGGACCACATACATCGGTGTGAATGATCTCCACCACTTCTTTAGCTCTAAGCCCCTTGGCTCCAAATGCCCTCTTGGTCATCTTACCCTCCAAACATGATTCCCAAGTTGGAAATGGTTCAACCAGGAAAGACGACCAACCTTTGGATCCTTTTTGGATTAATATGACCTAATCTTAGATGCCAAAGAAGTGTCTCGTTCACGTTGGTCGAAAGTTTCCTTTTGTTTGAAATAGTAGATGTGTTATAGGATACATTGTGTGTGTGGTGTGCACAACTAATAATATAGAGATTATTCCGTAATGTTCCATGACAGATAACCACATCGTTACGAAAAACAGTAACATGTTTATTAAAACGAACAGAATATCCATCAGCAAATAGTTTTGAAACTGAAATAAGGTTTTTACGGAAAATAGGAACATAAAGAACATCTATTAAAATTAAATTCTTGTCTTCAAAAGACAGGTGCACGTCTCCCACTGCTTCAGCTGCCACTCTCGTAGCATCGCCCGGCGTGACGAGGATCTCTCTTCCACTAAGTTGTCGGGTCCGCTTGAACCCCTGTAATGTGAAACAAACATGATCAGTGGATCTCGTATCCACTACCCACGAATGGGTAGCATACGCCGCTAAACAAGTTTCAACAACTAGTGCGAGAGAATTATCTTTCTTTCCATTCCTTTTGGGTTTGGAACAAGCTGACCTCCAATGTCCCTTTTCACCGCAGTTAAAATATTTTTCCATAGCCGGTTTCTTTACTTCACCCTCCCTCTTCACCTTTCCTCTGCCCTTAGCAATACTTGAGTTAGCTTCACTTTTGGTCCTCTTCTTCTTCTTACCTCCTTTTGGTCTAGATGAGGAAGATGGACCGGCTATCGCTAGGGTTTGGCTGCTCTCTCCCAATATTCCTTCAGTCGAGGTTAAAGCTTGTAGCAGATCAGGCAAGGTGAACTTCTGATTGTTCATTTGGTAATTGAGCCTGAACTGCTCGAAGCTTTTCGGCAGGGAATGGAGTATGAAATCGATCTGGGTCTCGATGTCATATTTAGCACCAAGTACCTCAAGTTTGTTAAGGTGAGCCATCATTTGGAGAATGTGCTCCCTTACGGGCATTCCCGCCACCATTTTCATTGAGAGCATGTCTCTGATGGTGATATGGCGAGCCACACGGTTCTGATGTTGAAACATCGCTTTAAGATTGACCATGATGTCTGCAGCAGTTTTAACGTTTTGGTGTTGGTGTTGCAACACATCTGACATAGAAGTCAAGATGGTACACTTTGCCATTTTGTTGGAACGCTCCCAGTCAGCATACTCTTTCTTTTCCGTTTTACTGGACTCATCAGTCCGCTTTTCTGGCTTTGGTGTAGTAAGGACCCAGTTATGGTGTTGTGCAGTGAGGACAATAGTAAGTTTTCGATACCAATCAACAAAGTTTTCTCCAGTAAGCAAATTGTCTTTCAGTATATTGAACAGTGGATTAAAAGGTTGTGACATGATGATACTGAAAATAAACATACACCTTGTGTTAATATCCGGATCAACACAAAGAAAATCACATAATTCGATCACATGATTCATATTGAAATATCAAATAAAATATGAACATGCATCAGCCAACATCTCAAAACAGTTTTAAATGAGCCTCTTGGGAGGGTCATCATTTAAATCACATTCAAGCAGGTTACAAACAAGAACAATTACAAACCTTTAATTTAAAAAAAAACTAATAGTTGGCTCCCACTTAACCAATATAAAATTGACAGGCACTTCGACGAAGTATATGCATATCAATTTTATACCTAAGTAATAACCATGATTAAATACAGAATTACTACTTCGTTTTGATCGAGCCTCTTGGGAGGGTCATCGTCGCCACTAATAATAATTCACAATCATCCTTTTGGGAATTTATTCATGTGAAAGCTTTTTTTGGCCGTCCCTTAGGGGAATTTCTCCAAAAGATTTCACAAATAAATAAATCATGGAGGTCAAAATTAATTCGATTCAAAACCGAATTAATTGTTTAAAACATACTTAGTAATTTTTTTGAATTTGAGATTTTTCGTTGGGCAATTCTCAGGAAAACACATTTAAACAAATTAAATAAAGCATAAGAAAATACAAAAATAAATCAAGCAAAGCAGAAAAATAAACATATTGGGCACAAATTATCCAATTGTCATGGTTTGATTTTTCTTGGCTTGATTTTGAAGAAACGTCGTCTTGAATTTCTCCCACTCGTTCGTCTCGAAAAGAAATCTATCTCGAAACGCCAAGCCAAGTAGCTCACAGCCGGGATGCGCGCCCGCATCCGGTCGGCCCCTTGGTCGAGCGACCGGGCCCGTGCGCCTAGGCATAGCGCGCGTCGCCCATACGGTGCTCGGCAGTGTCGACAGGCACCACGCATCCCCTCCGCGCACCCTTGCGCGCACACCTCGCCCATCTTCGCCTCGTCTCGCCCGTGGAACTTGCATTTGCGCCCACGCGTCCCGTCTTGGCGCTTCGCCCTAAATCCGCCCATCCGGCCGCACGTCGACCGCACGCGCTCCAGTGCCCCGTGCCTCGCCCCAGCGCCACGCCGATCGCTGGCGTTCGGGGCGATCCCCCGACGCCTGGCATCGTGCCCATCTTCGCCTGGCGATGTCCGCGTCGTGCACGTACCTCCCTTGGCACATTTCGCGCGATGCACGTCGCCCGTGTACTATTCCGGATCCATTTTAATTTCTCGTCTCCGTCTTCGTCTTCGATCAGGTTGCAATTTATTTTACAAAATAAATAAACCTAAATCTAGACTAGTCTATTACATTGAACAAATCAAATAGCCTAATCTACTCGTGGATTTTCTCGAGAGAAAAACAAAATCGAACGAGTCGAATTAAAACCATTCATACGCATGAAATAAATAAACACATTAAATACCATGACAATTGGATACCTGCAAAACAGATCTAACAATTCTACTATCCAATTTTCAATACAGTTTAATGGCCAACATAATTTAAATACAGAGCTCAAAACCGAGGCTCAGATACCAGTTGTTGGGAAATGAGGGGTGCCCTAATCTATTCGAGGTGAATTTAAATACATATTTAAATTAATCAATTAATTACTAACATGAATTAATCTTAATTCAATTCAACATAATAATTAATAAGCAAGTAAACATCATGCATACACGTATTTCACGTAAAACCTAAGCATGCGGAATCTAGGAATTACGTAAATACTAACCTCTCGTAGAGACAACCGCTGAGACGATGGATCAACCCAAAGTGCCTTCTAAAATATGTCCCACGTCCACGAACGTAATCCGGTGGGAGAATTATCAACGAACGATTTTAATCTTAAAGGAGAAAATAAAATATTTGGCCACCACCTTTGTGGATTTTTAATTTTTCCAACACATGGAATTGCTCTTGAGGATGAAAAACTCATCCCCTATTTATAATACTAGAGGTGGTCGAATTCTTGACCTAGGAATAAGATGGGAAAATATTTTTCTTGATCTAAAAGAAATCTTGAATATATCCAATATATTCTTTTCTCCATAATAAAATATTCCATAAAAATCCCACCTCCTAATATTAGTGATATTTTTTAAAATATCAATTAGTAATGAAAGAAATAAGATCTTTGACTTTTCTTGAATTTATGGGATAAACTTGTATTCCAAGAATACATATTCCATAAAATCTTTCCAAGAAAATCAAGAAAATCTTTTCTCCCTTCCTACCCAATTTTTTCGAAAATAATTGAGGAAAAATAGGGCAAAATATTTTCTTCTCCTTTTCATTAATTGGACTTTAGTTTGGGCTATTTGAGGGGCCTTTAGGAGAATTAAGATTGGACCTCCAATGGACTATGAAGCTTTAATATTTAGCAAAAATATTATTCAAGCCCATTAATATTAATTTACTCCACTATAAAATTAATATTGAACTATCCATCTTAACCCACATTACGACTTCACAATAATATGGCTCCCGGTTATTATTTCCCGCGTTTAAGATTATCTTAGTCCATTAATTAATTAAGCCACTGAACAGACTTTATATTAATTAACATCTTTGACCTTGGAGTAAAGACAACTCAACATTATTATCCATACCGAAAATAAATTTCCACTTGCAAGATTTGGTATGATAAAGATTCTGAGCCCGCCAAGGGGACAAATCAAGCAAGCCGTACTTGCACGCGATTCTCTGTATTAAATCTTAGCAATCGCCATGTAGTTAATAATATTGCCCAAGATACAAGGTATCGAATCGCATTGATTCTCTTCCCATCATAAGTCAAAGCAATAGTTATTAATTTCACACAATCCTATTTAAGGAACGAAGATTAAGAAATAACGAACCACTGAGGTCTAATTCTTGTATATTCAGTACCGAAGAATTTATCCTCCTGTAGGTCCTTTTCAGCGCATCATAATGCACTAGTGTAATCCCTTGGTCAAGACAAGTCAATTTGAGCCTTACACTTCACCCTTTCATGAGGGTTGTTCATTTCCATCTGGGTTGTGAATTTATACTTAGTCACGAGGAGCTGTTAATTTGATCTTCTGTGATCTGGTATTACCAAATTAACTACAGCGTAACACGTACTGACTTATCGAACGGGTATGCAGTAAATATATATAACATTCATCCATATTTAATGCAACATGTGATAAATAATTTATTTCAGTAAAATAAATAAGAAATTCAGTTTGGTTATACAAAGTAAAAGCATACTTCTCAGTATAACCCCAACGCTTATGAATTAACTTTTTAGTGTTGTTGACCTGTTTTATGGGGTGTTCAACTTTATAAGGTAAAACAACTCCAGATTTTAAATCTCTTCTTAACTTAGAACAGTATAGACGAATGTGGCCTACTCTAGCACAGTAAAAATAGACATATTCTTCAAACAATCCAGCAGATTTCTTTTGTTTAAGATTAAAAGGTTTTGTCAAACAAGTTCTTTCTTTACAAAAGAAATGGGTTTACTGGAGATTGGAGTATCTTCAGTAGTTTTCTAAAAACCAAGACCAGCATTGCTAGATCTTCCAATCATTAAAGCATAATTCAATTCAGCAGTGCTTATAGAAAACTTTTTAAAACTCAGAGTAGTACACTTAAGTTCATTTTTCAAAGAAGAAATTTCCACATCTTTTCTAGTTAAAAGAACTTCAAGCTTTAAAAGATTCTCTTTCAAATCTGAATTTTCTAAAGATAAGGAACTCAACACCTGTTTTTGAGTTTCTAAATCAGTTTTAAACTTTAGATATTCAAAGTTACATTTAGCATAATTTGAAGTTTCAGCATTTAGAATAGTTCCACAAAATAGTTAATCTCAGAATCATATTTACTGAATGTTGTTTCAGATATTGTGTTAACATCTGAATCTGCTTCAGACCAATAATCATCGAGATCATCATCAAAAGTATCATCATAAACTATTCTAGCAGACATAGCACTTAGTTCACATTTACCAGCATCAGTTTCATCATCAGAATTATCACTTAAGGTAACATTAAAGTTCATCTTTTTTCTAAGCATAGTATTAGCACATTCATTAGCATAATGACCATATCCAGAACATGCATCACATTTAACCTTTTTTCTGTACTAAGGATCATATTTGAACTTGTTATCCTTAGTAAAATGTCTAGGTTGATTGAAATTGGAAGACTGACTTGGAACAAGCTTTTTATCAGAGGGAGAAGAATTCTAATTAAACTTATCTTTTGATTGAAAATTACTATTTGGTTTTCTGAACTTCCCTTTTAGAAAAGATTTAAATTGCTTTGTGATAAGAGCAAATTGTTCAGAAATATTTTCATCACATAAATCAGAAACATCATCATCAAAATCAACTTCAGTAACATAAGGATGTTTACCAACATTATCAGAAGTTTCACCTCTAAAATCAAGTGCTTTCTTGTCTTTATCTTTCTCATGTTTATCATCATCTAACATATTTGAGTTAATCTCATAAGTTTTCAAAATACTGATCAACTCATTTTGACTGAATAAATAAGTGTTCTTAGCTTCTTCTATTGCACACATTTTAGCATCAAATCGTTTAGGAACAGTTCTAAGTATCTTATTGACTAACTGAGTGTTGAAAATTGGATCACCAAGTGAGTGTGACTCATTAGCAATCTCACTTATTCTTTCATTGTATGATGAAATTGTTTCATCATCTTTCATCCTCAAGTTTTCAAACTTGGTTCCCAACATTCTAAGTCTAGTCCTTCGAACACTTTCTGATTCTTCACAATGTTCCTGGAATATCTCCCATGCATTCTTAGAAGAAACACAATTAGATATCAGTTTAAACATAAAAACATCAGTAGCAGTAAAAATCTCATTAAGGGCTTTAGAATTGAAATTGACCTATGTGCATTCATCATTGAACCAATCAATCTCCTTTTTGACTTGAGATTCACCATCTTTATCATCAATTGTCTTTGGTGGATTCCAACCAGATAACACACTACGCCATGTTCTCTCAACTATAGACTTAATATACATGCTCATTTTAGGTTTCTAGTAAGGATAGTTGGATCCATCCAAAATTGGAGGTTTTAAAGAAGGAGTCAACGGATAATCCATTGCAAAAACACACTTTAAAAACACATGACCTTTAACTTAGTTTATCAAGTTTATGGCTCTGGCGCCAAAAGAAAGTGTGTGTGCGTGTATTTTCAGAGTATTGTTGAAAATGTTGTGCAACATGTAAAACAAAATATGACATCGGAAGTATTAAAAACGTAGTGCAAAAGATTTCAAAATTTTGTATAGTCTTAATTCAGACTATACGAACCTCATGGCTAAAAATATCACTATAACAAGTAGTGAGATACACAAGAATCTCTTACAAGATCCTAAAAGGTGTAGTGATAAACCACACGCCAAAAACAATCTATTCAATCAAGTAACTAGTGATCTTATTCAACCTAAAACTTGATCTAATAAGATAAAATCAATACTGATAGGAGATATTATATTCCCTCGACCAGTACAAATAGAATAGCATCGACCGTCACACTCCTAGAATTACAAACACTCGGTTTTTCACTCTTGGTTGTGTGGATACTACTCTCTAAAGTTTGGAGTAGAGCAAATGGTATTTCATTTTTCCTCAAACTTGAATGTCGAACAATGCAACCGCCTGACAATATAATCGAATTATCTTCAACCTGCAATGTAGGAAGCATAGAAAAACACATCTATTAAAATGGAGTCAGTGTTAGGGGAAATGACAAATTTATGATGTTGTGCAGAATGTTGTCCAACATATGGAATAACATCCGTGCAACATCAACATCACGTTTAAAAAATATACTTGAATTGTATGATGCACTTGATGCATACACGGCTTTCTTTGCTTTTTGAATTGAGACAGTGAGTAATAAATTCGGCTGGTGGGGAGTTAAATTTGGTGGGTGGGGAAAGGCATGCACGGTCAACATTCAAATTTGATATTGTGCAAATCAATATTCACGTGCAAAGCAATGTTCCCGTACTACCCTCAGTGTTGTATGTGTATATATATATATGCGAGCAGATTTATGGTTAATTGCATTATCATAAAAATCACTTTTACTTGCTAGAGAATTAGCAGCAAGTTCAAGTAATATGTCTGGTTGTCCAGGCAAGAATCACCCTCCTTTTCTTCTGCTTTATAATTTCATTTATAATGATTTTTACTAATATACATGAATTTGATTTCAAGTTCAAGTGTTGGTAATATATTTAGACATATATTAACGGCAAGTTATTTTTTTCCCTGACTTATTTTGTTAAAATGAAATGCTACCTCAAATGTTGTAACTAATTACATCCCTATGTGGGTGAATTGCAAGAGTGGTCTCATGTGAATTTTTCGTCTGCGGTTTTAGTCCCACGTTCTTTTTTGGTCCTTTAATTTTTGACAGAAATGGTCTCAGGAAAATTTAAAAAAAAAACAATTTTGGTCCCAAAAATTCATTTGTTTTTTGCTTATAAAATCTTATGAGACCATTTTTGTTAAAAAAATGACCATTTTCATGAGGGCAAATTCATATGGGACCACTTCTGCAATTTATGCTCCCTACATCCACAAAAATAAACTTGCTTCTATTTTCATTTGTTTTAAAATGATATATATTTAAGATATCATTTAATTTTTATTTGCATACGTGCCCTACTTAATATATATATATATATATATAGTTATTTGCCTAGTATCGGTAATTATCGTTAAATTCCATTTTTTAATTCTGTGTGAAAAAAATATATGTAAGTTTATCTTTATGGGCACGAATGGAAAAACTCGCTAATTGTAAATGTTGACATGTGTGCAGGGAAGGAATCGTGGCCGGAGTTGGTGGGCGGAAACGGGCATAAGGCGGCAGAAGTGATTGAGAAGGAAAATAAGCATGTGAAAGCGATTGTTCTGAGAGATGGATCTCCGACGACCAGAGACTTCCGGTGCAACCGTGTTTGGGTGTTTGTCAACGCTCATGGTGTTGTAGTTCGTGTTCCTCATGTTGGTTAGACCAAACTAGCTATGAACCTTGTAAGGTTATATATGCCATCATTGATGTTTGAATTGTCAAATTAGCATAGTGATCGATGTTACTATTGCTAATTGACCGCGTAATAAAATTCTTGTTGCTTCAATGATGATGAATAAATTAACTGTGTTGTATCTCTACTGGATAATGATGTTTATTTAATTTGGTCATGCCTGGTTAATTTGCACAAATAGTTATATATGTATACCAAATATGCACCCATCGGTCAAAATATAAATTTGAATCACAAATGGTCTCATAATCAAGGCCTCAAATAGATTGATTTCATAAGTTTTTTTATCGTTGATTTAGTCATAACTTTGACAATGTTCATTTTTAATCTAAAATTGGTTTGAACAACGTCGTTTTGTCGTTTCAATTTGGGGCACTTCGGCAGATGTTGTGACTGGATTGTCATGTGTATTTTAAGCGTGTTTGACTAATTCTTTCCGTCAATTCTATTTTAATTTTAAGTTTTTTCTTAAATTTTAATTATATCATGACTGAAATTCCAGCTATTAAAAAAATACATATATATGACAGCACAGTCACAGCATCCGCCAGAAAGCCTCAAATTAAAACGGCAAAAAACATTGTTCCGATAGACTTGAGACTAAAATTAGACATTATCAAAGTTATTGAGACAAAATCGACGATAAAAAAATTTATGGATCTAAATTTATTTTAGATCAAAGTTACAGGACCATTTGTGATTTAAATTCGTCAAAGTACTACTATTATAATACAATATGACTAGTCCAAGGGTTAACCTGTACATAAGTATGGTGATTTATGAAAATAATTTTCATTTTTTTGGTGCATGAACTCTTTTTCTTCAAGTATCATTGTACTACATATGTTTAATCACTGTTATATATATGCATTATTATTATTGTGCATATGAAGTAACATTATTTAAAAAATAATTATTTTTAAATAGCGACACTTTCTAAGCATAATATCACATTTATATATAATATTTAAAAATAGTTAATTATATATATATATATATATATATATATATATATATTAATAAAACTGAGTTGTTCTACTTGAATTTGACAATCAATTAGGGTATTTTATTATTGACGTGAGTTTGGATGAATATTTCTCTACGGTTACTGTAATATGTGTTCACTATATTTTTAACTTAGTTTATTCCGCAAGTGTACGGCATAGATTATAGCACGTAGTGAGCACGAATATCATATCCACGAGGATTAGCTCTAGTATCTATTACGATTTTAATAACCTATTTTTATCTAGAAAATCAATAATTTGGATAGCGGTTTTTGTTTAACACAAAAAATAAAAATAACCAAGTAATCAAATAAATCAATAGCAAGTAGCGAATTAAAGTTTTAGAAATAATCAAATAAGATAAAGTGGATCCTAGGACTTACGATTTCAATTAAGATCAAATTCACATACGAATCAACTCAATTAACTATTTCATTAAGTATTCTTATAAAGGTAATCACTAAGGAAGATTAAATCATCTCTCGATCTCATTAATCTTGTTAGATCATCTCTCGATCTCATTAATCTTGTTAGATATAATTATTTAAGAGTCTGTATCTCTACTTCGCTCCAATAATTACTCCTCTCAACAAATCAAGATTATATTCCTCTTCTATTATGAATCTCCTCTCTCGAATGTTGACTCACAATAAATTATGCAATCCTATGTTCAATATTTGAATCTCCTCTCTCGAATATTGACTCAAATAAACAAACGAATTCAATCACGTGGCCTTTGCAATTAAACTCACAAGATAAAAGGATTCATAAATAAGAATAACAAAACAGAATTCATCAATTGAAATCAATCCGTGCAAAAATAATCATAATCTACTTTCATGTCCTAGGATCTCAAATGAGTTTAGCTAGAAAAATTCATAGAGAAAATAACAAATAAAAACATTAAAAGTAAAGAACTAAACAAACTTGTTGTTTGTCGCGGAGTCTCCAACTCAAGAACTGTTACTGGCTTTCTGCTCCTGGTTCATCCCTTCTCCTTTTCTGCCGCTGCCTCTTATATATACCTTGTACTCATCTAATTTGGGTTTAGATATTGCTTTCAGATCCTTTTCTTTTTGTGCAAGAAAGAATCCTCTTATTAAATCACAGCGTATCTTGCCTCAAGATTGAGATTCTACGACTTTTATGAGATCTGATTTATTTCCTTCCACTTCTTCATTACATGACGGTGCCTTCTTCTGCATGATTTTATAACACATATGGTAATTATTTTCTTCTTTGGGCTCATGGCTTGACTTGGGCTGATCTATGTTGATTAAAAATAAAACTAATTTGGCCCATGCGCCCATGCCCAACATGGATATGCATGGCTGATTATTTACGTGCAAGTCCAAATTCTCGCCTTTCTACATCGTATCTTCGTTATTTCGTCCATAACTTGAGCTTTCGAACTCCGATTTACTCGATTCTTGTTTCGTTGCGACCCTCTCTTTAATGCTCTTCTAATGTGATAGCTTTGGATCATCTTTGACTCACTTTTAATGCTCGTTTTTGCCTGAAAACAATCGAAATAATGCATCTTGTGTTATTCTTCAAGAAATCATCATATCACATCTTTTTAAGCTATAAACAATTGTAATACGAGTTAAAATGATATGTATTTATGCGGTAAAACCATAGAAAAACCCCATTTATCAATATGAGGTCTTACTCAAAAGATGGTTGTTATAATAACAATTATGAAGAGTTGAAGATGAATGTTATAGTTTAAATATTACATTTTGAAGATGAATGTTATGGTTGTTATACTTTGATTATATAAGTATAAGTATTGGTTTATGTTCCTATTTTAAACTTTTATTTTCTTACATTTTTATTACCATTAGTTAGAGAAAAATATTTTTTGCTCCCATAACTTTCTTGTAATCTATTTTTCGTCTTAAAAATTTACTATCCAATTTTGGTCTCATTGTTATCTCAGCTATCCAATTTTGGTCTCATTTTCGCTGAAAAACATAAAATTTTGTCGTTTTCACTCATATGCAAGTCACGTGCCGATTAAAATTATGAGTTTCTGAGCTCGTGGCTGACATGGATGTTGAATGTTAAATAAAAACTCATTTTTTAAATAATTAGAAAGAACAAGAAACTTTCTCCTAAGTTGCGGAAAAAATAAAATTTTATTTAAAAACGTTAGCTACGAGCTCGAAAACCCTCAATTTTACATTTGATATTGCCACAATTTTTAAAAAATATATTATTAAATGTATTGTTTGGTGGTAGAATGTGCAAGAAAAAAAAAAAAGGTGGAGAGAGAAAGAAAATGTGTGTATTTTAATATTAAATTAGTGACAATTGATGGAGTTTGAATCACAAATGGTCCCATAACTTTGGCTTCAAATAGATTTAGGGTGTGTTTTGAAACACTTAAAACAGCTTCCAGAAGCACTTATTTTCCAAGTTGCCTCTCACAACTCACAACTTTTGAAAATAAGTGCTTCGAAAATTTTTAAGTGTTTCAAAACACACTCTTAGTCTCATAAATGTTTTTGTAAATCGATTTAGTCCCAATAACTTTGACAATGTCCAATTTTAGTCCCAAATCAACTTAAACAACGTCGTTTTTTCATTTCTATTTGGGGTTTTCCGACGGATCTTTGTGGATTGGATCGCCACGTGTAATTTTTTTTAAATTTGGAATTTCAAGCATCTATAATTAAATTTTAAGCTTAAAATTAAAAAACATAATTGATGGCAAGAATTAGTCGGACACACTTAAAAAATACGTGATAGTACACGTGACAGTCCAAGTCACAAAAAAAACTTATTGTCAAGCCCTGAATCGCCAGAGGCGGTCCTTTTTCAAGCGCGCTTTATAAACTCTTCGTAGTGAATCCATGGGAGAAATTCGGATCGATTTTTACGTGTTGGATTCTTACTACTACTCGACCTCGGCCTCTAAAAAAATCCACGAATATGTTGGGATTATCTTTGGAAAGTATGCTTTTTACTTTGTATAATCAAAAATGAATTTCGGACTAATTCTTTGAAATAAATTGTTTATCCGATGCTTTAAATATCATTGAATGTTACATATATTTCTTTGCATAAGCTTTGTTCATTAAATAGTACGTGTTACATTGTAGTTAATTTAGTGATACCAGATCACAGAAGATTAAATTAATAGTCCCTTGTAACTAAAAGTACACCATTCACGACCTAGATGGAAATGAACAATCCATCGTGAAAGGTTAAAGTGTAAGGCTCAAATTGGCTTGTCTTGACCAAGAGATTACACTAGTGCATGGTGATGCCTTTGAATAGGACTTCTGAGGAGGACAAATTCTTCAGAACTGAACAAGGAAGAATTAGACCTCAGTGGTTCGTTATTTCTTAATCTTCGTTCCTTAAATAGGATCACGTGTGGTTGGTAATTATTGCTTTAACTTATCAAGGGTAGAGAATAAACGAGATTCAATACTTTTTATCTTGGGCAATATTATTGGTCACATGTGATAGCTAAGATTTAATACGAAGAATCGTGTGCAAGTACGCTTGTTCGATTTACCCCTTGGGAGGTTCATAAGATTTATCATACCAAATCTTGCAAGTGGAATTAGTTTCCGGTATGGATTATAATGTTGAACCGTTCCTTGACCAAGGACAAAAAATATAAATCAACGGAAAGCTATTTCAGTGGCTTGAATTAATTAATGGGCTAGATAATCTTAAACACGGGAAATAATAACCGGGAGCCATATTGACTGTAATATGGGTTAAGATGGATAGTACAATATTAATTATGTAGTGGGATTAATTAATATTTATGGGCTTGAATAATATTGTGGCTCAATATTGATAATTCAAGATCCATTGGAAGGTCCAATCTTAATTCTCCTAAAGGCCCCCTGAGTAGCCCAACATATAGTCCAATAACTGAAAAAGGTGTTTAAAATAAAATAAATATTGTTGCTTATTTTTCCTCAATATTTTCGAAATTTATGGATAAAGGGGGAGAAAGATTTTCTTAGAATTTTGTTATGGAATGAAGATATGTATTCTTGGAATACAAGATTATCTCATTAAATTCAAGAAATCTCCTACTTGGTTATTCATGAAGATAATTTCGAAATTTTTGAAATATAAAGGGCAAGAAAGATTTTCTTGATTTTCTTGAAAAGATATTATGGAAGATATGTATTTCTTGAAATACAAGAATATCTCATAAATTCAAGAAGATCCAAATCTTGGAATCTTGCCTATTATTTTCGAAAATATCCCATAACAAAGAGTAGGTGGGATTTTGTGGAATATTATAATTATGGGAAAAAGAATATAGGAGATATGTTCAAGATTTCTTGGAGATCAAGAAAAGATTTTCCCACATTATTTTCTACCCAAAAATTTTGACCACCTATGCTCTATAAATAGGGGATGACTCTTTCATTCCCAAGTACAATTCCATGTGCTGGAAAAATTAGTAAATCCACAAAGGTGGTGCAACATAATTTATTTTCCTTTTGTTAATTGTTCACAAGTGTCCTACCACCGGATAATCGAACAAGGATTAAGGGAATACTTGGGAAGTTCTTTTGGTTAGTCTAATCAGCCAGACCATTGCCGTCCCAAGAGGTACGTTCACGTAAACTCATAGAATTCCGCATGCGTAGGATTTACGTGAATTAATTATATGCATGATTTGTTATTGGATTATTATTTTAATTAATATAGGATTAATTCATGCTAGTAATAATTATAAGAATTAAATTTGTATTTAAATATTCATCCCGAATAGATCCGTGCAACTTATTCCCCAGAAACTAGTATCAGAGCCATGGTTTCGGGCTCTGAATTTTTTAAATTGTAATTTAATTCGCTGTCATTAAATTTTAAATTGGATAGTAGAATTGCTAGATTTGTTTTGCAGGTATCCAATTGTCATGGAATTTAATGTGTTTATTTATGCATGCATATAAATTGTGGTTTTTAATTCGATTCGTTCGGATTCGTTTTGCCTCGTGAAAAATCCACGAGTAGAATATGATTTGTTTGATTTGATCAATGTAATAGACTAGTCTAGATGTAGGTTTATTTATTTTTTGTAAATAAATTGTAACCGGATCGGAAACGAGGACGGAGACGAAGAATTAAAGGATAAAATCGAGCCAAGGCGTGGCGGCGTCGTCCTTGAATTGTGCCAAGGAGGCACGTAGCGAGAGACGCGGATCTCTGGTACGCAGCAGCGTCGCCTTCCAGTCTTCTTGGGACCCTCTTGAGGCATCTTGAGGCACAAAGCAGTGGCGGGCTTCTTTGAGGTGTGTCGAGGTCGAGGCTGAGGTCGACTTGGGCAAGTGGGCCGTGGGATGCGGGGCGTGCATCCCGGCTGCGAGCTACTTGGCGTGGCATTTCGAGATGGAGTTCTTTTCGAGACGATCGAGTGGGATAAATTCAAGACGACGTTTCTTGAAGATCAAGCCAAGAAAAATCAAACCATGACAATTGGATAATTTGTGCCCAATATGTTTATTATTCTGCTTTACTTGATTTACTATTGAGTTATCTTATGTTTTATTTAATTTGTTTAAATGTGTTTGCATGAGAGTTGCCCAATGAAAAATCTCACCTTCAAAAATTACTAAGTATGTTTAAATAATTAATTGACAATTTTATTCCGGATAATAAAATTGAATTAATTTTGACCTCCATGATTTATTTATTTGTGAATTCTTTTGGAGAAATTCCCCCCACGGGACGGTCAAAAGTTAACTTTCACATGAATAAATTCCAAATGGATGATTGTGGATTATTACTAGTGGCGACGATGACCCTCCCCACGAGGCTCGTTCAATACGAAATAATAATCCTGTATTTAATCATGGTTATTACTTAGGTATAAAAGATATGTATATACTTCCCCGAAGTCCCTGTCAATTTTATATTGGTCAAGTGGGAGCCAACTATTAATCTGGATATTAAAGGTTTGTAACTGTTCTTGTTTGTAACCTGCTTGAATGTGTTTAAATAATGACCCACCCCACGTGGCTTATTTAAACTGTTTTGAGATGTTGGCTGATACATGTTCATATTTTTTTTGAGATTTTAATATGATGCATGTGATCGAACCTTGTGATATACTTGTGCTTATGCATATAGTTATTTATTTCAGTTCAGCATGTCGTAACTTTTTAATCCACTGTTAATATACTTAAAGTCAATACAATATGTATGGAAACTATATTGATTGGAAACAAAAAATTATAATTGTCCTAACTGCACAAAAGCACAAGTGGATTCTTGACACACCAAAATCAGATGAGCCAACTGGCGAGTCAAAAATGCGGGACTCGTCAGATCACCTTGCGAGAGATGTCGTCACTGAAAATGGTGGAGGGCAAACCCGTAAGGGATTACGTCCTCAAAATAGATGGCCCATCTGAACAAACTTGAGATTCTGAGTGCAAATTATAAACTGGAGACTCAGATGAATTTGGTATTTCACTCTCTGCCCAAAAAGTTTCTGAGCATTTTGGCCTCGCTAGCTAATTTGTTGCAAGCTTTGGTCTCGGCAGAGATATTGATGGGGCACCAAGCTCAAGCTTTAACGGCATGTGGTAAGTCTTCATTTTCTAGGCCAAGGGAAGGCAAGAAAAGGAAGAGGACCAAAAGCCATAAGCAATAAAACTCAACTGTTGCCAAGGGCAATGGTAAGATGAGGAATGCTTGTGGTGTCAAGGAAAATCCAAAGAGGAAGTGCTTAAGCTGCGGTGAAAGAGGACAATGGAGGTTTGCCTGTTCCAACCCCAAAAGGGACGGAAAGAAAGGTAATTCTCAAGCACTAGTTGTTGAAACTTATTTAGCGGTGTATACTTCTCATTCGTGGGTGGTTGATACGAGATCCACTAATCATGTTTGCTTCACGGGTTCAAACTGATCCGGCAACTTAGTGGGAGTGAGATCCTCATCACACTGGGCGATGTTACGAAAGTAGCAAATTATTGCAATGCTACATAAGTGGCAGATATTGCAATGCTACGATAGTAACAGTTATTGCAATACTACGCAAGTAGCGATATTGCAATGCTACATGATTAGTGGTTAAAGCAGTGGGAGAAGTGCACCTGTCTTTTAAAGATGAAGTTTTTTTTGAGATTATCTTTATGTTCCCAGTTTTGGAAAGAATTCACTTTCAGTTTCTAAAATTTTGATTAAAGGACACTAAGTTTCTTCTAATAAGAATGACATCATTTCTTGAAATGATGAGTGTATCTATTATGGGACATTGGTCGAATAATCTCTATACAATTAACTGTTCACACCACTCACGAAATGCATCCTATAACACATCAACTGTTTCCGACAAAAGAAAACGTTCATCAGACGTGAACGAGACACGTCTATGGCATCCGAGATTAGGTCATATAAATTCAAAGAGGATCCAAAGGTTGGTGAAAGACGGTTCACTGGAGTTTCTCCAAGTTGAACCAATTCCAACCTGTGAATCATGTTGGAGGGTAAAATGACCAAGAGGGCATTTGGAGCCAAGGGGAATAGAGCCAAAGAAGTGTTAGAGATCATTCACACAGATGTATGTGGTCCAATGTCAACCAAAGCGAGAGGAGGTTATGAGTATTTTGTCACTTTTATTGATGATTACTCAAGGTACGGTTATATTTTCCTTATGAAGCATAAATCTGAGACCTTTGAGAAATTCAAAGAATTTAAGGCTCAAGCAGAGAATCATAGGGAAAAACGTATCAAGTCTCTATGATCCGATCGTGGAGGCGAATACCTCAGCGATGAGTTTTTGAACTACTTATTTGATGAAGGGATTGTATCCCAGCTCACTGCACCCGGAACCCCTCAACAAAACGGGGTTGCAGAGCGAAGAAACATAACTCTTTTGGAAATGGTTAGATCTATGATGAGTTATGCAGATCTACCCAAGTCGTTCTGGGGTCATGCCTTGGAAACAGCAGCCTACATTCTGAACTTGGTGCCATCCAAATCGGTTCCCAAAACTCCCAAAGAATTGTGGATCGGGCGCAAGCCTAGTTTGAGACACATGAGGATTTGGGGGTGTCCGGCCTACGTGTTGGACAAGGAAGCCGGAAAATTGGATCCTCGATCAGAATTAAGGTTGTTTGTGGGATACCCCGAGGGAACAAAAGGGTGCATGTTCTATGGTCCTGAAGATCAAAAGGTGGTAATAAGCACCCACTTTAGATTTTTGGAAGAAGACTATATGAACGAAAGAAGACCCAGAAGTGAGATTACCTTAAATGAGCTAAGGGGGCTAACCTCAATGCCAACTGTACTAGATGACATACCAAACGACACACTTACACAACCGGAACCTCGTCGTAGTGGGAGGGTTGTGAAACAGCCCGAGAGATTCATGGGAATAGGAGAGTCCTCGGACTAGATTCCCAGACAAGATGAATCAAACCCATGGACATATGACGAGGCAATCCAAGATAAGGATGCAAATTCTTGGCAAACAGCAATGAAAGCCGAAATGGGTTCTATTTTTCATAACAGAGTGTGGGAGCTAGTCGAACCACTTAATGGGGTCAAACCCATTGGTTGCAAGTGGGTGTATAAGAGAAAAAGAGGACCGGACGGGAAGGTGGAAACCTTCAAAGCAAGACTAGTGGCGAAAGGTTATACTCAGAAAGAAGGGATCGATTATGAGGAAACTTTTTCGCCCGTAGCCATGCTTAAGTCCATCCGAATTCTCTTATCGATTGTTGCGCATCTCGACTTTGAAATCTGGCAGATGGATGTCAAGACAGCTTTCCTTAACGGAAGTCTTGATGAAGAGATCTATATGCAACAACCCCAAGGCTTCATTGAAAAAGGCCAAGAACACCTAGTTTGTAAGCTCATGAAGTCCATTTACGGACTCAAACAGGCATCCAGAGCTTGGAACCAATGTTTTGATCATGTTATAAAGTCTTATGGATCAAAATGAGTTCGAAAGTTGTGTGTACAAAAAGCGTGTCGGAACTGCATTGGTATTCTTAGTACTATACGTAGACGATATTCTGATCATCGGGAATGATGTAAAGGTGTTATCAGACGTAAGGGCATGGCTTTCAAAACAGTTTGATATGAAGGACTTAGGGGAAGCCGCACACATCCTTGGGATTAAGATCACTCGAGATCGCAAGAAAAGGATGATAGGCTTATCGCAAGCTTCATACATAGACACTGTCTTGAAACGATTCAACATGCAAGATTCCAAGAAAGGCTTCGTACCTTTCAGACATGGAATCCATCTATCCAAGAAAATGTGCCCTAAGACGCAAAAGGAGATAGATGACATGAGAGGCATTCCTTATGCTTCGGCTGTTGGAAGCCTTATGTATGCAATGTTGTGTACGAGACCGGATATCTGCTTTGCCGTTGGCATGGTGGCAAGATATCAAAGTAACCCGGGGAAGGAACATTGGACGGCAGTTAAAAACATTCTGAAGTATCTGAAAAGAACTCGGGATAGAATGTTGATTTATCAGTCAGATAGTCCAATCCCCATCGGCTACACGGACTCGGATTTCCAATCAGACATAGACTCCAGAAAATCTACCTCCGGTAGTGTGTTTTGCATGGGGGGAGGAGCCGTGACATGGAGAAGCGTCAATGCAGAAATGCATCGCAGATTCTACCATGGAAGCCGAATATGTAGCTGCTTGCGAGGCAGCGAAAGAAGCGGTTTGGCTCAAGAACTTCCTAGTGGACTTGAATGTGGTTCCAAATTTGCCCAGCAGAATCACTATTTATTGTGACAATGCCGGAGCAGTTGCAAATTCAAGGGAACCATGAGCCCACAAAGCCAGCAAACACATTGAAAGGAAATACCATCTTATACGAGATATCTTTAAGAGAGGAGATATAGATGTGGCAAAGATAGCGTCAGAAAACAACCTAGCAGATCCATTCACAAAGGGTCTGCCTCTAAATACATTCGAGAGACATGTGGAAGGAATGGGTGTCAAGACCGTTGCCAATCTGCTTTGAGTATAAGTGGGAGAAATTATTAGGTTCGTGTAGGTGACATTAGATGTCACGAATTAGGAACTACACGAGACATGTTGTAGTATACTTAAAAGCAGACTTTGAGTATAAGTGGGAGATTGTTGGGATTATACTGGAAAGTATGCTTTTTACTTTGTATAATCAAAACTGAATTTCGGACTTATTTACTGAAATAAATTGTTTATCACTGATGCTTTAAATGTCATTGAATGTTACATATATTTACTGCATAATTGTTCATTAAATAGTACGTGTTACATTGTAGTTAATTTAGTGATACCAGATCACAGAAGATTAAATTAACAGTCCCTTGTAACTAAAAAGTACACCATTCCCACGACCTAGATGGAAATGAATAATCCATCGTGAAAGGTTGAAGTGTAAGTCTCGGATCGGGCTTGTCTTGACCAAGAGATTACACTAGTGCATGGTGATGCTGTTTGAATAGGACCTCTGAGGAGGACAAATTCTTCAAAATCGAACAAGGAAGAATTAGACCTCGGTGGTTCGTTATTTCTTAATCTTCGTTCCTTAAATAGGATCACGTGTGGTTGGTAATTCTTTGCTTTGACTTATCATGGGTAGAGAATCAACGAGATTCAATACTTTTTATCTTGGGCAATATTATTGGTCACATGTGATTGCTAAGATTTAATACGGAGAATCGTGTGCAAGTACGCTTGTTCGATTTGCCCCCTTGGGAGGTTCATAAGCTTTATCATACCAAATCTTGCAAGTGGAATTAGTTTCCGGTATGGATAATAATGTTGAACCGTTCCTTGACCAAGGACAAAAGATATTAATTAACGGAAAGCTATTTCAGTGGCTTGAATTAATTAATGGGCTAGATAATCTTAAACACGGGAAATAATAACCGGGAGCCATATTGACTGTAATATGGGTTAAGATGGATAGTGCAATATTAATTATGTAGTGGGATTAATTAATATTTATGGGCTTGAATAATATTGTGGCTCAATATTGATAATTCAAGATCCATTGGAAGGTCCAATCTTAATTCTCCTAAAGGCCCCTGATTAAGCCCAACATATAGTCCAATAACTGAAAAATGTGTTTAAAATAAAATAAATATTGTTGCTTATTTTTCCTCAATATTTTCGAAATTTATGGATAAAAGGGGAGAAAGATTTTCTTTGAATTTTGTTATGGAATGAAGATATGTATTCTTGGAATACAAGATTGTCTCATTAAATTCAAGAAATCTCCTACTTGGTTATTCATGAAGATAATTTCGAAATTTTTGAAATATAAAGGGCAAGAAAGATTTTCTTGATTTTCTTGAAAAGATATTATGGAAGATATGTATTTCTTGAAATACAAGAATATCTCATAAATTCAAGAAGATCCAAATCTTGGAATCTTGCCTATTATTTTCAAAAATATCCCATAACAAAGAGTAGGTGAGATTTTGTGGAATATTATAATTATGAGAAAAAGAATATAGGAGATATGTTCAAGATTTCTTGGAGATCAAGAAAAGATTTTCCCACATTATTTTCTACCCAAAAATTTCGACCACCTATGCTCTATAAATAGGGGATGACTCTTTCATTCCCAAGTACAATTCCATGTGCTGGAAAAATTAGTAAATCCACAAAGGTGGTGCAACATAATTTATTTTCCTTTTGTTAATTGTTCACAAGTGTCCTACCACCGGATAGTCGAACAAGGATTAAGAGAATACTTGGGAAGTTCTTTTGGTTAGTCTAATCAGCCAGACCATTGTCGTCCCAAGAGGTACGTTCACGTAAACTAGTAGAATTCCGCATGCGTAGGATTTACGTGAATTAATTATATGCATGATTTGTTGTTGGATTATTATTTGAATTAATATATGATTAATTCATGCTAGTAATAATTATAAGAATTAAATTTGTATTTAAATATTCATCCCGAATAGATCCGTGCAACTTATCCCACAACAGAATATGCTTCTGGATCGGATATAATCCCATAAATCTCTAATCAGAATTAGGAATAAATCGGATCCTCAACCTCCAGAACTCTCCCAACCACCGGATGCTGTAACGAAGCTTGCGCAGCCATCGCATTTACTTTCTCCAATCCAAACAAAAAATAACATTACTAACCGGAGGCTGCGGCTGTGGCGCAACAGGAGACAACGAAGGCGGTTGAGTAATTATAGGTGTTGAATAAAGTGCCTCAACGAACCTCTCCTTCCGACCTCACCTCATTCGAGCCGAAGCTTCGAGTCCAAGAGTTCAAGTTCTGGTACAGAGTCCAAAAAATGAAAATCCTCAATCTCGCTGCTCGTACTCGTGCATCATGTGATCGTTCGTCACCGAAATCAAAGCATCCAGATCCTCACCAGGTAACTGATATTTTAAAGAAATATTATCACTCTCGCAGAGAGAGATCAACTTCATGAGCAGAGAACCGAATTTTATGTTGTCATCGACAGAAAGAATTTTCGTCTCCCCACCCATAGTGAAAGCTAACGAGAGATAAGATACTACTGTCAAAGATTCAATCGCCATAATTTTTGCCTTTGGGAAAGCTAGGGTTTTTTTCTGTAATTTGGAAGAAATTTGGGAAAGAAGACGAGATTGGTGAATGGGCTGGTGGAATGCGATTTTGGGGAGAAGACATTTTGGGGGTTTTTCTTTTAATTAATAATTATTTATTTAGTTTTTTAGTTGAATTAGTGACGTGGAAATTAAAAAATATATATATTTGTCTTTAAAAATAAAAATAAATTATTATTATTAACACATTCAGCAATTTCGTCGGAGAAAAGGCGCAGGAGCCCGGCTCATGACACAAAACAACGTCATTTCGTGAGTCTCCGACGAACTTTTGGGCTAAAATTGTACAATTCGAAAAAAATTGGGACTAATTGTGTTAGTCAAACTTTCTTTGGACCATTCAAAAAAAGGTGATAAGTTATGGGACCATTTTGAATTTAATTCCCAATTAGATGTTTGAACTTCTAATAATATTGAGAAGATGGTAGGAAATTGGGATACATGTGCGAGTAAATTTTTTTTTATAACTCAGTATTCGGCTCAAGGACCGACTAGTTTGGGAGACCAGAACCCACCGTCCACTAGTTGGGGGTCCCACTTTAAATCATAACTAAACTTTGTATGAACTGACATATCTAAAGAATTGATCGCATTTTAGGAGGTTCGAACTTGAGATCTAGAGAGGAGCACACTTCTAAATTTCAAGCCGGCACCACCAGGCCCAACCTTAGGCTTAACGTGTGCGAGAAAATTTGATTGTCACAGAGATTAGATTGCTTTGAATATTGGCTTCATCTTATTTACTTGCGTGAATATTTTGACTTTGAATGTATTTTCAGCAATCTCTACTCTAATCTTCTTTAATAAGAAAACTTAATTGACTAAATAGACATAGACTTCTGACTTCATATATTTAATAATATATGCTCTTGTTGTTGGAGTAATAATTAGTTTATGACAAAAACTCATATGAGACGGTTTCATGCATGAGACGGGGTACAACTTAGCACAAATCACACCCACCCCTCCCAAAGTGTTAAAATGTCAATGCCCAACTTATGTCTCGTCTCACCGTGAGACCGTCTCATGCAAGTGTGTCTCATAGTTTATATATAATCAATTTAAATAATTATTCAATTGACATTATACTGAAATATTGACCACTCACCTTTGACCAATTATTTGAGAAATTAATTAATTGAAGATCGATCTATTTCGGAGTTAATGATTGTACATTTGTTGTATTTATAATCTCAAAATCGAAATCTAATTTGAAAAATTAATACATAAAAATATAAAATCAGAATGTAAATAACGTCACCCCCTTATGCCTATATGAAAGACATTTCGTGTCGATACTAGGCATTGTATAGATCAATATTTTCTTAAGCGCAAATTCGAGGAGGATCAATCTATGTCGTTTCTGTGTTTGAAGATTTTAGAGGATCAATCTATTTTTGCAATAATAATTACATATACATGTGTAACCCCATTTACAGAAAAGAAAAGGTCAAATGTGTGATCCCATATATATATAGATATATCAAACCTCTTTGAGTACAATATAATAGCTAGTATGAACATGCATGTCATGAATTATACATGCATGTGGATATACCTTAGATTTTGATATTGTGTAGTTCCAATCTTCAAAGTCAATGTCAAATAAATTGGCTGGCATACTTAAATACGTATACATTAAAAAAATAATCTTCAAATTAATCTTATCTTTGTTTATTTCCCTCTATAAATCCCTACCGTTTCTGAATCAATTAGCCTCACACATTAGAAATTAAAAATCATATTCAGATACCAAAAGATATGGAAGATTCGTGTCCTAGTAAGATCCTTATCCCCTCGATCACATATCTAGTTATGGCATTACACTTATTTATCTTTTCTACAAATTAAAATAAGCGGGTCTCATGTGCATCAGGTGGACCGTGCACTTTATAGTGTATTTTAAAATCATGTAACTTGTTGTACTGAAATATACTTTTTTTTTTACATTGAACCGTACAACTTATTTCCCATATTAATAGTTGCACGATTCAATATAAACAATATTTATATTTCAGTGCAACAATTGGTATGTTTCTAAAATTCACTATGGATTACACGGTGCATATAAAATTTAACCAATTATATTAGATGTGTAACTTGTGTGACACGAAAGCAAGAACTCGGGAACTAGTCCGTTCTTTCCATAATTAGGATAAGGTTGACTACATAATTATGAGTGGCTCACATGTTCATCTTGGTGCACCGTGCACTTATAATGCATTTTAGAACCGTACAACTTGTTATAGTGAAAGATACAATTTATTTACACTTAATTGTACAACTATCTCCATATTAATAGTTGCACGTTTCAGTATAAACAAGTTGCATCTTTCAATATAGTAAGTTGCACATTTCTAAAATACACTAAATTCATGAAATTTTTCATTTTGTCCTCTTTGAATTATAAAATTTTGCTCCTTTGGTTTTATGAAAAATTTCGCCCCATTCGGGACAAAATCCTATCCATCTCTAATTTTCACTGAATTTTAACTGAACAATATTAATTGTGCACCTGATCCACAAGAGACTTACTTTTATGAAAATGTTACAGATGCCGGAAAGAGCTCGTGGCCGGAGCTATTGTGGGCGGCGGCGGAGGTGGCGGTGGGTGTGATAGCCAGAGAGAACCCAAAAGTGAGTGTGATGACCGCGGTAGAATGTGGTAGTACCTAAGGTTTGTATATTGCATATGTATCTAAGGATTTGTTGCATCTCAAAACAATGTATATAACCTAATGTACCATCATTAATCATCTAAAGCAACACACTACTATCCATTCACCAAATCATCAAATTAATATAACAAAAATATATCCTAATGTATTAATCCTAATTTATGCTTAAATCCTCACACAAGCATATTATCAAACACCTTGAGTGCATCAATTGTTCATTTACAATTAATTGTTCATTTATCAAGCATATTATTTCGAATTAATTACAAGTACACTGTGAAAGTTATGCTATACGTCATCAGAAAAGTTATGCTATCAAACACCAAGTTATATATATGCTATACGTTAATATATACTATGCTAGTAGTTTGTATCAAACACCAACCTCAACCTCAACTTCTACGTTAATACTATCAAACACCAAGTTATGAAATAAATTAGGGCTCTTACCTGATGACGCAGCGGGAGAATGAGAAAGACGACGGCGGGAAGACGACGGCTAGGGCTTCTGGTTCGATTTGGGGAAGAGGGAGGTGGAGGCTGGGGCATGGTTCGCGATTTGGGGAATGGGAAGGAGGTAATGGGAAGACGACGGCGGCGGCGGAATGGGAGGACGAGCGACGGAGTTCGATTTGGGGAATGGGAAGGAGACGCTAGCTTGATTTAATTTGGGGAAAAATTGAAGTACTCTGGTTCGCGATTTGGCTTAATAAAATTTGCAGAACACTTGGACAGCGGTTGTCAACAGCTGTCTAAGTGTTAAACTTGGACAGCGGTTGAAAAGCGCTGTCTATTCTTTTCTTTTTTTTTTATTAGAACCGCTCTCCAAGCTATAGCTTGGAGAGCTGTTTGAAAAAAGGGTTGTCCAAGTGCAGCTGTGCAAGCTCAAATGTGTAGTAGGGCCGTCAAGGAAGGAATGATGGTCACTGCTGATTTTCGATGCGATAGGGTCCGAGTTTGGCTCGACAAGAATGGATTGGTCAAGTTAGTGCCAAAAATCGGCTAATACTAGCTACCTACTTCATCATATTTATACATATAAAATAAATTCAGGTTATTGAATTTAAGTTTAGTTGAACAATTACGTACGTACCAATAAACACTGTCTTGTACTCCATTTATATGTCCCATTTGCAATAAAATAATATTTGTGTCGTGTTTTACTTCCTTTGGGGTTAGTTCTTAGATTAAGAGATCTTGATGTTAACCAAGTGTTTATCTTATCTTATATTTTCTACGTTAAATCCAAACCTTTTTCATTAATAATTAAAGGAGTATATATATCAGTTAATCATGGTAATTAATTCATTATTGTTCCTTATGATTTTGATTCTTCCGTTCAGCCAGGAAAAATGTTTTATTTTAGGCCAATAACTTGGGGGTGTTTTAAGGACAATAATTTTACAGTCTTGGAATTGTGGGACAATATGTTTTAAAATATGTAAGTATATGATAATATGTTTTAAAATCGATAAATGTAGGACAATCGAGCCGGAATAAGCCCAATTGGGCTAAAATGTCATGTGAGTTGCATGCAGATTGCCCTACATTTACAGATTTACGGACCTGGGAATATAGGACAATATATTTTCGAAATTAGTAAATTTAGGAAAATCTTGCAAAATTTCAGCCTGATTTTGGCTTATTCGGGCTCGATGGTTTTACATTTACAGATTTTAATTCATATTTTCTTATATCAAATTTAAAACATAGTCATATATTTTCAAGCCCGTAAAATTAGTCTTTAATACACAATTTCTTAACTTGTTGGCCTAAAAAAATATTATTCCCCGCACGTTCAGCCACACCGTCATACTATAATGAATATACATATGGAGTCGTAGTTAATTTGATCATCAAAATTTGATGTATAATGTTGGACTCGACATATAATTTCTTGAACAAATTACTCTAAGGTCCATTTGGAGGGGGTGTAGTACTCTAAGGTCCATGCCTTTTTATTATTACTCTTAGGTCCATAATATGGGTGTTCATTTACCCTATTACCCTTACATGAGAGAAAGTCATATTGTCACTACAAGAAAAACACATATTACTACACAAATTTTAATACACTATTTTCAAAATGTCATTGTAGCTAATCTAATACTACATAGGTTCTCAAAGTACCTGTAACTACACTATTATATTATCTATTGATGCACTTTTTTGTAAGTGTCATAACAAAACTCTATTATGACAATATAACAAGTGTATTAATAACTTTAATGTTTTTTAAAAGTCCGAGGACTCTCCGATCCCTAAGAATCGCTCGGGTTGTCTGACAACCCTCCCACTACGACGAGGTTCCAGTTGTGTAGGCGTGACGTGTGGTATGTCTTCTTGTACAGTTGGCAACGGAGTTGGCCCCTTAAGTTCTTCCAAGGTAATCTCGCTTCTAGGCTTTTTATTGTTCATATAGTCTTCTTCCAAAAATCTAAAGTGCGTACTGATTACCACATTTTGATCTTCGGGACCATAGAACATGCATCCCTTTGTTCCTTCGGGGTATCCTATAAACAACCTTAATTCCGAACGTGCATCCAATTTCCCGGCTTCCCTATCCAACACGTATGCCGGACACCCCCAGATCCTCATGTATCCTAAGTTGGGCTTGCGCCCTGTCCACAACTCCCTAGGGGTTTTTGGAACCAATTTGGATGGCACTAAGTTCAGAATATAAGTCGTTGTTTGCAAGGCGTAACCCCAAAACTATTTTGGTAAATCCGCATAACTCATCATTGATCTTACCATTTCTAGAAGCGTTCTGTTTCTTTGTTCTGCAACCCCGTTTTGTTGAGGGGTACCGGGTGCAGTCAACTGGGATGCAATCCCTTCATCCGACAAGTAGTTCAAGAATTCATCGCTGAGGTATTCGCCCCCACGATCAGATCGTAGAAACTTGATACTCTTTTCCTTATGATTCTCTGCTTGAGCCTTAAATTCTTTGAATTTATCAAAGGTCTCAGATTTATGCTTCATTAGGAAAATGTACCCATAGCGCGAGTAATCATCGATAAACGTAACGAAATACTCGTAGTCACCTCTTGCTTTGATTTGCATTGGACCACATACATCGGTGTGAACGATTTCCAACACTTCTTTGGCTCTAAGCCCCTTGGCTCCAAATGCCCTCTTGGTCATCTTACCCTCCAAACATGATTCGCAAGTTGGAAATGGTTCAACCAGGAAAGACTCCAATGAACCATCCTGGACAAACCTTTGGATCCTTTTTGGATTAATATGACCTAATCTTAGATGCCAAAGAAGTGTCTCGTTCACGTTGGTCGAACGTTTCCTTTTGTTTGAAATAGTAGATGTGTTACAGGATACGTTGTGTGTGTGGTGTGCACAACTAATAATATATAGATTGTTCCGTAATGTTCCATGACAGATAACCACATCGTTACGAAAAACAGTAACATGTTTATTAAAACGAACATAATATCCATCAGCAAATAGTTTTGAAACTGAAATAAGGTTTTTACGGAAAACAGGAACATAAAGAACATCTCTTAAAATTAAATTATTGTCTTCAAAAGACAGGTTCACGTCTCCCACTGCTTCAGCTGCCACTCTCGTAGCATCGCCCAGCGTGAAGAGGATCTCTCTTCCACTAAGTTATCGGGTTCGCTTGAACCCCTGTAACGTGAAACAAACATGATCAGTGGATCCCGTATCCACTACCCACGAATGGGTAGCATACGCCGCTAAACAAGTTTCAACAACTAGTGCGAGAAAATTACCTTTCTTTCCATTCCTTTTGGGTTTAGAACAGGCTGACCTCCAATGTCCCTTTTCACCGCAGTTAAAACATTTTTCCTTAGCCGGTTTCTTTAATTCACCCTCCGTCTTCATCTTTCCTTTGCCCTTGGCAACACTTGAGTTAGTTTCACTTTTGGTCCTCTTCTTCTTCTTACCTCCTTTTGGTCTAGAAGAGGAAGATGGACCGGCTATCGCTAGGGCTCTCTCCCAATATTCCTTCAGCCGAGGCTAAAGCTTGTAGCAGATCAGGCAAGGTGAACTTCTGATTGTTCATTTGGTAATTGAGCCTGAACTGCTCGAAGCTTTTCGGCAGGAAATGGAGTATGAAATAGATCTGGGTCTCGATGTCATATTCAGCACCAAGTACCTCAAGTTTGTTAAGGTGAGTCATCATTTGGAGAACGTGCTCCCTTACGGGCGTTCCCGCCACCATTTTCATTGAGAGCATGTCTCTCATGGTGATCTGGCGAGCCACACGGTTCTGATGTTGAAACATCGCTTTAAGATTGACCATGATGTCTGCAGCAGTTTCAACATTTTGGTGTTGGTGTTGCAACACATCTGACATAGAAGCCAAGATGGTACACTTTGCCATTTCGTTGGAACTCTCCCAGTCAGCATACTCTTTCTTTTCCGTTTTACTGGACTCATCAGTCGGCTTTTCTGACTTTGGTGTAGTAAGGATCCAGTTATGGTGTTGTGCAGTGAGGACAATAGTAAGTTTTCGATACCAATCAACAAAGTTTTCTCCAGTAAGCAAATTGTCTTTCAGTATATTGAACAGTGGATTAAAAGGTTGTGACATGATGATACTGAAAATAAACATACACCTGTGTTAATATCCGGATCAATACAAAGAAAATCACATAATTCGATCACATGATTCATATTGAAATCTAAAAAAATATATGAACATGCATCAGCCAACATCTCAAAACAGTTTTAAATGAGCCTCTTGGGAGGGTCATCATTTAAATCACATTCAAGCAGGTTACAAACAAGAATAGTTACAAACCTTTAATTTAAAAAAAAAAACTAATAGTTGGCTCCCACTTAACCAATATAAAATTGACAGGGACTTCGACGAAGTATATGCATATCAATTTTATACCTAAGTAATAACCATGATTAAATACAGAATTACTACTTCGTTTTGATCGAGCCTCTTGGGAGGGTCATCATCGCCACTAATAATAATTCACAATCATCCTTTTGGGAATTTATTCATGTGAAAGCTTTCTTTTGGCCGTCCCTTAGGGGAATTTCTTCAAAAGATTTCACAAATAAATAAATCATGGAGGTCAAAATTAATTCGATTCAAAACCGAATTAATTGTTTAAAACATACTTAGTAATTTTTTGAATTTGAGATTTTTCGTTGGGCAATTCTCATGCAAACACATTTAAACAAATTAAATAAAGCATAAGAAAATACAAAAATAAATCACAAAAATAAAAATAAACATATTGGGCACAAATTAAATTAAATGGTTTATTTGGGCACAAATTATTGAAATTGTCATCTTGAATTTTGATTTTTATTGGCTTGATTTTGAAAAGAACGTAGCTCGCCTTGAATTTCTGGCCCCACTCGTTCGTCTCGAAAGAACATCTTCTCGGTGGAATCTCGAATTTTCCCTCGCTTTGCCCCAAGCCAAAGTCTGGGCTGGCGCGGGGAAAGCCATCGCCGCCCATCATTACATCCAATACGTCGCTCTATTGCCGCCCGTGGCGTTTGAGGCCAGCCTGGCGTCGTGCCCATCTTCGCCTGGCAACGTCTGCGTCGCACACGTGCCTCCGGAACGTTCGATCGATTTTATGTACTATTCGATCCATTTTAATTTTTCATCTCCGTCTTCGTTTAACAAAGTTGCAATTTATTTTACAAAATAAATAAACCTAAATCTGACTAGTCTATTACATTGAACAAATCAAATAGCCTAATCTACTCGTGGATTTTCTCGAGAAAAAATAAATTGAGCAAGCCTAATTAAAAACCATTCATACGCTTTGAAATAAATAAACACATTAAATACCATGACAATTGGATACCTGCAAAACAGATCTAACAATTCTACTATCCAATTTTCAATACAATTTAATGGCCAACATAATTTAAATAACAATTTAAATACAGAGCTCGAAACCGAGGCTCAGATACCAGTTGTTGGGAAATGAGGGGTGCCCGGATCTATTCGAGGTGAATTTAAATACATATTTAAATTATTTAATTAATTACTAGCATGAATTAATCTTAATTCGATTCAACATAATAATTAATAAGCAAGTAAACATCATGCGTACACGTATTTCACGTAAAACCTAAGCATGCGGAATCTAGGAATTACGTAAATACTAACCTCTCTAAATGAGACAAACCCAAGAGACGATGGATCAACCCAAAGTGCCTTCTAAAAATGTCCCACGCCCTGAGCGTAATCCGGTGGGAGGATTATCAACGAACAATTTTAATCTTAAAGGAGAAAATAAAATATTTGGCCACCACCTTTGTGGATTTTTAATTTTTCCACCAGATGGAATTGCTCTTGGGGATGAAAAACTCATCCCCTCTTTATAATACTAGAGGTGGTCGAATTCTTGACCTAGGAATAAGATGAGAAAATATTTTTCTTGATCTCCAAGAAATCTTGAATATATCCAATATATTATTTTCTCCATAATAAAATATTCCATAAAAATCCCACCTCCTAATATTAGTGATATTTTTTTAAATATCAATTAATTTGGAAAGAAATAAGATCTTTGACTTTTCTTGAATTTATGGGATAAACTTAAGAAAGAATTGAATATTCCATAAATTATTTCCAAAAAATTCCAGGAAAAAAAAAATATTTTTTCTCCTAATTATTGGACTTTAGATATTTTTTTTTTAAAAATAATTGAGGACATTGAAATGGGATAATTTTATTCAAGAATCATTTTCATTAATTGGACTTTAATTTTTCTCTCTTTAGGATTTTTTTAAAAGATTGGAAAAATGGAAAATATTTTAATATTTTTTCAAAATACTTTTAGTTTCAAGCCCTTTAATATTAATTGGACCTCCCACTATTTAAATATTATTAATATTGATTTATCCATAAAATTAATATTGAACTATCCATCTTAACCCACATTCGACTTCACAATAATATGGCTTGTTATTATTTTCCGCGTTTAAGATAATCTTAGTCCATTAATTAATTAAGCCCTTTGAAACGGATTTTATATTAATTAACATCTTTGACCTTGGAGTAAAACAACTCAACATTATTATCCATACAGGAAATAAATTTCCACTTGCAAGATTTGGTATGATAAAGATTACGAATTTAAGGGGACAAATCAAGCAAGTCGCATACCCGATTTCCGTATTAAATCTTAGCAATCGCCATGTAGTTAATAATATTGCCCAAGATACAAGGTGTTGGGATATTTTAGTTTTGATGAATTATGCCAAAAACATTATCAACTTGTGTTATTTAAGCTAATCTAAAGATAACAAGTTGGGGGAACGAAGAACAAGTTGAGGGGGAACTCACGAAATGGTTATAGATGATCGAGGGAGGTCGGATCTAGACCGATTCGAGATTAGATGAGTAAGATGAGTTCGGCTTTTAACGCGATTTAGGCAAAAATCGGAAAAAAAAATATTGATAAGATCGGATGCCGGATCGAAGAGGAGGTGCAGATTAGAAGATGAATTAACGGATCGAGATCGACGTGATCAAGATCGGATCAAGCTATACGATAATTAACTTTGATGTACTAATCGATGCGGATAAACCGATATCTTGACGATTTATCTTAATGTAAGATCGGAGATAAACCAAAATCAATCTGCATCGGATCGGTGAGAAGAAAATCGATACGAAGTATTTCTAGTCTTTAGTGAAGAAATCGGGAAAAAACCTGTCGATACCGATCGAGAAGAAACAGGAATAGAAGTCAAGTCATGTTCATCGAGAATCAAGAATCGATCGAGACTCGGAAGAATCACGAAGACTCGGAGAAACGAAGAAAATATGTCGAAGAAGATCTTGAAGAATATAATCAAGAATTAGGGTGGCGTGGACAAGATGAAGAGAAGAATACAATCTGACCAAAAAGACAACAAGCCCCAAAAAGCTACAAAGTAGTATGGATTTGAATGTAACTCCATACAACGGTAACATTCAAAACCACACTATAAATACAAGTTCTTCCATCATTATTCAGTGTGGAAAAATGCGTGAAACACCCATCAAGCCAAATCATCTAGCATTTCCACCATAGAACACTGAGCAAGAAATACATGCATATATTCAAGTGTGTTCTACCCTAGATCTAAGCACAAATGTAATATCCTAAGCTTAGAGAGATTTTCCCAACCTTAGCATTGAGGCTAAACAAATGTAAGGGAAAATCTCACCCTAGTTGGAAACCAAACAAACCTTACCCAAATCAGTTTGATAGGTTAAGTTTGTAGGTGAGTGTGAACTCGATAAACATCTAAGCAATCCCGAAAGGGAGGGTAGGTGATCCCGTGAGGGTGATAAGTCCCGTTTGAGTGTGAACTCGGTAAACATCTAGCAATCCCGAAAGGGAGGGTAGGCAATCATGTGAGGGTGATAAGTCCCGTTTGATTGTGAACTCGATAAACATCTGTTGGGTGTTGGACTAACACGTTAAACTAAGTCCAGTTGGTTAAGTCGGTTAAGTTGGTACCCCTGCTGATAGGAAAAAGTGGATGTAGGAGCTGGACTCCGAACCACTATAAAATCGTGTGTTCTCTACTGCTTTATGTTCTTACTTGCCATATGCATTTGATTATAAGCAAAACTCACATTGTTCTTAAAAGCAAAAAAAAAATTTGAAATCACTCTGCCCTCACCCCTGTTTTATATGCATTACATGGTATTTTCCACGCACATGGGTTTTCAAATCGGGACCAACAATTGGTATCAGAGCGGGAGTTCAAAGGTTCACTGATTTCAAAGTGACCACCTGAACTGATCTATTTTAAAACTCGTTTCTGAACTGATACCAACAATTGGTATCAGAGCGGGAGTTCAAAGGTTCACTGATTTCAAAGTGACCACCTGAACTGATCTATTTTAAAACCCGTTTCTGAACTAATACCAACAATTGGTATCAGAGTCGGAGTTCAAAAGTTCACTGATTTCAAATGTGACAACCTGAACTGATCTTTTTAAACAAAAACCCGATCTCTGTAAAAATGCATATATTTTAATGTTTTGGCGTCATTATCAAAAAGGGGGAAATTGTTGGGATATTTTAGTTTTGATGAATTATTCCAAAACATTATCAACTTGTGTTATTTAAGCTAATCTAGAGATAACAAGTTGAGGGGGAACGAAAGAACAAGTTGAGGGAGAACTCACGAAATCAGACGTAGATGATCGAGATCAGACGAGGCTGCAGACGAGACTGATCGAGATCAGATGAGTAAGATGAGTTCCGGAGTTAACTAATGAGCTGTGTAAAATTAGAAGAAAAGAAAAGAGAAAAAGCCGCTTGATCAAGATCGATGACCGCAGATCGAAGAGAATGTTGCAGATCAGAAGAGGAGCAAATGAGACTGATCGAGATCAGACGTGATCGAGATCAGATAAGCTAACCTGATATGCTAACCTAATATGCTAACCTCATGTACTAATCTGATGCAGATAAACTGATATGCTGACCTGATGCTATACTGATCTAATCATGTGAGCTGATCAGATCAGGCGAGAAGAAATCGATATCGAAAACCGTAACTGCAAGATACGGATCAAAGGCGAAAAGAAATCGGAAGAGAAGTCATCTGAAGTCATGTTCACTGAGAATCAAAATGCTACTGATGATCAGTTAGCCTAGTGCTAGTGACCTGAGGGTCAGGATGTCTGAAGTCAGAAGAGTTGGCTCAGTTAGCCTGAGTGTCAGTATACCTGATCAGACAAATTCCGCTGAAGAGAAGTCTACTGAATCAAGAATCCTGAGACTCAGAAGAATTCTGAACACTCAGAGAACCCTGAAGACTCAGAAGATCCTGAAGAATATAGCCGTTAGATTCAGCTGACGTGGACCAATGAGAGGAAGACAACAAGCCTGAAAAAACTTCAAAAGCTACAGAGTAGTATGGATTTGAATGTAACTCCATCCAACGGTAACATTCAAATCCACACTATAAATACAAGTTCTTCCTTCATTATTCGATTATTGGAAAAATCATTGAAACACCCATCAAGCCAAATCATCTAGCATTTCCACCATAGAACACTGAGCAAGAAATACACGCATATATTCAAGAGTGTTCTACCCTAGATCTAAGCACAAATGTAATATCCTAAGCTTAGAGAGATTTTCCCAACCTTAGCATTGAGGCTAAACAAATGTAAGGGAAAATCTCACCCTAGTTGGAAACCAAACAAACCTTACCCAAATCAGTTTGATAGGTTAAGTTTGTAGGTGAGTGTGAACTCGGTAAACATCTAAGCAATCCCGAAAGGGAGGGTAGGCGATCTCGTGAGGGTGATAAGTCCCGTTTGAGTGTGAACTCGGTAAACATCTAGCAATCCCGAAAGGGAGGGTAGGCAATCCCGTGAGGGTGATAAGTCCCGTTTGAGTGTGAACTCGATAAACATCTGTTGGGTGTTGGACTAACACGTTAAACTAAGTCCAGTTGGTTAAGTCGGTTAAGTTGGTGCCCCTGCTGATAGGGAAGAGTGGATGTAGGAGTTGGACTCCGAACCACTATAAAATCGTTTGTTCTCTACTGCTTTATGTTCTTACTTGCCATATGCATTTGATTATAAGCAAAACACACATCGTTCTTAAAAGCAAAAAAAAAAAATTTGAAATCACTCTGCCCTCACCCCTGTTTTATATGCATTACATGGTATTTTCCGCGCACATGGGTTTTCAAATCGGGACCAACACAAGGTATCGAATCGCATTGATTCTTCTCCCATCATAAGTCAAAGCAATAGTTATTAATTTCACAAGATCCTATTTAAGGAACGAAGATTAAGAAATAACGAACCACTGAGGTCTAATTCTTGTATATTCAGTACCGAAGAATTTATCCTCCTGTAGGTCCTTTTCAGCACATCATAATGCACTAGTGTAATCCCTTGGTCAAGACAAGTCAATCTGAGCCTTACACTTCAACATTTCATGATGGGTTGTTCATTTCCATCTGGGTTGTGAATTTATACTTATTCACGAGGAGCTGTTAATTTGATCTTCTGTGATCTGGTATCAGCAAATTAACTACAACGTGACACATACTGACTTATCGAACGAGTATGCAGTAAATATATATAACATTCATCCATATTTAATGCAACATGTGATAAATAATTTATTTCAGTAAAATAAATAAGAAATTCAGTTTTTTTATACAAAGTAAAAGCATACTTCTCAGTATAACCCCAACACTTATGAATCAACTTTTTAGTGTTGTTGACCTGTTTTATGGGGTGTTCAACTTTATAAGGTAAAACAATTCCAGATTTTAAATCTCTTCTTAACTTAGAACAGTATGGACGAATATGACCTACTCTAGCACAATAAAAATAGACATATTCTTCAAACAATCCAGCAGATTTCTTTTGTTTAAGATTAAAAGGTTTTGTCAAACAAGTTCTTTCTTTTACAAAAGAAATGGGTTTACTGGAGATTGGAGTATCTTCAGTAGTTTTCTAAAAACCAAGACCAGCATTGCTAGATCTTCCAATCATTAAAGCATAATTCAATTCAGCAGTGCTTATAGAAAACTTTTTAAAACTCAGAGTAGTACACTTAAGTTCATTTTCAAAGAAGAAATTTCCACATCTTTTCTAGTTAAAAGAACTTCAAGCTTTAAAAGATTCTCTTTCAAATCTGAATTTTCTAAAGATAAGGAACTCAATACCCGTTTTTGAGTTTCTAAATCAGTTTTAAACTTTAGATATTCAGAGTTACATTTAGCAGAATTTGAAGTTTCAGCATTTAGAATAGTTCCACAAAATAGTTAATCTCAGAATCATATTTACTGAATGTTGTTTCAGATATTGTGTTAACATCTGAATCTGCTTCAGACCAATAATCATCGAGATCATCATCAAAAGTATCATCAAAAACTATTCTAGCAGACATAGCACTTAGTTCACATTTACCAGCATCAGTTTCATCATCAGAATTATCACTTAAGGTAGCATTAAAGTTCATCTTTTTTCTAAGCATAGTATTAGCACATTCATTAGCATAATGACCATATCCAGAACATGCATCACATTTAACCTTTTTTTTGTACTCAGGATCATATTTGAACTTGTTATCTTTAGTAAAATGTCTAGGTTGATTGAAACTGGAAGACTGACTTGGAACAAGCCTTTTATCAGAGGGGGAAGAATTCTAATTAAACTTATCTTTTGATTGAAAATTACTATTTGATTTTCCGAACTTCCCTTTTAGAAAAGATTTGAATTGATTAGTGATAAGAGTAAATTGTTCGGAAATATTTTCATCACATAAATCAGAAACATCATCATCAAAATCAACTTCAGTAACATAAGGATGTTTACCAACATTATCAGAAGTTTCACCTCTAAAATCAAGTACTTTCTTGTCTTTATCTTTCTCATGTTTATCATCATCTAACATATTTGAGTTAATCTCATAAGTTTTCAAAATACTGATCAACTCATTTTGACTCAATAAATCAGTGTTCTTAGCCTCTTCTATTGCACACATTTTAACATCAAATCGTTTAGGAACAGTTCTAAGTATCTTATTGACTAACTGAGTGTTGAAAATTGGATCACCAAGTGAGTGTGACTCATTAGCAATCTCACTTATCCTTCCATTTTATGATGAAATTGTTTCATCATCTTTCATCCTCAAGTTTTCAAACTTGGTTCCCAACATTCTAAGTCTAGTCCTTCGAACACTTTCTGATTCTTCACAATGTTCCTGGAATATCTCACATGCATCCTTAGAATAAACACAGTTAGATATCAGTTTAAACATAAAAACATCAGTAGCAGTAAAAATCTCATTAAGGGCTTTAGAATTGAAATTGGCCGATGTGCATTCATCATTGAACCAATCAATCTCCTTTTTGACTTGAGATTCACTATCTTTATCATCAATTGTCTTTGGTGGATTCCAACCAGATAACACACTACGCCATGTTCTCTCAACTATAGACTTAATAAACATGCGCATTTTAGGTTTCTAGTAAGGATAGTTGGATCCATCCAAAATTTGAGGTTTTAAAGAAGGAGTCAACGGATAATCCATTGCAAAAGCACACTATAAAAACACAGGACCTTTAACTTAGTGTATCAAGTTTATGGCTCTGGTGCCAACTGAAAGTGTGTGTGCGTGTATTTTCAGAGTATTGTTGAAAATGTTGTGCAACATGTAAAACAACATATGACATCGGAAGTATTAAAAACGCAGTGCAAAAGATATCAAAATTTTGTATAGTCTTAATTCAGACTATACGAACCTCATGGTTAAAAATATCACTATAACAAGTAGTGAGATACACAAGAATCTCTTAAAAGATCCTAAAAGGTGTAGTGAAAAACCACACACCAAAAACAATCTATTCAATCAAGTAACTAGTGATCTTATTCAACCTAAAACTTGATCTAATAAGATAAAATCAATACTGATAGGAGATATTGTATTCCATTGACCAGTACAAATAGAATAGCATCGACCGTCACACTCCTAGAATTACAAACACTCGGTTTTTCACTCTTGGTTGTGTGGATACTACTCTCTAAAGTTTGGAGTAGAGCAAATGGTATTTCATTTTTCCTCAAACTTGAATGTCGAACAATGCAGGGTATTTATAGACTTGAAGATCAACTACATTGTCCTATCCACTAGGCTTGGATAGCCTTGAACATCTCCTCCACTATCTCCATGATTTTGGTGTAACCACCCATGATCTTTCTATTCTCACTCCACCACAGTGCAACCGCCTGACAATATAACCGAATTGTCTTCAACCTGCAATGTAGGAAGCATAGAAAAACACATCTATTAAAACGGAGTCAGTGTTAGGGGAAATGACAAATTTATGATGTTGTGCAGAATGTTGTCCAACATATGGAACAACATCCGTGCAACATCAACAAAGACGTTAAAAAAATATCTTGAATTGTATGATGCACTTGATGCATACACGGCTTTCTTTGCTTTTTGAATTGAGACAGTGAGTAATAAATTCGGCTGGTGGGGCGTTAAATTTGGTGGGTGGGGAAAGGCATGCACGGTCAACATTCAAATTTGATATTGTGCAAATCAATATTCACGTGCAAAGCAATGTTCCCGTACTACCCTCAGTGTTGTATGTGTATATATATATATGCGAGCAGATTTATGGTTAATTGCATTATCATAAAAATCACTTTTACTTGCTAGAGAATTAGCAGCAAGTTCAAGTAATATGTCTGGTTGTCCAGGCAAGAATCACCCTCCTTTTCTTCTGCTTTATAATTTCATTTATAATGATTTTTACTAATATACATGAATTTGATTTCAAGTTCAAGTGTTGGTAATATATTTAGACATATATTAACGCCAAGTTATTTTTTTCCCTGACTTATTTTGTTAAAATGAAATGCTACCTCAAATGTTGTAACTAATTACATCCCTATGTGGGTGAATTGCAAGAGTGGTCTCATGTGAATTTTTCGTCTGCGGTTTTAGTCCCACATTCATATGGGACCACTTCTGCAATTTATGCTCCCTACGTCCACAAAAATAAACTTGCTTCTATTTTCATTTGTTTTAAAATGATATATATTTAAGATATCATTTAATTTTTATTTGCATAAATGCCCTACTATATATATATATATATATATATATATATATATATATATATATATATATATATATATATATATATATAGTTATTTGCCTAGTATCGGTAATTATCGTTAAATTCCATTTTTTAATTCTGTGTGAAAAAAATATATGTAAGTTTATCTTTATGGGCACGAATGGAAAAACTCGCTAATTGTAAATGTTGACATGTGTGCAGGGAAGGAATCGTGGCCGGAGTTGGTGGGCGGAAACGGGCATAAGGCGGCAGAAGTGATTGAGAAGGAAAATAAGCATGTGAAAGTGATTGTTCTGAGAGATGGATCTCCGACGACCAGAGACTTCCGGTGCAACCGTGTTTGGGTGTTTGTCAACGCTCATGGTGTTGTAGTTCGTGTTCCTCATGTTGGTTAGACCAAACTAGCTATGAACCTTGTAAGGTTATATATGCCATCATTGATGTTTGAATTGTCAAATTAGCATAGTGATCGATGTTACTATTGCTAATTGACCGCGTAATAAAATTCTTGTTGCTTCAATGATGATGAATAAATTAACTGTGTTGTATCTCTACTGGATAATGATGTTTATTTAATTTGGTCATGCCTGGTTAATTTGCACAAATAGTTATATATGTATACCAAATATGCACCCATCGGTCAAAATATAAATTTGAATCACAAATTGTCTCATAACCAAGACCTCAAATAGATTGATTTCATAAGTTTTTTTATCGTTGATTTAGTCATAACTTTGACAATGTTCATTTTTAATCTCAAATTGGTTTGAACAACGTCGTTTTGTCGTTTCAATTTGGGGCACTTCGGCAGATGTTGTGACTGGATTGTCATGTGTATTTTAAGCGTGTTTGACTAATTTTTTCCGTCAATTTCTTTTTTTAATTTTAAGTTTTTTCTTAAATTTTAATTATATCATGGTGAAATTCATTTATTAAAAAATATATATATATATAAAGACGCGATCACAAAGATCCATGAGAAAGCCTCAAATTAAAACGGCAAAAAACATTGTTCCGATAGACTTGAGACTAAAATTAGACATTATCAAAGTTAATGAGACTAAATCGACGATAAAAAATTTATGGAACTAAATTTATTTTAGATCAAAGTTCTGAGGACCATTTGTGATTTAAATTCGTCAAAGTACTACTATTATAATACAATATGACTAGTCCAAGGGTTAACCTGTACATAAGTATGGTGATTTATGAAAATAATTTTCATTTTTTTGGTGCATGAACTCTTTTTCTTCAAGTATCATTGTACTACATATGTTTAATCACTGTTATATATATGCATTATTATTATTGTGCATATGAAGTAACATTATTTAAAAAATAATTATTTTTAAATAGCGACACTTTCTAAGCATAATATCACTTTTATATATAATATTTAAAAATAGTTAATTATATATATATATATATATATGTATTAATAAAACTGAGTTGTTCTACTTGAATTTGACAATCAATTAGGGTATTTTATTATTGACGTGAGTTTGGATGAATATTTCTCTCTGATTCTTTGTAATATGTGTTCACTATATTTTTAACTTAGTTTATTCCACAAGTGTACGGCATAGATTATAGCACGTAGTGAGCACGAATATCATATCCACGAGGATTAGCTCTAGTATCTATTACGATTTTAATAACCTATTTTTATCTAGAAAATCAATAATTTGGATAGCGCTTTTTGTTTAACACAAAAAATAAAAATAACCAAGTAATCAAATAAATCAATAGCAAGTAGCGAATTAAAGTTTTAGAAATAATCAAAAAAGATAAAGTGGATCCTAGGACTTACGATTTCAATTAAGATCAAATTCACATACGAATCAACTCAATTAACTATTTCATTAAGTATTCTTATAAAGGTAATCACTAAGGAAGATTAAATCATCTCTCGATCTCATTAATCTTGTTAGATCATCTCTCGATCTCATTAATCTTGTTAGATATAATTATTTAAGAATCTGTATCTCTACTTCGCTCCAATAATTACTCCTCTCAACAAATCAAGATTATATTCCTCTTCTATTATGAATCTCCTCTCTCGAATGTTGACTCACAATAAATTATGCAATCCTATGCTCAATATTTGAATCTCCTCTCTCGAATATTGACTCAAATAAACAAACGAATTCAATCACGTGGCCTTTGCAATTAAACTCACAAGATAAAAGGATTCATAAATAAGAATAACAAAACGGAATTCATCAATTGAAATCAATCCGTGCAAAAATAATCATAATCTACTTTCATGTCCTAGGATCTCAAATGAGTTTAGCTAGAAAAATTCATAGAGAAAATAACAAATAAAAACTGTTGGGAAATTTAGAGTTTTGATGAAAGTTCTAAAACACATGTAATAGGACCCGGTCGGACACATTGGTGATCGATGTTTATATTACCGTTTATAGAATACCCGGTTGATAATTCTTGTATAGAACAACCGATGTAATAGATAGGTCACATATTGAGGGGAACCTCAATATGTATAGGTCAGATCTGAAGATCCAAAGAATAGCTGATATCCGCCGGGCCGAATGCAAGAAAAAAGCAGAAGATCAGATCGATCGATCAAGTCAGATATCTCAGCTGAAGTCATGAAGCTCAGACTCAGAATACTTGAAGATCAGATGACTTCCAGAAGATCAGACCAGAAGACCTACATCAGCCGAGTCTGCTAGTTGAAGCTAAGTCAACCGGCACCAGAAGACTCCATCAGGTAGATTGATCAGTTCTAATCGTCAAAGTCACTCACCGGTGAAAAGCGATGTTTCACCAAATCATCGTCCATGATCTCGAACAAGAAGAATGTCAACCTTAGTTGGAAGAACAACATTGAAAAAGCGCGTCTCAGAACCAATAAGGACGAGACACGTATGATCGAGCCGCAATTACGGGATTTGGTGTTTGCTTTCTCCAACCGCTATAAAAGACACTATTCACGCTTTTCGGCCATGCCGTTCTCAAGACGTCACATCAATCTGCAAAGCCTACCAAATATAGCACGAAATTCAAATTGCTCTCCAACGGCTCTTTGATTTGAGGTCTATAAATATGGGATCACACTTGAGTGAAAAACGGAAACCCCGAAGCGATCAAGAAGCTCAAGCTATAATCGATTTTCATACGAAGAACACGAACAAGAAGATTATTTTATTAAGTGTTCATCCCATAAGTTCTTAGCATAGAAATCTTTTCATCTAGGCGATAGGCTATCTTAAACACTAGAAAAGATTTCATAGTTGGAACCAAAACAATCTTATCCAAACCCAAAGTTAGGTTAAGTTGTTTAGCAAGATTCGGACTAGGGTTTCTAGTTCGATTTACGGGATCGGTTGAGTGAGAACTCTTTAAATATCTGTCGATTGTCTTGTGTTGGACTAACACAAAAATCTAAGTCCGGTTGGTTTAGTTGGTGCCCCTTGTGATAGGGAAGAGTGGGCGTGGGGGCTGGTTTGTCAGAACCACTATAAATCTTGTGTGCCTTTACCGCTTTGATTATTTGTTTACACAATCGCGCATAACTATTAAAGCAAACATACATATTCTAAGTTAAGATCATTTAGCACCAAGCTTACGATCGATCAAGTTGACACTTTAGTCAATTTGGTTAAAAAACCGACTTTGGAATCGATTTATCAAAAGCGGTTTTTCACACGGGTAAAACTTAGCTTCCGGACATCGAGTTAAACCGATAGTTACCGAACCGATCGCCTTCAGCGATTAGTAAGTTGGTTATCGATCCAAACCGATTCACTCGCACTCGATCAAGGCTAAGCGCTCTCACACCCGATCTGCGCAAAAGTTTTTTTTAAGTCTATTCACCCTCCCTCTAGACTTACGCCCTCACAAAACCCGTTCGGGACCTACAAGTGGTATCGAGGCGGTGGTTCTACGGACCGGCGGCTTTGAGTATCATCGATTCTTGAGGAAGAATCTTTGTGGTCATTTGAACAGATCTTGAAAAACCGTTTTTAAAACTCATTCGTTTTTCCAAAATCACTCAGCATGGATAATACCTCTGGTATGTATCATGATCTGCCGAAGTTCTCAATTGATGAGTATGCAGATTGGGCCATTTATATGTGCAACCATCTAGGTTCGATTAGTGGCAGAATGATGGAGGTCATCGAAAGAGGACCCATCATCATATATCACGACAACCCTGCAGTTGGAGGAGATCCAGACTTTGCCCCGGGAAGTCTTGTATGAAAAAGCCCAGCCTTGATGGATGTAGAGGAAAGGAAACTGTATACTCTAGATACAATCGCCAGGCATATTATCATGAAAACGATGGACAAGGTCACCAAGGAAAAGATTAAATATCTCAAAACTGCGAAAGCAATGTGGGATACTCTAGCTGAGATATGCGAAGGAAATGATCAGATCAAAGACAGTCGTCTACAAGCCGAACTGGTGAAGTTCGAAAAATTGAAGATGCTGCCCAACGAGACCATCAACGAACTCGATGGAAGGATTACTATGTCAGTGAATAAGCTACGAGAACTTGGTAGAGAGATGTCAGACAAGGACATCAACTACAAGATCTTAAGATCCCTCACCAAGAAATGGGATATGAAAGTCACGGTAATCAAGGATTGCCAAGACATTTCAAAGATGAAGCCGAGTAGCTTGTTCTTAAGCCTTAAAGCTCACGAGTTCGATTTAATTGAAAGAGGACAAGCAGATGAAGATGAGGTGCCCGCTGAAGCCTCAACTTCCAAATCAGTTGCGTTTAAGGCAACCAGTAGCAGGTCAAAGGCCAATGAACCTGTTGGAAACATCGTAAGTCAGCGGAGCGGTCGCAGACGCTTACCAGGAAACTAGAAAAATCAAATATTCAACTTGGTAAGTATCGAAGATTCTATAAAGATTATCAACATAGCCGAGGAAGAGATAGGAGATCAGCCAACAGATCTCGAGAAGAACTAGATCGATGATCGAAGAGATCCAGAGAAGAAAAAAAAAGAGATAATCTAAATGATGAGAGAAGGGATAATCGATCTGAAAGAAGGAGCTCAGACTACTATCGAAAGGGAAGTCACCGATAGATCATACAGACGGAGTGATTCACCGGAAGAAAAGGTTCCGTGGATCAAGGAGCGTGCTTCAACAGTTGTGAGAAGCCAGGTCACTTCTGTATGACGCCTGACTGACGCCAAAAGAAAGGGAAGAAAAGAGGAAGCGAAAGAGAGCGCAACGGGGACAGGACGAAAAAGCCATGGTTACGACACATTTGGAATTGACGATTCCTATCTGCCCTCTGAGGATTCTAGATACTCCTCTGTAGAAGATTTATGTCTAATAAGCAAGTCTGTTGACTTCTATGAGAATGAAGATCGATATTCTCTTGGGATGATGATGAGATCACGATGGCCAAGGAGGACCAATCTGAGGTAACCTCCAACCTTTCGCTTTTGTTCCTTTTACACCTGCTATCATTAGCACACCTGCTGGGGAGATTGACCTGCAGCTCTACTCTGAGCAATTGCTTGATGATCTCTCCAATGCAGTAGACACTTATGCTATAGTGGAAGCTAAAAATGACAAGCTAAGGATCAGAAATAATCAGCTTGTTAAAGAGAACGATCTCAATAAAAGCTCTTGAATCGAAATTTCTTCAAAGCGCTTTCGTAAGGCAATCGAGGAACTTAACATTCGAAAGTTAAGTCTTTCGATCGGGAGAAGCAGATCAAAGATCGACTAGCAATTAACAAACAAACAAGTCGATGACTTCAAAATCCTTCAAAGCTAAATTTGATGAGCTATTAAAATTTGCATGAAAGTCTAAAATCTTCTGAGGATAATTTGCGCAAGAAAATAGAGATTTTTACAAAATCTTCTAAAATTGTTCAAGATATGAACACCTATTTTCGAACAACGATTAACAAGAAGGGACTTGGGTATGAGAACCCTTCCACATCCTCAAAAGCCCCGGTTGTTTCACCTCAAAAAGGTGTAATCAGACGAGTTTCTGACAAAGATACACCAAAAGCCAGACTTGTATCTAATAAGGGAAAAAGATCAGTTGAGCAGGTAAGGCAGGTGCCTAACCAGAAGGGGAACAGAAATGGACCCCAACTGGTAAAGCATCAGCCGAGGAATCAACAGAAGAATCCAGTTCTTCTGAAGAGACCTCAACCTGATCAACAGATCAGGTATCATAAAAGACAACCTGTAAAAGGGAAGTCTAATCTGAGACCCAATCAAGGTCAGCTGCCGAATAAGCACGCTTTAGGTAAACTGCAAAAACCACCTATGCCAAAAAGATATGAATCTTTTGATGGTAGCATTCGTACCTACCCCTATAATCGTAAAACCTAGAGGAACATTTGCTTTTTGAGCCACCTTTGGAAGAAAAATAAGACAAAGCAGAAAAAGATAAATCCCAAGTCTTCTAAGTCACCAAAGGCTCACACTAATAATCATACCAATCGAGAAAGCATATAAAAGAGCGTATGATTATGTTGATAGGTATGGGAGACAAATCAGCCTTCGATCTAAGCGATCACAATAGAAGTGCTCTGTTTGTATGGATCCCCAAAAACCAAACCTAACCCCTCGGGACCCAATCCAAAAGGGGTACCTAAAAGTCGATTTGATTGCGAGGTTCGCGTGGGGTCCGCCAACAAAGGAGGTGTGCGAGCAACTTCTCGGTACATCGATAGTGGATGCTCAAGGCACATGATTTGGAAGTAAACACCTCCTCGGCTCTTACATAGAAACGAAAGGCCCGCGTGTACTCTTCGGTGATGATAACTTTGGTTATACCAAAGGATTGGAACCTTAGAGAATGATGATGTACAAATGGCGGAGTCTCATATGTCGAAGGTCTAAAAGCATAACCTATTATCGGTTTCACAATTCTCGACAACGGATTGGTGTTGAGTTCTCGTGATCAATGCACTATCAAGAATCGAGCCACTCAACAGCATTTTGCTAAGTGGTTCAAGGAAAGGGACGATCTACACAATGATTGGAGCAGTTGCCCAAGAAATACATGCCTAATTGTTAAGAGTTCCAAAAGTAGCGGTTGGCTCGCACAAAAGAATGAGCCATCGAACTTTAAAACTCTTAATAAGATAACAAGGATGTCTCTAGTGGAAGGACTTCGAATGAAGTATTTTCAAAGGATCGGACATGTCTTTGCATGTCGGAAGGAAAAAAGCAGATCAAAGCTTCATTCAAGGGAATTCGACGGACCGGCATCAGAAATCTTCGGTTGCTTCATATGGATCTATTTGGACCCGATTACACCGGTCGGTTTCGATGGGATAAATATACTCGGTAATCGTGGATGATTATTCCAAGTTTACAGGTTATATTCTTACATAAGAAGAATGAGGCGACAACGAAGATACCCGATTTGCTTAAAAGATTACAAAATGAGAAGGGTGTCGGTGTAGTAAAAATCGGATCGAGATAAAAGTGCTGAAATTTACGAACTCTTTTATTCTTGATTTTTGCTCTAAGTTTGTATATCTGACATGAGACACATCACCGCAAGAACGCCCACAATGAGAATGGAGTAGCGAGAATGGAGAAACATAACACTCAAAGAAATTTCGCCGACTATGTTATTTGAACATGCAATACCAAGCCGTTTTACGGCGAGAAGCAATCAACACTTTGCATGTCATACTCGAAGAGATGTCTTCGACTAAGGCTCACTACAAAACACCCTATGAACTGTGGAAGGCGAGAAAACCTGCGTGTTTCTTACTTCCATGTTTTTTGAGTGTAAGTGTGTTTCATACACAACAATGGGAAGAGTCGGTTGAAGACCTTTGAGGCTAAGTCGGATGAGGGTATATTCTTAGGATATTCCTCATCTAGCAAGGCTTTCGGGGTTTACAACGAGATGAACCCTAGTTGTGGAAGAAACACCCATGTAGTCTTTGATGAAGCATCTTACTAACAAGAGAAATCGCCTCGAACAAGATGTACTTGATCAACCAAGATGCACGATGCTCGAGAAAATGGATCGACTAACGATCAAGGAAAAAGAATCGGACATCGTAATAATTATACATTCGGATCTAGGCTGATTCACCGGATCAATCAGATCTAAGGTACGAAAAAGCTGTCGATGAAGAAGTTGCATACCGAGAGGCGATATCAAGCCCGAACCATCCGGTTCGGGGGAACACTGAAGTTCCCACTCTAAGCGGACATCGACACATGATGAGTCCAACATCGGTGAGGCGTGTTCTTATCAAGTGGATCATAACTCGCACCACTCCCAATCGCTAGTAATGAATCTTTATCGAGAAATGGATGATGTTCTCCAAAAACCGCTTAAATCGAGCGAAGGACTGGATAACCGGTCATCCAACCGATCGATCATCGGAGACCCATCGATAGAGTTAAAACTAGACATCGTTGGTGAAAGTGTCATGTATTGTTGTTATACGTACATGAAGGAACCAACAAGCGTAGAGGAAGCTCTACAAGAGGCCTTGAAATTTGGATTCTAGCCATGCGGAGGAGGGCTGGAGCAGATTCGAGAGAAATCAAGTTTGGGGCGGTGGGACGGACCAAATCATCAAGGCGTAATTGGCGCGAAGTGGGTATTCAAGAACAAGAGATGAGAAAAATGTCATAACGGGGAATAAGGCAAGACTTGTTGCTAAGGGGTATTCACAATCGGAAGGAATTGATTATGATGAGACCTTTGCACCCGATCATTTCGCTTTAGAAGCCATTCATTTTTTTCGGCATATGCTTCCCCTGAGAGGGTTCATCTTGTGTATCGGATGGGCGTAAAAAGTGCATTCTTAAATGGGGTACTAGCGAGAGGAAGTTTATGTCGAACAACCTCCAGGGCTTTAAAAAAGGGCAACCAAGTGTACCATTTAAGAAAAGCTCTTTATGGTTCTGAAACAAGCTCCTCGAGCTTGGTATGATACACTCTCTCGGTTCTTGATAGGCGGTGGGTTCACTAAAGGCGATGGACAGAACCTTATTTGAGAATAGAAGATGGAGAAGATATTCGATGGTTTCGGATCTCGTGGGCGACATCATCTTTGGATCTCCCAACAAGAGTCTATGTGAAAGATTGACAAAGAACGATGTAAGGGAAGTTCGAGATGTCCATGATGGGTCGGATGAATTATTTTACGGGTCTACAAGTGAAGCAAAATCTGAAGGGATATTCATTTGCCAAAAAAAGTACACTAGGAATTTATTGGCTAAGTTTGGAGTTCAAAATTGTAAAGGAAGCCAAAATTCCTATGATATTTGGATTCAAGATGGATCGAGATGAGGATGGTCGAAAAACAAATCGAGAAAGAATATAGGGCTCTCATTGGATCCTTACTATATATTTGCCCGGCCAGACCGGATATCACTTTTTGCAAGATAGGTGTATGTGCGATTTTGGGCAAATCCTATGCAAAAGCCACCTAGAAAGCGGACTAAGATCCGAAGGGGACGATAAACCTTGGTTTATTTTACCCATCGAGATGATAATCTAGAACTTAGTGGGTATTACGATTACGATTATGGAGGTTGCAAGATTGACGAAGAAAATCAACCTCGAGGAACATGTCGGTTTTAGGAAGTAAAAAGCCCGATCTCGTGGTTTTCAAAAAGAAGACATCGATTTGCGACATCTACTCTTGAAGCGAATATATGGGCTGCGGGGAAGTTGTTGCTCCCAAACTGCTCTGGCTTAGTCGGCGGTGAGGATTATAACATTGTAGCTAAGAATGTACCTATATTACGTGCGATAATAGTCTTATTGCAATCACTTTCGAGAATCTGTTCTACATACAAGATGCAAGCATGTGGATGTCGGACACCATTTTATAAGAGATCATGTTGAAAAGAAGAATATTAGAATGGAAAAAGATTCACAGCGATATAGAGAAAGGCGATATTCTAACCAAGCCACTAATTGAAATCGATTCGAGAGAATTATGCAATGAGCTAGGGCCACGGATCTTGGAGAAAAAGCACCTAAAATGCTTGATGGGATGATCTCGTAAGAAATTTGGTTAAGAGACTAACAAGGTTAAAAGGAGTCGATTGAGTTTGGTATCTCAATCGATCGGAAGATCGATCAAAGGCTGATATAGAAAGGTCTTGATCGAGTTCTGATTTGTCGATTAAAAAAACCGATCAGATTAAAGGTTTATCGATTTAAGGTTTATCGATTTAAAGGAACCGATCGTCTTAAGGAATTATCGATTAAACCGGTTTGGTTATTTTCGCTTTGTAAAGTCGATTAAGTTGATACTCAACAAGCAAGATTCACAAGATTAAAGCTTACATCGCATAAGAAAGCAGGTAATTTACACAACAATGGAATAATAGAAATTTTCATTGATAAAGACCCAAGGTCGATTTACATTACAAGTTACAAGTACAAAGAGGACCGGAGGTCGAAGACATAAGTCATAACCAAAAAAACCCTAAACCTATAACCCTAAACCCTCATCCTAACCTAGAAGAGGGGGAGAGAGAGATTTTAAGATCTCATGCTCCCATTTTCCCCCACTTAACAAGGGTGAGAAGGCTTTGAAATAATCCTAAAGCCTCTCATTTGGCTAAAACCAATGGAGGCGAGAGAGGCCTTGATAGGATTTCTAAGCCGAGAGCCCTTAGACTGAAGTCAATGGGCTCTCCAATTTGTTAAATTGAGCACATGTGCCAAGAAAGTGGTTCAAAGACCTTATGGGCACATGTGTGCATGAAAAAAAAGTTGTTGATATCACGAAGATCATTTGTTGTCGATCAAGACCGTATATCAAACTCATGTTTTATATCGGTCGAGTCTGTTGATGCTAGTTCCGTCATCTCGATAGACACACAAGGTGCATACGGTTAGGAGAAGTGTCTTCTCGATTCATGACAACCAGAACCCGCCGCCTTGGTGGTAGAAGCTTAGCAACAATTGTATGTGAAATCTTTGATGGACGAAAACAATGATAAAGGGACACACAGGGGTTGATTTGAAAAGTTGAAATCATTGAAAAAAGGGGTAAAGGTGTTTTTAGGAAGTCTCAACGGAAATAAGGGTTCACCGGGATACATGATTCTACAAAGAAGATAAGTATGGTGAATGGGTTATGTTGTGTAAAACATTGGTCCAATTTATAGAGGCCAAGCAAAGGGTGTGAATGCAAATTTGATTTCAAAAAGCCTTTTAGAGAAATTTGCATCACAAGGACAGCGTGTAGGAATCACGCGACTGATAATTGGATAAATTTACGGCGGATTGACATATCGAAATATTCAGACTATAATTACGCATGTCAAATCGTGTCAACTTAGGGAATAGAGACTACTATTCTAGACTAAGTTTTGGCGGTAACACGTATCCCAAGAATTGGCTTGATCTGAGAAGAATCAGATTAGGTCAATGAAATCGATTATATCTAAACCGATCGATGAGGAAGATCGGTTGAGCTTGATACAACAACAAATCGAGATATATATATCAGTCTATGAGAAAACAGAAATATCAGTTGAAGGGGGAACTTCAACTAATCAAGGAGGATCAGAAAAGGGAAATCAGACGCAAAGTGAAGAGGATCAGTTGAAAAGAACAGTTGGGAAATTATAAGGATTAAGCAGAAAACTAAGATCAACAAGTGGAATCAACAACTACAAGTGGTATTGACTGATTACAATATCAGTCAACCAGATACGCTTTTCTGTTTCCTTGTTTATTACTTACTTATTTGATCTTATCGATATTATTTGCCTTCTTATACTCATTCATTTTTGTGACGTATTCCTGCAAAACATTTAATGCGGACGTGGGGTACTTGTATTAATTGCTACAAAATGTGCTTTTAAATCCAAAAGGTATTAAATGCGTGCTTTTTCGACCATACGATCAAAATCGCTTAATCTGGATCGTTTAATCTTTTTCAAACGATTGATCTTCCAATCTCGTTTTTCCTCCTCCTCCTTATAAGTTACATCAAAACCCTACGAGTTTTTTCTTATTCTCAAATTTGCGATTTATTCTCTCGAAAACTCAAAATTACCTTTACGTGATTCAAGTGTTTTTCTGCGATTCAAACTCATTTTACGAAAAAATGAAATCTGGTAATTTACGGTTATTTGATGTTTTTCTTTTTCAAAATCCTTTGATCATATAGATTATGTCTATGTGTTATCTGCGATATGCCTTATCTTTTCATGTTTTTCGTATGTGTTTATCGATTACTAGGCACGAGAATAGGTCGATAATCTATACATGATATCTTTATGTATATGCACAATTTTAATCGAGTCTATCTTGTTGTAGATGGCCACTCACGGTATGGGAAAGATAATGTGCAACTATGCTGAACTAGCGACAAAGATTGTCGATGACAAATTTGTACAATTTGGGTTTCTGGCGGGATCGAGAATCCATGGAAGTGGAACAAATTCTGAAGAAATGAGGCCTTGAGAAATTATGTCTTGCTCCTTTGCAATCGGTGATGCAATATGAAGCACTCGAATTCCTAAGGAATTTGAAGGTGGATCTGAACACCCACGGAGATGGTGATCTCTTGATCAAGCGGAGAGGAGATCAGACTGACGAATGCTGACATATCTCGTCAGCTTACCCAAAGGACGAATCTCGCCTGCGCACTACAGGGAGAATGAAGATGAGCTGATCAGAAACGAACTCTTCAGGAAAGCTGACAAACATCAGACCGCAGGTTTTGTCAGACCAATGCTAAAAAGGAAATACCGATTGTTGTTTGACATATTGTCAAAAACAATCATGGGTATTTCATTCAAATGAATGCTCTAACATCCGTCAAATATGCTGACAAAGATGGTGCAATAATTGATGAAGCCAAGAACATCAATTGGCATGGCTTCCTGAAGGCCATTCTACTCCAAGAACATGAAAATTTTGGAGTTAATGAATGGAGGCAGGTCTATCTGAAGAAGAGGATCAGCAATCTCAACAAGGTTGCAGTTATCTTGAAAGACAAACTGCCAAATGCTGAATGGGACCAGAATGGACTGAAGTCCTACAAGGCCTTCCTCACAACAACTTCAGCTATATATGGGCCACCTGATGATGATATGGCGCCCACTCCTCCAAAGGTGAAGAAAGGAAAAACCAAGGAGGCAGCCTCGTCTACACCAGATGCTCCCCAAAAGAAGAAAAGAAAACTGGTGAAGGCTCAAGAGAAGAGGCCGAAGAAGGCAAAACAGGCCTCCATGACTCTGTTTCTGGAAGATGAGTCAGATGACGAAGGAGCGCCAGATCAGCCTGATGCGGCACAGAGATCAGGAGAAAAATCAGACAGGCAGGCTTCTCAAGCTGAGAGCTCGCCAGAACATTCTGAGGAAGGAGCAAGAGATGAACGATCTCCTTCTCCTCAAACTCGAGCTGATTCACCGCTCAGACTTCTGGCTACTGAGCATGTTTCTCCTTCTCTTCCACTGTCCTTGAACACGAAACTTCATCGGTTCGAACGAAAAAGCTTACTGTTGCAGAGAGCCGGACGAATCGCCGACAATGAACCTCTGCAGTCGAGCCAATCACCAACTTCCGCCTACTCAAGCACCACGGAACCCTCTACATCTCATCAACAGGAATCTGGTCGATCCGAGCAAATAATTCTGAGTCCAGATCATCAAGACCATCACGGGGAAAATGGTCGGGGATGCAAATTGAACAAGATATTGATGCGATGTATCCAGACCGGGTAGCCCATCCTGTTATCAGAGAGGAAGTTATGGAGATCCTCACATGGAAAGATCTCCGGTTAAAGAGCTTCTCAGACTTTATGATGATTATAGAACAGATGGGAGGTGCTGATGAATTTGCAGATTTTGATTTCGATATGAAGAAATCTGCTCAAGTAGGATCACCAGCTGAGCTGATAACTGTTGAATCAATTAAAGCTCGATCCAAAAAGTTTGGGGGTTGGTGAACAAGGCGAATCGGAGATCGGCCGAAGAAGCTCCTGAAGCAGATATGCCTATGAAGGATGCGGGAGCTGCCGATGATAGTGGAACTGGTGCTGCAGGTTCATGACCAACCATCTGGAGGCACAAACAATGAAAAAGATCGGTGACACAAGAAATTCCTACAACTCACATCACCGCGATCAACTTCCAGGAGATCAGATCTTGTCTCAAAGATCTCCTGAAAGAAGAAGTTGAGGGAGTGATAGGCGATCGAGAGGCAGATTGGCCTCAAAGAAATATGAATCAAAGGGAATTGGCTATTTCGGATCGAGGCAATCAAAGATCGAGTTCTCCCAAACTGTGACCACCGTGTCTGCCGAACTTATAAAATCAGTTGATGACAAACTAATTCATGTGGATCAACAACAAGTTTCTTTTCTGATGCTCACTGAAAAGCTAGAACTGACTGAAGAGAAACTTGACAAACTAATTCTTACACTCTCTACCGCCATGGAATCTGTCAAGACTGAGATGATCTCGAAGGTTCAAAATCTAACTGCTCAAGCTCAAGGTTTATCATTGCGAGATCTCAGCGAGGCGATATCGATCGACTTTGGTTCTCGACCTCCCACCTCACTTTGCTCTTTTTATCAAACCAAAAAGGGGGGAAGGACAGTGAGAAACCAAACCCGACACGATCGAACAACGAAGACCCGATTAGACGGTTGAATCTTATGGACAAAAGACTAGACCATCTGGATCTTTTTGCTAACGAAATTTACGAAAAAGATGGAAAAGTCAAAAGGCAAGAAAGGTCACTCTGGTCTTCTTCTTTGTGGGTCTTTGGGACATCACAACTTGTACCGATCCACTCGGACTAAGAAAATCACAAAAACCAATTAGCCAAATTGGGCCGATAAAAAAGGCCGAGAAATTGTCCAAAAACAGTTGCGGAAGAAGCCCGAATAAGTGATGAAGAGAGAAGGGCGAACAAATTAGCGCAGCGAGAAGATCTCAAGAGGAAATTCGGATCGAGGGCGAAAAAAAAGGAAAATTTGGAAAATCTGTACGGAACCTCACCGCCCGGCAAGAGTTGATGAGATCATTCCAAAAAGCTGCTTTGCACATCTTTAAGAGGTTTGAGGAATGGAATAAGATCGAAGTGAATGGCTTTTGGATGCCTTTGTTCTTGATCTTGTTCCACGAGAAGAATCTCCGGATGATGAATTCCTCAATTTGGTTGGAAAATAAATATCGATTTTTACGAAGTATCCGGAAAATGAGGCCAAAATAATCAATGTAAAAATATCTCGCCAAGAGTATGATCTGTTGGATTACTCGAAGAAAAGGCGGATGGCTCATTTGAATGATTGGCATTTTAGAGATTCTATTTTGACATCCTGAGCAAAAAGCACATAACTGATCCTCAGCAGACCAATGATGTCAAATGGAAACTTTATCAGATTTTCAACGTACCTAAAGATCAAAGAGAGATGCCAGAAGGATACAAGCCTAAAGAGTGAAGAATCGGAAGACTTCTCAGGATCAGCTGTTTTTAAATTCAAACTTTTCTGATGTAACATGTAATCGACATATCTAATGAGAAAAGTTTATTTTCTGATCCTAAGACAAAATCTCATTGTCTTCTGATTATGTGCTCTTTACTGTTCTATATTTATCAACTGTGATTGGTTTCTCAAAGTGTTTTGGTTTCATCAAAAAGGGGGAAATTGTTGGGAAATTTAGATTTTGATGAAAGTTCTAAAACACATGTAATAGGACCAGTCAGACCTGTTAGCTGACTGATATTTATATTACCGTTTATAGAATACCAGTTGATAATTACTGTATAGAACAACTGATGTAATAGATAGGTCACATATTGAGGGGGAACCTCAATATGTATAGGTCAGATCTGAAGATCCAAAGAATAGCTGATATCCGACATGCCAGAATGCAAGAAAAGAGCAGAAGATCAGATCGATCTGATCAAGTTAGATATCTCAGCTGAAGTCATGAAGCTCAGACTCAGAACTTGAAGATCAGATGACTTCCAGAAGATCAGACCAGAAGACCTACATCAGCCGAGTCTGCTAGTTGAAGCTAAGTCAATCGGCACCAGAAGACTCCATCAGGTAGACTGATCAGGTCAGCTCACCAGGTGAAAACTGATGTTTCACCAAATCATATGTCGATGATCTGAAGAAGAAGAATGTCAACCTTAGTTGGAAGAACAACACTGAAAAGTGTGTCTGTTAACCAATAAGGACGAGACACGTATGATCGGAGCCGGCAATTACGGGATTTGGTGCTGCTTTCTCCAATGACTATAAAAGACACTATTCACGCTTTCGGCCATGCCGTTCCTGAAGCACGTCACATCAATCCTGCAAGCCTACCAAATATAGCCTGAAATTCAAATTGCTCTCCAACGGCTCTTTGATTTCGAGGTCTATAAATATGGGATCACACTTCAGAGTGAAAAAACGGAAACCCTGAAACGATCAAGAAGCTCAAGCTATAATCAGATTTCCGCACGAAGAACACGAACAAGAAGATTATTTTATTAAGTGTTCATCCCATAAGTTCTTAGCATAGAAATCTTTTCATCTAGCTGATAGGTTATCTTAAACACTAGAAAAGATTTCATAGTTGGAACCAAAACAATCTTATCCAAACCCAAAGTTAGGTTAAGTTGTTTAGCAAGATTTCAGACTAGGGTTTCTAGTTCTGATTTCTGGGATCGGTTGAGTGAGAACTCTTTAAATATCTGTCGGTGTACTGTGTTGGACTAACACAAAAATCTAAGTCCGATTGGTTTAGTTGGTGCCCTTGTGATAGGGAAGAGTGGGCGTGGGGATCGGGTTTTTGTCGAACCACTATAAATCTTGTGTGCCTTTACCGCTTTGATTAATTGTTTACACAATCGTATACAACTATTAAAGCAAACATACATATTCTAAGTTAAGATAAGCTAGCACCAAGCTTACGATCGATCAAGTTTGACACTTTAGTCAACTGGTTAAAAGACCGACTTTGGAATCGATTTATCAAAACCGGTTTTTCACGGGTAAAACTTAGCTTCGCGACATCGGTTAAACCGATAGTTACCGGAATCGACCGCCTTCAGCGATTATTAGTAAGTTGGTTATCGATCAAATGATTCACTTCTCGCACTCGATCAAAGCTAATCGCTCTCACACACGATCCGATCTGCACAAAAAGTTTTTCAGAAGTCTATTCACCCCTCCCCTCTAGACTTCTGCCCTCACAAAACCCGTTCGGGACCTACAAAAACATTAAAAGTAAAGAACTAAACAAACTTGTTGTTTGTCGCGGAGTCTCCAACTCAAGAATTCTTGGCTTTACGCTCTGGTTCATCCCTCTCCTTTTCTGCCGCTGCCTCTTATATATACCTTGTACTCATCTAATTTGGGTTTAGATATTGCTTCCAGATCCTTTTCTTTTTGTGCAAGAAAGAATCCTCTTATTAAATCATAGCGTATCTTGCCTCAAGATTGAGATTCTACGACTTTTATGAGATCTGATTTATTTCCTTCCACTTCTTCATTACATGACGGTGCCTTCTTCTGCATGATTTTATCACACATATGGTAATTATTTTCTTGTTTGGGCTCATGGCTTGACTTGGGCTGATCTATGTTGATTAAAAATAAAACTAATTTGGCCCATGCGCCCATGCCCAACATGGATATGCATGGCTGATTATTTACGTGCAAGTCCAAATTCTCGCCGTTCTACATCGTATCTTGGTTATTTCGTCCATAACTTGAGCTTTCGAACTCCGATTTACTCGATTCTTGTTTCGTTGCGACCCTCTCTTTAATGTGCTTCTAATGTGATAGCTTTGGATCATCTTTGACTCACTTTTAATGCTCGTTTTTGCCTGAAAACAATCGAAATAACGCATCTTGTGTCATTCTTCAAGAAATCATCATATCACATCTTTTTAAGCTATAAACAATTGTAATACGAGTTAAAATGATATGTATTTATGCGTTAAAACCATAGAAAAACCCCATTTATCAATATGAGGTCTTACTCAAAAGATGGTTGTTATAATAACAATTATGAAGAGTTGAAGATGAATGTTATAGTTTAAATATTACATTTAAAACTTTGATTATATAAGTATAAGTATTGGTTTATGTTCCTATTTTAAACTTTTATTTTCTTACATTTTTATTACCATTAGTTGGAGAAAAATATTTTTTGCTCCCATAACTTTCTTGTAATCCATTTTTCGTCTTAAAAATTTACTATCCAATTTTGGTCTCATTGTTATCTCAACTATCCAATTTTGGTCTCATTTTCTCTGAAAAACATAAAGTTTTGTCATTTTCGCTCATATGCAAGTCACGTGCCGATTAAAATTATGAGTTTCTGAGCTCGTGGATGACATGGATGTTGAATGTTAAACAAAAACTCATTTTTTAAATAATTAGAAAGAACAAGAAACTTTCTCCTAAGTTGCGGAAAAAATAAAATTTTATTTAAAAATGTTAGCTACGAGCTCGAAAACCCTCAATTTTACATTTGATATTGCCACAATTTTTAAAAATATATTATTAAATGTATTGTTGGCTGGTAGAATGTGCAAGAAAGGCAAAAAGGTGGAGAGAGAAAGAGAAAATGTGTGTATTTTAATATTAAATTAGTGACAATTGATGGAGTTTGAATCACAAATGGTCCCATAACTTTGGCTTCAAATAGATTTAGGGTGTGTTTTGAAATACTTAAAACAGCTTCCAGAAGCACTTATTTTCCAAGTTGCCTCTCACAACTCACAACTTTTGAAAATAAGTGTTTCTGGAAGTTGTTTTAAGTGTTTCAAAACACACTCTTAGTCTCATAAATGTTTTTGTCGTCGATTTAGTCCCAATAACTTTGACAATGTCCAATTTTAGACCCAAATCAACTGAAACAACGTCGTTTTTTCATTTCTATTTGGGGCTTTCCGACGGATGCTGTGACTGGACTGCCACGTGTATTTTTTTTAACAGCTGGAATTTCAAGCATCTATAATTAAATTTTAAGCTTAAAATTAAAACATAATTGACGGCAAGAATTAGTCAAACACACTTAAAAATACACGTGATAGTACACGTGACAGTCAAGTCACAAAAAAACTTATTGTCAAGCCCTGAATCGCCAGAGGTGGTCCTTTTTCCAGCGCCTTATAAACTCTTCGCCCATGAATCCGCCAGAGAAATTCGGATCTGATTTTCTGCGTTGGATTCCTTACTACTACTCCAGCCTCACCCTCTAAAAATCCTGAATATGCTTCTGGATCGGATATAATCCCATAAATCTCTAGTCAGAATTAGGAATAAATCGGATCCTCAACCTCTGGAACTCTCCCAACCACCGGATGATGTAACGAAGCTTGCGCAACCATCGCATTTACTTTCTCCAATCCAAACAAAAAATAACATTACTAACCGGAGGCTGCGGCTGTGGCGCAACAGGAGACAACGAAGGCGGTTAAGTAATTATAGGCGCTGAATTCAGTGCCTCAACGAACCTCTCCTTCTGACCTCACCTCATTCGAGCCGAAGCTTCGAGTCCAAGAGTTCAAGTTCTGGTACAGAGTCCAAAAAATGAAAATCCTCAATCTCGCCGCTCGTACTCGTGCATCATGTGATCGTTCGTCACCGAAATCAAAGCATCCAGATCCTCACCAGGTAACTGATATTTTAAAGAAATATTATCACTCTCGCAGAGAGAGATCAGCTTCATGAGCAGAGAACCGAAATTTATGTTGTCATCGACAGAGAGAATTTTCGTCTCCCCACCCATAGTGAAAGCTAACGAAAGATAAGATACTACTGTCAAAGATTCAATCGCCATAATTTTTGCCTTTGGGAAAGTTAGGGTTTTTTTTCTGTAATTTGGAAGAAATTTGGGAATGAAGACGAGACTGGTGAATGGGCTGGTGGAATGCGATTTTGGGGAGAAGACATTTTGGGGGTTTTTCTTTTAATTAATAATTATTTATTTAGTTTTTTAGTTGAATTAGTGACGTGGAAATTAAAAAAAAAAAATTTGTCTTTAAAAATAAAAATAAATTATTATTATTAACACATTCAGCAATTTTGTCGGAGAAAAGGCGCACGAGCCCGGCTCATGACACAAAACAACGTCATTTCGTGTCTTTCCTAGTCTCCGACGAACTTTTGGGCTAAAATTGTACAATTCGAAAAAAATTGGGACTAATTGTGCTAGTCAAACTTTCTTTGGACCATTCAAAAAAAGGTGATAAGTTATGGGACCATTTTGAATTTAATTCCCAATTAGATGTTTGAACTTCTAATAATATTGAGAAGATAGTAGGAAATTGGGATACATGTGCGAGTAAATTTTTTTTTATAACTCAGTATTCGGCTCAAGGACCGACTAGTTTGGGAGACCAGAACCCACCGTCCACTAGTTGGGGGTCCCACTTTAAATCATAACTAAACTTTGTATGAACTGGCCTGTCTAAAGAATTGATCGCATTTTAGGAGGTTCGAACTTGAGATCTAGAGAGGAGCACACTTCTAAATTTCAAGCCGGCACCACTAGGCCCAACCTTAGGCTTAACGTGTGCGAGTAAATTTGATTGTCACAGAGATTAGATTGCTTTGAATATTGGCTTCATCTTATTTACTTGCGTGAATATTTTGACTTTGAATGTATTTTCAGCAATCTCTACTCTAATCTTCTTTAATAAGAAAACTTAATTGACTAAATAGACATAGACTTCTGACTTCATATATTTAATAATATATGATCTTGTTGTTGGAGTAATGTTGGGAAATTTGTATTTAAGTTTTGATGGAAGTTCCAAAACAGGTTGTAATAGGACCAGTCAGACCTGTTAGCTGACTGATGACTTAGACTCAGATTAAGATGACCAGCTGAAATGTATAGATAGCTGATGTAAAAGATAGGTCACATATTGAGGGGGAACTCAATATGTATAGGTTAGGACGAAGTATCAGATGACCCAGATAAGGTCAGATGATCAGAAGGCTAAGAACAAATCAGAAGACAAGAAGTCAGAATATCAGGTGAAGACAGAAGACACTGAAGACTCAGATAAACCTGAAGACTCAGTTAAACCTGAAGACTCAGATAAACCTGAAGACTCAGTAACAAACCTGAAGACTCAGTATGACTGAAGACACTGAGGCTCAGAGTCACCTGAAGATCAGAAGACTACCAGAAGACCTGAAGACCTACATCAGTCGAGTCTGCAACAATCTGCATCAGAAGACTCTACAAGGTAGACTGATCAGTTATCTGATCAAATCAGCTCGCACCTGGCGTCAACCAAAATGGTACACCAGACAAGACGAATATTCTACAAAAGGAATATCAATCATCAAATAAACAAATTACTGAAGTGCCGCCTCGCGAAGCCAAGGAGAAAGCGACACGTGCACAAAATGTTGGAATTATACTGGAAAGTATGCTTTTTACTTTGTATAATCGAAACTGAATTTTCAGACTTATTTACTGAAATAAATTGTTTATCACTGATGCTTTAAATATTATTGAATGTTACATATATTTACTGCATAACTGTTCAATAAGTCGTACGTGTTACATTGTAGTTAATTTAGTGATACCAGATCACAGAAGATTAAATTAACAGTCCCTTGTAACTAAAAGTACGTTATTCACGACCTAGATGGAAATGAACAACCCATCGTGAAAGGTTGAAGTGTAAGGCTCAGATTGGCTTGTCTTGACCAAGAGATTACACTAGTGCATGACTGATGCACTGAATAGGACCTACGGGAGGATAAATTCTTCAGAACTGAACAAGGAAGAATTAGACCTCAGTGGTTCGTTATTTCTTAACCTTCGTCCCTTAAATAGGATCACGTGGAATTGGTAACTATTGCTTTGACCTATCATGGGTAGCGAATCAATGAGATTCAATACTTTTTATCTTGGGCAATATTATTGGTCACATGTGATTGCTAAGATTTAATACGAAGAATCGTGTGCAAGTACGCTTGTTCGATTTGCCCCCTTGGGAGGTTCATAAGCTTTATCATACCAAATCTTGCAAGTGGAATTAGTTTCCGGTATGGATAATAATGTTGAACCGTTCCTTGACCAAGGATAAAAGATATTAATTAATGGAAAGCTATTTCAGTGGCTTGAATTAATTAATGGGCTAGATAATCTTAAACACGGGAAATAATGACCAGGAGCCATATTGACTGTAATATGGGTTAAGATGGATAATGCAATATTAACTATGTAGTAGGATTAATTAATATTTATGGGCTTGAATAATATTGTGGCTCAATATTAGATATCCAAGGTCCATTAGAAGGTCCAATCTTAATTCTCCTAAAGGCCCCCTGAGTAGCCCAACATATAGTCCAATAACTGAAAAAGGTGATTAAAATAAAATAAATATTGTTGCTTAATTTTTCCTAATATTTCGAAAATTATGGATAAAGTTGGGAGAAAGATTTTCTTTGAATTTTGTTATGGAATGAAGATATGTATTCTTGGAATACAAGATTATCTCATTAAATTCAAGAAATCTCCCACTTGGTTATTCATAGTGATATTTTCGAAAATTTTGAAATATAGTTCTGCAAGAAAGATTTTCTTGATTTTCTTGAAAAGATATTATGGAAGATATGTATTTCTTGAAATACAAGAATATCTCATAAATTCAAGAAGATCCAAATCTTGGAATCTTGCACATAAATTTCGAAAATTCCATAATAATAGAGAAGGTGGGATTTTTGTGGAATATTATAATTATGGGAAAAAGAATATAGGAGATATATTCAAGATTTCTTGGAGATCAAGAAAAGGTTTTCCCACATTATTTTATCACTAAATTTTCATCCCCCTCTCCTCTATAAATAGGGAATGAATGGTTCATTCCCAGGGACACACGAAAATTGGTTTTTTGGAAAAATATCAGCGTCGATAAAATATCAAATATTTTGTAACGTCGACAGATTGTATTTTTTTTTAAAACGACAATTGTGAGTGGTGTACAATTCCATGTGCTGGAAAAATTAGCAAATCCACATAAGTGGTGCAACAAAGTTTATTTTTTCCTTTTTGTTAATTGTTCGACAAGTGTCCTTCCACCGGATAGTTGAGCAAGGGCTAAGGGAATACTTGGGAAGTCCTTTTGGTTAGTCCGTCCCAACCGAATTCACTGCCATCCCGAGAGGTACGTTCACGTAAACCCGTAAATTCCGCATTTGTAGGTTTTACGTGGCTTATTATATGCATGATATGTTGTTGCAATTATTATTTGAATTAATATAGGATTAATTCATGCTAGTAATAATTAAAGAATTAAATTTGTATTTAAATATTCACCCCGAATAGATCTGTGCAACTTATTCCCCAACAACTGGTATCAGAGCCTCGGTTTCGGGCTCTGAATTTTTTAAATTGTAATTTAATTTGTTGGCATTAAATTTGAAATTGGATAGTAGAATTGCTAGATCTATTTTGCAGGTATCCAATTTTCATGGAATTTAATGTGTTTATGCATGCATATAAACTGCGGTTTTTTAATTCGATTCGTTCGGATTCGTTTTGCCTCGTGAGAAAATCCACGAGTAGATTAGAATTTGTTTGATTTGATCAATGTAATAGACTAGTCTAGATCTAGGTTTATTTATTTTTGTAAATAAATTGTAACCGGATCGAAAACGAGGACGGAGACGAAGAATTAAAGAACGAAATCCAGAACCAAGCTTAGGTGGCGTGCGTCGCGCAAAACATGCCAAGGGAGGCACGCCTGTGCGCTTGACGCGGAATAAAGCATGCAGGCGTAAGGGAAAGCCGAGGTCGGCAGCTGCTGAAGATCGTCAAGAAGACGTGGCGGGCGCGAAAAGACGCGGCACCGCGGCGCTGAGCGACGCTGGCGGCGGCCCGGAACTTTAAGCTCGAAGGCGGGCGACGCTACGGGCGACCGCTTTCAGGCGGGCGACATCGCTGCCGAAATGGGTGCTCTGCCGAGCCGGGCGACATCGGGCCGGCGTGATGCGATGCCAAAGCGCGACGGATCGTTGTCGGCTTTCGGGGCCGGCCGGGATCTTGGGCTGCATCCTGGCCGGGCGAGTTACTTGGCGTGGTGTTTGAGGCGGAGTTCTTTTCGAGACGATCAAGTGGGAGAAATTCGAGGCGTATTTCTTCAAAGATCAAGCCAAGAAAAATCAAACCATGACAATTGGATAATTTCAGCCCAATATGTTTATTTTTACATTTTTGCTTGATTTATTTGTGCTATCTTATGCTTTATTTAATTTGTTTAAATGTGTTGGCATGAGAGTTGCCAAATGGAAAAATCTCACCTTCAAAATTACTAAGTATGTTTAAATAATTAATTGACAATTTTATTCCGGATAATAAAATTGAATTAATTTTGACCTCCATGATTTATTTATTTGTGAATTCTTTTGGAGAAAATCCCCCTGGGGACGGTCAAAAGATAGCTTTCACATGAATGAATTCCAAACGGATGATTGTGGGTTATTACTAGTGGCGACGATGACCCTCCCCACGAGGCTCGTTCAAAGCGAAATAATAGTCCTGTATTTAATCATGGTTATTACTTAGGTATAAAATTGATATGCATATACTTCCCCGAAGTCCCTGTCAATTTGATATTGGTCAAGTGGGAGCCAACTATTAATCTGGATATTAAAGGTTTGTAATTGTTCTTGTTTGTAACCTGCTTGAATGTGTTTAAATAATGACCCACCCCACGTGGCTTATTTAAACTATTTTGAGATGTTGGCTGATGCATGTTCATATTTTTTTTGAGATTTTAAATATGATGCATGTGATCGAATCTTGTGATATACTTGTGCTATTGCATATAGTTGTTTATTTCGATTCCAAAGATATTTACCTTTTAATCTACTGTTATTATACTTAAAGTCAATACAATATGTATGAAAACTATATTGATTGGAAACGAAAAATTATAATTGTCCTAACTGCACAAAAGCACAAGTGGATTCTTGACACGTCAAAATCAGATGAGCCAATTGACGAGTCAAAACATGCGGGACTCGTCAGATCACCTTGCGAGAGATGTCGTCGCTGAAAATGGTGGAGGGCAAACCCGTAAGGGATTACGTCCTCAAAATAGATGGCCCATCTGAACAAACTTGAGATTCTGAGTGCAGATTATGATCTGGAGACTCAGATGAATTTGGTACTTCACTCTCTGCCCAAAAAGTTTTTGAACATTTTGGCCTCGCTAGCTAATTTGTTGCAAGCTTTTGGTCTCGGCAGAAATGATGATAAGGCACCAAACTCAAGCTTTGATGGCAAGCGGTCCGTCTTTATCTTCTAGGCCAAGGGTAGGCAAGATAAAGAAGAGGACCAAAGGCCATAAGCAATAAAACTCAATTGTTGCCAAGAGCAATGGTAAGATGAGGAATGCTTGTTGTGTCAAGGAAAATCCAAAGTGGAAGTGTTTAAGCTGCGGTGAGAGAGGACAATGGAGGTTTTGCCTGTTCCAACCCCAAAAGGGACGGAAAGAAAGGTAATTCTCACGCACTAGTTGTTGAAACTTGTTTAGCGGCGTATACTTCTCATTCGTGGGTGGTTGATACGAGATCCACTAATCATGTTGGCTTCACGGGTTCAAACGGACCCGACAACTTAGTGGGAGTGAGATCCTCATCACACTGGGCGATGCTACGAGAGTGGCAGCTGAAGCAGTGGGAGAAGTGCACCTATTTTTTGAAGATAAAGTTTTTTGAGATTATCTTTATGTTCCCAGTTTTAGAAAGAATTCACTTTCAGTTTCTAAAATTCGATTAAAGGACACTAAGTTTCTTCTAATAAGAATGACATCATTTTTTAAATGATGAGTATATCTGTTACGGGACATTGATAGAAAATCTCTATACAATTAACTGTGCACACCACTCACGAAATGTATCCTATAACACATCAACTGTTTCCGAGAAAAGAAAACGTGAACGAGACACTTCTTTGGCATCTAAGATTGGGTCATATAAATCCAAAGAGGATCCAAAGGTTGGTGAGAGACGGTTCACTAGAGCTTCTCCAAGTTGAACCGATTCCAACCTGCAAATCATGTTTGGATGGTAATATGACCAAGAGGGCATTTGGAGCCAAGGGGAATAGGGCCAAAGAAGTGTTAGAGATCGTTCACACAGATGTATGTGGTCAAATGTCAACCAAAGCAAGAGGAGGTTATGAGTAATTTTATTGATGATTACTCAAGGTACGGTTATATTTTCCTTATGAAGCATAAATCTGAGACCTTTGAGAAATTCAAAGAATTTAAGGCTCAAACAGAGAATCATAGGGAAAAATGTATCAAGTCTCTACGATCTGATCGTGGAGGCGAATACCTCAGCGATGAGTTTTTGAACTACTTATCTGATGAAGGGATTGTATCCCAGCTCACTGCACCCGGAACCCCTCAACAAAACGGGGTTGCAGAGCGAAGAAACATAATTATTTTGGAAATGGTTAGATCAATGATGAGTTACGCGGATCTTCCCGAGTCGTTCTGGGGTCATGCCTTGGAAATAGCGACTTACATTCTGAACTTGGTGCCATCCAAATCGGTTCCCAAAACTCCCAAAGAATTGTGGACCGGGCGCAAGCCTAGTATGAGACACATGAGAATTTTGGGGTGTCCGGCCCATGTGTTGGACAAGGAAGTCGGTAAATTGGATCCTCGATCAGAATTAAGGTTGTTTGTAGGATACCCCGAGGGAACAAAAGGGTGTATGTTCTATGGTCCCGAAGATCAAAAGGTGGTCATCAGCACCCACTTTAGATTTTTGGAAGAAGACTATATGAACCAAAGAAAACCCAGAAGTGAGATTACCTTAAATGAGCTTAGAAGGCAAACCTCAGTGCCAACTGTACTAGATGATATACCAAACGATACGCTTTCACAACCGGAGCCTTGTTGTAGTGGGAGGGTTATGAGACAGCCCGAGAGATTCATGGGAATAGGAGAGTCCTCGGACTTGATTCCCGGACAAGACGAATCAGACCCATGGACATATGACGAGGCACTCCAAGATAAGGATGCAGATTCTTGGCAAACAGCAATGAAAGCCGAAATGGGTTCTATGTTTCATAATAGAGTGTGGGAGCTAGTCGAACCACTTAATGGGGTCAAACCCATTGGATGCAGGTGGGTATATATAAGAGGAAAAGAGGAACGGACGGGAAGGTTGAAACCTTTAAAGCAAGACTAGTGGCGAAAGGTTATACTCAGAAAGAAGGGATCGATTATGAGGAAACTTTTTCGCCCGTAGCCATGCTTAAGTCAATCCGTATTCTCTTATCGATTGCTACGCATTTTGACTTTGAAATCTAGCAAATGGATATCAAGACAGCTTTCCTTAACGGAAGTCTTGATGAAGAGATCTATATGCAACAACCCCAAGGTTTCATTGAAACAGGCCAAGAACACCTAGTTTGTAAGCTCAAGAGGTCCATTTACGAACTCAAACAGGCATCCAGAGCTTGGAACCAATGTTTTGATCATGTTATAAAGTCTTATGGGTTTGATCAAAACGAGTTTGAAAGTTATTGTGTAAAAAAGCGTGTTTGAAGCGCATTGGTATTCTTAGTACTATCGTAGATGACATTACGATCATCGGGAGCGATGTGAAGGTGTTATCGGGCGTAGGGCATGGCTTTCAAAATAGTTTGATATGAAAGACTTAGGGAAAGCGGGCACATCCTTGGGATCAAGATACTTTCGAGATCGCGGGAAAAGGATGATCGGGTTATCGCAAGTTTCATACATAGACTTTGTCTTGAAAACGCTTCAAAGATGCAAGATTCAAGAAAGGATTCGTACCTTTCGGGCATGGAATCCATCTATCCAAGAAAATGTCCCCTAAGCGCAAAAAGGAGATAGATAACATGAAAGACATTCCTTGTGCTTGGTACCGCCGGAAGCCTTATGTATGCAATGTTGTATGCGAGACGGAGGATATCGCTTTGCAGTAGGCATGGTAGCAAGATATCAAAGTAACCCGGGGAAAAGAGCATTGGGAATGACGATTAAAAATATTACAAGTATCCGAAAAGAACTCGGGATAGAATGTTGATTTATCGGTCGGATACTCAATCCCCATCAATTTACCACGGACTCGGATTTCCAATCGGACTTAGATTCGTAAACTATATCTTGCCTCAGTTAGTGTGTTTCCATTTGGGAAGTGTAGCCATCAAATGGACGAGTGTGAAGCAGAAATGCATCACTGACTCAACCATGGAAATCGGGTAAGTAGTTGCTTGTGAAGCAGTGAAAGAATCGATTTGTCTCTAGACCTTCTTAGTGGACTTGGATGGAGTTCCGAATTTGTCTAGCAATATTTGCTAGGGGCAGTTGCAAATTCAAGGGAACCAAGAGTCCACGAGTCAAACGAGCACACTAAAGGAAAGACATCTTATACGAGAAATCGTTAAGAGATGAGATATAGATGTGGCAAAGATAGTGTCAAAGGAAACCTAGCAGATCCATTCACAAAGAGTCTGCCTCTGAATACATTCAAGAGACATGTGGAAGGAATGGGTGTCAAGACCGTTGCCAATCTGCTTTGAGTATAAGTGGGAGAAATTATTAGGTTCGTGTAGGTGACATTAGATGTCACGGACTACGCGAGACGTGTTGTAGTATACTTAAAAGCAGACTTTGAGTATAAGTGGGAGATTGTTGGGATTATACTGGAAAGTATGCTTTTTACTTTGTATAATCTAAAAAACCGAATTTTCGGACTTATTTCTTTGAAATAAATTGTTTATCAGCGATGCTTTAAATATTATTGAATGTTACATATATTTCTTTGCATAACTCATTTCAATAAGTAAATGCGTGTTACATTGTAGTTAATTTAGTGATACCAGATCACAGAAGATTAAATTAACAGTCCCTTGTAACTAAAAGTACGTTATTCACGACCTAGATGGAAATGAACAACCCATTTTGAAAGGTTGAAGTGTAAGGCTCAGATTGGCTTGTCTTGACCAAGAGATTACATTAGTGCATGACTGATGGACCTACAGGAGGATAAATTCTTCAGAACTGAACAAGGAAGAATTAGACCTCAGTGGTTCGTTATTTCTTAACCTTCGTCCCTTAAATAGGATCACGTGGAATTGGTAACTATTGCTTTGACCTATCATGGGTAGCGAATCAATGAGATTCAATACTTTTTATCTTGGGCAATATTATTGGTCACATGTGATTGCTAAGATTTAATACGAAGAATCGTGTGCAAGAAACGCTTTGTTCGATTTGGTTTGGGATGTTCATAAGCTTTATCATACCAAATCTTGCAAGTGGAATTAGTTTTTTCGGTATGGATAATAATGTTGAACCGTTCCTTGACCAAGGATAAAAGATATTAATTAATGGAAAGCTATTTTGGTGGCTTGAATTAATTAATGGGCTAGATAATCTTAAACACGGGAAATAATGACAAGGGAGCCATATTCGACCGTAATAATATGGGTTAAGATGGATAATCAATATTAATTATGTAGTGGGATTAATTAATATTTATGGGCTTGAATAATATTGTGGCTCAATATTAGATATTCAAGGTCCATTAGAAGGTCCAATCTTAATTCTCCTAAAGGCCCCCTGAGTAGCCCAACATATAGTCCAATAACTGAAAAAGGTGATTAAAATAAAATAAATATTGTTGCTTAATTTTTCCTAATATTTCGAAAATTATGGATAAAGTTGGGAGAAAGATTTTCTTTGAATTTTGTTATGGAATGAAGATATGTATTCTTGGAATACAAGATTATCTCATTAAATTCAAGAAATCTCCCACTTGGTTATTCATAGTGATATTTTTGAAAATTTTGAAATATAGTGGGCAAGAAAGATTTTCTTGAAAAGATATTATGAAAGATATGTATTTCTTGAAATACAAGAATAACTCATAAATTCAAGAAGATCCAAATCTTGGAATCTTGCACATAAATTTCAAAAATTCCATAATAATAGAGAAGGTGGGATTTTTGTGGAATATTATAATTATGGGAAAAAGAATATAGGAGATATATTCAAGATTTTTTGGAGATCAAGAAAATGTTTTTCCACATTATTTTATCACTAAATTTTCGTCCCCCTCTCCTCTATAAATAGGGAATGAATGGTTCATTCCCAGGGACACACGAAAATTGGTTTTTCGGAAAAATATCAGCGTCGATAAAATATCAAATATTTTGTAACGTCGACAGATTGTATTTTTTTGAAAAACGACAATTGTGAGTAGTGTAAAATTCCATGTGCTGGAAAAATTAGCAAATCCACATAAGTGGTGCAACAAAGTTTATTTTTTCCTTTTTGTTAATTGTTAGACAAGTGTCCTTCCACCGGATAGTTGAGCAATGGCTAAGGGAATACTTGGGAAGTCCTTTTGGTTAGTCCGTCCAACCGAATTCACTGCCATACCGAGAGGTACGTTCACGTAAACCCGTAGATTCCACATGTGTAGGTTTTACGTGGCTTATTATATGCATGATATGTTGTTGCAATTATTATTTGAATTAATATAGGAATAATTCATGCTAGTAATAATTAAAGAATTAAATTTGTATTTAAATATTCACCCCGAATAGATCTGTGCAACTTATTCCCCAACACAAAAAGAGCTGACAATGCGGGATTCGACGCTGCGGACATAAACGGCGCTAATCATGCCTACGGCCACGCCGATATTCGGAGCACGTCACAATCATATCCTACAACCTACCTAATATAGCCCGAAATACAAATTGCTCTCCAACGGCTCTTTGATTTCGTGGTCTATAAAATGGGATTGCTCTTCAAAGTTGAAGAACACTGAGAACATACCGGATCGAGCAGACTGAAAAAGAAGCAAAAACTATAGCAGAATTTCCGCTCGAAGAACACCGAATTTGAAGATTATTCTTAAGTGTTCATCCCATTGTTCTTAGCAAGAAATTCTATCCTCTAGCATTTGGCTAGCTAAACACTAGGATAGATTTCCAGTTGGAACCACAACAAACTTTACCCAAACTCAAAGTTAGGTTAAGTTTGTTACCGCAAGATTTTAGACTAGGGATTCTAGTTTCTGATTTCTGAGATCGGTTGAGTGTGAACTCGATAAACATCTGTTGGGTGTTGGACTAACACATAAAACTAAGTCCAGTCGGTTAAGTTGGTTAAGTTGGTTAAGTTGGTGCCCCTGTGTTAAGGGAAGAGTGGACGTAAGACGGGTTTCGTCTGAACCACTATAAAATCTTGTGTGCATTTACTTGCTCTTTATTGCTTTACACTATTCACACAACTGAGCTTAAAATTGCATACATATTCTAAGTTAACATCAGTCTGCACCAAGCAACTGATCTGATCAGGTTGACACCTTAGTCAGCTGATTGAAAACTGACTTGATATCAAACTGATCTGCCCTCAGGCACTCAGTAAGATTGAACATCCGTCCAAACTGACTCACTAGCACTCTGATCAGGCAAACTGCAATCACACCTGATCTGCACGAAAAGTTTTCAGAAGTCCATTCACCCCTCCCCTCTAGACTTCTGCCCTCACAAAACTCGTTCGGGACCTACAGGTAATAATTAGTTTATGACAAAAACTCATATGAGACGGTTTCATGCATGAGACGGGGTACAACTTAGCACAAATCACACCCACCCCTCCCAAAGTGTTAAAGTGTCAATGCCCAACTTATGTCTCGTCTCACCGTGAGACCGTCTCATGCAAGTGTGCCTCATAGTTTATATATAATCAATTTAAATAATTATTCAATTGACATTATAATGAAATATTGACCACTCACCTTTGACCAATTATTTGAGAAATTAATTAATTGAAGATCGGTCTATTTCGGAGTTAATGATTGTACATTTGTTGTATTTATAATCTCAAAATCGAACTCTAATTTGAAAAATTAATACATAAAAATATAAAATCAGAATGTAAATAACGTCACCCCCATTGCCTATATGAAAGACATTTCGTGTCGATACTAGGCATTGTATAGATCAATATTTTCTTAAGCGCAAATTCGAGGAGGATCAATCTATGTCGTTTCTGTGTTTGAAGATTTTAGAGGATCAATCTATTTTTGCAATAATAATTACATATACATGTGTAACCCCATTTACAGAAAGAAAAGGTCAAATGTGTGATCCCATATATATATAGATATATCAAACCTCTTTGAGTACAATATAATAGCTAGTATGAACATGCATGTCATGAATTATACATGCATGTGGATATACCTTAGATTTTGATATTGTGTAGTTCCAATCTTCAAAGTCAATGTCAAATAAATTGGCTGGCATACTTAAATACGTATACATTAAAAAAATAATCTTCAAATTAATCTTATCTTTGTTTATTTCCCTCTATAAATCCCTACCGTTTCTGAATCAATTAGCCTCAAACACATTAGAAATTAAAAATCATACTCAGATACAAAAAGATATGGAAGATTCGTGTCCTATTAAGATCCTTATCCCCCTCGATCACATATCTAGTTATGGCATTACACATATTTATCTTTTCTACAAATTAAAATAAGCGGGTCTCATGTGCATCAGGTGGACCTTGCACTTTATAGTGTATTTTAAAATCATGTAACTTGTTGCACTGAAATATACTTTTTTTTTACATTGAACCGTACAACTTATTTCCCATATTAATAGTTACACGATTCAATATAAATAATTTTTATATTTCAGTGCAACAATTGGTATGTTTCTAAAATTCACTATGGAGTACACGGTGCATATAAAATTTAACCAATTATATTAGATGTGTAACTTGTGTGACACGAAAGCAAGAACTCGGGAACTAGTCCGTTCTTTCCATAATTAGGATAAGGTTGACTACATAATTTTGAGTGGCTCCCATGTTCATCCTGGTGCACCGTGCACTTATAATGCATTTTAGAACCATACAACTTCTTATAGTGAAATATACAATTTATTTACACTGAATTGTACAACTATCTCCATATTAATAGTTGCACGTTTCAGTATAAACAAGTTGCATCTTTCAATATAGTAAGTTGCACATTTCTAAAATACACTAAATTCATGAAATTTTTCATTTTGTCCTCTTTGAATTATAAAATTTTGCTCCTTTGGTTTTATGAAAAATTTCGCCCCATTCGGGACAAAATCCTATCCATCTCTAATTTTCACTGAATTTTAACTGAACAATATTAATTGTGCACCTGATCCACAAGAGACTTACTTTTATGAAAATGTTACAGATGCCGGAAAGAGCTCGTGGCCGGAGCTATTGTGGGCGGCGGCGGAGGTGGCGGTGGGTGTGATAGCCAGAGAGAACCCAAAAGTGAGTGTGATGACCGTCAAGGAAGGAATGATGGTCACTGCTGATTTTCGATGCGATAGGGTCCGAGTTTGGCTCGACAAGAATGGATTGGTCAAGTTAGTGCCAAAAATCGGCTAATACTAGCTACCTACTTCATCATATTTATACATATAAAATAAATTCAGGTTATTGAATTTAAGTTTAGTTGAACAATTACGTACGTACCAATAAACATTGTCTTGTACTCCATTTATATGTCCCATTTACAATAAAATAATATTTGTGTCGTGTTTTACTTCCTTTGGGGTTAGTTCTTAGATTAAGAGATCTTGATGTTAACCAAGTGTTTATCTTATCTTATATTTTCTACGTTAAATCCAAACCTTTTTCATTAATAATTAAAGGGGTATATATATCAGTTAATTATGGTAATTAATTCATTATTGTTCCTTATGATTTTGATTCTTTCGTTCAGCCGGGAAAAATGTTTTATTTTAGGCCAATAACTTGGGGGTGTTTTAAGGACAATAATTTTACAGTCTTGGAATTGTGGGACAATATGTTTTTAAATATGTAAGTATATGATAATATGTTTTAAAATCGGTAAATGTAGGACAATAGAGCCGGAATAAGCCCAATTGGGCTAAAATGTCATGTGAGTTGCATGCAGATTGCCCTACATTTACAGATTTACGGACCTGGGAATATAGGACAATATGTTTTCAAAATTAGTAAATTTAGGAAAATCTTGCAAAATTTCAGTCTGGTTTTGGCTTATTTGGGCTCGATGGTTTTACATTTACAGATTTTAATTCATATTGTCTTATATCTACAAATTTAAAACATAGTCATACATTTTCAAGCCCATAAAATTAGTCTTTAATACACAATTTCTTAACTTGTTGGCCTAAAAAAATATTATTCCCCGCACGTTCAGCCACACCGTCATACTATAATGAATATACATATGGAGTCCTAGTTAATTTGATCATCAAATTTTGATGTATAATGTTGGACTCGACATATAATATCTTGAACAAATTACTCTAAGGTCCATTTGGAGGGGGTGTAGTACTCTAAGGTCCATGCCTTTTTATTATTACTCTTAGGTCCATAATATGGGTGTTCATTTACCCTATTACCCTTACATGAGAGAAAGTCATATTGTCACTACAAGAAAATGTTGGGGAATGAGTTGCACAGATCTATTCGGGGTGAATATTTAAATACAAATTTAATTCATTAATTATTACTAGCATGAATTAATCCTATATTAATTCAAATAATAATTGCAACAACATATCATGCATATAAAAAGCCACGTAAAACCTACGCATGCGGAATCTACGGGTTTACGTGAACGTACCTCTCGGGATGGCAGTGGCTTTGGTCGGACGGACTAACCAAAAGGACTTCCCAAGTATTCCCTTAGCCCTTGCTCGACAATCCGGTGGAAGGATACTCGCGAACAATTAACAAAAGGAAAAAATAAACTTTGTTGCACCACGTATGTGGATTTGCTAATATTTCCAGCACATGGAATTGTACTTGGGAATGAACTAATCATCCCCTATTTATAGGAGAGGAGGAGCACGAAAATTTAGTGAATTTTCAATGTGGGAAAAGACTTTTCTTGGTCACCAAGAAATCTTGAATATATCCCATATATTCTTTTTCCCATAATTAAAATATTCCACAAAAATCCACCTCTTCTTTCTTTATGGAATTTAAAAAAAATTGAGTTGTGCAAGAATCCAAGATTTGGATCTTCTTGAATTTATGAGATATTCTTGTATTTCAAGAAATACATATCTTCCATAATATCTTTTCAAGAAAATCAAGAAAATCTTTCTTGCCCTCTATTTTCCAAAAAATTCGAAAATACTTAATGAATAACCAAGTGGGAGATTTCTTGAATTTAATGAGATAATCTTGTATTCCAAGAATACATATCTTCATTCCATAACAAAATTCAAAGAAAATCTTTCTCCTCTTTTTATCCATAATTTTCGAAAATAATGAGGAAATATAAGCAACAATATTTATTTTATTTTAATCACCTTTTAGGTTATTGGACTATATGTTGGGCTACTCGGGGGGCCTTTAGGAGAATTAAGATTGGACCTTCTAATGGATCTTGAATATCTAATATTGAGCCACAATATAATTCAAGCCCATAAATATTAATTAATCCCACTACATAATTAATATCAGACTATCCATCTTAACCCATATTACGATCAATATGGCTCCGGTCATTATTTCCGTGTTTAAGATTATCTAGCCCATTAATTAATTCAAGCCCTTTGAAATAGCTTTCCGTTAATTAATATCTTTTTGTCCTTGGTCGAGGAGCGGTTCAACATTATTATCCATCAGGAAACAAATTCCACTTGCAAGATTTGGTATGATAAAGCTTATGAACCTCCCAAGGGGCAAATCAAGCAAAGCGTGCTTGCACACACGATTCTTCGTATTAAATCTTAGCAATCACATGTGACCAATAATATTGCCCAAGATAAAAAGTATTGAATCTCTCTCTGATTCGCTACCCATGATAAGTCAAAGCAATAGTTACCAATCCCACGTGATCCTATTTAAGGGACGAAGGTTAAGAAACAACGAAACACTGAGGTCTAATTCTTCCTTGTTCAGTTCTGAAGAATTTATCCTCCTCAGTAGGTCCTATTCAGCGCATCAGTCATGCACTAGTGTAATCTCTTGGTCAAGACAAACCAATCGAGCCTTACACCTCAACCTTTCGCGATGGTTGTTCATTTCCATCTAGGTCGTGAATGGCGTACTTTTTAGTTACAAGGGGATTGTTAATTTAATCTTCGTGATCGGTATCACTAAATTAACTTCTGATGTAACACGCATCACGAATTATTGAAGCAGTTATGCAAAGAAATATATATAACATTCAATCATATTTAAAGCATCAGTGATAAACAATTTATTTCAGTAAATAAGTCTGAAAATTCAGTTTCGATTATACAAAGTAAAAAGCATACTTTTCAGTATAATCCCAACAATCTCCCACTTATACTCAAAGTCTGCTTTTAAGTATACTACAACACGTCTCGAGTAGTCCGTGACATCTAATGTCACCTACACGAACCTAATAATTTCTCCCACTTATACTCAAAGCAGATTGGCAATGGTCTTGACACCCATTCCTTCCACATGTCTCTCAAATGTATTCAGAGGCAGACTCTTTGTGAATTGATCTGCTAGGTTGTCCTCAGACGCTATCTTTGCCACATCTATATCTCCTCTCTTAACGATATCTCGTATAAGATGGTATTTCCTTTCTATGTGTTTTTCTTTGGCTTTGTGGGCTCTTGATTCCCTTGAATTTGCAACTGCTCCGGCATTGTCACAATAAAATGATGAATCTCTTTGGGCAAATTCGGAACCACATCTAAGTCCACTAGGAAGTGCTTGAGCCAAACCGCTTCTTTCATTTGCCTCGCTTCATGACTACATATTAAACTTCCATGGTAGAATCTGCGACGCATTTCTGCTTGACGCTTCTCCATGTCACGGCTCCTTCCCCCATGCAAAACACACTACCGGAGGTAGATTTTCTGGAGTCTACGTCTGATTGGAAATCTGAGTCCGTGTAACCGATGGGGATTGGACTACCTGACTGATAAACCAACATTCTATCCCGAGTTCTTTTCAGATACTTCAGAATGTTTTTAACTGCCGTCCAATGTTCTTTCCCGGGGTTACTTTGATATCTTGCCACCATGCCTACGGCAAAGCAAATATCTGGTCTCGTACACAGCATTGCATACATAAGGCTTCCGACAGCCGAAGCATAAGGAATGCCTTTTATGTCATCTATCTCCTTTTGCGTCTTAGGGGACATTTTCTTGGATAGATGGATTCCATGCCTGAAAGGTACGAATCCTTTCTTGGAATCATGCATGCTAAAGCGTTTCAAGACAGTGTCTATGTATGAAGCTTGCGATAAGCCTAACATCCTTTTCTTGCGATCTCGAGTGATCTTGATCCCAAGGACGTGTCCGGCTTCCCCTAAGTCCTTCATATCAAACTGTTTTGAAAGCCATGCCCTTACGTCTGATAACACCTTCACATCGTTCCCGATGATCAGAATGTCGTCTACGTATAGTACTAAGAATACCAATGCAGTTCCGACACGCTTTTTATACACACAACTTTCAAACTCATTTTGATCAAACCCATAAGACTTTATAACATGATCAAAACATTGGTTCCAAGCTCTGGATGCCTGTTTGAGTCCGTAAATGGACTTCTTGAGCTTACAAACAAGATGTTCTTGGCCTGTTTCAATGAAACCTTGGGGTTGTTGCATATAGATCTCTTCGTCAAGACTTCCGTTAAGGAAAGCTGTCTTGACATCCATTTGCTGATTTCAAAGTCGAAATCGCAGCAATCGATAAGAGAATACGGATGGACTTAAGCATGGCTACTGGCGAAAAAGTTTCCTCATAATCGATCCCTTCTTTCTGAGTATAACCTTTCGCCACTAGTCTTGCTTTGAAGGTTTCAACCTTCCCGTCCGGTCCTCTTTTCCTCTTATATACCCACTTGCATCCAATGGGTTTGACCCCATTAAGTGGTTCGACTAGCTCCCACACTTTATTATGAAACATAGAACCCATTTCGGCTTTTCATTCTTTGTTTTTTGCCAAGAATTTGCATCCTTATCTTGGAGTGCCTCGTCATATGTCCATGGGTCTGATTCGTCTTGTCCGGGAATCAAGTCGAGGACTCTCCTATTCCCATGAATCTCTCGGGTTGTCTAACAACCCTCCCACTCTGACGAGTTAGGTTGTGCCAGAAAGCGTATCGTTTGGTATATCATCTAGTACTGTTGCACTTTGAGGTTTGCCCTCTAAGCTCATTTAAGGTAATCTCATACGGGTTTTCTTTGGTTCATATAGTCTTCTTCCAAAAATCTAAAGTGAGTCTTGATGACCACCTTTTGATCTTCAGGACCATAGAACATACACCCTTTTGTTCCCTCGGGGTATCCTACAAACAGCCTTAATTCTGATCGAGGATCCAATTTACCGGCTTCCTTATCCAACACGTAGGCCGGACACCCCCAAATTCTCATGTGTCTCATGCTAGGCTTGCGCCCGCTCCACAATTCTTTGGGAGTTTTGGGAACCGATTTGGATGGCACCAAGTTGAGAATGTAAGTATTTGTTTCAAGGCATGACCCCTAGAAGCGACTTGGGAAGATCCGCATAACTCATCATTGATCTAACCATTTCCAAAAGAGTTATGTTTCTTCGCTCTGCAACCCCGTTTTGTTGAGGGGTTCCGGGTGCAGTAAGCTGGGATACAATCCCTTCATCAGATAAGTAGTTCAAAAACTCATCGCTGAGGTATTCGCCTCCACGATCAGATCGTAGAGACTTGATACGTTTTTCCATATGATTCTCTGCTTGAGCCTTAAATTCTTTGAATTTCTCAAAGGTCTCAGATTTATGCTTCATAAGGAAAATATAACCGTACCTTGAGTAATCATCAATGAAAGTGACGAAATACTCATAACCTCCTCTTGCTTTGGTTGACATTGGACCACATACATCTGTGTGAACGATCTCTAACACTTCTTTGGCCCTATTCCCCTTGGCTCCAAATGCCCTCTTGGTCATTTTCCCTCCAAACATGATTAGCAGGTTGGAAAGCGGTTCAACTTGGAGAAGTTCTAGTGAACCGTCTTTCACCAACCTTTGGATCCTCTTTGGATTTATATGACCCAATCTTAGATGCCAAAGAAGTGTCTCGTTCACGTCTGATGAACGTTTTCTTTTCTCGGAAATAGTTGATGTGTTATAGGATGCATTTCTTGAGTGGTGTGCACAATTAATTGTATAGAGATTATTCGCCAACGTTCCATGATGAGATAAATTTATCATAAAGAGAAATGGTAACAACTTTATTAAAAGTAACCGAATATCCATCATGAAAAAGTTTAGAAACCGAAATCAAATTCTTTCTAAAACTTGGAGCGTCTGAGAACATCTCTTAAAATTAAAACTCGTCTTCAAAAAGGCAGGTGCACTTCTCCCACTGCTTCAGCTGCCACTCTCGTAGCATCGCCCAGTGTGATGAGGATCTCACTTCCACTTAGTTGTCGGGTCCTTTTGAACCCCTGTAACGTGAAACAAACATGATCAGTGGATCCCGTATCCACCACCCATAAATGGGAGGCATACGCCGCTAAACAAGTTTCAACAACTAGTGAGTGAGGATTACCTTTCTTTCCTTTCCTTTTGGGATTGGAGCAGTCGACCTCAATGTCCTTTCTCCCATGATTTGAAACATATTCCTTTTGGTTCTCTCTTGACACCCAACCAGCTAACCGTCTTTTTCTCACTTTTCTTATAGATGAGCTTGCTTTGGTTCTGACCACTTTCCTTTTCTTGAGACTTGCCTTCCAATGGCCTAGATCTCGAGAAAAAGCTTTTGGTCACCAATGCTTCGTCTTTCTTTCCTAAATGCTTCTCCACTTTCTCCAAGGCTTCTTGAAGATCATCCATGGTAAACATGTGATCACTCATCACAAAACCACAGTAAAATTCATCGAAGCTCCTTGGCAGAGTAAGCAACAGAAATTCGATTTTATCCTCATCACAATACTTAGTTCCGAGATAAGCCAGTTTCAGAAAATGGTTTTTGACTCTGAGAACATGCTCCCTTACAGGTGTTCCCTCAACCATTTTCAGCCTAGCCACGTCGTCGTTTTTAAACTGATCGATCATGCGGTCTTTTGTTGAAAACATTTCTTCAAGACTTTGCATAATTTCCGCAGCGGACTCAACACCTTCATGAACGTGTTTCAAATCATCAGACAGTGAAGTCAAGATTACACGTTTCATGGGTTCATTGGCCTGCTCCCAAAAATTATACTCATGTCTTGCCGCATCAGTTGATTCATCAGTAGGCTTACGTGGTTTGGGTACATCAAGAATCCAAAAATGTTTTTGTGCAGGTAGGACATGCATCATATTTCGTTTCCAAACATTATAGTTTTCTCCAGATAATTGGTGTTCTTTGAGTGTATATAACAGTGGATTAAAAGGTTGCGACATGATGAACTGAAATAAACAATAATATGCATAAGCACAAATATATCACAAGGTTTGATCACATGCATCATATTTAAAATCTCAAAAAAAATATGAACAATGCATCAGCCAACATCTCAAAACAGTTTAAATAAGCCACGTTGGGTGGGTCATTATGTAAACACATTCAAGCGGGTTACAAACAAGAACAGTTACAAACCCTTAATATCCAGATTAATAGTTGGCTCCCACTTGACCAATATAAAATTGACGGGGACTCTAGGAGAAGTATATGCATATCAATTTTATACCTAAGTAATAACCATGATTAAATACAGGATTACTATTTCGCTTTGATCGAGCCTCGTTGGGAGGGTCATCGTCGCCACTAGTAATAACCCACAATCATCTGTTTGGAATTCATTCATGTGAAACCTATCTTTTGACCGTCCCGTTGGGGGAATTTCTCCAAAAGAATTCACAAATAAATAAATCATGGAGGTCAAAATTAATTCAATTTTATTATCCGGAATAAAATTGTCAATTAATTATTTAAAACATACTTAGTAATTTTGAAGTTGAGATTTTTCAATTTGGCAACCCTCATGCAAACACATTTAAACAAATTAAATAAAGCATAAAACAAAGACAAATAAATCAAGCAAAAGCGAGAAAAATAAACATATTGGGCACAAATTATCCAACCTGTCATGGTTTGATTTTTTCTTGGCTTGATCTTGAAGAAACACGTCTCGAATTTCTCCCACTCGTTCGTCTCGAAAAATACTGCCGTCTCGAACCGCCACGCCAGCGACTCGCTTGGTAGGGATGATGCCGCAGATCCGCCGCCGCTTGCTTTAGGACAGATACCTAAGGCGACCCTCGGACCGTCTGGCGAGCCACGCCCGCCAGCGCCTCGCGCCTTCTCGCAGAGTCGGCTTGATCCTCTCGTGAACGCATCAAGGTGTCTCATCTCGGCTTCAGGCCTACAAGGCGTCTTGGCGTCGACTTTCGTGCCGACGCCGGCCGATGCCTGCATCCATCGCCATCGCTTCGCCCGCCTGGCCTCGCCCAAGCGCCCATGCGTGCACCCGGTGGCCCAGCTTACGCTCTGAGTTACGGATTTCGATCCTTTAATTCTTCATCTCTCGTTTCGATCCGGTTACAATTTATTTACAAAAATAAATAAACTTAGATCTAGACTAGTCTATTACATTGATCAAATCAAACAAATCCTAGTCTACTCATTGGATTTTCTCACGAGGCAAAACAAATCCGAGCGAATCGAATTAAAAAACCCACGGTTTATATGCATGCAAAATAAAACATTAAAATCCATGACAATTGGATACCGCAAAAAAGTATCTAATTGAGTTCTACTATCCAATTTCAAATTTAATGTCCGTGAATTAAATTACAATTTAAAAAATTGAGAGCAAAGCTAAAGTGGCTCGATGCGATTGTTGGGGAATGAGTTGCACTGATCTATCTATTCGGGGTGAATATTTAAATACAAATTTAATTCATTAATTATTACTAGCATGAATTAATCCTATATTAATTCAAATAATAATTGCAACAACATATCATGCATATAAAAAGCCACGTAAAACCTACGCATGCGGAATCTACGGGTTTACGTGAACGTACCTCTCGGGATGGCAGTGGCTTTGGTCGGACGGACTAACCAAAAGGACTTCCCAAGTATTCCCTTAGCCCTTGCTCGACAATCCGGTGGAAGGATACTCGCGAACAATTAACAAAAGGAAAAAATAAACTTTGTTTGCCGCATTATGTGGATTTGCTAATATTTCCAAAGACATGGAATTGTACTTGGGAATGAACTAATCATCCCCTATTTATAGGAGAGGAGGAGCACGAAAATTTAGTGAATTTTCAATGTGGGAAAAGACTTTTCTTGGTCACCAAGAAATCTTGAATATATCCCATATATTTTTTTTCCCATAATTAAAATATTCCACAAAAATCCACCTCCTCTTTCTTTATGGAATTTTCGAAAAAATGAGTTGTGCAAGAATCCAAGATTTGGATCTTCTTGAATTTATGAGATATTCTTGTATTTCAAGAAATACATATCTTCCATAATATCTTTTCAAGAAAATCTTTCTTGCCCTCTATTTTCCAAAAATTTCGAAAATACTTAATGAATAACCAATGGGAGATTTCTTGAATTTAATGAGATAATCTTGTATTCCAAGAATACATATCTTCATTCCATAACAAAATTCAAAGAAAATCTTTCTCCCTCTTTATCCATAATTTTGAAAATAATGAGGAAATATAAGCAACAATATTTATTTTATTTTAATCACCTTTTCAGTTATTGGACTATATGTTGGGCTACTCAGGGGGCCTTTAGGAGAATTAAGATTGGACCTTCTAATGGATCTTGAATATCTAATATTGAGCCACAATATAATTCAAGCCCATAAATATTAATTAATCCCACTACATAATTAATATTGCACTATCCATCTTAACCCATATTACAGTCAATATGGCTCCCGGTCATTATTTTCCGTGTTTAAGATTATCTAGCCCATTAATTAATTCAAGCCACTGAAATAGCTTTCCGTTAATTAATATCTTTTGTCCTTGGTCGAGGAACGGTTCAACATTATTATCCATACCGGAAACAAATTCCACTTGCAAGATTTGGTATGATAAAGCTTATGAACCTCCCAAGGGGGCAAATCAAGCAAGCGTACTTGCACACGATTCTTCGTATTAAATCTTAGCAATCACATGTGACCAATAATATTGCCCAAGATAAAAAGTATTGAATCTCTCGATTCGCTACCCATGATAAGTCAAAGCAATAGTTACCAATCACGTGATCCTATTTAAGGGACGAAGGTTAGAAACAACGAACCCACCGAGGTCTAATTCTTCCTTGTTCGGTTCTTAAGAATTTATCCTCCAGAGGTCCTATTCAACAAGATCGGTCATGCACTAGTGTAATCTCTTGGTCAAGACAAACCAATCTCGAGCCTTACACCTCAACCTTTCGCGATGGTTGTTCATTTCCATCTAGGTCGTGAATGGCGTACTTTTTAGTTACAAGGGGATTATTAATTTAATCTTCTGTGATCTGGTATCACTAAATTAACTACAGTGTAACACGTACGAATTATTGAACAGTTATGCAGTAAATATATATAACATTCAATCATATTTAAAGCATCAGTGATAAACAATTTATTTCAGTAAATAAGTCTGAAAATTCAGTTTCGATTATACAAAGTAAAAAGCATACTTTTCAGTATAATCCCAACAGAAAAAACACCTATTACTACACAAATTTTAATACACTATTTTCAAAATGTCATTGTAGCTAATCTAATACTACATAGGTTCTCAAAGTACCTGTAACTACACTATTATATTATCTATTGATGCACTTTTTAGTAAGTGTCATAACAAAACTCTATTATGACAATATACGTTAATTTAGGGGCGAAATTCGTGGATTGTACAAACCTGCTGCAATAGCCGACGAAGTACTGAATATTTCATTTCTCTCTGTTAATTTATTTCGTCAAGGTATTTCTATTAGATGATCTCTCCACCATCTTCAGGTGTACATTTCTGCAAATTAAACGGAGAATTTCTTATATATTTTTTTTAATTGAGGTTTGAATCATCTGTTTGTGGTGTGGTGTTGAATGTTCTGTAGGAGGAAGATTGTTGTTTTAATTGAGGCTGTTTCCCGGGCTTCTTGCAGCAGCGTCGCGCCTAATTGGGCAGATTGACCTGACTGAACCAGATTTTAGGGTTGCCCATATTTCCCAGTTTTTGGATTCTGGTAATAATATTTCCACTCACTTTAGTGTTCGGTTGAGTCAATTAGTTTGCTTTTTGAGTGTCTGCTAGTTTGGGATTCCTTTTTAGTGCTTCACTTACTTTTGTTGCTTACGGCTTTATCTTTTCTTTAGTATTGTAATTACATTTTTGAAATCTATTGTAAAATATTTCAATTTTTGTTGTACTTGTGAGGAATCACCACCACCTTATAACATTTAGTGAGCATTGTATTTGTTAGTACTTCCTACTTAATTGTTGAGTAGTGGGTTTGCGGATATAAATTTCTTGGTTAAGTGAGCAGAGGGATTGCTTGTGTGATCATACATATGTTTTATCTGAGTAACTCTGCATTGCTTGGAGGATTATAGTCCATTATAAAACGGGTGATTACTGATTACCTTGTATTTGTATTAAGTCTTGGTGTTGCCAGAGAGTGTCTCCATCTCAACAATGAATGGTTCTTCAAACAATGGGTTACAGTTGGACCACTTGTGGACTGCAATAGCCAGGTTCTGCATTTTAATTATTTTTTGAACTTCATGGATGTTGTCACTCAATTCTGAAGGTAATGGGGGAGAAATTAAAAAAAGAAAAACTTCAGCCTTGAAGTGTTAGAATATATGTCTATTGATTATCAGTTTATCATGTAGTACTTGACTTCATAAAATGGGAATACCTTATCATGTTAGTTCAATTTAGAGAAAGTTGCTCAAAGTCTTTCAATAAACTTTGGGTAGTGACTATTTGAATGAAAGGTGTAAAGAGAATGAAATAATTCGGATTGCAACGAGAAGAATCTCTGTCATTGATTCGACTGCTGAAAGCGAAAAAAAATCCATCTTGCCCCTGAGTCCTAATTCATCTTATGGTATCTTTTTCTTGGGGAGATTTTTTCTTTTTTTTCATATTTGGTTATATAATTATGTTTTTCTTGCCTTATTGTTAATCTTATCTGATTCGTGAATTTGCCAGTGAATGGCTATAAAACTTATTGTTTAGATTTTTATTAAACATAAGGTTTATGAAATTTGTTTAAAAGTACAAATAAAGGGTGTAATAACGGTAAAAATAAAATTAGTAAAATAAAGGAAAGGGTTGGAGAGATGGACTTGTGCTTTTCTAATTTTATTTATTTCTTTGCCAGTTTGATTCTATGGAACCAGAAAACAATGTTAGATAAGGAATTTTTCTAGAGTTTTGTGATTCTTTCAAAATGATAAAGGAAGACTACAAGAAGCTCGCCATAACAATGCCAATAATAGGGAAACTAAGTAGCATGTTGAGTTGTGGACTCATATATATAAGCATCACATTTTCGAATAAGAATTGTTTTGTAATGAACTATTCTTATTGATCCTTTTCTATAATGAGTTATGTGTGTCTATATGTATATATGCATATCCTCTGTTGTTATATTGATGTTTAAAGGTTCTTTCTGTATACATTTCTTGGAACTAAATGATTACTTGTAGGCCATTTGTGAATGATGTTCAGCATAGATCTATTTTTTCTATCACTACATGTGTTTGTACATTTAAAGTTATACGCTTCTTATTATACGATTAATTTACTTTTGTTGGTTTGCAAATATGATTATGGCATTTCACATGGAGTCTCTTAAATTGCTTCCATTTTTTTATTGAACATTGTGAAAGCACGTGTCATTTAATAATTGCTGGTTGGGAGCTCCAGAAAAATCCAAAAGAACTGAGTGAATTTTTTAAGCTTCCAAGGTTCTAAGGATAAATGGTGCTCATCGTGTTCGAGTTTCTCCATCTTCTTCCTTCTCCAACAAACTTTTCTGGTTTTGATGAAGCATTCATAAGATTGTATATTATTCTAGTCATGTAATTTTAAAGGTTCTGTGAAGGTGCCTTTTGTAAATTTTGGATGATGAACCTATACTGTTTTTAGATAAAGTTCCATGTCATTTTGAAATTGAGAATTTTCTCAATAATGTTTTAGTTTCTAAGATCCGAAGAACGCCGCCGCCGCCGCCGTGTGTTGGGTTCGTCTAATTCTGGGTTAAGATTACTCTGGTTTTTATGGGTTTAAGATTTCTGGGTTTAATTTCTAGTTTTGTGTTGGATTCGTCTAATTCTGGGTTAAGATTTGAAATTCTGGGTTCTTTGAAACCTGATTTTGGAAATGGAGAACCTGGGTTGGTTAGCAGCACGATAGGGAAACCTGATTTTCAGATCTGTTGAATTTTTTTTTTTTTTTGAATTTAAGTTTTGGTTTTTGTTGAATCTGTTGAATTTTGGAATTTGTTGAATCTGCTGAATTTTTTTGGTTGAATTATGGGTTTCTTTTGTTGAATTCTTTCATTGAATTTTGGAATTCATTGAAGATTTATACGAAGGTCGGTGTGTTTCGAAGATGAAGATTGGGGTGTTGATATGAAAGTTTTTTGAAGATTTTGAAGATCTATTTATGAAGATTTGGGATTTGTTAATTTCTGAAGGTGAGGATTTGAAATCGAAGATGAACCTGTTCATGTGTTTTGGATGAACCTGTTCATGTTCTGATCAACATGTTCATGTCGTAATAAAAACGAGGATCTGTAAATTTTGAGATTTGTAATTGTAAATTTTAGATGATTGTACATATTTCTTAAAAATTTCCTGTTATAATTATTCATACATTTATTGACAGGATTTTTAATTAATGTTTTAAATTAATTTTGCCTTTTAAATTGAATTAAACTGCAGAATTTGTCATAGAAATTTAGTAAGATTGATGAAAAAGAAAAATAGAGAGAAAATGAGAAAGGAGAAAAATTTGAAAAAAAAAAAAAAGGATGAGTAATTGGGAAAGTTGAGTAAGGGTAGTATTGTCTTTAAATTATAGATCTTGGACCTTTTAGTAATTTAAAATGGAGGTGGACCTAGTAGTAATTTTTAGGTCCATTTTGGACCTAAGAGTAAGTTACTCTAGTTTCTTAGAAAAACTTCGTATGAGGCGAATTATCATACTTGACCCAATTTAACTTACTTGACCCAATTTAACTTACTTGACCGTATTCTAGAAAAACCCATTGACTATATGACCTTACCAATCAAAATATTCAATAAGCCCCTCCCGAACTCATACGAAACCCTCGCTCCATTCTCTCTATTTTTTTCTGCAAAATTCCTCCCGCCATTCACTCTCAAGACGCCCACGCTTTTCTTTGTGCCGCTCATTACTGCCCAGATCCGCATGTGGTCTCCGTTTCCCACTATAATCTTCTCTCAATTATGTATTTCTCGTCAAGTTTGCCTTCTTTCGCCATTGACGATATTTTTTTTTAAGTACTAACGCTTGTTATTATTTGTTGCTCTAATTTTAAGTTATCGATTCGGTCTATTTTTAGCCATTCCAAGTTTTTAAGTTTGTAATCGTGTCAACTATGGTCGCAAAATTTGTTGTTTTCTTGACATTTTATGCATTAGTTATGGAACATTACTATGTGTTTCAATTTGCACAAAAATCCCGGCCTATTTGTTTGCCTATTAATTTTCTTTTGTATGCAGATCTACTAGAAGTTAGTTAAGCGATTTGTGGGCTTGGCTGCTGGATATCCTTTTAGCTTCTCATCCCAACCTCGCTAGATATCCAAGCGAAAAAAAAATAATTCAATTCTTGTGATGAATTTTGTTTTAAAAAGGAATGAGATTGATCTAGATAAATATTGGGGTTTTACTACTTGAAAGACTTCTAATGATATGACAAAGTTGGTTATCTTTGGGAGGAGAATCAAATGGCATGTACTCTCTATTCATTGATTTTGTTTATACCATAAAGTCTGGTACATGCCTTAAGCTTTGAGGCTGTGGATGAATTCATAGATTTTGTTGCTTATAGTACTTTGTGCATTCCTTATGGAAACATTGCTTCGTTGTTCAATTTACACACAAATCCCATCTCATTTGATTGTATATTTTTCTCTTTGTTTGTACAGTCTTGGTAGAAATCATTAGTATATTTATATGAAAACAATGGTAAACGATCATTGCACTACAAAAAAATGTGCATTTTAAGGCGGAAATTAGCGGCGGTTACAAAAACCGTCGCCAAATAGCGGCGGTTTTTCTGACGATTCTGGTCAAATGGTCAAAGTCAACAATTTTTTAGCGGTCTTGAGAATAAATCACAAATAGCGGCGGTTTTAGCTTCTGATTTTTAGCGGCGTTTTTGGACTAATCCCTTTAGCGACGGTTTTTTTAGCGACGTTTTTTTTTTTTTTTAAAATTTAATTTTTTTTAAATATTAATTATGTATTTTTTTTTATGTTTCAGGATTATACAAGAATTTTTAATTGTTGTTAATGCACCTTACCGTATATTTAATTTATAGTCACTTGGAGAAGAGTTCCACCTGACCATAGTCAGATCTATTTCGAGGAGTTTACGGTATAAAATTTTATTCATAGTATATTTAAATATATATATTGACTAAAAGTAGTACTTGTTTAAATAGAAAAATAGTACTTATTTAAATGAAAGTATTACTTGTTAAATGAAAAATATTACTTAAGTTTAAATAGAAAAGTAGTACTTGTTTAAATAGAAAAGTAGTACTTGATTAAATGAAAAGTAGTATTTGTTTAAATAGAAAAACATTACTTGTTTAAATAGAAAAGTGGTAATTGTTTAAATAGAAAAGTAGTACTTGGTTAAATGAAAAATGTTGGTCCCGGTGAAAACGAGTCTTACACGTGTATGGGGGGGGGGAATACACGTGTTCGATGATTTTAAACTTTTTTTTTCTTCATCGAGGTCAACAGGGTCGATAATCTGAAGATTAGGTTCGAGAAGCACAGATCGCTCTGAGTCAAAGTCTCTCGAGGCAGTGATCTGGTGCTTTGGGATACCTCGAGATAATCTGGCCCGAATCACGAGTGTCGGAGATCTGAGTTGCTTGGATCGATAACTAGCTTCTTTTTGAATCCTCGTAAGAGAGTTCGGTTTGATAACTATATGTTCTAGCTTTTTCGATTCGTGCGGAATGGTTGCCCTTAGATTATACTCGTTTTAAGCTTTCTTTGAAAAACCTTCCCTTTATGAAATAGTGATTAGCCGTGATTCACTTATGTAACCCGGTGGATTGATTCAACCGAATATCGATTGAAAAGTATGCTTTCAAAAATCGGTCAATCTGCGGATAAGCAAAAAAGATAAGGAAAGCGATAAAGAACACGGCAATTATAGTGGTTCGAGAGACTCAAGCTCCTCGTCCTCTCTCTCAGAAGCTCTTGAGAGAAATTCACTATCAACCACGAGCTTTACGACTACCTCGTAGTTTACTTACTCAACTTCGCCCTGAGTTTTTCGACTACTCCCGTAGTTTACTTACTCAACCCGACCTTGAGTTTTACGACTACCTCCGTAGTTTACTTACTCGATCACACACAAGCTTTCAGGACTACCTCTGTGGCTTTACTAACTTCTCCTCTGGGAGTTTTACGACTACTCCGCGTAGTTTACTAACTCTTTACAACTCTACTCACCAACAAACACACTCCAACTACCTTCTCGAGGGTTTGGGGTTTCTTGGTTAGTTTCAACTAGGATGAGATATCCTTTACAATGAAGCACAATCAAAGGTTTAGGATATCTCGACTAAGCTTTGGATAAATCTTATCAAGCTAGGCTTAGTAAAGTGAGCTCTCTTCAATATAGAAGCACTTGGGAAATTCAAGGTATTTGAGTGCTTTACTTTTGCAAGAATAAGTTCGAGCTCTTGAGTTCGTATAAATTTCCAAATCCCTTTACAATGTAGAGGGTCACCAAGTGTTATAGGCATACACCAAGGTTACTCTTGAAAACTATCCGTTGGAGAGATAAGCCGTGAGTTCCCTCTTTATGGTGTGTGAAACGGCTATATTTAGGGTGCGAAACTCCCTAACACTTTCTAGGCAATAGTCTTTCATGTAGCCGGTCTTCACTTTTTGTAATACGGAACTTTTCATTACATCGACATCTTTTTATTTGACTTATCCTTTATCGATTGTCGATATAATACGATGTCGTCTTCCTCTTTTTGACTTTTGTCTTGATTAAAGGTGAGACACCTTCTTGACTCTTTTGGTTACAAACTACGAGTTTGATATAACCTTAACAACACTTACGACTTAGTTCCTTTTATGCGCATTTGAATGTCTTGGCAATATCTATCTTTCTAAGGCATTGCGTTTCTCTCGAGATTGCATCCTTGAGATAGATATATTGATTGCCTCGGATCATTGGGTTCATCTTGAGCTTTCAATACATTCTTGAGTCTTGATAATTCTTGTGCATCGATATTCTTGATCTTGATTTCTCGATCTTGCGTCTTGAGTTTTTCCGAGTCTTTTTAAATTTATCTTGGTCGATATCTTGAGTCTTTTATCTTGAATCTTGAGTTCTCGATTTCATCTTTGAATCTTGAGAGATTTGAGAACCTATCTGAACTATATCTGCTTGACTATACATTTTTGCGGATAACATCCACGAATACTCTAATAATTGAATCGACTCAACTATCAAGATCATTACGAACATGTCATACTTAGGGGTTTTGGGATCTTAATCAAAATCATATAATCTTTTATTAAATTCATCTCCCAACAATTTCCCCTTTTGATGATGCCAAAACCTATCTTGTTACAAATAGATAACCTATACTCGGGTTTTGGTTTATCCTATTACAAGATTGGTTGTCTCCCAACTATTTCTTAGATCGAGAGAATCTCCAACAATTTCGAGTTTCTCAACGGTTTAATCATATATCAAATTTCTTGATAATGAATCTCTTTAACTAGTTCATTACCAAATACTTAAACAATTTCCCTCTTATCGACATACAATCGGTTTAGAGACATTCATTCAAAGATATCAAAATAAAGACATGTAAATAAGATAATGAGATATTATCTTTTGAGCATAATGATAAATCTTCATTGATGATAAGTATACCTTTCAGATTACAATGAATTTATCAAACAAAATCAAAAAGACAAAATTTAAAGATTACTGAGTCTTACGAGTTCTTACATCTTGATCTTGATTCGGCTCTTGGTTTGCTTCATTTTCCACTTCATCATTTGGTACCTCCGGGTTGAACATTCGAAAAATCTTTTCTCCGGCTCATTCCTCTCTTTGATGATGTAAAGGGCTGTTCCTGTTAATCCCAATGACCCGGCATCTTGAGCAATTTCTTGCGTAATGGCCTTCTCATTTACCAAGCCATTACCAAGTCTTGGAGGAGGATAGGAATATGGATCGGGGGGCTACTATCATACTCCACCTTCATCATAAAGGTTAATCCGACCTTGGAGATACTTTGGATAGAAGGTTAAAAGATATTCAATGAAAGCTTCGTTACGATCGAGCCTTCCCTCTCCATTCCACGAGAACATCGTAATTGAACGAAGGTTCTCTTCACTTCTTCCCACATGTCGTTGAGTTTAATGGGCATCCATTTATCAGCGTGGGGACCCTTTCGGCGCTTTTCGATGTTCCTTCCTCTTGCTCGCCATAAATCTCACGAAATCACTCTTCCTTACGCTCTTCGTCTATCTTCTTTTACGATCACGAGACGCTCTCGCGAGATCGAAGCAGCATCTTTCTTAGCTTGTTCTTTTTGGAGTGTCTTCAGAGCATCTCTGGTGTTGAAGACTTTCTTCTGAGGTTGAGACTCAGTTTCTTCGCATCTTCTTCATCGAATCGACTTTTTTCTGGATTGGCTTAGAAGCCCGCCGACGTTTGCTTCTGAGTTGAACAACGCCCAAGGCTTTCCTCTTCATAGGCAGTTCAGCTCCAGCCTGGCTTGTTCCAACCTTAGTTCTAGCACTTAGTTTCTCTCTTGCAACCTCAAGCATGGTTTGCTCAGAAACTCGAGTGTAGATGGGCTTCTCCACTTGAGCAAATTTCAATTTCTCGGTAACCCGACTTCTTTTAAGGCTTTGGCTAGATTGTACATTTCAGCATCTTTCTGAGCCTTCTTTTCCAAGGTACGTGCCATGAACTTCCGAGGTCTTCACCTTCCTTTTCCCCCTTCGCACCGTAATTTGGAAGAAGTGCAGAGAGAGATTTGTGTCCGTGTGATCTTGCTCTTTGCTCACACAAGCCGGATCTCTCGCTAATGATCTTGCTCATCTTCCATTCTCGATGTGGTTCTTAGCCCGCGACGCAGTTCTTCAGATATGTGGGCAAACGGCGGAGAGTGCATCTTTAAGCATCTCTGTATCTTGGTCATGAGCATTGAGCTCATTTCCTCAACAGCCAGATTTGATCGGCACCTCATTTTTTCTCTGCTAGTTTCACCTCTAGAAATTGATCGATTCACGGTGCTTACATTTCATTTCAAAGACTTAACTTTCTGCGTTGACTCCTCGACTTTGCATTCAGCTTTTCTTCCATGGAGGTCATCTGATTGGTCAGAGTGTTTTGTATCTGCACCAGTTCTGAAGAATGGCTAAAACCTTCCATTGTCTGAGCTTGATTGGCCAACGTTTCTTCCATCTGAGCAATTTTGATCGCCATTGGCTCAATCTTCTCAAGTTTCTCCATTACGGGGGAGTGAGATCAATCTCGTGACCTTCTGCACATATACGTGTTGTTTGATCATCGAGTTCGGCTTCATCCCGAGCTCGGGACTCAATTGAGCCTCAGTCTGTTTATCAGACAATTCAGAATTAAAGATAGTACTTTCAGTAACTTTGGCATATTTGTTAATAGTGCTAAAAAGGTACTGAAGAGTGCTAACCGATCCGAGGTTGATCGTGAATGAAGTCTCTTTTTCCATTTGAGGCCCGATCCTCGGCATCTCCCCCGTTGGTCCCCATCTCCATCTTTGGATTTGTCTCCATTTGCTTTCGGGCACTCAACTTCGATTGTTCTCTTCTCGGCTAACCCCTCGAACCGGCTCATCAAAATCGGAATTTTTCATCCGAGCTTTGTCTTCCGAACCACGAGAAGTCGGTTAGGAAGGTTGTCTCCTCATTCCACGGTCTTCCCTCACGAATGCGGCAATGTCAAGCATCTCGGGAAGAGTGCGATTGAGGATATACTGACTGTCGTCCATGTCTGAAGAAAATATCTTGCAGATCGGTATGAAATTTGAGCTCGTGGTATCGGTCAAGGATGAACCGTTCCTTGCTCCTCCACTAGCTTCTTCATCCTCGCCCTTCTTCCATCTCGGGCTCTCTAGTTCGGTAGAAGCTTACGCTAAAGGATCAGCGGTAGATCACTCTGGAGCTCCTCGAGAATATTTTGCTCTGAGCCTCGGTAGTGTCACGAAGTTTGTGCATTCAGGTCCTCGGTTTGCATCTGAGTGGGTTACGAGGCTGAGTTGGCATATCCCGGTTTTAGTCGAGTTGGCTCAAATGTCTGAGCCTTTGCACATCTTGAGATCTACTCTGTTTGGCTCTTCCATCGAGCACCTTACGAAGGTAGGTATCTCGAGGTCTGAGCTCCTTTAAAAATTTCGAGAAATTTTATACATCTTGAGTGATGTCTCGAGCACCTCTGAGAAGACACACTCCTCGACCGATCTGTGTCCGAGATAACCTGAGCCAACACTTGTAATGGCAAACTTTGAGCGGTTTTGTCTTCAGGTTGTATCTCTTCAGAATCACTGCTACCTTCGTCGGTGAGAACCACCAATCTTCTGCGTTTTGGAGCAAGATCCTTCCGCTTCATCAATTTTGCTCCTTGCTCCATTTTTGCCTCCATGCAGAACCTTCCCCCCCCCGGTTTTTGTTGGGTCTCTTTCTCGCTGAGCCTTGAGAAGGTGATTCTACCTTCTTTCTCTTTTTTCCTCGAATGGCTGCTTCTTCTTCAAAGAGATGGGTTTGAAGAAGAATTTTGGTTTTAGGGAATGGGGTTGAATTGGCGAAGATATCCTCCTCCTCTCGGCACATCTCCAAAATATAAGCAATTTTGGTGGCATGGTGGATCTTGTCTTTCATCATGATTGTCCCATTGACCCTTTTTATGACCTTGGCTTGCTCCTTCACCATCTGAATTAAGAATTTCAGCCAGTTGAAGTCAGTGGTAGGAGATGCCTCGATCGCGACCATCAATCGAGCTTGAGGGTACTAATCTGCTCAAAACTCCCATAAGACTCATGATGCACTTGCTCAATATCCATCGGCCACGATATTGTGGCTTTAGATGCCTCTTATTCAATGTCGCCTCAAATTTCACGGATTCTCGGCAATCCTATCAAGGTACTCTGCTCTCTGCAGACATATACATCGCGGGATCCTTTTTCCTCTATCACAGGAGTTCAAACACATCGTTGATTTTTCGGAATTATGCACAAATCCCTCTCAAAAACGACGTATTTTGACGAATGCTCTAAGTGTGATGTGGTAATCGAAGAATGCATACCATCTTCTTCATCTATCTTCAAATTACAGATGAATTCGATTACCTCTTTTGCGAACTCTGATGCAGTGCCAAACTTGCGACTAGATGGGTGAGTTTGCTTGATCGGATCATATCTGAGAGCCTCCTCTTACGGCTTTTGAGTTGTTTGTGTGTTTCGAATGAGACAACGAACTTCGTACCAAGGCTTGTTGGTTATGGCTAATTTCTCGAACAAGGTGGACTGTGAACTTCATGTGGGTAGCATATGCAAGAAACAATCTGATGGCTTCTAGTCTTGCAACAGGTGCAAAGGTTTCATCATAATCCAAGCCTTCTTCTTGGGAATAACCTTGTGCAACTAGCCTTGCCTTGTTTCTTACAATGTTGTTGTTTTCATCTCTTTTATTCTTGAAAACCCACTTGGTTCCAATGACATTGTGCCTTTTCGGGTCTATCTACTAGCTCCCATACTTCATTCCTTGAGAATTGATTGGCTCATCTTGCATAGCGATAATCAATAAGAATCTTGTAGAAGCTTCACCAATCTCGTGAGTTCTTTCTACGAAAGGAAGCGGCCGAGAATAGTGCACTCTCACCATGGAACCTTCTTGTCTTAACACCTTGAGTTAGATCACCCACAATCTGATTTGTAGGATGACTATCTAACCATTTCCTTCTTGATGTTCCCCTTCAATAATATCCTCAACATTTGAAATGTTAGGTTGAGTTAAATCAACAAACTCGGGGAACAGCGAGAAAGGAGAAAGAGAATCATCTTCCTCGGGAAAATTCTATTCGAGAACATTATCGAGACATTTGTTCCCCTTTGGTCGATAGATTCGAGAAATTGCCTCATTTTGTGACCACATCTTCATTGGCATCACATACCAGTGCAGGCGGTGTCTGTTCAGATTGGTCACCTTTGGAGTGTTGGTTTTCCGAGGCTCACCATCCGAGTTCCATTAAGAACTTCCTTATCTGAAGTCCGAGTCACTCCAATCATAGAATGTGGACCTTCTTCTTTTTCGGGTTGATGGATGATTTATCTTTCTGTTTTCGGGCTTAATCTGGTGATCCTCTTAGTCAGTTCCTGCATCATGTTCTGTTTCTTACGAACACAAATAGATTCATCAAAAAACAACATGAGGTGTTTCCTCCACAATAAGAGTCCTACTGGTTGTAAACTCGAAAGCTTTCTTGACTTGAGAATATCCTAAGAATATTCCTTCAAAAACTTTACTATCAAAAAAGTTTTCAACCGATCTTTACCATTATTGTGTATGAAACACTTGCAACCAAACACACGAAAAAGAAAAAACAAGAGGCTTCCTTTCATTCCAAAGCTCATAAGGTGTTTTGCCTTGACTCTTGGTCAGCATGGATCTCTCCCGAGAGTAGCATGCGGTGTTGATGACTTGACCCCAAAATCTTTTAGGAATATCGAAATTTATCATAGTCTTAGCGAAACTTCTTTCAGAGTCTGTTCCTCCTTTCGGCAGAACATTACCATTACATTGAGGGTCCTTGCGGTGATGTTTCATGTGAAATTCCATTCTCTGCACAATAATCGGATATGATATGATTTATGAATTGGTTCCTTTGTCGGATCGATTTTGACCACACTCAGATTTTTTCTCAATAACGAGCATTTTCAATTAACTTTCTGGCGACTTTATCTCGAGTCTCTTTCTTCTTGAGTAAGAATATGACCCAAAGTATATCTCGAGTAGTCATCAACTACTACCAATGTGCATTTCACGCCATTAGTGCTTCTACGGTGTTATAGGACCAAAGAGATCCATATGCAAAAGTGAAGTATTCTCGATAGAAACTTCTACTTTTGCTTTTAAATGATGCTTTAGTTTGTTTTCCTTTTTTTGACATGCATCACAAATGTGTTCCTTCTTGAACACTTCATTGGGCAACCCTCTCACAAGAGCTAATCTTGCAAGCTTGTTCAGGTTTTGAAATTTAGGTGATTCATTCTTTTATGCCATAACCAATTATTGGTATCTGTGGAACTTTTAGCAACTAAACATGTATCTTTAGGAGTTGAACTCCAATCGCCAAAGATACCACATTCCTTTTCTTGTACCGGTCAAGTAATATTTTTTACGTGATGTATCATCTTTCACAAAACATAAGTTCTTGGAGAACTCAACATTGAAACCCTTATCAAAGAATTGGCTAATTGAAAGCAAATTATGCTTCAATCCGGATACATATGAAACACCATGGATATGAATCGAGTCGATCTCCAAAGTTCCATATCCTTGATCTATCCTTGGAGTTATCTCCAAAAGTGATCTGTGGGCCTCTTTGTTCAACATAGTCCTTGAGCATCTTCTTGAATCTGTCATATGTCTTGAGCATCCCTTTGTCAAGATACCATACTTGAGAGCTTTTTCATCTCTACGCTCATCGGTGCCATGTGATCTTTCATCAGTTTAGTGCCCTTTTTTTCCTCAAAAAAGCAGATCAATTCTTAGGTACCCATTTTGTGTAGGGTCCTACAAGGTTAGATGTACCTTTCGAATCAAATTTGCGACAACTCTAATCACTTTAGAGTGGCTAATTTGTCTTCCATAAACATCAACATACACATCTACTACTCTACGGGTGCCTTAGCAACTTTTACGTGTATGTGTGCTAGCTTTTTAGCATGAACATGGGCTTTTGAATTCTTCTTTGGTTCGGGCCTTTTGTTGGATCTTGGGCTTTTTGTCGGCCGGTCTAAATCTTTGTTGACTCGGGTTTAGATAACCTTTTCCTTTAGGCAAGTGAGGTTCGGGTTATGCATCTTGAAATTTGGGTCTTTTCGATTGTACTTAGGACTTGGTCTCTTCAGGATGAGAATGTCTCTATTTGAGTGTTTCTTATCTAAGGATTCCTCGATGGTTGATGTGGAGCCTTTCAGATTTGCATTCTTAACCGAGACTTTGAAGTACTTTGCTGAAACTTTTCCAACTTTCGGGTTTTTCTAGCCTTCACCTGCGGTTTGGGTTTTCTAACACGATCATTCAGTTTTCGGGGAAGCCATAGGTCCTTTTCCTTGTCTACAACCTTGGGCATAACCCGACTTTGAAGTGTAGGTGCCTTTGGTTTTACAAAGATAGTCTTCTTTGCTACATGATCAAGATTAGATGACTTTGTGAGGGTTCCTCTGGAATGTATCCTAATCCGCTTTTTATAGTGGCGGATCTCTGGTAACTCTCAATTTCATCTATCACATTAGATGCTTTATTCAATAGAGTTAACTTCTTACGTGCACTATCCTCACGATTCTGTAGAGTTTTATGCTTCTCGAGAGAGGTCATTGAACTTCGGTTACGATTAATTTGAATCTCTTGATTGGATTTCTCTAGCTTTTAAGATTAGGGACATTATCAACTTCTCTTTCTCTAAGAGTTGTACTTTCGAACATCCAGTTCATCGGTAGCTCCCATTAATTGAGAAGTGATCTCGGTTTTGCTAGAGTCTTTCCATTTTAGATTTTGACTTTTCGATTCCTTATTACGCTCTTGAGTTTTATTGTTTGATCCTTGCAAAACTTGACATAGTCCTTCATCGATTCTCAAAAGAATCCATCGAGGTCAAAATATTTGTTTTTTCGGTGGAACTTGAAAAACTCTTGTGCTAGTGTAGGAAGCATAAATGAAGGCGAGAAGAGTTTACCTCCTCAATGGCCATCGAGACGAGATGTCATCACTTTCCTTTATCGAGAATATCTCATCTGAAAGAGCTAGATCCCTCCTCGAGTGTTCTTCTTACGCAACCATGGCCTTTTTGCTTGAGAACTTCGGTCTCTTATAGCTTGTCTTTCTCTTCTCTCCTTAACACTCAACTCACGGACAATCATCTTTGGAAGTGACCTTTCTTCCTGGCGGTTATAGCATCTGTTGGCATCATCATCGATCATTTTCTTCTTTGGACTTGGAGTCCTTCTTTACGGATGAAGATCCTTGACTTTTCGGTCCTTCTTCTTCTCGGTTGATCGTCCTCGGGTTTCTTCTGGTACTGTGGTTCTGTAATAGCTTTTTGTATTTTCCAAATCTACTATTATGTGCATCAAACCTCCTTGCCATCGGTCTTAGCTTATCCTCAAGCTCATCGATGTTTGGCATGAGGGTTCTCGACTCTCTAGTTTCTGGGTTTTATCTTTTGGCTTTTAAAGCCACATTCTTTTCGATGAAGAATCATCTTTCTTTGTCGGACCTTTTTTGGATTTTTTATCAATTACAAATTCATAGGCTTTATTTCGAGAAGACTTGTTGGTATGACATTGAACTAATGTTCTTGGTGTTTTCAATCACCCTTTGCATGAATATCCCATTTCTTAGAAAGACCTCTAAGAATTTTTCAATGCCACTTCTCTTTGTGGATATCTCTTTCCAAGTGTGTTTAGATCATTCATGATCTTTAGTGAATCGACTTCCAATTTGTCTATTGATTCACCATCATCCATTTCAAAACTGTCAAACTTTCCAATTGCCCTTTGAAAGTTTGTTTTCTTTTTATATGATCGTGCCTTGGCACATACATTAGTGTATCCCATATTTCCTTAGCGATATTACGGTGAGAGATCATTCCCATCACACCATCATCAATTGTCTTTGTATAGTGTGTCTTTTGCAATGTAGTCTAGATTATTAACTTTCTCTCCTCGGGGAGTTAGTTGGTCATCGGACTTAGGAAATCTGCTCTAGGATCAATTCTCTCTTCTTATTACGTAATGCAGGATTCACCACAAATAAATTTGAATGGTCCTTGAGAAACCACTCTCCACATACGCTCATGTTTGGAATACAGATGAGTCTGCATTCTCAGTCTCCATAGATCATAGTTCTCTACCGAGAACATGGGAAGTTTTTAGAAGACATTTTTCGATCTTTTGAAAGGAAAAAAAAAATTTAACAAATAAGATCAGTTCAGATAGACCACAAGTATTTTTGAAAGTAAAACTTTGGTCAACACAGCAGGTGGTCAAGTTGAACCATTGCTCTGATACCACTTGTTGGTCGGTGAAAACGAGTCTTACGTGTATGGGGGAATACGCGTGTTCGATGATTTTAAAACTTTTTTTCTTCTTGAGGTCGACTTGGGTGGGATAATCACGAAGATTAGGTTACGAGAAGCACAGATCGCTCTGAGTCAAAGTCTCTCGAGACATTGATCTGAGATGCTTTTCGGATACCTCGGATAATCAAGCCCCGAATCTGGTGTCGAGAGATCCCGAGTTGCTTGGATCGGATAACTAGCTTCTTGAATCCTCGGAAGAGAGTTGGTTTGATAACTATATGTTCTAGCTACTTTCGATTTCGTCTTGGAATGGTTGGCCCTTAGATTATACTCGTTTTAAGCTTTTTTGAAAAACCTTCCCTTTATGAAATAGTGATTAAGCCGTGATTCACTTATGCAACCCGATTGGATTGATTCCAAATGAATATCGATGAAAAAGTATGCTTTCAAAATCGGTCAATGCAACAGATAAGCAAAGATAAGGAAAGCGATAAAGAACACGGCAATTATAGTGGTTCGAGAGACTCAAGCTCCTATGTCCACTCTCTCCGACTCTTGAGAGAAATTCACTATCAACCGAGCTTTACGACTACCTCGTAGTTTACTTACTCAACTTCGTACTGAGTTTTTCGACTACTCCACGTAGTTTACTTACTCAACCCGACCTTGAGTTTTTCGACTACCTCCGTAGTTTACTTACTCAATCACACACAAGCTTTCGGACTACCCTCGTAGCTTACTAACTTCTCCTCTAGAGTTTTTTCGACTACTCCGCGTAGTTTACTAACTCTTTACAACTCTACTCACCAACAAACACACTCCAACTACCTTCTCAAGGGTTTGGGGTTTCTTGGTTGGTTTCAACTAGGATGAGATATCCTTTACAATGAAGCACAATGCAAAGGTTTAGGATATCTCGACTAAGCTTTGGATAAATCTTATCAAGCTAGGCTTAGTAAAGTGAGCTCTCTTCAATATAGAAGCACTTGGGAAATTCAAGGTATTTCGAGTGCTTTACTTTTTACAAAGAATAAGTTCGAGCTCTTGAGTTGCGTATAAATTTCCGTCCCTTACAATGTAGAGGGTCACCGGTATTTATAGGCATACACCAAGGTTACTCTTGAAAACTATCCGTTGGAGAGATAGATAACCGTGAGTTCCCTCTTATGGTGTGTGAAACGGCTATATTTAGGGTCCGAAACTCCCCTAACACTTTCTAGGCAATAGTCTTTCATGTAGCCGGTCTTCACTTTTTGTAATCTGGAACTTTCGTACATCGACATCTTTTTTGCTTGACATCCTTTGTCGATTGTCGGTATAGTGCTGATGTCATCTTCCTCATTTTGACTTTTGTCTTGAGTTAAAGGTAGACACCTTCAGCGGCTCTTTTGGTTACAAACTACGAGTTTGATATAACCTTAACAACGCCGACTTAGTTCCTTTTATGCGCATTTGAATGTCTTGGCAATATCTATCTTTCTAAGGCATTGCGTTTCTCTCGATATTGCATCCGCCGGATAGATATATTGATTGCCTCGGATCATTCGAGTTCATCTTGAGCTTCGATACATTCTTGAGTCTTGATAATTCTTGTGCATTCAGTATTCTTGATCTTCAGTTTCTCAGTCTTTAGTCTTGCGTCTTCAGAGTTTTCTGAATCTTTTAAATTTATCTTGGTGATATCTTGAGTCTTTTATCTTTGAGTCTTGGTTCTCGATTTCATCTTTGAATCTTGAGATTTCAGAACCTATCCTGAACTATATCTGTTGACTATCAAGATCATCCTGAATACTCTAATAACTGAATCCTGACTCAACTATCAAGATCATTCTGAACATGTCATACTTAGGGGTTTTGGGATCTTAATCAAAATCATATAATCTTTTATTAAATTCATCTCCCAACAAAAAATATTACTTGTTTAAATTAAAAGTATTGTTTAAATAATCGAAAGTATTACTTTTTTAAATGAAAGGTATTACTTGTTTAAATGAAAAGTATTACTTGTTAAATGAAAAGTATTACTTGTTTAAATAGAAAGGTAGTAGTTGTTTAAATATAAAAGTAGTACTTGTTTAAATGAAAAGTAGTACTTGTTTAAATGAAAAGTATTACTTGTTTAAATAGAAAAGTATTACTTGTTTAAATAGAAAAGTAGTACTTGTTTAAATGAAAAGTAGTACTTGTTTAAATGAAAAGTATTATTTGTTTAAATGAAAGGTATTACTTGTTTAAATGAAAAGTAGTACTTGTTAAAATGAAAAGTAGTACTTGTTTAAATGAAAAGAAATACTTGTTTAAATGCAAAGTATTAGTTGTTTAAATAGAAAAGTAGTACTTGTTTAAATAGAAAAGTATTACTTGTTTAAATTAAAAGTATTACTTATTTAAATAATAGAAAGTATTACTTGTTTAAATGAAAAATATTACTTGTTAAATGAAAAGTAGTACTTGTTTAAATGAAAAGTATTACTTATTTAAATAGAAAAGTATTACTTGTTTAAATAGAAAAGTATTACTTGTTTAAATAGAAAAGTAGTACTTGGTTAAATGAAAAGTAGTACTTGGTTAAATTAAAAGTATTGTTTAAATAATAGAAAGTATTACTTGTTTAAATGAAAGGTATTACTTGTTTTAATGAAAAGTATTACTTGTTAAATAAAAAGTATTACTTGTTTAAATAGAAAAGTAGTAGTTGTTTAAATAGAAAAATAGTACTTGTTTAAATAGAAAAGTATTACTTGTTTAAATAGAAAAGTAAGCACTTGTTTAAATAGAAAAGTATTACTTGTTTAAATGAAAAGTAATACTTGTTTAAATAGAAAGTAATACTTTTTAAATAGAAAAGTAGTACTTGTTTAAATGAAAAGTATTACTTGTTAAATTAAAAGTATTACTTGTTTAAATAGAAAAGTAGTACTTGTTTACATAGAAAAGTAGTACTTGTTTAAATGAAAAGTAATACTTGTTTAAATAGAAAAGTAGTACTTGTTTAAATGAAAAGTATTACTTGTTAAATTAAAAGAATTACTTGTTGCATAAGCATTTTCCTCCACTTGCTAAAGTGTATGAATTATTGTTACAAGAAGAATCTCGAGAGGTCTCTAGTTTCCTAACTTCTGTGATGCTTGATTTTGTGGCCATGTTAGCCAACAACTCTAGATTTTATAAGGATAAGAAGAAGGGATTGAAGTGTACGCACTGTAATGGGAATGAGCATTCAGTTGATAGGTGTTTTGAGCTGATAGGTTATCCCCGGATGGAAGGGTCGGAGGGTAATAAGGGTAAAGAAAGGTCCGCTAATGCCTGGTTTCTTCTCGAGCTTCATTTGGGATCTAATCCACTCATTACCCCTGAGCTTATTGAACAGCTGTTGTCATTGGCAAAGCAAGCTTAGAAACCTGTTTCTGACTCCATTCACTCTGCTGCTGGTGTGTTTGCTCATGGCAATCCTGATCTCTCTACAAGTACAGGTAACCAGGGAGGTAATTTCTGTTTACACTCTTCTGTTATCAATAGCACTTTTACTTGGATTTTAGATACTGGTGCTACAAATCATATGGTGTCTAGCTTGGATTGTTTTACTACACCTCCAACTTTAGCTAACATTAAAATTATCTTCTTTTAACAATGTTTGTCTCTCTTTGCAACACATATGGGTACAGTTGTTCTTAATGAGCATTTAATCATGTACAATGTGTTGTATGTTCCAGACTTTTCTTTCAACTTACTATCTATAAGTCATTTGACAAGGTATTCAAATTGTACAGTTAGTTTTATGGCATCAAGTTGTGTTTTGCATTACAAGGACTCCCTTAAGGTGATTGGTTCTACTGAGCAGCATGGGGGTTTATACTTGCATGACAAGGACTCCCTTAAGGTGATTGGTTCTACTGAGCAGCATGGGGGTTTATACTTGCTAAGGGTTGTTCATTCAGCAAATTCAGCTGCACTTTCTTCAAATTTTGGTACTTTTAATCTTTGGCATAATAGATTAGGTCATATGTCTCCTCTTAGTATGTTAAAAATACAGGATTTGGGTTTAAAAGCTTATAATGTTCATGATCAATGTATTATCTGTCCTCTTGCTAAATAGAAAAATAAACTTTTTCCAATTAGTACTTCTTCTTGTAATACTTGTTTTGATTTGATACATTGTGACATATGGGGTCCCTTCTCTATTGCTTCTTACACTGGTTTTAAGTATTTCTTGACCATTGTTGATGATTTTTCAAGATGCACTTGGATTTATTTGCTTAAAGCTAAATCTGATGTTAAATCTTCTTTGGAAAACTTCTATAACATGGTCTTAACCCAATTTCACAAGAAAATAAAGGTGTTGAGAAGTGATAATGGTTGTGAGTTTTTGTTGTTTGATTTTTATCATTCTTTGGGTATAATTCACCAAACATCACGTGTGGAAACCCCCAGCAGAATGGTTTGGTTGAAAGGAAACACCAGCATCTCTTACAAGTTGCTAGAGCTCTTTCGTTTCAATATTCTTTACCTATTGTGTATTGGAGTGAGTGTATTTTGGCTGCTACTTATTTGATAAATAGAATGCCTACTGTTGTTCTAAACAATCTCTCTCCCTTTCAAAAGTTGTATGGGACATAACCTGATTATTCTTTCCTAAAGAGCTTTGGTTGTTTATGTTTTGCTAATACATTAAGCGTGAATAGGACTAAGTTTGATCGAGGGTTGTTAAATATGTGTTTTTGGGGTACCCTTTTTGGAACCAAAGGTTACAAGTTACTTGATTTAGTTTTCTGGTAAAGTTTTTATTTCGGGAATGCTACTTTTTATGAAATTTCCTTATCTTTGATAAAAAAGGGGGCTCATGAGTTTGTTTAGAACTTAATTGCTAGAGATTCTTTCCTAAATCCAGATTCCATGGATGAACTTCCACCACTGTTCTTAATCCTCATGTTGACACTGACATTATACATCATGAAGTTCATGATGAGTTTGTTGATCATTTGCATACTTATGATTCTTCAGATATAGTCACTAATAGACAGGCTATTGAACCTGATGTCATTAATAGACATGCTACCTGATATTCTTGATAGACATACTATTGCACCTGATATTCTTCATAGTCAGGATATTGAACCTGTTCCTTCAAATGTTGTTATGAATGATGATCTAGTTAGAAGGTCTTCTAGATCTATATCTCAACCTGCTTATTTGAAAGTTTATGAGACTTCTTTGCCTAAGTTCTTAAATCATGAACAACCTGAAGCTAACATGATTGTTTCTTGTGAAAAACAATATGGCATTTATGATATTCTTTCTACTGATAAACTTTCAAATGCTCATAAGGTTTTCACTGCATCCATTTCTCAAAATATAGAGCCCAAAACTTATAAGCAAGCCAGGGACAATCCTAATTGGCAGCAAGCAATGAGAGCTGAGTTAGATGCCTTAGAAAGGACTAAGACATGGACTCTAGTTCACTTGCCACCAAATAGAGAATGTATTGGGTGTAAATGGGTTTTTAAAATCAAATACAAACAAGATGGGTCTATTAAAAGATATAAAGCAAGATTAGTTGCTAAAGGCTACACTCAACTAGAGGGAATTGATTACTTTGATACTTTTAACCCTGTTGCAAAAGTAACAACAGTAAGAATATTATTTTCTATAGTTGTAGCTAGAAACTGGTTCATTCATCAATTAGATGTAAACAATGCATTCTTGCATGGTGATTTAACTGAAGAAATTTACATGAGTGCTCCACCTGGTTATTGCATTGATTCAGACACAAGGGTGTGTAAACTCAACAAAAGCCTCTATGGTTTAAAACAGGCATCAAAACAGTGGTTTAACAAACTTTCTGAATCTTTATTTGAACTTGGATATGTTCAATCTCAGGCTGACAACTCTTTGTTCACAAAACACACTAATATTTCATTCACTGTCATTGTATGGTATGTTGATGATCTTATTGTATCTGGTGATTCTTTGGATGCTTGGCATTGAAGTAGCAAGATCAGAAAAATGATTAACCTTGTGTCAAATAAAGTACACATTGGACCTTTTAACTGATTTTGTGTACTTGGGCAGCAAACCTTGTCATACACCTATGGATTCTAAATTGCAGCTAACATAGGCTACTCTGAGACAATGTAAGCAGATCCAAAACTCTATAGAAAAAATTGTTGGCAAGTTACTTTATTTGACCAGTAACTAGACCGGACATTTCTTATGATGTTGATCTTTATCTCAATTAATGAGTAATCCCTCAAAAGGAGCATATGCTTCTTTGTACCCGAGTTCTCGAGATACTTAAAAGGCACTCCAGGTTTGGGTATCTTTTACTCCAGTTCTAATGATTTTAAGTTGCATTATTACACTGACCGTGACTGAGCTAGGTGCATTGAAACTAGGAAAAGTATCACAGGTTATACTATCTACTTGGGAAACTCTCTCATTTCTTGGAAGTCCAAGAAGCAAAGCACAATCAAGAGATCATCTGTCAAGCAGATCTGAGCCATTGCCACCACTACATGTGAAATCAATGGATCCTCTACATCTTGAAAGATTTAAAGGTTCTGTTCAACTACCAACCACTCTTTACATAGGCAAAGAAGTCGATTTTTATTAAATGGCACTCAATCCTTGTCTCCATGACAAAAGTAAACACATTTCAATTGATTGACACTTCACAAGACGTAAAAATCAAAAGAAGGAGCCATCAAGATCATTCATATACCTACATAAGAAAACCTTGCAGATATCATGACAAAACCCCTTCTTCCAACTCCTTTCAACACATTCAAGTCCAAAATGAGACTCTTGAACATTCACTCTCATTTTAGGGGGGGGGTTTCTAAAGAGTTATAATTTGTTATTTCATTAGTAAAGTTGTTATTTCACTATCATAGTTGTTATTTCCTTTTATATTGTATCATATAGTGATAGAGTGGGAACGTTAGTTAGAGAAGTCTCTTTACTCCACCTATATATAAGCTATCATATTAGGTTTAGAAATAAAAAATAAAAAAAAAAAAAAAAACTAACACACCAAGATTATAGGCAAGAATCCAAGATTTGGATCTTCTTGAATTTATGAGATATTCTTGTATTTCAAGAAATAAATATCTTCCATAATATCTTTTCAAGAAAATCAAGAAAATCTTTCTTGCCCTTTATATTTCAAAATTTTCGAAATTTTCTTCATGAATAACCAAGTGGGAGATTTCTTGAATTTAATGAGATAATCTTGTATTCCAAGAATACATATCTTCATTCCATAACAAAATTCAAAGAAAATCTTTCTCCGCTTTTATCCATAAATTTCGAAAATAATGGAAAAAATAAGCAACAATATTTATTTTATTTTAAACACCTTTTTCAGTTATTGGACTATATGTTAGGCTACTTAGGGGGCCTTTAGGAGAATTAAGATTGGACCTTCCAATGGATCTTGAATTATCAATATTGAGCCACAATATTATTCAAGCCCAAAAATATTAATTAATCCCACTACATAATTAATATTGCACTATCCATCTTAACCCATATTACAGTCAATATGGCTCCCGGTTATTATTTCCCGTGTTTAAGATTATCTAGCCCATTAATTAATTCAAGCCACTGAAATAGCTTTCCATTAATTAATATCTTTTGTCCTTGGTCAAGGAACGGTTCAACATTATTATCCATACCGGAAACTAATTCCACTTGCAAGATTTGGTATGATAAAGCTTATGAACCTCCCAAGGGGGCAAATCGAACAAGCGTACTTGCACACGATTCTCCGTATTAAATCTTAGCAATCACATGTGACCAATAATATTGCCCAAGATAAAAAGTATTGAATCTCGTTGATTCTCTACCCATGATAAGTCAAAGCAATAGTTATCAACCACACGTGATCCTATTTAAGGAACGAAGATTAAGAAATAACGAACCACTGAGGTCTAATTCTTCCTTGTTCAGTTCTGAAGAATTTGTCCTCCTGTAGGTCCTATTCAGTGCATCAGTCATGCACTAGTGTAATCTCTTGGTCAAGACAAGCCAATACGAGCCTTGCACTTCAACCTTTCACGATGGATTGTTCATTTCCATCTAGGTCGTGAATGGCTTACTTTTAGTTACAAGGGACTGTTAATTTAATCTTCTGTGATCTGGTATCACTAAATTAACTACAATGTAACACGTACGATTTATTGAACAGTTATGCAGTAAATATATGTAACATTCGATGATATTTAAAGCATCAGTGATAAACAATTTATTTCAGTAAATAAGTTCGAAATTTAGTTTTGATTATACAAAGTAAAAGCATATTTTCTAGTATAATCCCAACACCCATAGCGTGAGTAATCATCGATAAACGTAACGAAATACTCATAGTCACCTGTTGCTTTGATTTGCATTGGACCACATACATCGGTGTGAACGATCTCCACCACTTCTTTAGCTCTAAGCCCCTTGGCTCCAAATGCCCTCTTGGTCATCTTACCCTCCAAACATGATTCCCAAGTTGGAAATGGTTCAACCAGGAAAGACGACCAACCTTTGGATCCTTTTTGGATTAATATGACCTAATCTTAGATGCCAAAGAAGTGTCTCGTTCACGTTGGTCGAAAGTTTCCTTTTGTTTGAAATAGTAGATGTGTTATAGGATACATTGTGTGTGTGGTGTGCATAGCTAATAATATAGAGATTGTTCTGTAATGTTCCATGACAGATAACCACATCGTTACGAAAAACAGTAACATGTTTATTAAAACGAACATAATATCCATCAGCAAATAGTTTTGAAACTGAAATAAGGTTTTTACGGAAAACAGGAACATAAAGAACATCTATTAAAATTAAATTCTTGTCTTCAAAAGAGGCGGTGCCGTCTCCCATCGCATTTCATTTGCCACTCTCAGAAGATCGCCCGGCGTGGCGAGGATCTCTCTTCCACTAAGTTGTCGGGTCCGCTTGAACCCCCGTAATGTGAAACAAACATGATCGTGGATCTCGTATCCACTACCCACGAATGGGTAGCATACGCCGCCTAAACAAGTTTCAACAACTAGTGAGAGAATTATCTTTCTTTCCATTCCTTTTGGGTTTGGAACAGTGACCTCCAATGTCCCTTTTCACCGCAGTTAAAATATTTTTCCATAGCCGGTTTCTTTACTTCACCCTCCCTCTTCACCTTTCCTCTGCCCTTAGCAATACTTGAGTTAGCTTCACTTTTGGTCCTCTTCTTCTTCTTACCTCCTTTTGGTCTAGATGAGGAAGATGGACCGGCTATCGCTAGGGTTTGGCCGCTTCTCTCCCAATATTCCTTGGTCGAGGCTAAAGCTTGTTGATCGAGGCAAGGTGAACCGATTGTTCATTTGGTAATTGATAACGAATTTCGAAGCTTTTCGGCAGGGAATGGAGTATGAAATCGATCTGGGTCTCGATGTCATATTTAGCACCAAGTACCTCAAGTTTGTTAAGGTGAGCCATCATTTGGAGAATGTGCTCCCTTACGGGCATTCCCGCCACCATTTTCATTGAGAGCATGTCTCTGATGGTGATATGGCGAGCTACACGGTTCTGATGTTGAAACATCGCTTTAAGATTGACCATGATGTCTGCAGCAGTTTTAACGTTTTGGTGTTGGTGTTGCAACACATCTGACATAGAAGTCAAGATGGTACACTTTGCCATTTTGTTGGAACGCTCCCAGTCAGCATACTCTTTCTTTTCCGTTTTACTGGACTCATCAGTCCGCTTTTCTGGCTTTGGTGTAGTAAGGACCCAGTTATGGTGTTGTGCAGTGAGGACAATAGTAAGTTTTCGATACCAATCAACAAAGTTTTCTCCAGTAAGCAAATTGTCTTTCAGTATATTGAACAGTGGATTAAAAGGTTGTGACTTGATGATACTAAAAATAAACATACACCTTGTGTTAATATCCGGATCAACACAAAGAAAATCACATAATTCGATCACATGATTCATATTGAAATATCAAATAAAATATGAACATGCATCAGCCAACATCTCAAAACAGTTTTAAATGAGCCTCTTGGGAGGGTCATCATTTAAATCACATTCAAGCAGGTTACAAACAAGAACAATTACAAACCTTTAATTTAAAAAAAACTAATAGTTGGCTCCCACTTAACAATATAAAATTGATAGGCACTTCGACGAAGTATATGCATATCAATTTTATACCTAAGTAATAACCATGATTAAATACAGAATTACTACTTCATTTTGATCGAGCCTCTTGGGAGGGTCATCGTCGCCACTAATAATAATTCACAATCATCCTTTTGGGAATTTATTAATGAAAGCTTTCTTTTTGGCGTCCTTAGGGAATTTCTCCAAAAGATTTCACAAATAAATAAATCATGGAGGTCAAAAAAATTAATTAGATTCAAAAACCTAATTAATTGTTTTAAAACATACTTAGTAATTTTTTGAATTTGAGATTTTTCGTTGGGCAATTCTCAGGAAAACACATTTAAACAAATTAAATAAAGCATAAGAAAATACAAAAATAAATCAAAAAAGCGAAAAAATAAACATATTGGGCACAAATTATCCAATTGTCATGGTTTGATTTTTCTTGGCTTGATTTTGAAGAAACGCGTCGTCTTGAATTTCTCCCACTCGTTCGTCTCGAAAAGAAATCTGTCTCAAAATGCCAAGCCAAGTAGCTCTGTTGGCCGGGATACGCCAAGCATCCGGTCGACCCCCTTGGTCGGCGGCCGAGACCCGTCGCCTAAGCATAGCATATATGTCGCCTATCATCGGTGCTTTCGGAAATGTCGTAACCGCGTAGCGATCCTCATAAGCACCGACGCGCGACACCTCGCCCATCTTAGCCTCGTCTCGCCCGTGGAACTTGGCTGCGCCCGCGCGCCCGTCTTGCGGCTTCCGCCCTCGTCCGCCCATCCGGTGCACGCGTGCACGCTGGGCTTCCTCGGTGCCCGTCTTGCCTCGCCAATGGCGCCAGCGCCGAAGACGCGTTGGGGGCGATCCCACGGCGCTGGCATCGTGCCCATTCGCCGCTGGCGGCGTCTGCGTCGTGCCGCACGCCTCCCTTGGCGCATTTCGCGCGATGCACGCCCGGTGTACTATTGGGATCCATTTTAATTTCTCGTCGTCTTCGTCTCGATCAAAGGCGATTTATTTTACAAAATAAATAAACCTAAATCTGAACTAGTCTATTACATTGAACAAATCAAATAGCCTAATCTGCTCGTGGATTTTCTCGAGAAAAACAAAATCGAGCGAGTCGAATTAAAACCATTCATACGCATGAAATAAATAAACACATTAAATACCATGACAATTGGATACCTGCAAAACAGATCTAACAATTCTACTATCCAATTTTCAATACAGTTTAATGGCCAACATAATTTAAATACAGAGCTCAAAACCGAGGCTCAGATACCAATTGTTGGGAAATGAGGGGTGCCCTAATCTATTCGAGGTGAATTTAAATACATATTTAAATTAATCAATTAATTACTAACATGAATTAATCTTAATTCAATTCAACATAATAATTAATAAGCAAGTAAGCATCATGCGTAGACATTATTTCACGTAAAACCTAAGCATGCGGAATCTAGGAATTACGTAAATACTAACCTCTAAAGAGACAACGGCCATTTGACGATGGATCAACCCAAAGTGCCTTCTAAAATATGTCCCACGCCCACTAACGAATCCGGTGGGAGAATTATCAACGAACGATTTTAATCTTAAAGGAGAAAATAAAATATTTGGCCACCACCTTTGTGGATTTTTAATTTTTCCAACACATGGAATTGCTCTTGAGGATGAAAAACTCATCCCCTATTTATAATACTAGAGGTGGTCGAATTCTTGACCTAGGAATAAGATGGGAAAATATTTTTCTTGATCTAAAAGAAATCTTGAATATATCCAATATATTCTTTTCTCCATAATAAAATATTCCATAAAAATCCCACCTCCTAATATTAGTGATATTTTTTAAAATATCAATTAGTAATGAAAGAAATAAGATCTTTGACTTTTCTTGAATTTATGGGATAAACTTGTATTCCAAGAATACATATTCCATAAAATCTTTCCAAGAAAATCAAGAAAATCTTTTCTCTCTTCCTACCCAATTTTTTCGAAAATAATTGAGGAAAAATAGGGCAAAATATTTTCTTCTCCTTTTCATTAATTGGACTTTAGTTTGGGCTATTTGAGGGGCCTTTAGGAGAATTAAGATTGGACCTCCAATGGACTATGAAGCTTTAATATTTAGCAAAAATATTATTCAAGCCCATTAATATTAATTTACTCCACTATAAAATTAATATTGAACTATCCATCTTAACCCACATTACGACTTCACAATAATATGGCTCCCGGTTATTATTTCCGTTTAAGATTATCTTAGTCCATTAATTAATTAAGCCATTTGAATGCAGACTTTATATTAATTAACATCTTTGACCTTAGAGTAAAGACAACTCAACATTATTATCCATAAGGAAATAAATTTCCACTTGCAAGATTTGGTATGATAAAGATTACGAGCCCACCAAGGGGGACAAATCAAGCAAGCCGTGCTTGCACGCGATTCTCAGATTAAATCTTAGCAATCGCCATGTAGTTAATAATATTGCCCTAAGATACAAGGTATCGAATCGCATTGATTCTCTTCCCATCATAAGTCAAAGCAATAGTTATTAATTTCACACAATCTATTTAAGGAGCGAAGATTAAGAAATAACGAACACCGAGGTCTAATTTTTGTATATTCAAGATCGAAGAATTTATCCTCCTCAGAGGTCCTTTTCGGTAAGATCATAATGCACTAGTGTAATCCCTTGGTCAAGACAAGTCAATCTGAGCCTTACACTTCACCCTTTCATGAGGGTTGTTCATTTCCATCTGGGTTGTGAATTTATACTTAGTCGAGGAGTCATTAATTTGATCTTACGTGATCCGGTATTACCAAATTAAGTCTGGAATAACACGTCTTGACTTATCGAAGCGCATTATCAATAAATATATATAACATTCATCCATATTTAATGCAACATGTGATAAATAATTTATTTCAGTAAAATAAATAAGAAATTCAGTTTGGTTATACAAAGTAAAAGCATACTTCTCAGTATAACCCCAACACTTATGAATTAACTTTTTAGTGTTGTTGACCTGTTTTATGGGGTGTTCAACTTTATAAGGTAAAACAACTCCAGATTTTAAATCTCTTCTTAACTTAGAACAGTATAGACGAATGTGGCCTACTCTAGCACAGTATAAATAGACATATTCTTCAAACAATCCAGCAGATTTCTTTTGTTTAAGATTAAAAGGTTTTGTCAAACAAGTTCTTTCTTTACAAAAGAAATGGGTTTACTGGAGATTGGAGTATCTTCAGTAGTTTTCTAAAAACCAAGACCAGCATTGCTAGATCTTCCAATCAATAAAGCATAATTCAATTCAGCAGTGCTTATAGAAAACTTTTTAAAACTCAGAGTAGTACACTTAAGTTCATTTTTCAAAGAAGAAATTTCCACATCTTTTCTAGTTAAAGAACTTCAAGCTTTAAAAGATTTCTCTTTCAAATCTGAATTTTCTAAAGATAAGGAACTCAACACCTGTTTTTGAGTTTCTAAATCAATTTTAAACTTTAGATATTCAAAGTTACATTTAGCATAATTTGAAGTTTCAGCATTTAGAATAGTTCCACAAAATAGTTAATCTCATAATCATATTTACTGAATGTTGTTTCAGATATTGTGTTAACATCTGAATCTGCTTCAGACCAATAATCATCGAGATCATCATCAAAAGTATCATCATAAACTATTCTAGCAGACATAGCACTTAGTTCACATTTACCAGCATCAGTTTCATCATCAGAATTATCACTTAAGGTAGCATTAAAGTTCATCTTTTTTCTAAGCATAGTATTAGCACATTCATTAGCATAATGACCATATCTAGAACATGCATCACATTTAACCTTTTTTCTGTACTCAGGATCATATTTGAACTTGTTATCCTTAGTAAAATGTCTAGGTTGATTGAAACTGGAAGACTGACTTGGAACAAGCTTTTTATCAGAGGGAGAAGAATTCTAATTAAACTTATCTTTTGATTGAAAATTACTATTTGGTTTTCTGAACTTCCCTTTTAGAAAAGATTTGAATTGCTTAGTGATAAGAGCAAATTGTTCAGAAATATTTTCATCACATAAATCAGAAACATCATCATCAAAATCAACTTCAGTAACATAAGGATGTTTACCAACATTATCAGAAGTTTCACCTCTAAAATCAAGTGCTTTCTTGTCTTTATCTTTCTCATGTTTATCATCATCTAACATATTTGAGTTAATCTCATAAGTTTTCAAAATACTGATCAACTCATTTTGACTGAATAAATAAGTGTTCTAAGCTTCTTCTATTGCACACATTTTAGCATCAAATCGTTTAGGAACAGTTCTAAGTATCTTATTGACTAACTGAGTGTTGAAAATTGGATCACCAAGTGAGTGTGACTCATTAGCAATCTCACTTATTCTTTCATTGTATGATGAAATTGTTTCATCATCTTTCATCCTCAAGTTTTCAAACTTGGTTCCCAACATTCTAAGTCTAGTCCTTCGAACACTTTCTGATTCTTCACAATGTTCCTGGAATATCTCCAATGCATTCTTAGAAGAATCACAATTAGATATCAGTTTAAACATAAAAACATCAGTAGCAGTAAAAATCTCATTAAGGGCTTTAGAATTGAAATTGACCGATGTGCATTCATCATTGAACCAATCAATCTCCTTTTTGACTTGAGATTCACCATCTTTATCATCAATTGTCTTTGGTGGATTCCAACCAGATAACACACTACGCCATGTTCTCTCAACTATAGACTTAATATACATGCTCATTTTAGGTTTCTAGTAAGGATAGTTGGATCCATCCAAAATTGGAGGTTTTAAAGAAGGAGTCAACGGATAATCCATTGCAAAAACACACTTTAAAAACACAGGACCTTTAACTTAGTTTATCAAGTTTATGGCTCTGGCGCCAAAAGAAAGTGTGTGTGCGTGTATTTTCAGAGTATTGTTGAAAATGTTGTGCAACATGTAAAACAAAATATGACATCGGAAGTATTAAAAACGTAGTTCAAAAGATTTCAAAATTTTGTATATTCTTAATTCAGACTATACGAACCTCATGGTTAAAAATATCACTATAACAAGTAGTGAGATACACAAGAATCTCTTACAAGATCCTAAAAGGTGTAGTGAAAAACCACACGCCAAAAACAATCTATTCAATCAAGTAACTAGTGATCTTATTCAACCTAAAACTTGATCTAATAAGATAAAATCAATACTGATAGGAGATATTATATTCCCTCGACCAGTACAAATAGAATAGCATCGACCGTCACACTCCTAGAATTACAAACACTCGGTTTTTCACTCTTGGTTGTGTGGATACTACTCTCTAGTTTGGAGTAGAGCAAATGGTATTTCATTTTTCCTCAAACTTGAATGTCGAACAATGCAACCGCCTGACAATATAATCGAATTGTCTTCAACCTGCAATGCAGGAAGCATAGAAAAACACATCTATTAAAATGGAGTCAGTGTTAGGGGAAATGACAAATTTATGATGTTGTGCAGAATGTTGTCCAACATATGGAATAACATCCGTGCAACATCAACATCACGTTTAAAAAATATACTTGAATTGTATGATGCACTTGATGCATACACGGCTTTCTTTGCTTTTTGAATTGAGACAGTGAGTAATAAATTCGGCTGGTGGTGAGTTAAATTTGGTGGGTGGGGAAAGGCATGCACGGTCAACATTCAAATTTGATATTGTGCAAATCAATATTCACGTGCAAAGCAATGTTCCCGTACTACCCTCAGTGTTGTATGTGTATATATATATATGCGAGCAGATTTATGGTTAATTGAATTATCATAAAAATCACTTTTACTTGCTAGAGAATTAGCAGCAAGTTCAAGTAATATGTCTGGTTGTCCAGGCAAGAATCACCCTCCTTTTCTTCTGCTTTATAATTTCATTTATAATGATTTTTACTAATATACATGAATTTGATTTCAAGTTCAAGTGTTGGTAATATATTTAGACATATATTAACGGCAAGTTATTTTTTTCCCTGACTTATTTTGTTAAAATGAAATGCTACCTCAAATGTTGTAACTAATTACATCCCTATGTGGGTGAATTGCAAGAGTGGTCTCATGTGAATTTTTCGTCTGCGGTTTTAGTCCCACGTTCTTTTTTGGTCCTTTAATTTTTGACAGAAATGGTCTCAGGAAAATTTAAAAAAAAAACAATTTTGGTCCCAAAAATTCATTTGTTTTTTGCTTATAAAATCTTATGAGACCATTTTTGTTAAAAAAATGACCATTTTCATGAGGGCAAATTCATATGGGACCACTTCTGCAATTTATGCTCCCTACATCCACAAAAATAAACTTGCTTCTATTTTCATTTGTTTTAAAATGATATATATTTAAGATATCATTTAATTTTTATTTGCATACGTGCCCTACTTAATATAATATATAGATATATATATATATATATATATATATATATATAGTTATTTGCCTAGTATCGGTAATTATCGTTAAATTCCATTTTTTAATTCTGTGTGAAAAAAATATATGTAAGTTTATCTTTATGGGCACGAATGGAATAAATCGCTAATTGTAAATGTTGACATGTGTGCAGGGAAGGAATCGTGGCCGGAGTTGGTGGGCGGAAACGGGCATAAGGCGGCAGAAGTGATTGAGAAGGAAAATAAGCATGTGAAAGCGATTGTTCTGAGAGATGGATCTCCGACGACCAGAGACTTCCGGTGCAACCGTGTTTGGGTGTTTGTCAACGCTCATGGTGTTGTAGTTCGTGTTCCTCATGTTGGTTAGACCAAACTAGCTATGAACCTTGTAAGGTTATATATGCCATCATTGATGTTTGAATTGTCAAATTAGCATAGTGATCGATGTTACTATTGCTAATTGACCGCGTAATAAAATTCTTGTTGCTTCAATGATGATGAATAAATTAACTGTGTTGTATCTCTACTAGATAATGATGTTTATTTAATTTGGTCATGCCTGGTTAATTTGCACAAATAGTTATATATGTATACCAAATATGCACCCATCGGTCAAAATATAAATTTGAATCACAAATGGTCTCATAATCAAGGCCTCAAATAGATTGATTTCATAAGTTTTTTTATCGTTGATTTAGTCATAACTTTGACAATGTTCATTTTTAATCTCAAATTGGTTTGAACAACGTCGTTTTGTCGTTTCAATTTGGGGCACTTCGGCAGATGTTGTGACTAGATTGTCATGTGTATTTTAAGCGTGTTTGACTAATTCTTTCCGTCAATTCTGTTTTAATTTTAAGTTTTTTCTTAAATTTTAATTATATCATGACTGAAATTCCAGCTATTAAAAAAATACATATATATGATGAAAGATCCACAAAGATCCGCCTTGAAAGCCTCAAATTAAAACGGCAAAACACATTGTTCGATAGACTTGAGACTAAAATTAGACATTATCAAAGTTATTGAGACAAAATCGACGATAAAAAATTTATGGATCTAAATTTATTTTAGATCAAAGTTCTGAGACCATTTGTGATTTAAATTAGTCAAAAGTACTACTATTATAATACAATATGACTAGTCCAAGGGTTAACCTGTATATAAGTATGGTGATTTATGAAAATAATTTTCATTTTTTGGTGCATGAACTCTTTTTTCTTCAAGTATCATTGTACTACATATGTTTAATCATTTATTATATATATATGCATTATTATTATTGTGCATATGAAGTAACATTATTTAAAAAATAATTATTTTTAAATAGCGACACTTTCTAAGCATAATATCACATTTATATATAATATTTAAAAATAGTTAATTATATATATATATATATATATATATATATATATATATATAATAAAACTGAGTTGTTCTACTTGAATTTGACAATCAATTAGGGTATTTTATTATTGACGTGAGTTTGGATGAATATTTCTCTACGGTTACTGTAATATGTGTTCACTATATTTTTAACTTAGTTTATTCGCAAGTGTACGGCATAGATTATAGCACGTAGTGAGCACGAATATCATATCCACGAGGATTAGCTCTAGTATCTATTACGATTTTAATAACCTATTTTTATCTAGAAAATCAATAATTTGGATAGCGGTTTTTGTTTAACACAAAAAATAAAAATAACCAAGTAATCAAATAAATCAATAGGAAGTAGCGAATTAAAGTTTTAGAAATAATCAAATAAGATAAAGTGGATCCTAGGACTTACGATTTCAATTAAGATCAAATTCACATACGAATCAACTCAATTAACTATTTCATTAAGTATTCTTATAAAGGAAATCACTAAGGAAGATTAAATCATCTCTCGATCTCATTAATCTTGTTAGATCATCTCTCGATCTCATTAATCTTGTTAGATATAATTATTTAAGAGTCTGTATCTCTACTTCGCTCCAATAATTACTCCTCTCAACAAATCAAGATTATATTCCTCTTGTATTATGAATCTCCTCTCTCGAATGTTGACTCACAATAAATTATGCAATCCTATGCTCAATATTTGAATCTCCTCTCTCGAATATTGACTCAAATAAACAAACGAATTCAATCACGTGGCCTTTGCAATTAAACTCACAAGATAAAAGGATTCATAAATAAGAATAACAAAACAGAATTCATCAATTGAAATCAATCCGTGCAAAAATAATCATAATCTACTTTCATGTCCTAGGATCTCAAATGAGTTTAGCTAGAAAAATTCATAGAGAAAATAACAAATAAAAACATTAAAAGTAAAGAACTAAACAAACTTGTTGTTTGTCATGAGTCTCCAACTCAAGAACTGTTACTGGCTTTCTGCTCCTGGTTCATCCCTTCTCCTTTTCTGCCGCTGCCTCTTATATATACCTTGTACTCATCTAATTTGGGTTTAGATATTGCTTTCAGATCCTTTTCTTTTTGTGCAAGAAAGAATCCTCTTATTAAATCACAGCGTATCTTGCCTCAAGATTGAGATTCTACGACTTTTATGAGATCTGATTTATTTCCTTCCACTTCTTCATTACATGACGGTGCCTTCTTCTGCATGATTTTATAACACATATGGTAATTATTTTCTTCTTTGGGCTCATGGCTTGACTTGGGCTGATCTATGTTGATTAAAAATAAAACTAATTTGGCCCATGCGCCCATGCCCAACATGGATATGCATGGCTGATTATTTACGTGCAAGTCCAAATTCTCGCCTTTCTACATCGTATCTTCGTTATTTCGTCCATAACTTGAGCTTTCGAACTCCGATTTACTCGATTCTTGTTTCGTTGCGACCCTCTCTTTAATGCGCTTCTAATGTGATAGCTTTGGATCATCTTTGACTCACTTTTAATGCTCGTTTTTGCCTGAAAACAATCGAAATAATGCATCTTGTGTTATTCTTCAAGAAATCATCATATCACATCTTTTTAAGCTATAAACAATTGTAATACAAGATGAATGTTATGGTTGTTATACTTTGATTATATAAGTATAAGTATTGGTTTATGTTCCTATTTTAAACTTTTATTTTCTTACATTTTTATTACCATTAGTTGGAGAAAAATATTTTTTGCTCCCATAACTTTCTTGTAATCTATTTTTCGTCTTAAAAATTTACTATCCAATTTTGGTCTCATTTTCGCTGAAAAACATAAAATTTTGTCGTTTTCACTCGTATGCAAGTCACGTGCCGATTAAAATTATGAGTTTCTGAGCTCGTGGCTGACATGGATGTTGAATGTTAAATAAAAACTCATTTTTTAAATAATTAGAAAGAACAAGAAACTTTCTCCTAAGTTGCGGAAAAAATAAAATTTTATTTAAAAACGTTAGCTACGAGCTCGAAAACCCTCAATTTTACATTTGATATTGCCACAATTTTTAAAAAATATATTATTAAATGTATTGTTGGCCGGTAGAATGTGCAAGAAAGGCAAAAAGGTGGAGAGAGAAAGAGAAAATGTGTGTATTTTAATATTAAATTAGTGACAATTGATGGAGTTTGAATCACAAATGGTCCCATAACTTTGGCTTCAAATAGATTTAGGGTGTGTTTTGAAACACTTAAAACAGCTTCCAGAAGCACTTATTTTCCAAGTTGCCTCTCACAACTCACAACTTTTGAAAATAAGTGCTTCTGGAAGCTGGTTTAAGTGTTTCAAAACACACTCTTAGTCTCATAAATGTTTTTGTCGTCGATTTAGTCCCAATAACTTTGACAATGTCCAATTTTAGTCCCAAATCAACTGAAACAACGTCGTTTTTTCATTTCTATTTGGGGTTTTCCGACGGATGCTGTGACTGGACTGCCACGTGTATTTTTTTTAACAGCTGGAATTTCAAGCATCTATAATTAAATTTTAAGCTTAAAATTAAAACATAATTGACGGCAAGAATTAGTCAGACACACTTAAAAATACACGTGATAGTACACGTGACAGTCAAGTCACAAAAAACTTATTGTCAAGCCCTGGAATCGCCGTGTGTGTCCTTTTTCGGTGCTTTATAAACTCTTCGCCGTGAATCCATGGGAGAAATTGGATCGATTTTTACGTGTTGGATTCCTTACTACTACTCGACCTCGGCCTCTAAAAATCTGAATGTGTTGGGATTATCTTTGGAAAGTATGCTTTTTACTTTGTATAATCAAAATGAATTTCGGACTAATTTCTTTGAAATAAATTGTTTATCATAGATGCTTTAAATATCATTGAATGTTACATATATTTCTTGCATAACCTGTTCATTAAATAGTATGTGTTACATTGTAGTTAATTTAGTGATACCAGATCACAGAAGATTAAATTAATAGTCCCTTGTAACTAAAAGTACACCATTCACGACCTAGATGGAAATGAACAATTCATCGTGAAAGGTTAAAGTGTAAGGCTCAGATTGGCTTGTCTTGACCAAGAGATTACACTAGTGCATGATGATGCAATTGAATAGGACCTCTGAGGAGGACAAATTCTTTGAGGAACAAGGAAGAATTAGATCTCGATTGGTTCGTTATTTCTTAATCTTCGTTCCTTAAATAGGATCACGTGTGGTTGGTAATTATTGCTTTAACTTATCAAGGGTAGAGAATAAACGAGATTCAATACTTTTTATCTTGGGCAATATTATTGGTCACATGTGATAGCTAAGATTTAATACGGAGAATCGTGTGCAAGTACGCTTGTTCGATTTGCCCCCTTGGGAGGTTCATAAGATTTATCATACCAAATCTTGCAAGTGGAATTAGTTTCCGGTATGGATTATAATGTTGAACCGTTCCTTGACCAAGGACAAAAGATATAAATTAACGGAAAGCTATTTCAATGGCTTGAATTAATTAATGGGCTAGATAATCTTAAATACGGGAAATAATAACCGGGAGCCATATTGACTGTAATATGGGTTAAGATGGATAGTACAATATTAATTATGTAGTGGGATTAATTAATATTTATGGGCTTGAATAATATTGTGGCTCAATATTGATAATTCAAGATCCATTGGAAGGTCCAATCTTAATTCTCCTAAAGGCCCCCTGAGTAGCCCAACATATAGTCCAATAACTGAAAAAGGTGTTTAAAATAAAATAAATATTGTTGCTTATTTTTCCTCAATATTTTCGAAATTTATGGATAAAAGGGGAGAAAGATTTTCTTTGAATTTTGTTATGGAATGAAGATATGTATTCTTGGAATACAAGATTATCTCATTAAATTCAAGAAATCTCCTACTTGGTTATTCATGAAGATAATTTCGAAATTTTTGAAATATAAAGGGCAAGAAAGATTTTCTTGATTTTCTTGAAAAGATATTATGGAAGATATGTATTTCTTGAAATACAAGAATATCTCATAAATTCAAGAAGATCCAAATCTTGGAATCTTGCCTATTATTTTTAAAAATATCCCATAACAAAAGAGGTGGGATTTTGTGGAATATTATAATTATGGGAAAAAGAATATAGGAGATATGTTCAAGATTTCTTGGAGATCAAGAAAAGATTTTCCCACATTATTTTCTACCCAAAAATTTTGACCACCTATGCTCTATAAATAGGGGATGACTCTTTCATTCCCAAGTACAATTCCATGTGCTGGAAAAATTAGTAAATCCACAAAGGTGGTGCAACATAATTTATTTTCCTTTTGTTAATTGTTCACAAGTGTCCTACCACCGGATAATCGAACAAGGATTAAGGGAATACTTGGGAAGTTCTTTTGGTTAGTCTAATCAGCCAGACCATTGCCGTCCCAAGAGGTACGTTCACGTAAACTCATAGAATTCCGCATGCGTAGGATTTACGTGAATTAATTATATGCATGATTTGTTATTGGATTATTATTTTAATTAATATAGGATTAATTCATGCTAGTAATAATTATAAGAATTAAATTTGTATTTAAATATTCATCCCGAATAGATCCGTGCAACTTATTCCCCAAAAACTAGTATCAGAGCCACGGTTTCGGGCTCTGAATTTTTTAAATTGTAATTTAATTCGCTGTCATTAAATTTGAAATTGGATAGTAGAATTGCTAGATCTGTTTTGCAGGTATCCAATTGTCATGGAATTTAATGTGTTTATTTATGCATGCATATAAATTGTGGTTTTAATTCGATTCGTTCGGATTCGTTTTGCCTCGTGAGAAAATCCACAAGTAGAATAGGATTTGTTTGATTTGATCAATGTAATAGACTAGTCTAGATGTAGGTTTATTTATTTTTTGTAAATAAATTGTAACCGGATCGGAAACGAGGACGGAGACGAAGAATTAAAGGATAAAATCCAGAACCGGGCGTAGGCGGCGTGCGTCGCGCGAATTGTGCCAAGGGAGGCACGCGCGAGACGCGGACGCGCCCAGGCACGCATGGGCATGGGGCGAGGCCGAGGGCTGAGCGCTGAGCGAGGGATCAGGCCGCGCAAGACGGGCGTGCGCTTAGGCGATGAGCTGGTGCGCGGAGCGGAGCCGGCGGATGGACGCTGGCAAGACGCGGTGCGCGCGTGGGGACGTTCCAGTGCCGCCGGGTTCCACGGGCGTAGGCAAGGCTGGCGGACGCTGCAAGCAGATGCGCGCCATGGTACTGCCGAGGAGGGTAATCGCGGACCTTGCCGAGGCATGCCGAGGCACAGGCGGCGGTCGGGCCGAGGTGTGTCGAGGTCGCCGAGACTTGACTTAAGAAGTGGTCGGCCGGATCTTGGGCGTCCATCACCGCGCGAGCTACTGGCGCGTGGCGTTTCGAGATGGAGTTCTTTTCGAGACGATCGAGTGGGATAAATTCAAGACGACGTTTCTTGAAGATCAAGCCAAGAAAAATCAAACCATGACAATTGGATAATTTGTGCCCAATATGTTTATTATTCTGCTTTACTTGATTTACTATTGAGTTATCTTATGTTTTATTTAATTTGTTTAAATGTGTTTGCATGAGAGTTGCCCAATGAAAAATCTCACCTTCAAAAATTACTAAGTATGTTTAAATAATTAATTGACAATTTTATTCAGGATAATAAAATTGAATTAATTTTGACCTCCATGATTTATTTATTTGTGAATTCTTTTGGAGAAATTTCCACGGGGACGGTCAAAAGTTAACTTTCACATGAATAAATTCCAAATGGATGATTGTGGATTATTACTAGTGGCGATGACCCTCCCCACGAGGCTCGTTCAATAATGAAATAATAATCAGTATTTAATCATGGTTATTACTTAGGTATAAAATTGATATGCATATACTTCCCTCAAGTCCTGGCTCAATTTTATATTGGTCAAGTGGAGCCAACTATTAATCCGGATATTAAAGGTTTTAAATCGTTCTTGTTTGTAACTGGCTTGAATGTGTTTAAATAATGACCCACCCCGTGGCTTATTTAAACTGTTTTTGAGATGTTGGCTGATGCATGTTCATATTTTTTTGAGATTTTAATATGATGCATGTGATCGAACCTTGTGATATACTTGTGCTTATGCATATAGTTATTTATTTCGATTTAAAGATGTCGTAACTTTTTAATCCTTTGTTAATATACTTAAAGTCAATACAATATGTATGGAAACTATATTGATTGGAAACAAAAATTATAATTGTCCTAATCGCACAAAAAGCACAAGTGGATTCTTGACACACCAAAATCGATGAGCCAACGGTGGCGAAGTCAAAAAAATGCGGACTCGTCGGATCACCTTTGGAGAGATGTAAATCATTGAAAATGGTGGAGGGCAAACCCGTAAGGATTCGTCCTCAAAATAGATGGCCCATCCTGAACAAACTTGAGATTCTCGAAAGTGCAGATTATAAACTGGAGACTCGGATGAATTTGGTATTCACTCTCCGCCAAAAAAAGTTTTCGAGCATTTTGGCCTCGCTTAATGATTTGTTGCAAGCTTTGGTCTCGGCAGAGATATTGATGGGGCACCAAGCTCAAGCTTTAACGGCATGTGGTAAGTCTTCATTTTCTAGGCCAAGGAAGGTAAGAAAAGGAAGAGGACCAAAAGCCATAAGCATAAACTCTCAATGCGTTGCAAGGGCAATGGTAAGATGAGGGAATGCTTGTGGTGTCAAGGAAAATCCAAAGAGGAAGTGCTTAAGCTGCGGTGAAAGAGGACAATGGAGGTTTGCCTGTTCCAACCCCAAAAGGGACGGAAAGAAAGGTAATTCTCAAGCACTAGTTGTTGAAACTTATTTAGCGGTGTATACTTCTCATTCGTGGGTGGTTGATACGAGATCCACTAATCATGTTTGCTTCACGGGTTCAAACTGATCCGGCAACTTAGTGGGAGTGAGATCCTCATCACACTGGGCGATGTTACGAAAGTAGCAAATTATTGCAATGCTACATAAGTGGCAGATATTGCAATGCTACGATAGTAACAGTTATTGCAATACTACGCAAGTAGCGATATTGCAATGCTACATGAGTAGTGGTTAAAGCAGTGGGAGAAGTGCACCTGTCTTTTAAAGATGAAGTTTTTTTTGAGATTATCTTTATGTTCCCAGTTTTGGAAAGAATTCACTTTCAGTTTCTAAAATTTTGATTAAAGGACACTAAGTTTCTTCTAATAAGAATGACATCATTTCTTGAAATGATGAGTGTATCTATTATGGGACATTGGTCGAATAATCTCTATACAATTAACTGTTCACACCACTCACGAAATGCATCCTATAACACATCAACTGTTTCCGACAAAAGAAAACATTCATCAGACGTGAACGAGACACGTCTATGGCATCTGAGATTAGGTCATATAAATCCAAAGAGGATCCAAAGGTTGGTGAAAGACGGTTCACTGGAGTTTCTCCAAGTTGAACCAATTCCAACCTGTGAATCATGTTGGAGGGTAAAATGACCAAGAGGGCATTTGGAGCCAAGGGGAATAGAGCCAAAGAAGTGTTAGAGATCATTCACACAGATGTATGTGGGCCAATGTCAACCAAAGCGATAGGAGGTTATGAGTATTTTGTCACTTTTATTGATGATTACTCAAGGTACGGTTATATTTTCCTTATGAAGCATAAATCTGAGACCTTTGAGAAATTCAAAGAATTTAAGGCTCAAGCAGAGAATCATAGGGAAAAATGTATCAAGTATCTATGATCCGATCGTGGAGGCGAATACCTCAGCGATGAGTTTTTGAACTACTTATTTGATGAAGGGATTGTATCCCAGCTCACTGCACCCGGAACCCCTCAACAAAACGGGGTTGCAGAGCGAAGAAACATAACTCTTTTGGAAATGGTTAGATCTATGATGAGTTATGCAGATCTACCCAAGTCGCTCGGGTCATGCCTTGGAAACAAAGACCTACATTCTGAACTTGGTGCCATCCAAATCGGTTCCCAAAACTCCCAAAGAATTGTGGATCGGGCGCAAGCCTAGTTTGAGACACATGAGGATTTGGGGGTGTCCGGCCTACGTGTTGGACAAGGAAGCCGGAAAAATTGGATCCTCGTCGTAATTAAGGTTGTTTGTGGGATACCCCGAGGAACAAAAGGGTGCATGTTCTATGGTCCGAAGATCAAAAAGGTGGTAATAAGCACCCACTTTAGATTTTTGGAAGACTATATGAACGAAAGAAGACCGGGGTGAGATTACCTTAAATGAGCTAAGGGGCTAACCTCAATGCCAAATGTATTAGATGACATACCAAGCGACACACTTACACAAGGAACCTCGTCAGTAGTGGGAGGGTTGTGAAACTTGACCGAGAGATTCATGGGAATAGGAGAGTCCCTGACTAGATTCCCGAACAAGATGAATCGACCCGTGGACATATGACGAGGCAATCCAAGATAAGGATGCAAATTCTTGGCAAAACAAATGAAAAGTTTAAATGGGTTCTATTTTTCATAACAGAGTGTGGGAGCTAGTCGAACCACTTAATGGGGTCAAACCCATTGGTTGCAAGTGGGTGTATAAGAAAAAAGAGGGACCGGACGGGAAGGTGGAAACCTTCAAAGCAAAGACTAGTGGCGAAAAGGTTATACTTTAGAAAGAAGGATGGACATGAGGAAACTTTTTTCACCGTAGCCATGCTTAAGTCCATCTGAATTCTCTTATCGATTGTTGTTAAGATCTCGACTTTGAAATCTGGCAGATGGATGTCAAGACGGCTTTCTTAACTAAGTCTTGATGAAGAGATCTATATGCAACAACCCCAAGGCTTCATTGAAAAGGCCAAGAACACCTAGTTTGTAAGCTCATGGAGTCCATTTACGGACTCAAACAGCATCCGAGCTTGGAACCAATGTTTTGATCATGTTATAAAGTCTTATGGGTTCGATCAAAATGAGTTCAAAAGTTGTGTGTACAAAAAGCGGCCGGAATCGTGATTGGTATTCTTAGTACTTATCGAGAGCGATATTTCGATCATTTTGAATGATGTAAAGGTGTTATCGACGTAAGGGCATGGCTTTCAAAAACAGGTTTGATATGAAGGACTTAGGGAAGCCGCGCACATCCTTGGGATTAAGATCACTCGAGATCGCAAGAAAAGGATGATAGGCTTATCGCAAGCTTCATACATAGACACTGTCTTGAAACGATTCAACATGCAAGATTCCAAGAAAGGCTTCGTACATTTCAGACATGGAATCCATCTATCCAAGAAAATGTGCCCTAAGGCTAAAAAAAAGGAGATAGATGACATGAGAGGCATTCCTTATGCTTAATTTGTTGGAAGCCTTATGTATGCAATCTTGTGATGAGACCAGGATATCCGCTTTGCCGTTGGCATGGTGGCAAGATATCAAAGTAACCCGGGGAAGGAACATTGGACGGCAGTTAAAAACATTCTGAAGTATCTGAAAAGAACTCGGGATAGAATGTTGATTTATCAGTCAGATAGTCTAATCCCCATCGGCTACACGGACTCGGATTTCCAATCAGACATAGACTCCAGAAAATCTACCTCCGGTAGTGTGTTTTGCATGGGGGGAGGAGCCGTGACATGGAGAAGCGTCAAGCAGAAATGCGTCGCAGATTCTACCATGGAAGTTTAATATGTAGCTGCTTGCGAGGCAGCGAAAGAAGCGGTTTGGCTCAAGAACTTCCTAGTGGACTTGAATGTGGTTCCAAATTTGCCCAGCAGAATCACTATTTATTGTGACAATGCCGGAGCAGTTGCAAATTCAAGGGAACCAAGAGCCCACAAAGCCAGCAAACACATTGAAAGGAAATACCATCTTATACGAGATATCGTTAAGAGAGGAGATATAGATGTGGCAAAGATAGCGTCAGAAAACAACCTAGCAGATCCATTCACAAAGGGTCTGCCTCTAAATACATTCGAGAGACATGTGGAAGGAATGGGTGTCAAGACCGTTGCCAATCTGCTTTGAGTATAAGTGGGAGAAATTATTAGGTTCGTGTAGGTGACATTAGATGTCACTTAATTAGAACTACACGAGACATGTTGTAGTATACTTAAAAGCGGACTTTGAGTATAAGTGGGAGATTGTTGGGATTATCTTTGGAAAGTATGCTTTTTACTTTGTATAATCAAAACGAATTTCGACTTATTTATTGAAATAAATTGTTTATCATCGATGCTTTAAATATCATTGAATGTTACATATATTTACTGCATAATTGTTCATTAAATAGTACGTGTTACATTGTAGTTAATTTAGAGATACCAGATCACAGAAGATTAAATTAACAGTCCCTTGTAACTAAAAGTACACCATTCACGACCTAGATGGAAATGAATAATCCATCGTGAAAGGTTGAAGTGTAAGTCTCAGACTGGCTTGTCTTGACCAAGAGATTACACTAGTGCATGACTGATGCAATTGAATAGGACCTCCGGGAGGACAAATTCTTCAGAATTGAACAAGGAAGAATTAGACCTCGGTGGTTCGTTATTTCTTAATCTTCGTTCTTAAATAGGATCACGTGTGGTTGGTAATTCTTTGCTTTGACTTATCATGGGTAGAGAATCAACGAGATTCAATACTTTTTATCTTGGGCAATATTATTGGTCACATGTGATTGCTAAGATTTAATACGGAGAATCGAATTAAGCACGCTTGTTCGATTTTCCCTTGGGAGGTTCATAAGATTTATCATACCAAATCTTGCAAGTGGAATTAGTTTCCGGTATGGATAATAATGTTGAACCGTTCCTTGACCAAGGACAAAAGATATTAATTAACGGAAAGCTATTTCAGTGGCTTGAATTAATTAATGGGCTAGATAATCTTAAACACGGGAAATAATAACCGGAGCCATATTGTGAGAATATGGGTTAAGATGGATAGTGCAATATTAATTATGTAGTGGGATTAATTAATATTTATGGGCTTGAATAATATTGTGGCTCAATATTGATAATTCAAGATCCATTGGAAGGTCCAATCTTAATTCTCCTAAAGGCCCCCGAGTAGCCCAACATATAAGTCCAATAACTGAAAAATGTGTTTAAAATAAAATAAATATTGTTGCTTATTTTTCCTCAATATTTTTGAAATTTATGGATAAAACGGGAGAAAGATTTTCTTTGAATTTTGTTATGGAATGAAGATATGTATTCTTGGAATACAAGATTATCTCATTAAATTCAAGAAATCTCCCACTTGGTTATTCATGAAGATAATTTCGAAATTTTTGAAATATAAAGGGCAAGAAAGATTTTCTTGATTTTCTTGAAAAAATATTATGGAAGATATGTATTTCTTGAAATACAAGAATATCTCATAAATTCAAGAAGATCCAAATCTTGGAATCTTGCCTATTATTTTCAAAAATATCCCATAACAAAGAGTAGGTGAGATTTTGTGGAATATTATAATTATGAGAAAAAGTATAGGAGATATGTTCAAGATTTCTTGGAGATCAAGAAAAGATTTTCCCACATTATTTTCTACCCAAAAATTTCGACCACCTATGCTCTATAAATAGGGGATGACTCTTTCATTCCCAAGTACAATTCCATGTGCTGGAAAAATTAGTAAATCCACAAAGGTGGTGCAACATAATTTACTTTCCTTTTGTTAATTGTTCACAAGTGTCCTACCACCGGATAGTCGAACAAGGATTAAGAGAATACTTGGGAAGTTCTTTTGGTTAGTCTAATCAGTCAGACCATTGCCGTCCCAAGAGGTACGTTCACGTAAACTAGTAGAATTCCGCATGCGTAGGATTTACGTGAATTAATTATATGCACGATTTGTTGTTGGATTATTATTTGAATTAATATAGGATTAATTCATGCTAGTAATAATTATAAGAATTAAATTTGTATTTAAATATTCATCCCTAATAGATCAGGTGCAACTTATCCCCCAACGAAATATGCTCGATCGGATATAATCCCATAAATCTCTAATCGTAATTAGGAATAAATCGGATCCTCAACCTCCGAACTCTCCCAACCACCGGATCAGAATGAAGTTACATGCTACCATCGATTTACTTTCTCCAATCCAAACAAAAAATAACATTATTAACCAGGAGGTCATGCGGGTTGTGGTGCAACAGAAACAACGGGCGCGGTTGAGTAATTATAGGTGTTGAATAAAGTGCCTCAACGAACTCTCCTTCCGACCTCACCTCATCGAGGTTAAGCTTCGAGTCCAAGAGTTCAAGTTCCGCACAGAGTCCAAAAATGAAAATCCTCAATCTCATTTGCTTTCGCTTTTGTGCATCATGTGATCGTCGTCACCGAAATCAAAGCATCCAGATCCTCACCAGTAATCGATATTTTAAAGAAATATTATCACTCTCGCAGAGAGAGATCAACTTCATGAGCAGAGAACCGAATTTTTATGTTGTCATCGACGAAAGAATTTTCGTCTCCCCACCCATAGTGAAAGCTAACGAGAGATAAGATACTACCGTCAAAGATTCAATCGCCATAATTTTGCCTTTTGGGAAAGCTAGGTTTTTTTTTACGTAATTTGGAAGAAATTTGGGAAAAGAAGGCGAGATTGGTGAATAACGGGCCGGTGGAATGCGATTTTGGGGAGAAGACATTTTGGGGGTTTTCTTTTAATTAATAATTATTTATTTAGTTTTTAGTTGAATTAGTGACGTGGAAATTAAAAAAATATATATATTTGTCTTTAAAAATAAAAATAAATTATTATTATTAACACATTCAAACAATTTCGTCGGGGAGAAAAGGCGCAGGAGTAAACTCATGACACAAAAACAACGTCATTTCGTGAGTCTCCGACGAACTTTTGGGCTAAAATTGTACAATTCGAAAAAAATTGGGACTAATTGTGTTAGTCAAACTTTCTTTGGACCATTCAAAAAAAGGTGATAAGTTATGGGACCATTTTGAATTTAATTACCAATTAGATGTTTGAACTTCTAATAATATTGAGAAGATGGTAGGAAATTGGGATACATGTGCGAGTAAATTTTTTTTTATAACTCAAAGATTAGAACCAAGGACCCGACTAGTTTGGGAGACCAGAACCCACCGTCCACTAGTTGGGGGTCCCACTTTAAATCATAACTAAACTTTGTATGAACTGACATATCTAAAGAATTGATCGCATTTTAGGAGGTTCGAACTTGAGATCTAGAGAGGAGCACACTTCTAAATTTCAAGCCGGCACCACCAGGCCCAACCTTAGGCTTAACGTGAGCGAGAAAATTTGATTGTCACAGAGATTAGATTGCTTTGAATATTGGCTTCATCTTATTTACTTGCGTGAATATTTTGACTTTGAATGTATTTTCTGCAATCTCTACTCTAATCTTCTTTAATAAGAAAACTTAATTGACTAAATAGACATAGACTTCTGACTTCATATATTTAATAATATATGCTCTTGTTGTTGGAGTAATAATTAGTTTATGACAAAAACTCATATGAGACGGTTTCATGCATGAGACGGGGTACAACTTAGCACAAATCACACCCAGCCCTCCCAAAGTGTTAAAATGTCAATGCCCAACTTATGTCTCGTCTCACCGTGAGACCGTCTCATGCAAGTGTGTCTCATAGTTTATATATAATCAATTTAAATAATAGTGGGCAAGAAAGATTTTCTTGAAAAGATATTATGAAAGGTATGTATTTCTTGAAATACAAGAATAACTCATAAATTCTAGAAGATCCAAATCTTGGAATCTTGCACATAAATTTCAAAAATTCCATAATAATAGAGAAGGTGGGATTTTTGTGGAATATTATAATTATGGGAAAAAGAATATAGGAGATATATTCAAGATTTTTTGGAGATCAAGAAAATGTTTTTCCACATTATTTTATCACTAAATTTTCGTCCCCCTCTCCTCTATAAATAGGGAATGAATGGTTCATTCCCAGGGACACACGAAAATTGGTTTTTCGGAAAAATATCAGCGTCGATAAAATATCAAATATTTTGTAACGTCGACAGATTGTATTTTTTTGAAAAACGACAATTGTGAGTAGTGTACAATTCCATGTGCTGGAAAAATTAGCAAATCCACATAAGTGGTGCAACAAAGTTTATTTTTTCCTTTTTGTTAATTGTTAGACAAGTGTCCTTCCACCGGATAGTTGAGCAAGGGCTAAGGGAATACTTGTGAAGTCCTTTTGGTTAGTCCGTCCAACCGAATTCACTGCCATCCCGAGAGGTACGTTCACGTAAACCCGTAGATTCCACAAGTGTAGGTTTTACGTGGCTTATTATATGCATGATATGTTGTTGCAATTATTATTTGAATTAATATAGGAATATTTCATGCTAGTAATAATTAAAGAATTAAATTTGTATTTAAATATTCACCCCGAATAGATCTGTGCAACTTATTCCCCAACACAAAAAGAGCTGACAATGCGGGATTCGACGCTGCGGACATAAACGGCGCTAATCATGCCTACGGCCACGCCGATATTCGGAGCACGTCACAATCATATCCTACAACCTACCTAATATAGCCCGAAATACAAATTGCTCTCCAACGGCTCTTTGATTTCGTGGTCTATAAAATGGGATTGCTCTTCAAAGTTGAAGAACACTGAGAACATACCGGATCGAAAGCAGAAAAAAGCGAAAAAAACTATAGCGTATTTTCTTTCGAAGAACACCTAATTTGAAGATTATTCTTAAGTGTTCATCCCATTGTTCTTAGCAAGAAATCCTATCCTCTAGCATTTGGCTACCTAAACACTAGGATAGATTTCCAGTTGGAACCACAACAAACCTTTACCCAAACTCAAAGTTAGGTTTGTTGCTCTAATTTTAAGTTGGATAGATTTGTTGCTCTAATTTTAAGTTGGATAGATTCGGTCTATTTTTAGCCATTCCGAGTTTTTTAAGTTTGTAATCAGGTCAACTATGGTGCAAAATTTGTTGTTTCAAAGATTTTATGCATTAGTTATGGAACATTACTATATGTTTCAATTTGCACAAAAATCCCGCCCTTATTTGTTTGCCTATTAATTTTCTTTTGTGAGTGTAAAATCTCTACTAGAAGTTAGTTAAAAAGTGTGGGCTAATTGCTCGATATCCTTTTTAGCTTTATCATCCCAACCTCTGCTAGATATCCAGACGAAAAAAAATAATTCAATTCTTGTGATGAATTTTGTTTTAAAAAGGAATGAGATTGATCTAGATAAATATTGGGGTTTTACTACTTGAAAGACTTCTAATGATATGACAAAGCTAGTTATTTTTGGGAGAAGATTACGATTGGCATGTACTCTCTATTCATTGATTTTGTTTATAGCATAAAGTCTCGGTACATGCCTTAAGCTTTGATTTGTGGATGAATTGATAGATTTTGTTTCTTATAGTATTTTTGTGCATTCCTTATGGAAACATTAATCGTTGTTCCAATTTACACACAAATCCTCGTCTATTTGATTGTTTATTTTTTCTTTTTTTTTTATGCAGTCTTGGTAGAAATCAAGTAGTATATTTATATGAAAAACAATGGTAAACGATCCCATTGTACTACAAAAAAATGTGCATTTTACCGACGGAAATTAGCGACGGTTACAAAAACCGTCGCAAATAGCGACGATTTTTACGACGGTTACGGTCAAATGGTCAAAGTCAACAATTTTAGCGACGGTCCAGAGAATCGTCGCAAATAGCGACGGTTTTAGCTACGGTTTTAGCGACGTTTTGGACTAATCCCTTTACCGACGGTTTTTTTAGCGACGTTTTTTTTTTTTTTAATTTTTTTTTTAAATTTAATTTTTTTTTAAAATATTAATTATGTATTTTTTTTTTTTTTATGTTTCAGGATTATACAAGAATTTTTAATTGTTGTTAATGCACCTTACCGTATATTTAATTTATAGTCACTTGGAGAAGAGTTCCAATTTAATAGTAGTGATCTATTTTAGGAGTTTACTAGATAAAATTTAATTCATAGTATATTTAAATATATATATTGACTAAAAGTAGTACTTGTTTAAATAGAAAAATAGTACTTATTTAAATGAAAGTATTACTTGTTAAATGAAAAATATTACTTAAGTTTAAATAGAAAAGTAGTACTTGTTTAAATAGAAAAGTAGTACTTGATTAATGAAAAGTAGTATTTGTTTAAATAGAAAAACATTACTTGTTTAAATAGAAAAGTAGTACTTGTTTAAATAGAAAAGTAGTACATGGTTAAATGAAAAGTATTACTTGTTTAAATTAAAAGTATTGTTTAAATAATAGAAAGTATTACTTTTTTAAATGAAAGGTATTACTTGTTTAAATGAAAAGTATTACTTGTTAAATGAAAAGTATTACTTGTTTAAATAGAAAGGTAGTAGTTGTTTAAATAGAAAAGTAGTGCTTGTTTAAATGAAAAGTAGTACTTGTTTAAATGAAAAGTATTACTTGTTTAAATTGAAAAGTATTACTTGTTTAAATGAAAAGTAGTACTTGTTTAAATGAAAAGTAGTACTTATTTAAATGAAAAGTATTATTTGTTTAAATGAAAGGTATTACTTGTTTAAATGAAAAGTAGTACTTGTTAAAATGAAAAGTAGTACTTGTTTAAATGAAAAGTAATACTTGTTTAAATGCAAAGTATTAGTTGTTTAAATAGAAAAGTAGTACTTGTTTAAATAGAAAAGTATTACTAGTTTAAATTAAAAGTATTACTTATTTAAATAATAGAAAGTATTACTTGTTTAAATGAAAAATATTACTTGTTAAGTGAAAAGTAGTACTTGTTTAAATGAAAAGTATTACTTATTTAAATAGAAAAGTATTACTTGTTTAAATAGAAAAGTATTACTTGTTTAAATAGAAAAGTAGTACTTGGTTAAATGAAAAGTAGTACTTGGTTAAATTAAAAGTATTGTTTAAATAATAGAAAGTATTACTTGTTTAAATGAAAGGTATTGCTTGTTTTAATGAAAAGTATTACTTGTTAAATAAAAAGTATTACTTGTTTAAATAGAAAAGTAGTAGTTGTTTAAATAGAAAAATAGTACTTTTTTAAATAGAAAAGTATTACTTGTTTAAATAGAAAAGTAGTACTTGTTTAAATAGAAAAGTATTACTTGTTTAAATGAAAAGTATTACTTGTTTAAATGAAAAGTAATACTTGTTTAAATAGAAAGTAATACTTTTTTAAATAGAAAAGTAGTACTTGTTTAAATGAAAAGTATTACTTGTTAAATTAAAAGTATTACTTGTTTAAATAGAAAAGTAGTACTTGTTTAAATAGAAAAATAGTACTTGTTTAAATGAAAATAATACTTGTTTAAATAGAAAAGTAGTACTTGTTTAAATGAAAAGTATTACTTGTTAAATTAAAAGTATTACTTGTTGCGTAAGCATTTTCCTCCACTTGCTAAAGTGTATGCACTGTTGTTACAAGAAGAATCTCAGAGGTCTCTAGTTTTTCCTAACTCTGTGATGCTTGATTTTGTGGCCATGTTAGCCAACAACTCTAGATTTTATAAGGATAAGAAGAGGGGATTGAAGTGTACACACTGTAATGGGAATGAGCATTCAGTTGATAGGTGTTTTGAGCTGATAGGTTATCCCCCTGGATGGAAGGGTCAGAGGGGTAATAAGGGTAAAGAAAGGTCTGCTAATGCCCTGGTTTCTTCTCCAGAGAAAGCTCATTTGGGATCTAATCCACTCATTACCCCTGAGCTTATTGAACAGCTGTTGTCATTGGCAAAGCAAGCTCAGAAACCTGTTTCTGACTCCATTCACTCTGCTGCTGGTGTGTTTGCTCATGGCAATCCTGATCTCTCTACAAGTACAGGTAATCAGGGAGGTAATTTCTGTTTACACTCTTCTGTTATCAATAGCACTTTTACTTGGATTTTAGATACTGGTGCTACAAATCATATGGTGTCTACCTTGGATTGTTTTACTACACCTCCAACTTTAGCTAACATTAAAATTATCTTGCCTAACAATGTTGTCTCTACTGCAACACATATGGGTACAGTTGTTCTTAATGAGCATTTAATCATGTACAATGTGTTTTGCATGACAAGGACTCCCTTAAGGTGATTGGTTCTGCTGAGCAGCATGGGGGTTTATACTTGCTAAGGGTTGTTCATTCAGCAAATTCAGCTGCACTTTCTTCAAATTTTGGTACTTTTAATCTTTGGCATAATAGATTAGGTCATGTGTCTCCTCTTAGTATGTTACAAATACAAGATTTGGGTTTAAAAGCTTATAATGTTCATGATCAATGTACTATATGTCCTCTTGCTAAATAGAAAAAGAAACTTTTTCCAATTAGTACTTCTTCTTCTAATACTTGTTTTGATTTGATACATTGTGACATATGGGGGTCCCTTTTCTATTGCTTTTTACACTGGTTTTAAGTATTACTTGACCATTGTTGATGATTTTTCAAGATGCACTTGGATTTATTTGCTTAAAGCTAAATCTGATGTTAAATCTTCTTTGGAAAACTTCTATAACATGGTCTTAACCCAATTTCACAAGAAAATAAAGGTGTTGAGAAGTGATAATGGTTGTGAGTTTTTGTTGTTTGATTTTTATCATTCTTTGGGTATAATTCACCAAACATCCTGTGTGGAAACCCCACAACAGAATGGTTTGGTTGAAAGGAAACACCAGCATCTCTTACAAGTTGCTAGAGCTCTTTTGTTTCAATCTTCTTTACCTATTATGTATTGGAGTGAGTGTATTTTGGCTGCTGCTTATTTGATAAATAGAATGCCTACTGTTGTTCTAAACAATCTCTCTCCCTTTCAAAAGTTGTATGGGACATAACCTGATTATTCTTTCCTAAAGAGCTTTGGTTGTTTATGTTTTGCTAATACATTAACTGTGAATAGGACTAAGTTTGATCCAAGGGTTGTTAAATGTGTGTTTTTGGGGTACCCTTTTGGAACCAAAGGTTACAAGTTACTTGATTTAGTTTCTGGTAAAGTTTTTATTTCCAGGAATGCTACTTTTTATGAAACTGTATTTCCTTATGCTGATAAAAAGGGGGCTCATGAGTTTGTTTAGAACTTAATTGCTAGAGATTCTTTCCTAAATCCAGATTCCATGGATGAACTTCCACCATTGTTCTTAATCCTCATGTTGACACTGACATTATACATCATGAAGTTCATGATGAGTTTGTTGATCATTTGCATACTTCTGATTCTTCAGATATAGTCACTAATAGACAGGCTATTGAATCTGATGTCATTAATAGACATGCTACCTGATATTCTTGATAGACATACTATTTCACCTGATATTCTTCATAGTCAGGATATTGAACATGTTCCTTCAAATGTTGTTATGAATGATGATCTAGTTAGAAGGTCTTCTAGATCTATATCTCAACCTGCTTATTTGAAAGTTTATGAGACTTCTTTTCCTAAGTTCTTAAATCATGAACAGCCTGAAGCTAACATGATTGTTTCTTGTGGAAAATAATATGGCATTTCTGATATTCTTTCTACTGATAAACTTTCAAATGCTCATAAGGTTTTCACTGAATCCATTTCTCAAAATATAGAGCCCAAAACTTATAAGCAAGCCAAGGACAATCCTAATTGGCAGCAAGCAATGAGAGCTGAGTTAGATGCCTTAGAAAGGACTAAGACATGGACTCTAGTTCACTTGCCACCAAATAGAGAATGTATTGGGTGTAAATGGGTTTTTAAAATCAAATACAAACAAGATGGGTCTATTTAAAGATATAAAGCAAGATTAGTTGCTAAAGGCTACACTCAACAAGAGGGAATTGATTACTTTGATACTTTTAGCCCTGTTGCAAAAGTAACAACAGTAAGAATATTATTTTCTATAGTTGTAGCTAGAAGTTGGTTCATTCATCAATTAGATGTAAACAATCCATTCTTGCATGGTGATTTAACTGAAGAAATTTACATGAGTGCTCCACCTGGTTATTGCATTGATTCAGACACAAGGGTGTGTAAACTCAACAAAAGCCTCTATGGTTTAAAACAGGCATCAAAACAGTGGTTTAACAAACTTTCTGAATCTTTATTTGAACTTGGATATGTTCAATCTCAGGCTGACAACTCTTTGTTCACAAAACACACTAATATTTCATTCACTGTCATTGTATGGTATGTTGATGATCTTATTGTATCTGGTGATTCTTTGGATGCTTGGCATTGAAGTAGCAAGATCAGAAAAAGGATTAACCTTGTGTCAAAGAAAGTACACATTGGACCTTTTAACTGATTTTGGGTACTTGGGCAGCAAACCTTGTCATACACCTATGGATTCTAAATTGCAGCTAACACAGGCTACTACAGACAACAGAACAGATCCAAAACTCTATAGAAAAATTGTTGGCAAGTTACTTTATTTGACCGTAACTAGACCAGACATTTCTTATGATGTTCAGTCTTTATCTCAATTTATGAGTAATCCCTCAAAGGAGCATGTGCTTGTTGTACCGCGAGTTCTCGATACTTAAAAAAGGCACTCCAGGTTTGGGTATCTTTTACTCCAGTTCTAATGATTTTAAGTTGCATTATTACACTGACCGTGACTGAGCTAGGTGCATTGAAACTAGGAAAAGTATCACAGGTTATACTATCTACTTGGGAAACTCTCTCATTTCTTGGAAGTCCAAGAAGCAAAGCACAATCAGTAGATCATCTGCTGAAGCAGAGTACAGAGCCATTGCCACCACTACATGTGAAATCCAATGGATCCTCTACATCTTGAAAGATTTAAAGGTTCCTGTTCAACTACCAACCACTCTTTACATAGACAGCAAGTCAGCTTACCAAATGGCACTCAATCCTTCTCTCCATGACAAAAGTAAACACATTTCAATTGATTGACACTTCACAAGACAGAAAATCAAAGAAGGAGCCATGAAGATCATTCATATACCTACATAAGAAAACCTTGCAGATATCATGACAAAACCCCTTCTTCCAACTCCTTTCAACACATTCAAGTCCAAAATGAGACTCTTGAACATTCACTCTCATTTTGAAAGGGGGGTCTAAAGAGTTATAATTTGTTATTTCATTAGTAAAGTTGTTATTTCACTATCATAGTTGTTATTTCCTTTTATATTGTATCATATAGTGATAGAGTGGGAACGTTAGTTAGAGAAGTCTCTGTACTCCACCTATATATAAGCTATCATATTAGTTTAGAAATTACTTTTTCACATTATTCATTTCACCAAACTCTTGTATACGAATCATTTTCAATTCAATAGAAAGTTTCTTCTTCTTCATTTACATTATGTTCTAGATTGTTAATAAATCTGAATGCCGAGAACAAATTGAAAAATCTTTTCAACAAATTAAATAATAGATGGCACTAATATAGATTTGGGCTTGGAAAGCTGTTAAAAATAACCTTGGAGAGCGGTTATAACAGCTCTCCAAGTAACAGTTGTCCAAGCAAAAGTGGAGCTTAGACAGCGGTTTTTAACCGCTGTCCAAAATATATGCTTAGACAGCGGTTATGAACCGTTGTGCAAGATGCAACATAGAAAGTGTAGGTCCCGAACGGGTTTTGTGAGGGCAGAAGTCTAGAGGGGAGGGGTGAATAGACTTCTGAAAACTTTTTCGTGCAAGATCAGGTGTGATGGCAGGTTGCCTGATCAGAGTGCAAGTGAATCAGTTTGGATTGATATCCAACTTACTGATCGTATGTTGGCAGATCAGTTTGGTGTCTATCAGTTTAACTGATGTGCGGAAGCTAGTTTATACCCGTGTGAAAAACCAGTTTTATCAAGTCAGATTCTGAAGTCCGTTTTCAATCAGCTGACTAAATTGTCAAATTCGATCGGATCGGTTGCTTAGTGCGGACCGATCCTAACTTTCGTAATATGTATGCGATTTTAAACCAAGTTGTGTGCGATGAGTGTAAAAGCGGTTTTAGAGCAAGTAAATACACACAAGATTTATAGTGGTTCGGACAACCAGTCCTATGTCCACTCTTCCCTATCACAAGGGGCACCAACTTAACCAACTGGACTTACTTTATTGTGTTTGTCCAACACATTACAACCAACAGATGTTTAGAGAGTTCTCACTCAACCGATCCCAGAAATCAGAACTAGAAACCCTAGTTTGAAATCTTGCTAAAACAAACTTAACCTAACTTTGGGGTTGGGTAAAGATTTGTTGTTGTTCCAACTGAAAATCTGTCCTAGTTTTTATGTAGCCTAAAGCTGGAGGATGAGATTTCTATGCTAAGAACTAATGGGATGAACACTTATAAAATAAACTTGAATCTAGTGTTCTTCGTGCAGAAATTTTGCTATAGCTTGAGCTTGATGATAATTTCCATGTCTTCACTATGAAGAGCAATCCCATATTTATAGACCTCGAAATCAAAGAGCCGTTGGAGAGCAATTTGAATTTCAGGCTATATTTGGTAGGTTGCAGGATTGATGTGACGTGCTTCAGGAACAGCATGCCCAAAAGCGTGAATAGTTATCCTTTATAGCCGTTTGACTTATGCGGCGTTGAATCCCGCTTTGTCAGCTCCGTACGTACGTGTCGCGCTCTCATTGGTTAACAGGTACACCTTTTCAGTGTTTGTTCTACCAACTCAAGTTGACATTCTTCTTGCCCTGATAGTACGTATGATCTGGTGTAGCATCAGTTAACACCTGGTGTGAGCTGACCTGATCAGATAAAACTGACCAGTCTACCTGATAGAGTCTTCTGGTGCAAGTTGTCTTAGCTCAACTAGCAAACTCGACTCATGTAGGTCTTCTGGTCTTCTTGTCTTGATCTTCTGGCAGTCATCTGATCTTCAGGTCTTCTGAACTTGAGCTTCATGTCTTCACCTGATCATGTGACTTGTCTAGTGTTCTGACTCGACTTATCTCCTGGCCTTCTGACCTCAGTTGGTCTTCTGATCTCCAGACCTCATTTGGTCTTCTGATCTTCTGACCTTATCTGGTCTTCTGATCTTCAGACCTCATCTGGTCTTCTGTTCTTCAGACCTGACCTATACATATTGAGTTCCCCCTCAATATGTGATCTATCATGTACATCAGCTATCTATACATTTCAACTGGTCATCCTAACCTGATTCTAAGTCATCAGTTAGCTAACAGGTCTGACTGGTCCTATTACAAACTGTTTTGGAACTTTCATCAAAACTTAATACAAATTTCCCAACAATTTCCCCCTTTTTGATGGAACCAAAACACTTAATCAGAAAAAACAGATGACATGGATAAAAGAATAAAGTGCACAGTTTAGAAGACAATGAGATGTTGTCTTAGAATCAGAAAGATAAGAGTATTTTATTGAGATAGATGTGAGCTTACAGATTACATAAAATACATGTCATCTTATTCTAATATGTCTTCATCACACGTGCTTGAATCTTTGAAGTTCTTTAGGAATACCAAAAATTTTGTACATTCTCTGCATCTGCTGCTCCAGTCTGTCTCTCCCGATGATCCCTCATTTCTTAGCAAATTCGTAGTAGGCCTTCTTAAAACGGATTGGATCAAGCTTGTTATCTGGAAACAGGGGTGGAAGAAGTTGTTCGAAGGGAGGAGCTTCAGGTATCAAGGACATAATCTTCCCTTCCTTCATAACAATCTGGTAGAAATCCGGGTACTTTGTTTCTAACCAGTTCCAGGGTTCATCATCATTAGCAACTTGGTCTTGATGAATCGGAATCCTCTCCAGGATGTACACATCACACAGCCATTCGCCCCTAATCTGGTCCCACTCAGGAAGCAGATCTTCCTGGGCACAGAGGATATCTTTAACAATCGCCGGAAAAGCTCTCTCTTCCCAGTCAATATCCTCTGTTGCAGCTTCCTTCTTTCTCTGCTTCCGGATGTATGCGATGTTAACTCCTTCATCCTCTACCATCTTCTGCTTCTTAATGGCAGCTTCTATTATCTTATGTCTGGTTTTCTGCTCTTGAGTTTGTTCAGGAGACATTTGGCTTCTGGATTTGGTAGAGGTTATGTGACCTTGTCCCTGATCTTCAGCAGTTGCCCTTGCCTTTCTTCCTTTTCAGAGATTGTTCAGATTCGGCTCGTTCATCTTTTTCTGCGAGTTTCTTTGCAAGTTCAAGGTTTTTTGCCTGATCATCAGATTCTAATCTTTTCTGAACAGAAGAAGAGAAGTCTTCAATCTTATCAACTCTGGAAACAACCTCTGATAATGATGTCTTCTGCTCAGTGATCTCCTCTCCCTGAGCCTCAATTTTCTTGTTGTGTTGCTCCACATTCTGTTTTAGATTGTCAGCATCAGGTGGAGTGACTTCAGGCATATCAGATACAATGGCTTCTGGTATATTCGCAATGGTTACCATCTGCTGCATCTGTTTTTCTTCTTGCTCTTGTCCTTCCCCCTTTTTGGTTGCATCAAAAAGGTGTGACAGCCTGATGTTCAGAGCCCGAAATTGACTCGTCATCTCCTCTTTAAGTTCTTCTACAGCAAGAGGATTGATCTAAACGGTTGCGGTGCGGGACCCAGGAGCCTGTTCAATCCAGATTCAATGGCCTTCCTGGTACTCTCAACAGAACCCGCAAATCTCTTCCAACCCAGATCCAGTCTTCTCCAAAGATCCCCAGACACTTTCTAGTAGGATCTGCGTTTGTCCAAGCATGTCAGTCTGGAGTTTGAGCTTATCAGCAAGAGGATCAACCCGTTGCATCACAGAGGTGAGGATAGAGTCATGCATATGTGTGATTTTATCAACTGACAGCTTCCTCTCTCTGTCAACCAGGTTCCTTTGTTCGTCTTCGAACCGCTTCATCAGATCTGCTGTGAGAGTTGTGAATTGTGCATCAATGGAAGCTTTTACCCCATATTGTATTTTCGATGTCATAAATACTAGGGTATCGGCTTTTCAAAGACGATGAGTCCGGGTGGGATGTTGATGCCTTGCAAAAGTCGGGTCTCATCTGGCAGACACCAGCTCTTAGTTCATCTAAGGGTTCCTCAATATTTTCATGAGAGTGAGGTTCTTCAAACTCTTCCTCCTCTCTGGCAATCCAAAATCTGTCATGAATTAACCATCTGATATCATCATCAGAGGCCAATTCAGCTTCACTCTCAATCCCTGATGTAGGTCCCGAACGGGTTTCGTGAGGGCAGAAGTCTAGAGGGGAGGGGTGAATAGACTTCTGAAAACTTTTTTTTCGGCAGATCGGTGTGATTGTCGTTTGCACGATCAGTGCAAGTGAATCGGTTTGGTGATATCAACTTCTTGATCGCTGAGGGCGATCGATTCGGTATCTATCAGTTTAAGCGATCAATGCGGAAGCTAGTTTATACCCCTTGTGAAAAACCCGGTTTATAACAAATCGATTAAAAGTTGTTTTCAATCGATGACTATGGAGTCAATCTGATCGGATCGAGAATTTTGGTGCTAGCTGATCCTAACTCAGAATATGTATGCAAATTTAATCAAGTTGTGTGCAATAGTGTAAAGCAATTAATCAAACAGGTAAATGCACACAAGATTTATAATGGTTCGGACAACCAGTCCTATGTCCACTCTTCCCTATCACAAGGGGCACCAACTTAACCAACTTAACCAACTTGACTTGGATTATTGTGTTAGTCCAACACATTACACCAACAGATATTTATAGAGCTCTCACTCAACCGATCCTTGAAATCAGAACTAGAAACCCTAGTCTGAAATCTTGCTAAACAAACTAAACCTAACTTTGGGTTTTGGGTAAGATTTGTTGTTTGTTCCAACTTTGAAATCTTTCCTAGTATTTATGTAGCCTAACAGCTAGAGGATAAGATTTCTGTGCTAAGAACTATGGGATGAACACTTAGAAAAATAATCTTCAAGGTTGTGTTCTTCGTGCGGAAATTTGACTATAGTATGTGCTTCTTGATAATTTCTGTGTCTTCACTCTGAAGAGTAATCCCATATTTATAGACCTCGAAATCAAAGAGCCGTTGGAGAGCAATTTGAATTTTCGGCTATATTTGGTAGATATGTAGGATTTGATGTGACGTGCTTCTAGGTACGGCATGGCCGAAAGAGTGTATGTCGTTTTTATAGCCGTTTGACCAAGCAGCACCAAATCCCGTATTGTCGGCTCCGTTCATACGTGTCTTGTTCTTATTGGTTAACAAAAACACTTTTCAGTGTTTGTTCTACCAACTAAAGTTGACATTTTTCTTGTTCAGATCAACAACATATGACTTGGTGAAACATCAGTTACCACCTGGTGTGAGCTGACCTGATCAGTTACAACTGATCAGTCTACCTGATAGAGTCTTCTGGTGCCAGTTGTCTTAGCTCAACTAGCAGACTCGGCTGATGTAGGTCTTCTGGTCTGATCTTCTGGTAGTCATCTGATCTTCAGGTCTTCTGAATTTGTGTTTCATGACTTCACCTGATTATCTGACTTTATCAGATCGTCTGATCTTCTGTCCTTCCCTTGCCTTCTGGCCTGTCGGACTTCAGCTGATCTTTTGTTCTTCTGATCTTTAGATCTGACCTATACATATTGAGGTTCTCCTTCAATATGTGGCCTATCTTATACATCAGTTGTTCTATATAATAATTATCAACTGGTCATCTTATAACTGGTATTAAAAACATCAGTCAGCTAACAGGTCTGACTGGTCCTATTACATGTGTTTTAGAACTTTCATCAAAACTCTAAATTTCCCAACAATTTCCCCCTTTTTGATGAAACCAAAACACTTGAGAAACCAACACAGGTGATAAATATAAAACAATAAAGAACACATAATCAGAAGACAATGAGATTTTGTCTTAGGATCAGAAAAAGAATAAACTTTTCATTCATCAGATTTATCGATTACATATTACATCAGAAAAGTTTGGGTTTAAATTCAGCTGATCCTAAATAGTCTTCTGATCTTCAATCTCTTGGATTATATCCCTCTGACATTTCTCGTTGGTCCTGAGGAATGTTGAATATCCGGTATAGCTTCCATTTGACATCATTGATCTGTTGAGGATCAGTTAGCTTTGTTCAGGATGTCAAAATAGAACCTTTGAAATGCCAGTCTGTCAAATGAGCCATCTACCTTCTTCGAGTAGTCCATCACGTCATACTCTTGACGAGATATTCTCACATTGATTACTCTGGCCTCATTTTCCAGATATTTCAGAAAATCTGGGTGCTTGTTCTCTAACCAGTTGAGAAATTCTGCATTTGGTGATTCTTCTTGTGGCACTAGATCCAGAACAAAAGCATCCAGAAGCCATTCACTTCTGATCTTATTCCATTCCTCGAACCTATCAGCATGTGCAGCAGTTTTTGGAATGATTTTATCAACTCTTGTTGGCAACTGAGGTTCTGGTCCAGATTTTCCGGCTTTGCCTTTCTTCGCCCTTGATCTGTATTTCTTTTTGAGTCTTACGCCTCTGCCAATTTTTTTTTACGCCCTTCTTTTTCTTCTTCACTAATACGAGCTTCTTGACAATCTGCTCCATAAATTTCTCGGCCAGTTCTTATCGGCCAGATCCGGCTAGTTTGTGTTTCTCATGACTCTCTTAGTGCGAGTGGGTTGGTACAGTTTTGATGTCAAAGACCGCTTGCCTAAACTTTCTTGCCTTTGACTTCTCCATCTTTCGAAATTTCATTAGCAAAGCAGATCCGGATGGTCTAGTCTGCGCCATAGGATTCAATTTGTCTCGAATCGGTTCTTCTGTTATTACGATAAAAGTCGGTTGGTTTCTCAATCTGTCCTTCCCCTTTTTGGTTTGATCAAAAGAGCATTGAGGTGGGAAGTCGAGATCCAAAGTCGATCGATATGGCCTTGTTAAGATCTTCAATGAGATAAACCTTGAGCTTGAGTAGATAGATTTTGAATCTTTGAGATCATTTCGGTCTTTGACAGATTCAACGGCGATGAGAGGGTAAGAATGAGTTTATCAAGTTTTTCTTTGATCATTTCAAGCTTTTCGTTGACCATCGAAGAGAAACTTGTTGTTGATCAACCTGGACTAGCTTGTCGTCAACTGTCTTCTTAAATTCAGCAGTCAGGTTGGTCACGGTTTGAGAGAACTGATCTTTGATTGCTTCAATCTGGGAAATAGTCGATTCCCATTGATCCGTTATTTCTTTGCGGCCAATCTACCTCTGATCAGCTATTGTGTTGCTAAGTTCATTAGTCAAAACTCCCTCAACTTCTTCTTTCAGAAGATCTTTAAAACACGATCTGATCTCCTGAAGTTGATCAGTGGTGATGTGTGTTGCAGGAATATTTTGCATCACCCGATCATGTCCGATTGTTTTGCGCCTCCGGTGGTTGGTCATGAACCGCAAAGACACCGGTTCAATATCATCCAAGAACTCCACACCCTTCATAGGATCATTTTCCTTAGGAGTTTTACGCAATGACCTCGATTCAACTTGTTCAATTATTCGACTTTTACGTGGATCGAGCTTTGATCGCTTCAGCAGTTATTAGTTCAGCTGGTGATCCTACCTGAGCAGATTTCTTCATGTCGAAATCAAAATCTGCGAATGCATCAGCACCTCCCATCTGTTCAATAATGATCATGAAATCTGAGAAGTTCTTCAAACGGAGATCTTTCCAGGTGAGGATCTCCATTACTTCCTCTCGAATAACAGGATGGGCTACCAACTCTGGATACAACTCATCAATATCGCGTTCAATTCTCATTTCGACCATTTTCCGGTGATGGTCTTGGATGATCTGGACTCGAGAATCATCTGTTCGGATCGACCGAGGTTAGGTTGATGAGATGTAGAGGGTTCTGGTGGTGTCTGAGTAGCTGGTTGTTGAGTGATTGGCTGGATCTGCAGAGGTTCTGCTGTAGCAGCAAGTGCGTCTGGTTCTGCAGTGAAGGTGATCTTACTGGTTCGCGAATGGTGAACTTTCGAGGTTCGCGAAAAGTGAAAGAGAAGGAGAGATATGCTCGCCAGACTAGAAGTCCGAGTGGTGAATCAAAGGAGATTGAGGTGAAGGAGATCGTTCATCCTCGCTCTTCCTCAGATTGTTCTGGCGAGCTCTCAATTTGAGAGGCCTGCCTATCTGATGTTTCAGTAGATCTCTGTTGCGCATCAGGTTGATCTGGCACTCCTTCTTCGTCTGACTCGTCTTCCAGAAAAAGAGTCATGGTGGCCTATTTTACCTTCTTTGGCCTCTTCTCCTGAGCCTTTACCAGTTTTCTCTTCTTCTTTTGAGGAGCATCAGTTGCAGACGTAGTTGCCTCCTTGTTTTTTCCTTTCTTAACCTTTGGGGGTGGGCCGCATATCATCATCTGATGGCCCATAGATGGCAGTTGTGGTTGAGAGAAAGGCCTTGTAGGACTTTAGTCCGTTCTGATCCCATTCAGCATTGGGCATCATGTCCTTCAGAATGACTGCATCCTTGTTGAGATTGTTGATTCTCTTCTTCAGATAGACTTGTCTCTGTTCACTAACTCCAAACTTGTCATGTTCTTGGAGCAGAATAGCTTCAGGAAACCATGCCAATTAATATTTTTGGTTTCATCGATAATAACAGTCATACTATACATTTTTACAACTGTTAATCCATCTGGGCTGAACGAGATACCCATGATTGTTTTTGACAGAATGTCAAACAACAAACGGTATTTCCTTTTCAACATAGGCCTGACAAAGCCTATGGTCTGGTGTTTATCAGTCTCTCTGAAGAGTTCATTCTCGATCGGTTCGTCTTTCATTCTCCCCTGTAGTGAGCAGAGAGATTTTTTCCTTTGGGCAGGTTGAACAGTCGAGATATATCATCATTTGTAAGTCTAATCTCCTCTCCATTTACTGAAGATATCAGTTCGTGTCCAGGATTCTCCTCGTCAACCTTTAAATTCCTCAAGAATTCCAGTGCTTCATACTGCATTACTGGATTGCAGTGAGCAGCACAGTATTTTTCGAGACCACCCTTCCTCAGAATTTGTTCCACCTCCATTGATTCCGGATCCCGTGTAACACCAAACCTTACAAATTTATCTTCAACAATTTTGGTTGCCAAATCCGCATAGTTACACATAATTTTCCCATTCCGTGAGTGGCCATCTACAATAAGATAGACTCGATTAAAATTTGTGCATAACCATAAAGATGTCATATATTGATTATCAGACCTATTCTCAGACCTAGTAATCGATGAATACATACGGATATCAAGAAATGATAAGGCATAACACATGATAACATAAATAGACGTAATCTATATGTTCAATGGATTTTAGGAAAGTAATTCATCAAATAACCAGAAATTACCAGATTCTGCTTTTCGATTTTGAAATAGGTTGAATCGCAAGAAACACTTTGAATCGCAGAAAGATAATTGTGAGTTTGCAGAGAATAAATCGCAAGAATTTTGAGAAAAAAAATACTCTGGTAGGGTTTTGATGAAGCTTATAAAAGGAAAGAGGGAAAATTGAGCTAGAAGATCAAACGTTTGAAAAGGATAAACGATCCAGATTGAGCGATTTTGATCGTGTGGTCAGGATATGCACGCGCGATTGCCTTTTGGATTTAAAAAACACATTTAGTGGCATTTAATACATATACCCTACGTCCGCATTAAATACTTTGCATGGTATGCGTCACAAAAGTATGTGTACAGTAAAGGTAAATATTATCAGATAATTTCAGATATGTAGCGAAGAAACAAAGAAAAGCAATGTGATTCGGTTGATCGATATTGTAATCAGTCAATACCACTTGAAGTCTGTCTGTACCACTTGTTGATCTTAGTTTTCTGCCTAATCCTTATAATTTCTCAACTGTCCCTTTCAACTGATCCGCTCAACTTTACGTCTGATATTCCCTTTTCTGATCCTCCCTGATCAGTTGAAGTTCCCCCTTCAACTGTTATTTCAGTTGACCTAATCTGATTCTACTCAGACCAAGTCAATTCTTGGGATAAGTGTTACCGCCAAAACTTAGTCTTGGAAAATCAGATAGTCATCTCGATTCCCTAAGTCGGCACGATTTGACATTCGTAATAATAGTCTAGATACTTTGGGATATCAATCGTCGTAAGCTTATCCAATCATCAGTCGCGTATTTCCTACACGTTGTCCTTGTGGTGCAAATTTCTCTAAAAGGCTTTGAGAAATCAAATTTGCATATGCACCCCTGCTTGGCCTCTATAAATTGGACCAATGATTTACACAACATAACCCATTCACCATACTTATCTTCTTTAAGTGTTGTAAACCATGTATTTAGGTGAACCCTTATTTAGGTGAAACTTTAAAAAAAAACCTTTAACCCTTTTCAAATGATTTGACTTCTCAAATCAACCCTATGTGTCCCTTATTCTTCGCTTTTCGTCGTCATCAAAGATTACACATACAATTATTGCCAAGCTTCTCTACCACCGAGGCGGCGGATCTGCTATCGCAAATGAGAAGACACATCTCCTAACCGTATGCACCTTGTGTGCCTATCGAGATAAAGAATTAGCATCAATAGACTCAGTCTGATACAAAACATGAGTTTGTTATTCGATCTTGATCAGACAACAGCTGATCATCGTATATCAAACTCAATATTTGCATGTGACACTTGTGGCCATATGGTCTTTGGACCACATCTTTGGCACTTGTGTCCCATTTAACAATTTGGAGATCCCATTGATTTTAGGACTAGGGGCTCTCGGCTTAGAAATCCTTCAATCTTGGCTCGCCTCCTAACTCCAAGCTCGAGGGTGGCTTTAGGATTATTTCAAAGCCTCTCACACCCTTTTAGGGTTAAGTGGGGAAAATGAGAGCATCAGCTTTAAAATCTTTTAAAGCCTCTCTCCACCCCTTCTAGTGTTAGGCTTAGGGTTTTCGGTTTATGGTTTATGTACTGACCTCCGGGTCCTTTTGTACTTGTAACTTGTAATGTAAATCTAACCTCCGGGTCTTTATCAATGAAAATTTCTATTATTCCATTGTTGTGTATTTTCTGTTTCCTTATGCGATTGAATCTTTAATCTTATGTAACTTGATTGTTGAACATTAGCTTAATCGACTTACAAAGTATGAAACAACCAAACCGATTAGTTCCTTTAATCGATAATTCTTTAATCGATCGGTTCCTTTAACTCGATAAAAGCCTTCTCATATCGGTTCCTTGATCGATCTTCCGATCGATTGAGATACCTAACTCATGATTGATTCCTCTTAACTGGTTAGTCTCTTAACAATTTGGTTCGAGATCGATCCACCAAACATTTCGGTGCTTTTTCTCCAAGATCCGAAGCCCTAGCTCATTGCATAATTCTCTCGAATCGATCTCGGCTAGTGGCTTGGTTAAAATATCGACTTTTACGTTTATCAGTATGGATCTTTTCCATTCTGATATTCTTCTTTTCAACATGATCTCTTACAAAATGGTGTCTGACATCCACATGCTTGCATCTTGTATGTAGAACAGATTTCGAGCCATTGCAATAAGACTATTATCTTTGTCGAGAATATAGGTACGTTCTTAGCTACAATGTTATAATCCTCACCGCCACGACTAAGCGGAAGCGGTTGGGAGCAACAACTTCCTCCAGCCATATATTCTGCTTCAGTAGTAGATGTGGCAACTGATGTCTGCTTCTTTGAAAACCACGAGATCAGTTTACTACCTAAAAAAGCGACATGTACGAGGTTGACTTCCGTCAATTACGCAACCTCCATAATCGTAATCGAGAATACCCACTAATCTCTAGATTATCATCTCGATGGGTAAAATAAACCAAGGTTTCTTGTCCCTTCAGATACTTAAGAATCTCGCTTAGTCGCTTCCGGTGGCTTTGCATTGGATTTGCTCGAAATCTGGCACATACACCTACTGCAAAAGTGATATCTAGTCTGCTGGCAGTCAGGTATAGTAAAGATCCAATGAGAGCCCTATATTCTTTCTGAATAGTTATCTTGAATCCAGTCATCATAGGAATTTTGGCTTCCTTAAGGTTTTGAACTCCAAACTTAGTCAATAAACCCCTAGTGTACTTCGCCTGGCAGATGAATATCCCTTATGTACTTTGCTTAACTTGTAGACCTAGAAAGTAACTCATCTGACCCATCATGGACATCTCAAACTTCCCTTGCATCAGCTTGCTGAATTTTTTACATAAACTCTTGTTGGGAGATCCGAAGATGATGTCGTCCACATAAATCTGAACCATCAGAATATCTTCTCCATCTTTTATTCTGAATAAGATTTTGTCCACTATTCCTTTAGTGAAACCACTGTCTATCAAGAACTGAGAGAGTGTATCATACTAAGCTCGAGGAGCTTGTTTCAGGCCATAAAGAGCTTTTCTTAAACGGTACACCTGGTTGCCTTTTTCAAAGCCTGGAGGTTGTTCAACATAAACTTCCTCAGCTAGTACCCCGTTTAAGAATGCACTCTTTACATCCATCTGATACACAATAAACCCTGTGTGGGCGAAGATATGCCGTAAACAAATTAATGGCTCAAAGGCGGAAGCGATGGTGCAAAGGTCTCATCATAATCAATTCCTTCTGATTGTGAATACCCCTTAGCAACAAGTCTTACCTTATTTCTGGTTATGACATTATTCTCATCTCTCTTGTTCTTGAATACCCACTTTGTGCCAATCACATCTTGATGGGTTGGTCTGTCCACCAGTTTCCAAACCTGATTCCTTTCAAACTATTACTGTTTCTTCTTGCATGGCTAGAATCCGGTTTGCATCTTGTAGAGCTTCCTCTACTTAGGTTGGTTCCTTCAAAGAAGGATAACAACAATACATGGCAATTTCACCAACTCGATGTCTAGTTTTGATTCTATCGAGATGGGTCTCCGATGATCGATCAGTTGGATGAGTGGTTACCCAGGTCCTTCTTTTCTGATTTGCATATGTTTGGAGAACATCATCCTCTTCTGATAGTAGTTCATTACTAGTGATTGGGAGTGGTGCAAAATTATGATCCACTTGACATGGACAAGTCTCAGCTGATGTTGGACTCATCATGTGCGATAATCGTGAGGAACTTCAGTGTTCCCCCGAACCGGATGGTTCGATTGATCTTCATCTCAACTATACCGGCTTCTTTATTGACGGTTATGCGTACCTTAGGGTCCGATTGACTGGTGAATCAACAAGATCCGAATATATACTTTTATTGCGTGTTACGATCCTTTTCTTTGATACTTAGGCGATCCATTTTACGTGCATCGTGCTTCGAATTGATCTGGTACTTCTTGTTACGAGACGCAATTTCTCTTGTTCGTAAGATGTTTCATCAAAGACCACATGAGGTGTTTCTTCCACAACTAGGGTTACTTTGTTGTAAACCCCGAAAAGCCTTCTTTGGATGAGGAATATTCTAAGAATATACCCTCATCGACTTGGCCTCAAAAGTCTTCAACCGACTCTTCCCATTGTTGTGTATGAAACACTTGCACCCAAAAACATGGAAGTAAGAAACATGAGGTTTTCGCCCTTCCACGATTCATAGGGTGTTTTATAGTGAGCCTTAGTCGAGAGAGCATCACATTCGAGTGTGGCATGCAATATTGATGACTTCGCCTAAAAAACTTGGTGTTGCATGTTCAAAAATTTAACATAGTCCGAGCAGCTTCCTTGAGTGTTCTGTTTCTCCGTTCTGCTACACCATTCAGTTGTGGCGTTCTTGCAGCTGATGTCTCATGATGTATACCAAACTTAGTGCAAAAAATCAAGTAATAAAAAGAGTTGAAATTTCGAACCTTTATATCGATCGATTTTCACTATACTAACACCCTTTTCGTTTTGTAGTTTCGTGAGCAGCTCAGGTATCTTTGTTCTTGTCTCATTCTTCTTATACAAGAATACAACCCAGGTAAACTTGGAATAATCATCCACGATTACCAGAGTTTATTTCGTCACCGAGACTAAACTGGTGTAATCGGGTCTAAATAAGTCCATATGGAGCAGTTGCAATACTCTGCTGGATGCTGGTCCAGGGATTCCCTTGAATGAGGCTTTAACCTGTTTTCCCTTCTGACATGCGACACGTGTCTGATCCTTAGAGAATACCTCATTCGGAAGTACCTCAACCAAAGACATCCTTGTTATCTTGTTAAGAGTTTTAAAGTTCAGATGACTCATTCTTTTGTGCCAGAGCCAACTGCTACTTTTGGAACTCTTAACAATCAGGCATGCATTTCTTGGACAACTGTTCCAATCTGTTGTATAAATTGTACCTTTCCTTGAACCAGTTAACAAGATCTGTTGAGTAGCTCGATTCTTGATAGTACACTGATCAGTCGAGAACTCAACACTGAATCCGTTGTCACAGAATTGTGAAACTGATAACAATTTATGCTTTAAACCTTCGACATACGAGACTCCAGTAACCTGTACATCATCATTCTCTAAGGTTCTGAATCATCTGTTAAAACCAAAGTTATCATCACCAAAGAGTACACGCGGGTCTTCTTGTTCTGTGTAAGAGCTAAGGAGATGTTTGCTTCCAGTCATATGCCTTGAGCATCCACTATCGATGTACCAGATAGTTACTTGTACATCTCCTTTGTTGGCCAAACCCACGCGAACCTGCAATCAAATCAGGCTTTAGGTACCCCTTTTGGATTGGGTCCTGAGCGGTTAGAGTTGGTTTTAGGGATCCATACAAACAGGGCACTTCTATTGTAATCAGATAGATCAGAAGGTCTGATTTGTCTCCCATAAACATCTACATAATCATACATCTCTTCATATGCATTTTGATCAGTATGATTATTTGTGCGAGCCTTGAGTGAATCAGAAGACTTGGGATTTTTCTTTGTTGTTTGTCTTCTTTTAACCCAGTGGGGCTCAGGTGCAGCAGCCCTAGGTTTCTGATTATAAGGGTAGGTACGACTGCTACCATTAAAAGATTCATATTTTTTTGGCATAAATGGTCTTAGCAGTTTACCTTTAGCTTGCTTGTTAGGCAGCTGACCCTGATTAGGTTTCATATTAGATTTCCCTTTGTGGGTTGTCTTTTTACGATACCTAATCTGCTGATCAGGTTGAGGTCTCTTCAGAAGAACTAGGTTCTTCTGTTGATTCCTCGGCTGATGCTTAATTAGTTGGGGTCCATTTATGTTCCCTTTCTGATTGGGCACTTGTCTTGCTTTTGTTGAGTCTCTTTTCCTTTATCGATACATATTTTACTTTTTGTGTATCTATATCAGAAACTCGTTTGATTACACCTTTTTGAAGTGAACCAGACGGGGCTTTTGAGGATGTAGAAGGGTTTTCAAACCTGTATTTTCTTACATAAACTATCCTCAGTTAATTTCAGACTCTCATGTAGTCGGAAGAGATCATCAAACTTGGCTTGTAGGATTTTAAAATCATCAGCTTGCTGTTTATTGATAGCTAGTTGTTCCTTAATCTGCTTCTCCTGATCAGAAGAGTTAACTTTCAGAACTTTCAGTTCTTCAGTTATCTTCTAAGCAGCTTCAGCTGATTTTAGTTGATTGTTCTCTGTGACATTTTCCTTAACAAAATTTGAGTATTTTCAATCCTTAGCTTATCGTTTTCGGCTTCCACTATCATTATCGTGTCTCTTTGTGTTAGAGATCATCAAGCAATTGCTCAGAATAGAGCTGCAAGTCAATCTCTCCAGCAGGTGTGCTAATCATAGCTGATGTGGAAACTGAAAGAGCAGAAGGTTTAGAGGTTACCTCAGATTGGTCTTCCTCCTTAGCCATGAGACAGATGTCTTCATCAGATGAGAACATCAGATCATCGTAGTGATAGAAATCATCAGCGTTGCTTATCAGACAAAAGTCCTCTACTGATGAGTAGCCAGAATCCTCAGAAGGCAGATAAGAATCATCGATCTCGGATGAATCGGCAACCATGGCTTTTTCATCTCATATCTTTGTTCTTATGCATCCGTTTGTCTTCTCTTTCTTTTGGAGTCGGTCCAAGACAATCTATTTGTAATGACCTGGTTTCTCATAGTTGAAACATGCTCCACGATCAACGGAACTTCTTCTGTCAGGTGAGTCATTCCGTCTGTAGAATTTGTCAAGTGACTTACCGGTCGATTGTTATGTCGAATTTCTTCTCTCGGATCTGTTGTCTCTTCTTTCATCGGACCGATCATCTCTTTTCTTATCTTCTCACGGGATCCTTTCGTGATCATCTCTTGGTCATCGGATCTGGTCCTTTTTGGAGATTTGTCGGTCACCTCCTCCTATCTCTTCCTCTCTTTGTTTTGATAATCCTGTAAAATCTACGATACTTGGCAAGTTGAATGTTAGATTTTTCAAGTTTTCACAGTTAGCAAAGCAATGCATTCGATTTGGCTTATAATATTTCCAACCGGTTGATGAGACTTTGAGTTCTTCTTGGTGCTTTTGAATCTGTTGATTTTGATGTGGCGGTGTGGCTTCAAAGAAGCGACTCGTCTTCTTATTCTTGCCCTCTTTCGATTAGATCGAACTCATGAGCTTTAAGACTCAGGAACAGGTTGTTTGGCTTCATCTTAGCAATATCTTGACAATCCTTTATTCAAATGACTTTCATATCCCACTTCTTAGTCGGAGATCTCAAGATCTTGTAATTGATATCTTTATCGACATTTTTCGACCAAGTTCCCGAAGCTTGTTAACTGACATGGTGATTCTTCCATCGAGCTCATTGATGGTTTCATTTGGAAACATCTTAAGTTTCTCGAATTTCACCGGTTAAACTTGCGATCCGCTATCTTTAATTAGATCATTTCCTACACACACATGTCAGCGTATCCCATATCTCTGTTTGTTTGTCTTGAGATACTTTATCTTTTCTCACGGTTATCTTGTCCATGGTCTTCATGATTATGTGCACGGATATCGTATCCAAAGTGTCATTTTCTCTCAAAAGATCCATCGCGGGACTCTTTTCGACAAGACTTCCAACCTGTAAAATCTGGATCACCTCCAACAATTTGGGTTGTCATGATGAGATGATGATGGGTCCTCGTTCAAGAACTTCCATCATCCTACCGCTTATTGATCCCAGATGGTTGCTCATGTATATCGTCCAGTCTGCATACTCATCAATGGAAAATTTAGGGAAATCATGATACATACCCGAAGTATTATCCATGCTGATTGTGTGTTTGAAAACAGATGAGATTTGAAAAGGTTTTCCAAGATCAGTTCAAGTGACCACAAAGATTCTTCCTCAATAACCGATGATATTCAAAGCCAGTGGTCTGGAGAACCACTGCTCTAATACCACTTGTAGGTCCCGAACGGGTTTTGTGATGGGAGGGGTGAATAGACTTCTGAAAACTTTTTCGTGCAGATCAGGTGTGATTGTTGTTTGCATGATCAGAGTGCAAGTGAATCGGTTTGGGTGATATCCAACTTCTTGATTGCTCGAGGGCGGATTAGTTCGGTATCTATCGGTTTAAGCGATTGTGCGGAAGTTTAGTTTATACCCGTGTGAAAACCGGTTTTATAACAAATCAGATTCCGAAGCTGTTTTCAATCAAATGACTATGGAGTCAATCTGATTAGATCAGTAGCTTGGTGCTAGCTGATCCTAACTCAGAATATGTATGCAGGTTTAATCAAGTTGTGTACAATAGTGTAAAGCAATTAATCAAACAGGTAAATGCACACAAGATTTATAGTGGTTAGGACAACCAGTCCTACGTCCACTCTTCCCTATCACAAGGGGCACCAACTTAACCAACTTAACCAACTGGACTTAGATTATTGTGTTAGTCCAACACATTACACCAACATATAATTATAGAGCTCTCACTCAACCGATCCCAGAAATCAGAACTAGAAACCCTAGTCTAAAATCTTGCTAAACAAACTTAACCTAACTTTGGGTTTTGGGTAAGATTTGTTGTTTGTTCCAACTTTGAAATCTTTCCTAGTATTTAAGTAGCCTAACAGCTAGAGGATAAAATTTATGTGCTAAGAACTATGGGATGAACACTTAGAAAAATAATCTTCAAGGTTGTGTTCTTTGTGCGGAAATTTGACTATAGTATGAGCTTCTTGATAATTTTTGTGTCTTCACTCTGAAGAGTAATCTCATATTTATAGACCTCGAAATCAAAGAGTCGTTGGAGAGCAATTTGAATTTCCGGCTATATTTGGTAGATATGTAGGATTTGATGTGACGTGCTTCTAGGTACGGCATGGCTGAAAGTTTGTATGTCGTTTTTATAGCCGTTTGACCAAGCAGCACCAAATCCCGTATTGTTGGCTCCGTTCATACGTGTCTTGTTCTTATTAGTTAACAAAAACACTTTTTAGTGTTTGTTCTACCAACTAAAGTTGACATTCTTCTTGTTCAGATCAACAACGTATGACTTGGTGAAACATCAGTTACCACCTGGTGTGAGCTGACCTGATCAGTTACAACTGATCAGTCTACCTGATAGAGTCTTCTGGTGCCAGTTGTCTTAGCTCAACTAGCAGACTCGGCTGATGTAGGTCTTCTGGTCTGATCTTCTGGTAGTCATCTGATCTTCAGGTCTTCTGAATTTGTATTTCATGACTTCACCTGATTATCTGACTTTATCAGATAGTCTGATCTTCTGTCCTTCCCTTGCCTTCTGGCCTGTCGGACTTTAGTTGATCTTTTGTTCTTCTGATCTTTAGATCTGACCTATACATATTGAGGTTCCCCCTCAATATGTGACCTATCTTATACATTAGTTGTTCTATATAATAATTATCAACTGGTCATCTTATAACTGGTATTAAAAACATCATTCAGCTAACAGGTCTGACTGGTCCTATTACATGTGTTTTAGAACTTTCATCAAAAATCTAAATTTTCCAACACCTGCATTCTCCAAGCATCTCATCTCCAGATCCACCAAATAGTCAGAGTTTAGACAGTCCATGAGGATCATAAATTCCTCGATGCTTTTCAATCTAACATCCCTCCAGAACACAGTCTCTTCAATCTTGTGTTGGATGCCAGGGTGATTGATCAAATCTGGGCACAGTTCCAGCAGATACTCCTTTACTTGAAGCTTCATGATATATATAACAGGGCTTTCTGAGTCTGGAGTAGCAAGCAAGGTTCTGGTGTTAAACGGATTGTGAGAGATGGACACAAAGTTGTCAAGTCCCTCAGGTTCTGGTATCTTTTCTGGAGATTTGGGGAGGGGTGAGGATATATGTGGTTCACTGGCCATGGGTTGAGGGGGTTCAGGTTCATCGGTTAGGGGAGTGGCAGATATGGGTGAGGGGAGTGATTTAACTGGTGAGGGTGAGGGTGAGGGTGAGAATGATTTGAGAGATTTGATAGGAGAGGGTGATGGGGACTTGGAAGTGGGTGTGGGTGATCTTTCTTTCCTGAAAACTGTGCTAAGAGGCATAGATTCAGATGGTGACATCTCCCCAGAGTGCTCAACTTATGTCCCTTCAGAAGCTCTTTCTCCTTCTCCTTCGAACATCTGTTCATCTCTACCTCACTTGCAGTTCGCTCAGAGCTTTCAGTAACCTCTTCTTCTGATTCAATCTGAATCAACTCCTCCACTCTGTCCACCTTCTGAGTAGGACTAGGAACATTCTTCAGAGGAGAAGTGATTCTCTTCTGAAGTTTCTCTTGTACAGCTGGTTTCTTGGTCAGTCCCTTCCTCTTTAAACTCTTCTCTGGAATGGCCTTTCCCTGCGCTTCTGACTGAATGGAAGACGCAGGTGCCTTAGAGTCTTTTCCTTTCCCTTCGCCCCTCTGTCTGGGCACATAGGGAGCCGGATCATCATCAGACTTGCCTGGCAGGGATTCGTTCTTGCCCAAGATGGCCTTGAACTTAGCTTGATACAGCTTCGCGCCATCCTCATTCCATTCAAAATTGTTAGGCAGCTTGTCTGAAAGGATGATTGAAACTTTATGTATGAAGGAGCACTTGGATGATAAAAACACCTCATTCCTTTCGTTCAGATCAAACTTTGCGGTCTCTTTCAGCAGTTTTGTGTTGAACATACCTAACCAATCCACATCAGATGCCCTTTTGATAATTGCAGTCATGACACCGATCTTGTGAGAAGTTACGGCATCAAATCTATAGGTTAAGAACATAATCACCTTGGATACAATCTCGAAGAGAAGGGGATATTTCCTTTTCAGATATGGAGATTTGACGTTCACTGTCTGATCCTTATTTGTTGGTCTCAACAGCTCGGCTTGAAGAAACTCTTTCTCTCCGATATCAATTGTGAAGGATTCTGGAGCAATTCTTCCTTGACGAAGACCAAAGATTCTCTATAGATCATTGTCTGTGACCACTACTTCCATTCCTCCGACGGAAGATATCAACTTCGCATCATCATCCTCGTCTTTCTTTAGGTTGTATAGAAATTCTAGGGCTTCATAAGTGTGGACAATGTTTTGATGGCGATAGCAATATTGATCTAGACCACACACTCGCAGGCAATCTAGAACTTCTAAGGACTCAGGATCTGTTGTGATAGAAAACACTACGAATTTCTCATCAATGATATCCTTCTTCATTGATGCGAAATTGCAGATCTTTTTGCCTTGGCCTTTTCGTGCAATGAGTTGTGCCATTTATGTATTATATGCAAATAGGTATTAGCTTGAGTAAAATATTTCAATAATCTCAACCAAGTCATCAATCTCAACATGAATTAAACATTTAAGCATATAGATCTTTGCATTCAATAACAGGTATGAATTTCAGACACACAGAAGCACGATTCGTAAACCTAAGAAATACCAGGAGAGAGTTTTAGCAAGTATTTTAAAAGAAATTACCAAGTATTGATTCGTAGATTTGAATAGCGTGAAAGTTGAATCAATTGATTTGAAGAATCGGACAATTTGATCTTAAGAAATCTGATAAGTAATAGAAGTGGAAAGGGTTTTCGGAGATTGAGTTAGGGTTATATAATGCGAGGGAAAAGTATGCACAATTTCTCATAAGTACTCAAGTATCCGTGTTTTTGAAATCAATGGCTGAGATTAATTGGCCGTAAAGTATTTTAATCAAGTGGTTGGGAAAAGTAGCCCCCTCGTATTTGGATGCGAAATCTCGCAATAAATACCATTAAAAATATATTCCCCACGTCCGCATTTAATGCTTTGCAATGCATACGTCATAAAGTTAAGGGAACAGTAGTAAAAGCCATTTATATAAATAATTCATATAAAATGAAACAGAAAAGATAAATCAGAAACGTATCTGACTGATTGATGTTGTAATCAATCAGTTACCACTTTGATCTGATCTGGTTGGCCTGATTACTATTGACCTTACTGATGGTAGCCTATCCCTTAGTATTTCCCAACAATGTTCCACTTATCTGATCAGATTTCTGTTGATCCAATCTGATGATCCACTCAGCTGATCCACTCAGTTGATCCACTTATCTGATAATCAGATTTTTGCTGATCCAATCTGATCAGGTCAGATCTTAGGAAATGTGTCAATCTCCCGCCAAAGCCTTATCCTCGGGGGAGTCGAAGAGTCGCCTCGATTCCCTAAGTCGACGTGATGTGACAGTCTTGCAATGATGGTCTGGACACTTTGTGATATCACACACCGTAAACTAATCCAACCATTAGTCGCGTACCACCTACGCGCTGTCATTGCGGTGCCAATTTCTCTGAAGGGCCTCGAGAAATCAAATTTGCATTTTCACCCCTGTTTTTTCTCTATAATTAGGACAAATGATTTAGACACACAAAACACAACCCATTCACCATACTTATCGTCCTAAGGCTTGCACATGATAAATTCCGGCGATCCCTTTATTCTGGCGAGTCCTCCGGCAAAAGGCTTCTTCTACCCTACACAAATGATCTCCGATTCTCAGTCCAATCTTGTGCTTCCCTCATTCCTGCTTTCGTCTCCATCAAAGGATGATCATACGACCATTGCCATGCTTCACTACCACCGAGGTGATGGATCTGCCTCCGGCAACATGGAGGTGCTTCTCCTGGCCATTTGTGCCGTGTGCGCCAATTGAGATGACGAAATTAACATCAATGGACCTTTTCTGACATGTAATATGGATTTAGTATACGATCTTGATCGGACTAAATCCCTTGAATTACATGTTTGACACTTGTGTATGACACTCGTGTTCATTTAAAATGGGTAGTCCCATTGGTTTTAGGACTAAGGGCTTAGGGTTTAGGGTTTATCTTTAGACCTCCGGGTCTATTGTAATGAAATTGTAATGAAAATTTTGACCTCTGGGTCTTTATCAATGAAATCCTCCTTTAATCCCTTGTTGTGTTGACTCTTTTTCCTTATGCGATTGTAACTTTAATACTTATGCAATTTGCTTGTTGAATCATGTGTTTAATCGACTTACAAAGTTTGAACATCCAATCTGATCAGTTCCTTGACCGATCTTCTGACCAGTTGAGGTACCTTACTCAACTGATCCTTCTTAACCTGGTTAGTCTTTTAACCAACTGGTTCTGGAGACCAGTCCACCAAACATTTCTGGTTCACTTTCTCCAAGATCCAGAAGCCCTAGCTCATTACAGAGTTCTCTGAATCTGACTTTAGCTAGTGGCTTGGTTAGGATATCAGCTCTTTGTTTATCAGTATGGATCTTTTCCATTTTGATGTGCTTCTTTTCAACATGATCTCTTATAAAATGGTGTCTGACATCCACATGCTTGCATCTTGTATGTAGAACAGGATTCTGAGTTATTGCAATAGCACTATTACTGTCACAGAATATAGGTACGTTCGTAGCTACAATGTTATAATCCCTCAGTTACTGACTAAGCCAGAGCAGTTGGGAACAACAGCTTCCTGCGTGGGTTTGGCCAATAAATGAGGTGTACAAGCAACTATCGGGTACATCGATAGTGGATGCTCAAGGCACATGACTGGAAGCAAACATCTCCTTAGCTCTTTCACAGAACAAGAAGGTCCACGTGTACTCTTTGGTGATGATAACTTTGGTTTTACCAGAGGATTCGGAACCTTAGAGAATGATGATGTACAGGTTACTGGAGTCTCGTATGTCGAAGGTTTAAAGCACAACCTGTTATCAGTTTCACAATTCTGCGACAACGGATTCAGTGTTGAGTTCTCGACTGATCAGTGTACTATTAGGAATTGAGCCACTCAACAGATTTTGTTAACCGATTCAAGGAAAGGAACTATCTACACTGCAGATTGGAACAGTTGTCCAAGAAATGCATGCCTGATTATTAAGAGTTCTATAAGAAGCTGTTGGCTCTGGCACAAGAGAATGAGCCATCTGAACTTTAAAACTCTTAACAAGATAGCAAGGATGTATCTGGTTGAAGGTCTTCCGAATGAGGAATTCTCTAAGGATCAGACATGTGTCGCATGTCAGAAGGGAAAACAGGTTAAAGCCTCATTTAAGGGAATCTCAGGACCAGCATCCAGCAAAGTATTAAAAATGCTCCATATAGATTTATTTGGACCAGTTACACCAGTTAGTCTCAGTGGACGCAAATACACTCTAGTGATCGTGGATGATTACTCCAAGTTTACTTGGGTGGTATTCTTATATAAGAAGAATGAGACTACAACAAAGATACCCAAGCTGCTCAAGAAATTAAAAAATGAGAAGGGTGTCAGTATAGTGAAAATCAGATCCGATAAAGGTACAGAATTTCTGAACTCCTTTATTACTGACTTTTGCACTAAGTTTGGAATACAACATGAAACATCAGCTGCAAGAACACCACAACAGAATGGAGTAGCAGAACGGAGAAACAGAACACTTAAAGAAGCTGCTCGAACTATGTTAGTTGAACATGCAACTCCAAGTCGTTTCTGGGCAGAAGCCATCAACACTCAGAACAGATGTTCTCTGACTAAGGCTCACTTCAAAACACTCTATGAACTGTGGAAGGGCAGAAAACCTCGTGTTTCTTACTTCCATGTTTTTGGGTGCAAGTGTTTCATACACAACAATGGGAAGAGTCAGTTGAAAACCTTTGAGGCCAAGTCAGATAAGGGTATATTCTTAGGATATTCCTCAACCAGCAAGGCTTTCAGGGTGTTCAACAGGCAAACCCTAGTTGTTGAAGAAACACCTCATGTGGTCTTTGATGAGACATCTTCTGAACAAGAGAAATCTGCCTCAGAACAAGAAGAACCAGATCAACATGTACCGGATGCACAGAAAATGGATCAGCTAAGTATCAAGGATAAAGGATCAGATCACGTAACAGTGTATATTCCAAAACTTGATCTTACTGATTCACCAGGTCAATCAGACCCAAAGGTACGTTCAACTGTCAATGAAGAAGCTGGTACAACTGAGACATTATCAACTGAACTATCTGGTTCAGGGGGAACACCTGATGTTCCTACGGACAGACATCAGCACATGATGATTCCAACATCAGCTGAGAATTGTCCATGTCAAGTGGATCCTATTATAGCACCACTCCCACCTGTTAGTGGCTCAATATCAGATGAGGATGATGACATCCAAACTGATATACATCAGAAAAGAAGGACTTGGTTATCTGACCATCCAACTGATCTAATAATTGGCAATCTGAATGCCCGAATCCAGACTATACATTAGGCTGGTGAAAGTGCCATGTATTGTTGTTATCTGTCTTTGAAGGAACCAACCACCATTGAAGAAGCTCTACAGGATGCTAACTGGATTCTAGCCATGCAAGAAGAATTAGAGCAGTTTGAAAGAAATCAAGTGTGGAAACTGGTGGACAGACCGACTCATCAAGATGTGATTGGCACAAAGTGGGTATTCAAGAACAAGAGAGATGAGAATAATGTCATAACCAGAAATAAGGCAAGACTTGTTGCTAAGGGGTATTCACAATCAGAATGAATTGATTATGATGAGACCTTTGCACCAGTCGCTCGCCTGGAAGTCATTCGGCTGTTTCTGGCTTATGCTGCCCACAGAGGGTTTATTGTGTATCAGATGGATGTAAAGAGTGCATTCTTAAATGGGGTACTAGCTGAGGAAGTTTAAGTTGAACAACCTCCTGGCTTTGAAAAAGGCAACCAGGTGTACCATTTAAGAAAAGCTCTTTATTGCCTGAAACAAGCTCCTCAAGCTTTGTATGATACAACTATCTCAGTTCTTGATAGACAGTGGATTCACTAAAGGAACAGTGGATAGAACCTTATTCAGAATAGAGGATGGAGAAGATATTTTGATGGTTCAGATCTATGTGGACTACATCATCTTTGGATCTCCCAACAAGAACCTGTATGACAGATTCAGCAAGGGAAATTCGAGATGTCCATGATGGGACAGATGAATTACTTTTTGGGTCTACAAGTTAAGCAAAGTACATAAGGGATATTCGTCTGCCAGACGAAGTACACTAGGAATCTGTTGGCTAAGTTTGGAGTTCAAAACTGTAAGGAAGCCAAAATCCCTATGATAACTGGATTCAAGATGGATCCAGATGAGAATGGTCAGAAAACTAATTAGAAAGAATACATGGCTCTCATTGGATCTCTGCTATACCTGACTGCCAGCAGACCAGATATAACTTTCGCAGTAGGTGTATGTGCCAGATTTCAGGCAAATCCAATGCAAAGCCACTTGGATGCAGTTAAGTGGATTCTTAAGTATCTGAAGGGGATAGTAAACTTTGGTTTATTCTACCCATCAGATGATAATCTAGAGCTTAGTGGGTATTCTGATTCTGATTATGGAGGTTGCAGAATAGACAGAAAATCAACCTCAGGTACATGTCAGTTCTTAAGTAGTAAACTGATCTCTTGGTTTTCAAAGAAGCAGACATCAGTTGCCAATCAAATCAGGTTTTAGGTACCTCAGTAGACTTGGGTCCTGGGGGGTTAGAAATACCTTTCGGGATCCAAACAAATCTGGCACCTTTGTTGAAAACAGAGGGCTTGATTTGTCTCCCATACATATCTACATAATCATACGTCTCTTCATATGCAATCTGGTCAGTATGATCATGAGTGTGAGCCTTGGATGACTCAGAAGACTTGGGCATTTTCATTGATATATGTCTTCTTTTAATCCAGTGGGGCTCAGGTGCAGCAGCCCTAGGTTTCTGATTGTAAGGGTAGGTTCGACTGCTACCATTAAAAGATTCATATCTTTTTGGCATAGATGGTCTTAGCAGTTTACCTTTAGCTTGCTTGTTAGGCAGCTGGACCTGATTAGGTTTCAGATCAGGTTTCCCTTTGAGAGGTTGTCTTTTCTGATTCCTAATCTGCTGATCAGGTTGAGGTCTCTTTAGAAGAACAGGGTTCTTCTGTTGATTCCTCGGCTGATGCTTGATCAGTTGAGGTCCATTTCTATTCCCTTTCTGATCAGACACTTGCCTTACTTGTTCAGCAGGTCTCTTTCCCTTATCTGATACAGATTTTGCTATACGTGTATCTTGATCAAAAACTTGTTTGATTACACTTTTCTGAAGTGAACCAGACGGGGATTTTGAGGATGTAGAAGTGTTTTCATACCCAATTCCCTTCTTATTAGTTGACGTACGAAAATAGTTGTTCAGATCTTGAACGGTCTTAGAAGATTTCGTGAAAACCTCTATTTTCTTACGCAAACTATCCTCAGTTGTTTTTAGACTCTCATGCAGTCGGAAGAGTTCATCAAACTTAGCTTGAAGGATTTTGAGATCATCATCTTGTTGTTTATTAATAGCTAACTGTTCCTTAATCAGTTTATCCTGATCAGAAGAACTGACTTTCAGAACTTCCAATTCTGCAGTCATCTTCTGAGCAGTTTCAGTTGATTTCAGTTCAGCAGCTTTTTTTATAGCATTTTCTTTAACAAGCTGAATATTCTCTATCCTTAGCTTGTCGTTCTCAGCTTCCACTATGGTATAAGTGTCCACTGCATTGGAGAGATCATCAAGCAATTGCTCACTGTAGAGCTGCAGGTCAATCTCTCCAGCAGGTGTGCTCAGCACAGCTGGTGTGGAAACAGAAAACACAGATGGTTTAGAAGATACCTCAGATTGATCTTCTTCCTTGGCCATGAGACAATTATCATCATCAGATGAGAACATCAGATAATCAGCGTCATTGAAGTCATCAGCATAGCTCATCAGGCAGAAGTCTTCAACAGATGAGTAACCAGAATCTTCTGATGGCAGATAAGAGTCATCTATTCCTGTAGTGTCAGCAACCATAGCTTTCCTGTCTCTGTATCGTTGCTCTCTTCTGTTCCTCTTATCTTCTCTTTCTTTGGGCGTCAGGTCAGGGCAGTCTGCACTGTAGTGACCTGGTTTCTGGCAGTTGAAGCAGACTCCTCTCTCTACTGAACTTCTTCTGGCAGGTGAGTCGTTTCTTCTGTACAATCTGTCAGGTGACTTCCCGGTTTGCCTTTGATCTAAGTTTCTCCTTTCTGATTTTTTATCTTCAGCACGATCATCTCTTTTCTTTTCTCTTTGGTCGTCTCTTTTGTCATCAGATTTGTTTCTTTCCTACGATCTGTCAGACGATCTTCTATCTCTTCCTCTGCTATTATGATAGTCTTTGTAGAATCTTCTATATTTTCCCAATTGAATGTTTGATCTTTCAATCTTTTTGGTGAGTAGAGCAATCTGTTCAGCTTGACTAACAATATTTCCAATAGGCTCAGAAGGTTTAGAGCCACTGCCGCCTGCTTTGAATGCTACTGCTTTAGTTTTTGCAGGTGTGGTTTCGGCAGATGACTCATCATCTTCTTCTTGCCCTCTCTCAATCAGGTCGAATTCATGGGCTTTCAGATTTAAGAACAAACTGCTCGGCTTCATCTTTGCTATATCCCGGCAGTCCTTGATCACCGTGACCTTCATATCCCATTTCTTCGTTAAAGATCTCGGAATCTTGTAGTTGATATCCTTGTCGGTCATTTCACGTCCTAATTCTCTGAGCTTGTTGTTGGTCCCGGTGCAAACGAGTCTCACACGTGTATGGGGGGGAAATACACGTGTTCAGTAATTTTTTAAACTTTTCTTTACTGAGATCAGATGGGTCAGGTTGTCCTGAGAATTTTTCCCTGAGAAGCACAAATCGCATACGAGTCAAAGTCTCATCGAGATAGTGATCTGGCGACTTTTCGGTAACCAGTTAAGCCAACTGATCTTGAGTTTTATCAGAGATCCTAAGAAGCTTGGATCAGATAATTATCTTCTTGAATACTTTCAAAGAGAGTTAGTTCAGTTTGATAACTATATGTTCTAGCTAATCAAGAGTGCGGAATGGTTGGCCCTAAGTTTATACTCGTTTTAGCTTGCTGAAAATCTCTTCCTTAGTAAAATAGTGATTAAGGTTGTGATCAATTTGATGCAAGTTCAGTGGATTGGTTCCAACTGAATATCGATAAAATCGACTTCAAATTGAAAATCATGCAACAGATAAAGTGCAGTACAGAAAGCAAATAACACAGCAATTATAGTGGTTCAGAGACTCAAGCTCCTACGTCCACTCTCTCTGATCTTAGAGAAATTCCTTAACACACTTCCTAAAGCTTTCAGGCTAACTCACTGTAGCTTACTCACTTTTCTACCTTGAGATCTCTGGCTGACTCACTGCAGCTTACTAACTCAACACACACAAGTTTTCAGACGACCACAAGTAGTTTACTAACTTCTCCTCTAGAGTTTTCTGGCTGACTAACCTGCAGCTTACTCACTCTTTACAACTCTAAACTCACAAACAAATCACACACACTCAAACTACCTTATCAAAGGGTTTGGGTTTGGGTTGGTTTCCAACTAGGGTGAGATATCCTTTACAATAAGAACAAATGTAAAGGCTAGGATATCTCTACTAAGCTTTGGATATTTCTATCAATTCTAGGCTTAGTGAATGAGCTCTCTCCAATGTGAAACACTTGGGAAATTCTAGGGTTTTTGAGTGCTTCAATTTGTAAGAATACGAATGAGCTCTTGAGTTGCTTGAAATTTCCCGTGACATCTCAATGGTGAAGGTCACTGGTATTTATAGGCAACTTCTCCAAGGTCACTCTTTGAAAAACTATCCGTTGGAAGAGATAGCATCAAGAGTTTCCTCTTCTGGTTATTGATGAACGGTTATTTTTAGGGTTTGAACACTCCCTTGCATGTTTTAGGAAATATGCAGTCATGTAGCCAATCACCAATTTTTTGCAGTCTGGAACATAGTACTACTGACAAAATTCAGGGTCCTGTCGCTTTCAGTGTCAGTAAAGTACAGTGTTGTCTTCCTCTGATTGGTTCTTGTCTTCAGTGAATATAGACAAACAAAATGGCTCTTTTAGGTCAATCTCTCTGAATGAGACAACCTTACACAACACTTAGACTTAGTTCCTTTTATCTGCACTTGAATGTTTTGGGCAATATCTATTCTTCTGAAAATATGCTTTTTCCTCAATTTTGTATGTATTCAGATAGATTTTTCTTCAGTGCCTCTGAACATTCAGGTCTTCCTGAGTCTTCAGTAACTTACTGAGTCTTCAGTAACTACTGAGTCTTCAGTTCTTCAGTAACTTCAGTAATCTTATGAGTTCTTCATTTCTTCAGTATCTTCTGAGTCCTCAGTTCTTTAGTATCTTCAGGGTCTTCAGTATCTAACCAGATTTTAATATTTGTTGACTATACATGGTGCAGATATCTTCCTTAGCTATTCTATACTGAAACCTGACTCAGACTATCAAGATTATCCTGAACATGTCATACTCAGGGGTTTTGGGATCTAATCAAAACTTCTTTATTAAATTCATCTCCCAACACTTGTTGATCGACATGGTAATCCTTCCATCTAGCTCGTTGATTGTCTCATTAAGCAGCATCTTGAGTTTCTCAAACTTAACCAGTTCGGCCTGTAATCTGTTGTCTTTTATCTGTTCATTTCCTTCGCATATCTCAGCTAGAGTATCCCACATCTGCTTCGCAGTCTTGAGATATTTGATCTTTTCTCTTGTGATCTTATCCATCATCTTCATGATGATATGTCTTGCAACCGTATCCAGATTTGACAGCTTTCTTTCTTCAGCATCCATCAAAGATGGGCTCTTTCTGATCCGAGCGCCAACTGAAAAATATGGATCACCACCTTCAGCTGGATTGTTGTGGTAGATAATGATAGGTCCTTGTTCAAGAACTTCCGTCATTCTGCTGCTTATAGCTCCCAGATGATTGCTCATGTGTATGATCCAATTTGCATACTCATCAATAGAAAACTTGGGTAGATCATGATACATACCAGATGTATTATCCATGCTTGGTGAGTTTTGAAAACAGATGAATTTTTAAAAATGGTTTTTCAAGATCTGTTCAAGTGACCACAAAGGTTCTTCCTCAAGAACCGATGATATTCAAAGCCAGTGGTCCGTAGAACCACTGCTCTGATACCACTTGTAGGTCCCGAACGGGTTTTGTGAGGGCAGAAGTCTAGAGGGGAGGGGTGAATAGACTTCTGAAAACTTTTTCGTGCAAGATCAGGTGTGATGACAGGTTGCCTGATCAGAGTGCAAGTGAATCAGTTTGGACTGATATCCAACTTACTGATCGCCTGTTGGCAGATCAGTTCGGTGTCTATCAGTTTAACTGATGTGCGGAATCTAGTTTATACCCGTGTGAAAAACCAGTTTTATCAAATCAGATTCTGAAGTCTGTTTTCAATCAGCTGACTAAATTGTCAAGTTGATCAGATCAGTTGCTTGGTGCAGACTTATCATAACTCAGAATATGTATGCAGTTTAAACCAAGTTGTGTGCAGTAGTGTAAAGCAGTTTAGAGCAAGTAAATACACACAAGATTTATAGTGGTTCGGACAACCAATCCTACGTCCACTCTTCCCTATCACAAGGGGCATCAACTTAACCAACTGGACTTAGTTTATTGTGTTAGTCCAACACATTACAACCAACAGATGTTTAGAGAGTTCTCACTCAACCGATCCCCGAAATCAGAACTAGAAACCCTAGTCTGAAATCTTGCTAAAACAAACTTAACCTAACTTTGGGTTTGGGTAAAGATTTGTTGTTGTTCCAACTGGAAATCTATCATAGTTTTTATGTAGCCTAAAGCTAGAGGATGAGATTTATATGCTAAGAACTAATGGGATGAACACTTATAAAATAAACTTGAATTTAGTGTTCTTCGTGCGGAAATTTTGCTATAGCTTGAGCTTGATGATAATTTCTGTGTCTTCACTATGAAGAGCAATCCCATATTTATAGACCTCGAAATCAAAGAGCCGTTGGAGAGCAATTTGAATTTCAGGCTATATTTGGTAGGTTGCAGGATTGATGTGACGTGCTTCAGGAACGGCATGGCCGAAAGCGTGAATAGTTGTCCTTTATAGCCATTTGACTTATGCAGCGCCGAATCCCGCATTGTTAGCTCCGTAAGTACGTGTCGCGCTCTCATTGGTTAACAGGTACACCTTTTCAGTGTTTGTTCTACCAACTCAAGTTGACATTCTTCTTGCCCTGATAGTACGTATGATCTGGTGTAGCATCAGTTAACACCTGGTGTGAGCTGACCTGATCAGATAAAACTGATCAGTCTACCTGATAGAGTCTTCTGGTGCAAGTTGTCTTAGCTCAACTAGCAGACTCGATTGATGTAGGTCTTCTGGTCTTCTGGTCTTAATCTTCTGGCAGTCATCTGATCTTCAGGTCTTCTGAACTTGAGCTTCATGTCTTCACCTGATCTTCTGACTTGTCTTGTGTTCTGACTCGACTTATCTTCTGGCCTTCTGACCTCAGCTGGTCTTCTGATCTCCAGACCTCATCTGGTCTTCTGATCTTCTGACCTTATCTGGTCTTCTGATCTTCAGACCTCATCTGGTCTTCTGTTCTTCAGACCTGACCTATACATATTGAGTTCCCCCTCAATATGTGACTTATCATGTACATCAGTTGTCTATACATTTCAGCTGGTCATCCTAACCTAATTCTAAATCATCAGTCAGCTAACAGGTCTGACTGATCCTATTACAAACTGTTTTGGAACTTTCACCATAACTTAATACAAATTTCCCAACAGAAAGCGGTTAAAAACTGTTGTCTAAGTATCAAAATTGATAATTAGACAGCGGTTTTTAGCCCCGCACCCACAAATATCATATATAAGCTACCAAGCCTCCCAATTAATTGAGGCAATTACTTGCTCCCATGGGGGACCGAACACGGGACCTTGGGAGCATGAGCGGGGATCAATTCCGTTCGGGCACTTGCTTTCTTGCGTTTACTTAATGAAATTAATTCTATATGTTCTAAAAATCATTTTTTTCTTACAATTTTTTTTAAAATTCTTTATTCCAGTTATCTTATTTATTAATTCAATCACATTTTTATATAATATTTTTTTTATATAAATTTAAATTAAATTAAATTAAATTAAAATTGTATTTTTTACTTGTACTTTTTTTTAACTACCTTTCTTTTAAACTTGTAATATTTTTCGTTCTAAACAAGTAATACTTTTCTATCAAAATAAATAATATTTTTCTTTAAATAAGTAATATTTTTTCATCTAAACAAAGTAATACTTTCCTTTAAACAAGTTATATATTTCTATCTAAACAAGAAATACTTTTCTATTTAAACAAGTAATATTTTTCTATCTAAACAAGTAATACTTTTCTATTTAAACAAGCAATTCTTTTCTATCTAAATAAGTAATATTTTTCTTTAAACAAGTAATATTTTTTCATCTAAACAAGTAATACTTTTCTTTAAACAAGTTATACCTTTCTACCTAAACAAGTAATATTTTTCTATTTAAACAAGTAATACTTTTCTATTTAAACAAGTAATAGTACTTTTCTATCTAAATAAGTAATACTTAAACAAAATTGAATTAATTTATAAGAATATTAAATATTATATGTATTAATTTATAAGAATTAATAGTGATACAAGTTCGTAAGTGTAATAATATAAATTTAATATTATGAACAAGTTTTACATAAGAGTTTGTGTTAATCTCATTATATAAGACGAATATTAAAAGGAAATAACACGAGAATTTAAAGAATAAAATATTTGAACTGTACCTAAAAAGAATTTACAAAAACAAAAAAAAATACAAGCTTTACAAAAAAATTTTAAAAAAATATATTAATTCACTTAGAGAGCGGTTATGAACCGTTGTCCAAGCTTTACCTTAGACATCGGTTCAAAACCGCTCTCCAATTACCCTTGCACAGCGGTTATGAACCGCTGTCTAAGCTTTGATCTTGGACAGTGGTTTTTAACCGCTGTTTTTTTTTTTTTAATAGAACCGCTCTCCAAGGGACCACTTGGAGACTATTCGAAAAAATGGTTGTCCAAGTGGAGTTCTCCAAGCTCAAATGTGTAGTAGTGTGGATTTAGGTCGACCTAATTAAATCCTAAAGTCAATATATGTCGACAATTTCAATATGAACATAGGCAAGAACTTTGACAAGTACATAATTATCTATTCAATTCAACAAAATCGGCCGATAAATAATTTTCTCCCCCCCCCCGCGTTGTGTATATATATATATATGCATGCAGGTATATGGATGGCATCATAAAATTAAAATCACACAAGCGCCAAGTAATTATGGTGGATTGTCCAGGCATGAACTACCATCCTTTTCATTTCCCTTTATTTAATTTCTAATTATTTTTGTCCCTATAGTTATTGTTTTTCAATTTTTGTTAATGATATATTGTTAGATACTAATATAAGTTTACCTTCTGAAAATAGCAAGAAACGCGCGCCTGGTTATTCTTTACATGCAGTCATAAATAGGGTAAATTGTGTCAAACCCCCTGTGGGACGATTCTTGATAGATATAATCAGAGACTATATATATAGCTTTGGGACGATTCATGATAGATAAATAATGGTCGTGTCTCTGATTATGAGAAATAGTTAATATCAAGAATCTTCAAGTAATTTAGGTCGTGTTTAATTTTATTTATATATTTTTATTCTTTTTTTAATTTTATTTTTTTGGTATCAACTTTGATCATGTATGTTTTTCCTTTTTCAAATTTGGTATTTTTATGTGTCTTTTTTTGTCCTTGTTTGTGTCCAGTTAAGTATTGTATGTGTTTATTTTTAAATTTTGCCTTTTGGACCAAAATTGATACCAAAAAAACAAAATTGATAAAAAGTAAAAAATATACAAGAATAAATTGGACATAAAATATAGGACGATTCTGAATATTAACTTTACGTACATAGAAATTAGGAAAATATATATTTATCTAGAAATTAGGTCAATAAAGAATCTCAATACATTTGTGTTACATGCATGCAGGGAAACTGTCGTGGCCGGAGTTGGTGGGGGCAAACGGGGAGCAGGCGGCGGAAGTGATAGAGAAGGAGAATAAGAATGTGAATGCCATTGTTCTGAAAGATGGAACTCCAACCACCAGAGATTTCCGGTGTGACCGTGTTTGGGTGTGGGTCAACGACTATGGTGTTGTAATACGTGCTCCTATTGTTCGATAAACAAAAATGTCCATCAAATTAGGTTATGTCACTCATCATTGATGTTTGAATTATCAAATTAGCATAGTGATCAATGTTACTAATTCTAATTGGCCGTGTAATAAAATTCATGTTGCTTCAATGATGATGAATAAATTAAATTACTTTGTATCTCTACTAGATAATGATGTTTATTTTAATTAAGAGTTTGTATTAATGCCCTACTTGGTACTTTATATCCTAGTTTTTAGATCTTCTGCCGGACCTCGCGGGAGCTCGATCTTTGGATGGTGACACCTGGACGAATTTCGGGATTCGTCTGACATCTCTAAACATTCCAAAAAATAGATACCTAAAACTGTCACTTTGCTGATTTCTGCCGATATCCTAGCCCTTTAAGGAAGATATCCCGCTCTAGCTCTCTGACCCCGTACCATATCGCATTTAATTATAAATGTCCTTTCATGTCGAACTTGTCTTTGCATGGATTGCTTTGGCTAAAGTGAAATGAGGTCGCTTCTAGTCTGGAATGGATTCTATCTCGCTTCGACCTCGATGCTTGGAATGAACAGTTGGTGGATCTCGAGGTGGGATCCACCTCTTAGTTTATCTCGCACAACACAATTTTTAACATTCATATCAACTAAGAATTTGAAACTCCTAATTTAAATCGGCACGTGATTTGCGCGTGACAGAAAAAAGATGTTGTTTTCTGTTTTCCAACATAAATAGGAACAAAATTGAAATCGAAAATTTAGTGTGTGCTTGGATGTCCTTTTGTTTTTTCATTTTTTTTTTTTTTTAAAAATTTGTTTGGATGAATAGTTATGAAAAATGAGAGTGTGATTGGATGTGAAAAAATGTAATGATTAAAGTTGATGTGATATGTTTGTTGGAAATGAAAGTGTGATTGGATGTTAAAAAAAATATTTTTGTTTTGAATACTTGATTAATATGATGAAATTTAGTTTATGTTGTTATAATTATTTTTAATTTAAATATATTAATTATTTATTATAATTAGGAAAATCAAAATTACATTTTATTTTTTAGAAAATATATAAAAACAATATAAATATTTTTCTCTTGTTATTTTCTTTATACATATGGATTTTTTTGGCATATATATTGACAAGTTATTTGTAAATACAAATATAATTAAACTTCATCGGTTAAAAAATATCAAGGCCATGACGACCTGCTTATATATATATTCAATATATATATATATATATTTATACTTATGTCACAAACTTATAATTAAAATATAAACTTAAAAAATTGTGAATGGACTGTTTTATATTCAAAAAATTTATTTATTAATATAGCAGTTTTATTTGCTAGTTCTATGTGATTAATAAAAAGTATCAAATATTTATGTACTTATGTGTATTTATTTTTATGTACACTGTTTTATATTTAGGCTTCGTTTACTTTAATGTGTGGGATAGTGTGGGTTAGTTTATATAGGTTGGGTAAAGTAAACTAAGCTTAACTCATCCATTGTTTACTTCGTTCAGTTTCAAATACCGTAAATATATTTTTTTTTTTGTTTAATTTGTAAATTACCGTATCACCCTCCAATTATATAAGCAAGACTTAACTCATTACACTGTGCTTCGTCTTCTTCACAAAAGTAACAGAAAAATGGAAATACACCCTTCAAAAATAAAAACTAAATGAAAAATTATATATATATATATATATATATATATATATATATATATTCGTGATTCAACTATGAAGGAGTTCAACAGTGCTCAAAATTGGAAAATAATTCTACTCAAACTCATTTCATTTAATGAAAATAACATACTCCCAATTTTAGAATTTAAGATTCAAAATAATTATCCGACCAAGACAATTGTGAGACCTGAAGACCAGCGTAGCCTCCATTGTTGTCGCGTCTTTTGGGTTACTCTCTCGCGATTGAAGACCACACCAAATTAATAGAGAGAAATTTTAATCTTTAAAAAGAAATTTTCTCTGGATACAAGAGAGAGAAGATGAGAAGGGCATACTAAGTAATTTTTATGGGAATAGTATCAGGGATAATTAAACTGCCCAATTTAGTGGGTTCAATTAAGCGAGGTCGTGAGTATCAAACGCGGGTCGGCAGGATTACCCGGCTTTCTAACCCCACCAAGTAAACTCGTGTATAACCTGTACTAATAGTAATAAACCAACATTATCCCAGGATATATCATAAAGTAAACGAAGCCTAGTTAAGCAATTTTTTGTTGCAACATGGATTAATTTTGTTAAGCAATTTTCTGTTGCAACATGGATTAATTTTCTATATGTATATTTATTTTGTTAAGCAATTTTCTGTTGCAACATGGATTAATTTTTTATTACACTAGTTTACATATATAAGGGAATGATATAGAGCCCACCAATGGGCACTATAATTGTGTCCACCGCCTACGTGGCTGACGATGTGGCAGTGCAACATAAAAAAATTTATTTTTTTCCTTAATCACCATATATGTATATATTTAGATATTTTGGATTTCATTTAATTTTATACCATAATTGCACCATTTGCACCAATTTAGAATTGGTGCAATTGAATTTTTTTTTTTTCAACTTTTGTTTTTTAGTTTTTTACCCGACTCGGACCCAACCCGACCCGAACTCGGCTCGACTGGTTCATAGTTCACCCGACCCGAATGGATTTAGGTTTTATTTTTTTTTCAATTTTTTTAAATACCCGTTCCGGACCCAACCCGGCCCGCTCTGAACCCGGCCAAAGTGGTTCATGGTTCACCCGACCCGAATGGTTAATGGATTAGGGTTTAAGGTTCATGGTTTAGGGTTTAGATTTAGAGTTCATGGTTCATCTAAAACCTATACCATGAACCTTAAACCCTAAACCATTAACCATTCGGGTCGGGTGAACCATGAACCACTTGGGCCGGGTTGGGTCCGAAATGGGTATTTAAAAAAAAAAAAAAAAAAAAAAAAACTTAAACCCATTTGGGTCGGGTGAACCATGAACCAGTCGGGCCGAGTTCGGGTCGGGTTGGGTCCAAGTCGGGTAAAAAACAAAAAAAAAGCTGAAAAACAAAGTTGAAAAAAAAATCATTTGGTGATATTGCAATTATGGTATAAAATTAAATGAAATCCAAAATATCTAAATATATACATATATGATGATTAAGGAAAAAAATAAATTTTCTTATGTTGGACTGTCACATCGTCAGCCACGTAGGCGGTGGGCACAATTATAGTGCCCACTGGTGGGCTCTATATCATTCTCGTACATATATATATACGACAAAAACTCATGAGACGATCTTATGCATAAGACGGGATACAACTTAACACAAATCAACCCTCATCCCTTCCAAAATATTAAAGTGTCAATGTTCGCATTATGTCTAGTCTCACTGTGAGATCGTCTCAAGCAATTATGTCTATATATACATATATATATTAAACTTATTGAGTAAAAAGAAGATTTTTTTTATATACAATCGTCAATGATGATTTCTATTTCTTTAAAAAATTATTTTCAAATATGAATCATGAAGGGCTTGACTATTTCAGGAAAATATCAATTATAAATAAAAATAACAAATAGTATTAACAAGTAATTAAAAGAATTAATATTTAATGAGCCTGATGTTTTTTTTGAGATAATCAAGCCTGCAGCTAAGTCTGTCAGATGTTGTCGCATTAAAAAAATATCGGTTCATGCACTGTATATTTGGGATGGCATTTTTTAAAATATCACTGTAGATTTGAATTAATAGATCATAAAATCGAGATTTTTTTCTGAAAAAACAGATTACAAAATAAAAATGAAAAAAACTTTCACATCCAAGCACATCCTTATGATGTCAAATTGTTATAATTATCTCAAATCAGTACGTGCTTGTAACTTGTAAGATTGTTGTACCAAATACCAATAGTACTGAAGAACCATCTCGTAAATAAGCAAATGCTGGTGGTGCATGATTTAATAAGCGAATGTGAGAATTGCCAATTATAAAAAAAAATAGGTTATTGATTGCATTGTTATTGTTTAGTTAAAAATTAATAGTTGGTATCATTTAAGGAGGGTTGAGTGAAGGGTGGTAGGGGTGGGCACAAAATCGAGAAAACCAAATTTTCAAACCTTTTATGTTAAAATGGTAAAATGGTTCGGTTATATCGGTTCGGTTAAAAAATAACAAAAATTCGGTCTTTTATTTTCAGTTCGGTTTGTAGGGTATAAAAACCAAACCGACCGATATATATATATGACCGCACTGTCGAGGTGAGACAAAATAAATATCCTAATTTACCCTACGAATTAACTCGTAGTAGTCGTAAGTAAGGGGTCGATCCACAGGGAACGTGAAAATATAATTATGCTAATTGTACGAATTAGTGATTATTTCAAAAAGATAATTCAATAATAAAAGGACATTCCAATTCACAGTTAATTAATCCCTCGACTTAATGCTTTTAATTAACAGTAACGTTTACTCTATTTATCTTTAGGATTAATGTCTCTCAAATAGTCAACAAGTTCTGGCTACCGGTTATTATCCCTTAATTATACTCAATTGAAACAAGTTCTCCAACGATTATTTTTAACTGAACAGTCTAGATACGATCTAAATTTAATCCAACCAAAAACATTAAACTCTAGGAAAAGGACATATAAATTTCCGAATACACAAGTCGATTTGAAAGAACTCGATTTAAATCACCCTAGCAAAATTATTAGTTGCTACCAATTGCCATAAATTTGCAACAATTATGGAGTATAAATTTACGAACTAGCAAACATATAAGAATAATCTAATTTAGGTGGTCAAACCAAATTAAACATTCAAATATATTAAAAGTTAAATTAGATGAAATAAACAATCACAAGATAAATATTGTAAACGTCTCAAATCAATTAATAAACATCAAGTACGAGTTTAGAAATCCCTGAAATTGAAATAAATAAAAAACTAATTAAATATGATTGCAGGCATCTTCAAGTTAGTCTCTCAAATTGCAGCTTGCGACTCTCTCTCTCTCTTAAACTGTCGTGCGACGCCTCCTGTCGACACATACTCCCTCCGTCTCATTGTATTTGTCTCACTTTCCTTTTATGAACGTCTCACTATAATTGTCTCAGTCCATAAAAGGAAAAAATAACACTCCACTAACTATTATTTTAATATTATTACCCTCACTTTTCATCTCAATTATTCCAAATACCTCTCACTTTTAATCAATTAAATACTATAAAGGCCCACTATCCATTATTTTAATATTATTTCTTAAATAATTCAACAACAAAAAAAGTGAGACAAATACATCGGGACGGGTGAGCATAAGGGAAAGGAGTTCCCACACGTCCCTATCTAATCTTTAATTAGAGTGTAATTAAGCCCATATTCATGGGCTTTGGCCCAAACTCCTTTTTCCTATGATTTAAGTCGGCAAATCAAGAGTAACAAATCTTAGGCCTGGATCCAATTTCTCTCACTTACTGCTCACATAAAAGAAGGCAGAATGTATCTTTACCTCCTTAAATGATTAATTTTTGTTTCGAAAGATCTTTTAAATTATTTTTTTATTTTAAAAAGTTTTTGAACTATTAATTTTTATTTCGAAAGGTCCTTAAACTATGTTTTGTTTAATAAAGTCCTTAAACTATTGATTTTTATTTCACGTAGGCCCTCTTGACTATTTTTTTAATCATCAAACAGAACCGTTAAGTAAATACGCACATCATCATTCTCAAAATTGTCAATATTGACCATTGTTTTACTTAATGGTTCGTTAGATTATTTAGAAAATTCCGTCAAGAATGATTGTTTGAAACAAAAATCAATAGTTTAGGGACTTCATTAAACAAATAAATAGTTTAGGGACCTTTCGAAATAAAATTTAATAGTTCAAGGACTTCTTAAAATAAAAAAATAGTTTAGGGACCTTCAAAACAAAAAATAATAGTTTAGAGACCTAAAAATGCGTAAAAGAACCACTATGTAGTAAAATTAGCACCAATTATTCTGCCTTCATGTATCCTCTCGCCAATCCTCGTTCAAGCTGGCCCATCTACTTTTGCTCTTACGTAAGATTTTAAACTCCAAGCTAGCACTTCACAAAAGACACCTAAATACACCAAAAAAATACAAGAATAGATCGAGCATGAAATAATATTATCAAAATATATATAAGTAATTAATCATGTCATCTTAATACAAACGAGTTCAATAAATTGCACTCTAATCTATTAAAAATATGCATAATTTCCTACTTATTAATATATAAATTAATTAATTTTATGTTTATTTAATAATTAATATATATATATATATATATTAATCCACTGTCATTTAATAATTAATATATCAAGTGTGGAAACGCAAAGTTCAAACTTATGTCTTCCTTTACTGTGTTTCCATTTGGGCACCAATTCAGTTTTGATTTAGTTCGGTTTGGTTCAATTGCTGGAAAAAATGTAATTTTGTGTAGGAAAATCGAAACGACAGAACTGATCGAATTTTTAATTCGGTTCGGTTCAATTCGATCGGTTTTGATTTAGTTCGGTTCGATTTCAGTTTTAACTTTTAAAAATTGTGTTATTTCGGTTCAGTACAAAACTGCCCCAAAACTGACCGAACCGACCGAATATCCACCCCTAAAGGATGGAATTAGGCAAGAAAAGTAGGATAATCAAGTACTTACTTTTATTCTCATTACGGGTGTATTAAACCTATCAAGCAGTCCCTTAGCTTTTTATTGCAATTAAACGAAATATGATGATTTAATTTGTAATTAAACAATTTTGTTTACCCATTTTAGACAAAAATCATGTGTCTTGATCGAATCGGGTACCAGATCTACTTTTTTTTTTTTATCGGGTAAAGTTAGTTGTTAGTTGTTAATAGTTAGTACACCAAGCACTCAAATACTCCACGAAATCTCCAATCCACCTTATAACTCTCATAACTCCAAATTCGTTCCCAAATTAAATCGAATATGGGTCTCCCACACAAATGAGGAGCCCAGTGGCCAAGTGGGCTAAGCCACCTGGTTGGGTACCAGATCTACTTAAGTTGGATTATTAAATTAATCGAGGACTGTTAAGAATCCGCGTGTTGGGCCGATCAACAGTTGAAATATTATAGTCGAAATTTTGGGCCGCCCCTCTTGAAGGAAATTAAATCAAACTTGAAAATTAATGTCAAATCTGACTGTATGTCAACGAGCAAACCAAATACTAAGATTAGATTGAATAATGAATAGTTGAATATGCATGCATGCACCTTTCAAGGAAAGCTGCCCAGCCTCTAGCTAGTTTTCAGACGTGCAAGTCTCTCTCTCTAGATATGCATTCTTGTGTGTATATATATGCATGAGTATAATCACTCTAGCATCATTAATTAATTATTACTTACAACTTATATCGCCAATTACTACTAGCAAGATATGTCAATTTGTAAAGGCAAGAATCATCTCTCTCTTTTCTTTGATCATCATTCTTATATTATCTTTAAGGCGATACTATATTATAAATCGGTATTACCGTGCAATTGCTTTGTATTTTTTAAATGTATTAGTTGTTTCATTAAAAGGTATTAATTTTAGTGTTAATTGTTTGATTAAAATGTATTAAATTGTTTTACTATTGAAGTATAAATTGCGAAGCAGGTGTACAGTAAAACTATTTAATATTGATCAGACCAACTCAATCTTTAATTATTGCAGTCGAAATGCATTATTATTTTTTTAGCTCCATTATATATATATATATAATTATATATAGATATAAATCATTTTTGTTTCATAACTTTTTACCTTTATCGGATTAATGGTCCATAATTATCTATTTTTCGGATTTAGTCTCACATATATTAATTAAAATTTCATTAATTCAGTCACAAATGGCAAGAAAACACCTTAAAACGCCGTCGTTAGGATGATGTACATGCTCATTTTTTCCCCGGAAGCTGTTGACTGGCGAGGGGTTTAAACCATTTTCGTTCCACAATTTTTTACTTTTACTGAAATAGTCCCATAAATATCTGATTTCGTGATTTAGTCCCATATATTCAAATCTCGCTAATTCAGTCACCAATATTATTGGATTATAGAGCTTGATTGACAGCATTAGATATATTAAAATTTCGAAATTTTTACAGGCAAGGATTCATGGACGGAATTGGTGGGCGCAAATGGGGAGACGGCGGCAACAGTGATAGAGAGGGAAAACCCAAGAGTTAATGCCATCGTTGTGAAAGACGGAACTCCGGTGCAAGAGGACTTCCGCTGCGACCGTGTGTGGGTATGGGTTGACAATTATGGCCTCGTCGTCCGTGCTCCAAAGATAGGTTAAATATAAGAGCAACATAAGTTGGCTAAAATATATGCCCCATATTTTATTTTTGCCAATTTAAACAATTTACATCATGTTCTTATGAATTTGTATGGGTAGGATACCTTTCAATAAATTAATCATGTAAGATGTGCTAAGTGTTGGATATCTTTCAATAAATTAAACTCGTGCTCTTTAAACAATGTGTTGTACCTTATTAGGGATTTTTTTTAGGACGACCATAACCTTGGGGTGTAATGATATAATTTTATATTATGATATTTTTTTTAATATGAATAGTATTAATTTATAAATATAATTATATAAACTTTATATTATAAATAAGTTTTTTAAGAGACTTATTTGAAAAATTAAATGGGTCGTAGACATAAACATTGTACGGCAAACTGAAAGCAAATAAAAAAAGATGATTATACATTGACCCACTTTTGTTTAACCAAAACTCGTTTCTTTAGAGGGCTTTCGGGGAGACATATCTCAACAAGTTATTATTAATTTGTCATTATGAGTCTAATAACTTAAATAAATAAACACCACCTTTACTTTGTGGCGATTTTTAAAGTCTATTAATATTTCTCCCGTTTGTGATCTGAATATTAACATTCAATCCAAGATGAATCTTATATATTATCCAAAATGCTGTCAAGTGTCACCCTTAATATGCTGCCATGTGTCAAATTTCTCATTGAAAAAAAAATATCTCAACTTTGCCTCATCTTTGGATAGTTTATAAAAAAACTCTTGGGATTACCAGCCATAATTAGTTTACAACCTCACGTCCTGCAGTATTTTAGATGATTATAATGCATCCTAATTAATAAATTTATATCCAATTCTTCTTATTTCGCTCATTCAACTCCTATAAATCATCTACTCGCACATAAACAATTAATTAACAGATGAGGCAGAGAAGTGGATTAAGCACTTTGCTTTTGGGTGAGGGCGACGAATCTAACATGGTTGCAACCTCTCTCGATTCAGAAGGTCAATTTGATTTGTCCATTAACCAAATGTAGTTTATTTGGCAATAAGCATTCAAGTGAGACAACTAATATGGTTCCTACTTAAAGAGAATGTTGCAGTGTGATGCATGGCGTGGACGATTCCACCCGGACCGGCCGATCTAACCGATTTAGTGCGTCCGACTGCCGGTATTTCAAAGCGCCCAAAAACCGATCAAAAGCGAAAAAAATGGATCGAGAAGAGAAACGGTTGAACCGGCCGAGTTGACGGTCGCGGTCGACTATGCCGACGTGAATCTTCGCCAAATTTTGCATGTACTCACAAGTTTTCAGGCCGTTCCACTTGACGGCAGTCGCGATATGCCCAGTTCTATTTGATTTGCAGAGTTTTGAGGAAGAAAAACAAAGTCGGAGAAAGGATGAAGTGGGAAGAAGAATTTGAGAGCTGCGACGGTTTGATAATTGAAACACAATTAGATTTTCAAGTTTATTCCTTTCTTTAATGCGCCATGAATCCGCCTAAAATGTTGGAATCAATTTAATGGGCCTTGACCACCTAAATATATGGCCTAAAATGTATGGAATTTGTTTAAATTATTTACTTTCCACACATAAAAATATTATTAAATTTTGTTTAATTGTATTATTTTTTTAATAAAAAAGTTAGATATATTAATATATGTGCACCATATCTTTTTCACGTTACACGTACGTATTTTATTAATAATTCTGGTTTACATGAAAAAAAAATATATAGTCAATGGCATATAAATTATATATTTAATTATATATTAAGTAATTATGGCGTTATAGTCGTACCGACTCAACCACTTTAAAACAGTTAGACTCGGTTGAACCCGGTCTGACCAAAAGTGTCTAGCCTGCCGAATCAACCTCCGCTTCCGGTTTTAAAATACAGCTTCCACCCTAAGCAATCACCATCTCTCTTAGCTACATAAAATTTAGCAGAATCTTATTCTATTTTCTCTCTTTCTAATCTTAGCTACATAAATATAGATTTTCAAATGACAACTCAAACGCATGAGTACATGACATCACATCATATGTAAATGTGTATTGAGTGGCAAAAGGTATTATAAATTTCATGTTGTTCTGTTTTCATTTATTATATGATTTGATAGCAATGCATTTCAGAGTGATCTATTAAAACCTGTAAGCTTACCCCGTGAGTTTTTCTTAAGGTTTTGCCATCATACGATGATTAAGTTGTTTGGAGGGTGTCTAAAAGCTAGCCTATGGGTGTCTGAAATGCTAGCTTCTGACAGGAAAGTATCCAAGCGAAAATAAAGAATTACGAGGATCATACATTTTCATGGTTTTTGGATCATGGAGTGAAGTTTAAAGTAATATCAAATTTTCAATCCTCATAAGTCATAACTAAAATGCTCACTTTTTAGTATGCCTTGGCCCCAATTTTAATGTTCACTAATACTAAGTATTTTTTAGATTAACGTGGGCAATTGTAATTAATTGTTATAAGATTCATGATGTTGATGATGCAGATATATGGGTGTTAGTGAATTAAATAAAAAAAAATTAGTTTTACAATTTGATAAAATATATTGTATCTATCAAATTTTTATATTTATTGCAAAATGACTCAAGTTATATATTTAGAGCGAATGAATTTCATCGCTACACATATTATTGTTGTTGGCCAGGTATTAGATGAACTATATGCTCAAAATGAAGCCCACAACGAGAGCTGTGAAAGTTCTCAAGTCCTCAACTAAATTCATAATTTAACCTTGGAACGACGCCTTAAAAGACAATGAAACCCATAAGCAGCCAAAATAGTTATTCAAAATATGTCTTTACTTATTCTTTTAGTAACTACAAATAACAAAATAACAAGAGGCCCGTGCATCGCACGGGCAGAAAACTAGTTATGATAAAAATTTAAATTAAATTCATTATATGCATGTACATATTGATCTATATTAATATGGTTTTAAATATTTTTTTTTTATTAATATATAAATTTATGAAATAACATATATATGTGTGAGTATTTCACAATATTTTTTAAATAAACACTGAACTCATTAGAAATACTAAATATTTTATGATATTATTAAAAAAAATCAACTCATATTGTCAAAACAATTGAAATACTCCATCCGTCTCAATCTTAACCGATAGTTTGATGTGTGCTTGGAGTTTAAGAAAAAATGATAAAGTGTTGGGGTAGAAAGAGTTATTTACTAGTATTTTATTTGATAAAGTGATGGGTAGTTGGAGGTAGAAATAATTGTTTATTAGTATTTTATGTGATAAAGTGATAAAGTGGGTATTTCCATTTAAGGAAGTATGCAATTAAGATTGAGACGTCTTAAATGGAAATAATGCAGTTAAGATTGAGACGAATGGAGTACATTAAAAATATTAATATTTATATTTAAAATCTGAATTTTATTTTTATATATGCAATATGTATGTCAAATTAAAGATCATAAAAAGATAATTAATTTGACACATAATACATTAAAAATATATTTGTAACAAATAAATTATCAAATTTTAAAAATATTTGTGAAAAGTAAAATATAAAAAAACAAAAGGAAGAAATGTTATTGGTTAATATTAAGTCACTCTCTTTTCTAGAGAGTGAAGTACACTCTTTCACCATAAAGCAAGTGTGGCTACACTTGCTCAAAGATGTACTTGAAATTTTGACAAATTTTTACTTTAATGTATTTATTTATAGATTTGACTCAATATATAAATTCTTTAAAATAACTTATAAACAGTCTAGGAATTTATAAATTGTTTAAATTTGTTTGGTAAAATAAAATGTTCAATATCTTATAAGATCTTTGAATAAACATTTAAGAGCTAGCTTATAAACTTCAAAAAATAAAAAGTTGGGATATCTCAACTTATTTTACTATATTTGTATAAGTTAGTACCTCATTCAATTACCTCAACCCGAACCCAGCCCGAACTTACCCCGACCCGGCCAGAACCCGACCCAGCCCAGCCAACCCAATATGCAAAAATTAAAAAATATTATTTATATTAAATTAGAATTAAAAAAAGGTAAATTATCAAATAACTTATAAGTTTTATTAGCCAAATACTTTAACATCTTATAAGCCACTTCAAAATTACATCTTATAAACTCTTAAAACATCTTACTTATAAACTCTTAAAACATTTTATAAGACAAGTAACAAAAGTAAATTGAATCTGATTAAGGTATGAGACCATCTCATATTGAATCTATCCCAAGATGGATGCATCATTTGTCTAAAAAGTCCATTCCAAATTAGATGCATCATTTTTTTTTTAAATGTAATAAAATTACTTAATCACTTTAAACTACACTCTTAAAAATCTTAAAATTACAAAACATGTCATTACTTACCCACAGTAAAAACAATTTTATCTCTTTTAATTTACATTATATATATATTATTACTTTATCATTTAACCTTTACCAAAAAAACAACATCATATCCTTTAATATTGATAAACAATTTCCACTTTAAACTCCACGTAAATTGTAAATGATGTATCTATCTTGGAATATGAGACAAAATTCTTTCATGATATCAGTGTATTTAGGCTCATGCCCACGTCCTGAGTTTGAAAGCAACTCTACCCTCGACCATATTAAATTGTTCACTCGATGGGTCTTCCTAAATGGTAAACTGAGAGAATTAAGTCCACAAGAGACATTATGGGGGCGTTTTAGAAAACTTATAAGTGATTATACTCACTTATAATAGTGTGCAAAAACAATTTGAAGTATTTTATTTCTCTTTTATTAGAATAAATAAACTACAAAAGCTATAAACTAAAAGTTAAAGGGGGGTGCTTTTAGTAGCTTAAGAGTATTTTTTAAAGGGACAATTACTTTAAGGTGTCATTTATAAAATAATTTTATTCTAAGGTCCACTACTTTTTAGTCCTTACTCTAAGATGTTAAAATAAGGTTAAAATGTCTAAATTACTCTTATGTATAGAATAATATGCGGATTTTAAACTTTACTGAATTTTTTTATTTATCTATCCTTTAATTAAATTTTTTTTTTCAGAAATAAAATATTAGCCAAAAAATTCAGATTTTAAATTTTACTATTTTTTTTTATTATCTATAATTTTACTTAATTTTTTTTTTTAATATTAGCCAAAAAAATTTGCACACCCCAAAATAGAATCTGGAATTAGATTACATCAAAACATATCTGAGATTTGGGGTGCAACAACTTTGGTTTACAGCAGTGTTAAATTGTAAAATAATTCTACACACCCGTAGAAAAAAGTTGTAAAATAATTTTGCACACCCGTAAATAATTCTGCACGCCCGCAATAAAACTTGCACTCATATATGATAAATTGGTGATCCAAAATTATAGAAAAATACAAGATTTTTTTTTTAAAAAAAAACCACTTTTTCTCTCTCCTGCTCGACCCGATAATAATATCACCTTACACACAAGCACCTTCCTATCAAATTCAACAGTATAATTACAATTTACTCGCATGATTGGTATGACTGAATGGAATTGCGGCTGAATGGAATGAATTAATGAATGAAATCAATGTCTGAATGGAATGATATAGGAATGAACATTTTTATGATTGGTATGACCTAGGAATGAAATATAAGTATTGGTGAATCTATTTTAAAATTATTATTATTAATTATACTTTAATATTATTACTATTGATTATTATATATATTTTTAATACATTATTATTTTTAGCTTTTTAATATATATTTTTTAAAATTATATTTTTTATAATTACAAAAATAATATTATTATTATTGTGTTTATTATAATAATATATAATTTTAGTAAATATACATATATGTATATGAATATTTTTTTAATTATTGTTGAAAGTATGAGTTAATAATAACGTTATATGTATTTTTAATATTTTTATTATTAATAATATATTATTAAATAATAATATTTTTATTTTATTTTCATAAAATATTATTAAGAATTCGCTTTAATTTATATTTTTCGAGATATAGTATTATTATTAAAAAAATTATACTTATTTATATATTTTAATATTATTATTATTATTATTATTATTATTATTATTATTATTATTGGAGTTTGTTATTATTTTTATTTTTATTAAATAATTTTTTTAATAAAATAATACTACCCTCGTCCCAAGATAACGTGCACACTATTTTTATTATCGAGTTTTAACGAGCGAATTGTTTATTAATATTTGAAATAATAAAGTGGTTTTAAGGAGGGATATGATAGATTTACCTCTCATCTATCATATATCTCTTTAAAAAATACTTTATCATTTTAAATACTAATAAAAAAGTCGTTCCCTAAAACACACGAAAACAGTAAACGTACACGCTTTCCCGGAACGGAGGAAATATTATTATTAAATTATTATTGTTGTTGTTGGGAAGAAGGTAATATTATGAAATGAATTATAATATTTTTTGTGGAAAGAAATTTTATTTTTCAAAATGTGGAATACATGAACTTATGGGGTATATAAGGAATCATAATTCCTTCATTTTTTGGAATGACCATTCCTAATGGAATTATGATTCGTTCCAAAAATACATACCAATCAATGTATTTTAAATAGATTAACGAATGATCATTCAATTCCCTATCTATTCCAACATACCAATCACACTTTTAGAATCTATGCCATGAGGTCATAATTTCGAGTCAAAATTTGTCCGATAAAAATAAAATAAAAATTACAATATGTAAAAATCATCAAAGCAACATAATCTCCTTTCTAATATATGCATGATGCATCGATTTTAGGTACTTGGGTCAACAAGTATTTCCATCAACAGTATAATTACAATTTACTCATATGTAAATATCATCCAAAAAACATAATCTCCTTTCTAATGTATGCATCAATGTTAGGTACTTGGATCAACAAGTAGTTCCATCAACAGTAATTTGGGCTGTGCTAACTGCTAATCACCCTAACCCTACAAGATTATATGAGAAAAAGTAGCATCAAACTCTACAATCAAAAACCCGCTTTTCTACTCAAATGATAACAACAGGAACAAAGCCTAAATTAAATCTCGAGAAAATAAAAATCCCCTATCTCAGTTTTGGATAAAAGAAGCACAAACCAGTACTATCAATTTATCAGAAATCACAACAACGTCCTTCGTCTTCTCAGTCACCCCCCACTCCGCGCCTCACCGCACCCAAAAATAACACCCCAAACCACCGTGGCCGGAAAAAAAACCCAGCCGTTCAAACCCCCAAACACACCCCACAGAACCACATCCTCCGCCCCCGGCGCGCCGCTGCGCTCAGATCCTCCGTCAAGAGTGGGTTGGGCTTCAGAAACGCCGCCCTTAAAACTCAAATCGCGACCAATGCCGCCGCCCACCAGATCCGCCACCCGCTCACGCGATGGGGGCGGCGACCTGGGGGACGATGGCGGCTGTGTGTTTGAGGGGTGGCGTGGGTTTAGTCTCCGCCGCCCAGATAGATTTTTACGGTGGGGGGTAGGTGATTCTTGCCGAGGATAATTGAGAAAAATGAAGAAGAGAAGGTGGGGTGAGGAATTTATTTTGGTGGGGGGTAATTAGATGGGTGTGGTGGGGGCAAAGCTGGAAAATTTTGCACCTCTTGTAGTAAGAGCAAAAAGGCAGGGCACCTTAATGCCCTGTTTGTTTACAGTTTTATGGGGATTTGAAATTTATGAAGGGGATTTGAAAGAATTTGATATAAAGTAAAAAATATATTTTTATTTTGTATATGTTTGGGAGTGTGAATTTTATAGGATTTGATAAACAAATTTGAAAAAGTAAATAATAGAAAGAATATTATATTGTAAAAAAATAATATAGAAATAATTGAATGTTTGTTTAATAATTGAATATTATATAATGATAATAAAGTAAAAAAGGAGGAGATGGAGTATTGAGTTGAATATATAATAATAATTGAAAAATGTGTGATAGATGATTGATAGTGTATTGCAAATTGTATTTAAAAAAGGTAAAATAGGTGTATTATAGATATTATAGAGTAGAATTTTAGAGAATTTAAAATTTTATAATGAAATCTTGATAAACAAACGGGGATTAGGGATTTGAAATTTTGGAAGCCACTTTTAAAGCCATAAACAAACAAGCATTAAGAGTGTGTGGAAAATTGTACTTATGAGTGATTTTTCCTTTTTAAATACTAATCTATTTGTCCCGAAATCGTTGACATGTACTGTTTACGCGTAGTTTAACGTGAAATTGTTTATTAGTATAAGTTATTTTTTGGTAATGGTTAAATAATAAAGTGATGACATGTGGTGTACATAAAAGATAATAAAATTGACTTTATTATGAGAAAAGTAATGTCATTGTGTGAATTTTTTAGATGTTTTGATGGTAGATTTTAAAGTGATGTATTTATTTTATTTCTTTTTTTTAGAAATGTGCCAACGAATTTGAGACAAACATTTTTTATAAATGTGCATGCGATTTCGGGACGGAGGGAGTATTAATTTTTTTTGCAAATACTATATATCAACTTTTTTTTTAATTTTTTTATAAATACAATCAACTTTTATTATTAATCAACTTTTTATAATTATTGATTTTAATCAATTCTCTAAAAACATAAGCTTTTGCAAACACATCCTATATTAATTTTATAGTATGCACAAATTTGATGGTGGGAGTTTTTTTTTTTTTTTTTTTCTGAAACAAATTTTATGGTGGGAGTTTGTGATTAAATATTTGAAAAAAAGAATGGGAGCACATATGAGTCCAACAAAAGTGAAAGCTAATAAAGGCATAAAAGAATGGGAGCACAGTGTGGTTAAAGGCTTAAAGCTAATCACAAGTGGCACGTTACTAACTGTGCAACGCCACCAAATCGCGCGTGAGGGACATCCCAAATCAAAAAACTATTACAAAAGAAAAATAACAATTTTTTAAACACTCACGCAAAACAATTTCAACGGCAAAATCAGTAGAAATCCTGTGTTGAGATCCAAAACAAACAAGTTGAAATCCACATGAAGCGTCTCTCTCTCCACATGAATCGCCAATCATCTTTAATTTCAGGTAATTCGGACTCTGTTTTCAATGGAACATGCTTTTTCAGTTCTTTTTTTTTTCTGGGTTTTTTGTTTTCTTTTTTCTTCATCTATTCTGGGATGTTGAAAATGAGGGGTTAATGACATTCTTAGGTTTAATTTTTCTAATTCATTTGATTTCAGCTTGGGTTTTGATGGAATTGTTGTTTTATGGTAATTTCAGGTTTAGGGTTTCCGTTAAAAGGGAATTTGTGATTCTAATCTAGATTAGAATCTAGGTGTTCAGTATTCGGATTGCAGAATCTTGAAATTGATGGTTGAAGATTGGTACTCTGTCCTTTTTATTTCCATTTATTGTGCTTCTATAGACTTTAGCTTCTGAAATTAGTATTTCGTGGACTTGGGGTCTTGAATTGGCTTTTCCCATTTAGAGATGGGGAATAAGTTTTTGTTGAATGAAATGGATAAATCTGCTGTGGAAAGTGTGGTAGGGAGTGAAGCAACTGAGTATTTCGAATGGTCGGTTTCGAATAACGTGTTATCTGAATTCTCTGCATCTGGTGGGGATCTGGGGGTGCAACAGGCTCTATGTGAGATTGTTGAGGAATCTGATTGGCTTTACGCCATTTATTGGCACGTTTCGAAGTCCAAATCTGGTAAATCGGCATTGATATGGGGCGATGGGCATTGTAGAGAACCGAAAGAAGGTGAGGACGAGAAGGGTAATTTTTCCAAAGATGGAAAACCAATGAAAGGAGATCGTAGAAAGTGGGTTCTTCATAAGATTCATGCTTCTTTCGGGGGTTCAGAAGCTGATAACATTGCTGCTAAGTTGGATCAAATTTCGAATTTGGAGATGTTTTATCTTTCATCGATGTATTTTGTGTTCCCTTTTGATAAGCCTTCTATTCCTTCCCAGTCGTTCAATTCCGATAGAGTTATTTGGGCATCCAGTACGGAAGGCTCGATAGAACATTACCAGTCGAGATCATATCTGGCTAAGTTGGCCTACTTTCAGACAGTAGCATTTATTCCAACAAAATCGGGAGTTGTTGAAATTGGTTCAAGAAAGTCTTTATTAGAGGATAAGAACCTTGTTCGATCAGCAAAATCTATAGTTGTAAGCTTAAGCTCAACACATGGGAAAGCTTTACCGAAGATTTTTGGGCGAGAACTTAGTCTCGGTGGTTCACAATCGGGCACTATAAATATCAGCTTTTCCACAAAAATGGAAGACGATTCTGATTCATATGATATACAAGGAATTAGCAGTAACCAAGTTTATGCAAATTCATCAAATGGGCATCAAAATGACGACGTTGATTCAAAAGCATTTCCACATGGGGGATCGAATTCACAGTCCATCGAGGATTCGTATTTTCTTGCTGACGATCAAAGGCCAAGAAAACGTGGTCGTAAGCCCGCAAACGGGAGAGACGAGCCTCTAAACCACGTGGAAGCAGAAAGACAGAGACGGGAGAAGCTCAACCAACGTTTCTACGCATTAAGGGCTGTAGTCCCAAATATCTCAAAGATGGACAAAGCATCTCTTCTTGGGGATGCAATTGCCTACATCTCAGATCTTCAAACGAAAATTAGGGTTATGGAGCGAGAGAAAGGGATAACGACTGATAATCATCACGACAACGCTATTCCCGATTTTGATTTTCACGAGAGGATTGAAGATTCAGTTCTACGAGTGAGTTGCCCTCTCGAAACTCATCCCGTTTCCAAAGTCTTGAAGGCGTTGAGAGAGCATCAGGTGACGGCACAAGAGTCGACTTTCTCAATTTCCAGCAGTGGTGAAGTTGTTCATGTGTTCTCCATTCAAACACCTGGGGGTGGTGCTGAACAGTTGAAGGATAAGTTAGCTGCTTCTCTCTTTAACTAAGATGCATCTCGATTACCCCTTATATTTAGCCTCACTATCAATACTTAATGAGTGCACTCATCTTTAGGAAAAAAACTAAGTAGTTGTTATCCTGCTAAGTTGTACTTGTAATATTTGGCTTAATGCTATTACATATACTTCCATGACCAAGATTCTACGTTTGATTGTTCCTGTCGCACTTTTATTCCTTGTTCCATTTTTTTCACGAGTCCTCGCAGGAGGCTTGGGATATCCAATGATATTTGGCATTTCTATCTTGATCTCTTTTTCAGTGAGAATGATTAGTAGCATTAAATTGAACCCTTATTGCTGATCTTTATATTTTATGCTACATATTCTTTACCAGTATATCCTCTTGAGTTGAATTATCTGGATTACTAACTTGATATATATGGTTTGGTTTTCGCTCTTGATGTTGTTCACTACCAGAATTGTTCTGATACCAGGTACGCTGCAATGTATTTCCCTCTGTTTCAATTGACCTTTTGGTTGACTTTTTATGAGCTATACTGAATCAACATGCTTTATTGGCTGTTTTGTCTATTGCATTTCAGGGGTCTCTGAAAATAAAAATGAAAAAAACTTGTATGCACTAGGTGCACCGTGCAATTCTAGTGAGTTTTTAAATGGTAGTACTAGTTGTTTTACTAAAAGGTATTAGTTTGTTTGTATTAGTTGCTTTCATTGAAAAGTATTAGCTGTTTTTATTGAAAAGTATTAATCGTGTACAGTTGAACACTAAATGTCTAAATCAAAATAGAGTTTCTACATGAATGATCAAAATTTTGCAATGTTGATCATGTTTTAAATGTTTGTCTAGCATCAGTGCATCAGGCTGTTTTTTTTTCTCCATTCCCGGCTTAAACTGAGAAACAGTGCTTTATATAACTGAAAAATGCACGTGAACATTGGTGCTATTTTTCATGAGGAACAAATCAGGAACTATTAACTTTTCTGATTCATGTAATCTTTTTGTACTGAAACATTGCATGGATGAAGCAGGGTAAGGCTTGGTTTCACTTCAAACCCGAGCCGAAAATAAAAATAAAATAATAAAACTAAATATTAGTTTGTTACAAGATTTTTCATCAGTTTGCATTTTCAACCTTCTTCATGTTCATTGGCTACCAAAATGAACTCTTTGCTCTTCATGTGCAACAGAAGGAAGCAGAGGAGGCGGTGGTGGAGGAGTTGGCGGTGGAGGTGGTGGTGCTGCCACAGCATGGGCGGCAAAGTTCTTCTCTCCGACCATTTTCTTGCAGTTGGTTCCACCGCCACCAGGAACATACGTGCAGCCATTCGGTGAAGGTGGCTTTTGCAGAGACGGTAAGAAGAGATATTCATTTTTCATATCTTGTCGATTTTGCTTTCCTAGAATTCTTGCTTCATATGGTTGTAGACTGAGCAGAAAAATGGTTGCTATGATAGCTAAAAACACACTTGAAGGCCTCATTTTGTTTATTGAGAAAATGGGAAATAGATTTATGGAAATAATGAAGATAAAGTTGTATATGTGTGCTTATTTATAATGCAAGAACATTTAATAATTATGACCAGAATTTACATATTCAATTAAACTTGCTAAAAAACTGGAGTGCTGGCTGCCTGGATTTTTCAATGAATTTGAATTTAATTAGTCGTGAGGAGAAATTAAGTACATTTTGATATATATTCTATTCAAACCTGTGCTATTATTTTATATATCTAACTTGGCCAATTTTGAACGGATTTTTATTAAGTTTCAATTTATTATTTTATATTTTGAATAAATCCAATTGAACCCTTTAATGAATATGAAAATCAGGTGGGGGAAGAGGAATATATTAAATTTGCACAATAGCATGAACAATATGGAATGAACAGTAATAAGTTGGGTTAATAACAAATTACAATCACTACTATTGTCATTTTTATAAATTGCAACATGTACTATTTTTTTAATAAAATACGATCTATACTAATAAAAATGTCATTTTTACAAATTGCAACATGTGTTATTTTTTTAATAAAATGTAATCTATACTAATAAAAATTGACAGATTTCAATCCCGACTCATTGTTTTTGAAGTCTTTCAATCGATTTTTTTCAATTAGATGTTAATTTATTTTTTAGCATTGTGGTATATATAATATATTATTTATAGACTATATTTATATTGAAAGTTTCAAAAAAATTGAGTCTCGGGTTGGAATCAATCACTTTTTATTTGTAAATGTTGCATTTTATTAAAAAAATTTGTAAAAGTTGCAATTTGTAAAAATGATAATGATACATGTTCTAATTTGTTATTAACCCATAAATGATAGACATAAAGGTCATTAATCCAAAAAATTCCCCATGCAAAATGCGATTCTTTTTTAAATATTAAGTTGATTATTATATATCTCACTGGGATTTTCATTTTAATTTCGTGTAATACTTTGTCATCCTAAAATACACATTGGATATAATGACACACGAGTTATAAAAATAGAACATCTATTTTGAAGCAATATTGTTGGAGGTTAGTGCACAAAGTCAAATGCAAAAACCTTGTTTAACAATCCACAAATGAGAAACACGTGGATATTATGTTTGAATAGTTTGCCATTTTCATTTATTTGACTGGGAATTTTGGGTTAAAATTTCCTGGTGAATGTTGGCTGCGGCTGGTATGGCTTTCATTCAGAAATTAATTGCTAAAATAAACCTAATATATAGATGATATATTTTACATAAATGGAGGGGTTTTGAACTTTTAACTACTAATTTGGAATGCAATCGACGCCTTTTGCTTTTTATTTGGGAGTTAATGACTCTAAGATACAAAAATAGGAAGTAGTAACTCTAAGGTACAAATGTAATTTTTATTTACTCTAAGGTACAAAAACAATTGTACTTTGTTTGAAAAGAAAACTGTACTTTGTACCAAAAAAATGCATTTATACCTTAGAATTTTTTACTTTTGCACTTTGTACCTTAAATTTTTTCCCCCTTTATTTGGATGAGAAATTGACCACTTTCATTGATTTGACTAGAAAATTCTTGTGCAAAATTTTTCCATTAATACGTGATTTTTGTGGTTTGATTCCCTTATTCTACTTTTTCGAATTTAATTGGTGTTTCACCTTTCTAGATCTTTAACATATGGATTCAGAATATGGTGGTTCATTAGATATTTTTGGGGTGAACTTAAGGCCCCGTTTGAATAGGGAGGATTTGAAATTAATGGATTTTAAAAATAATAAATGTAAGAATACATAAATTTCAAATCATGGATTGTTAAGAGATGAGAGAGAATAGAAGAGAGTGAATGGGGGGAGAGAGAGAGGTAAGGAGTAGAGAGTAGATGATTTCAAATGATATGATTTTGAAAATGATTTGAAATCCCTCTATTTTAAACTAGATTCAAATTTAAGTATTTATAAATTCATTTAACTTAAGTGGAGAGAGTTGTGATTTGTATGTGAAATTCACAGATTTTAAATTCATCCATCCAAACGGAGCCTGAAAGTAAAACTGTGTGGGCTTAAAAGATTTCAATGCGAATGATATAAGGGGACAAATTGAATATATATCCATTTTATATGTAGATATTTTTCTTTTTATTTAGATTTTTATTTTACAAGGGTTCGTTCCCTTTTGGATTGAAAGTTTGAAACTATACATTATGCTGTGAATATTTTCGTAGCCTTTAAGTAAATTGGAAATCCATCCTTGCGAACGATTCAACACATTTTAATATCGTGTTCTGTTTCATCATTTGCTAACTTTGCATGTGCCTGATGTAATTTGAATTATTTGTCATTTTCATTGAATTTTGACTGGAAAATTCTACAATTGAAAATCATGTATGGTGCAGTTCCTCAATTCTCCAAACATCACCAGTTTTCAAATAGCACACCTTTGATTCGGAATATATATATATATATATAATACAGATTTAATATGAATTTCCGATGGTGGGTTTTTTTATAAAGCCCAACAATTTTTTGTACCATATTATAGTGTAATGTGTACAAATGTTCTATGTAGGCATTGGGCTTCATAAGAAAGTAAGAAACTAACTGTCAAATTCCATTTCATACACATATACTGTTGGAAAAAACTTAAAAACTCCAACTATCAAAATAGAATAGGAAAAGATAAAATAATAAAATGAAACCATTTAAGGCGTGCCAAAAATGCTTTATCCTTAACGATTTGCACTTAAATATACTTTTTTTTTTTGTTCTGATCGAGTGTAATTCTTTTTCTTTCATCTTGCATTTCATTATTTAGATATACGCGTATTAAAAATTCGAGAGTAATTCTTTTTCTTTCGTCTTGCATTTCATTATTTAGATACTCGATGCGTATAAAAAATTCATAAAGTGGAACATTGAATGAAATTCGAAAAATAAGATTGTGTCAACCTGTCTCAACATTCCCTCAAGTCTTTCTTTGAAGTGACTGGGAAAAGAAATTAGTTGAACATTCTGTTTGCAGATCCTACTTTCACTATATATATACTTTATAGTTATTTTCCATGGTCCTTTGCGTACTTTGTGCATTAACTTTGAGATAATTCCGTCTCATCTAAAAGCTCGAGCTTGTAGTAAGGGTCGGGAATAATCTATTTATTTAATTTCCCTCAACACCCCTCACAAGTGGTAGAATCATCATCTGCTTTCTGCGGATAGGAGACCCAACAGAGTGGACAATTTAAATGGGTGGAGTGCTTCCAAGGGAATCGAACCCACAACCTGGGCTCTGATACCATGAGAGAATTCCGTCTCATCTAAAAGCTCGAGCTTGTAATTAGGATCGAGAATAATCTATTTATTTAATTTCCCTCAACAAACTTCATATTTTTTTAATGAGGCATGAATGACTCAGTTAGCGTTAGAAAAAGTGGTTATCGGATTATAATAAGAGTCGCATAAAAAAAATTATGAAAATTTTCAACATGATTATAAAATTTTAATAAAAATAATTACATTCTTAAATAGTGAGATTTACCGACGACTTGTTTTTATTTGTAGGCAATTTTATTGATAATTTATTTATAACTGATTTGATTTGAGAAATGAATATGTTTATATAATTAGAAAAATTTATAGGTAAATTATAGGTAAGAACCAAGTTATTTTTATTAAAAGTTTTATAGCCAAGTTAGATAATCTGGTAACCAGTTCTTTATTTTTTAATTAATCGAGTAAAAGTCGATCACCACTTTTTTACTGAATCTTATTCATTAAAACTTGTATGTTCCAGACATTTCACAAACACATTCCGTGTATATTTTAAAATTGATAAAAATTCAAATGAGATAATCTCATACGACACGGGGTACGATTTACCATAAATTAACATTCACTCATTTCAAAGTGTTAAAATGTTAATGTTTAAATTATACTCTATTTCACCGTAAAATCGTCTCACGCAAGTGTACCTCTTTAATATATATATATATATATATATATATATAATTTTTATTCTCTGGTTTGCGATGGTAGTACAGTCGTACACCAATGAAGACGAGGAAACGCGATTATTATTATTAAAAAAAAAAATCTACTCAAATATGTTGTTTAACACAGAATTCAATTTTTATTGTTTCCTGTCAAAAAAATTTTTTTTTATTGTTTTCGCACGGAATCAAACAAAGACCCGAACGACGACAAATTGAAATTATATAAAGCCGTGTTAATTTGAAATTATGCATTCAAATGTGCTAAATTAAATTAATGCTCAAAATTCATTTTTTTTACAACGGATTTGTCTGTTGATAACATTAGCTAGAAGCTAGAATTAATTGTAAAAATAAATAAAATGATAGTGTAGAATACCATTAAGTTGAGACAAAAACTTGTATAAACCTGGTTCATGCTATGAACTCGGGTCAAACTTGACACATACACTATAAATTAATTAGATATATATACTTGACCCATTCTTTGAAAATAAAAATACGCACACACCGACTTGATCCGATCCCTGTTTTCTCCGCCCACGCTGCGGCCACCTCCCCGCCGCCGCAGCGACCCCTCCCCACACCGCTGCGAAGCGCACGACAGATTTATTGGCTTGCATTTGATGAGATCGGTGTAGGCGATGGCTTTGGCTCTGGCTCTGGCATCGATGGAAGCGTCTAAAACCTTATTGAGGATGTAGTAGGTGATGAATGTGTCTCGCTTGATCTGGAATTGAAAACGGTGTGAGCGGCCATTAATTGGGGGATTTTAAATTGGAATTGTGAATTTTATAAAATAACAATGATAGTTTTATAGTGTAACAATGAGATTTTTTCTGAATAAAAGTGAGAGTTCTATAAAATAACAATGATAGTTTAATAATATGGTAGTGAGAGTTTTATAGAGTGATAGTTTTATAGCGTAATAGTGGGAGTTTTATAGAATAACAGTGAGAGTTTTTTCTGAATAACAGTTGAAGTTTTATAGAATAACATGATAGTGAGAGTTTTATAGAGTGATAATTTTATATCGCAACAATGAGAGTTTTATAGAATAACAGTGAGATTTTTTTTTAATACCAGTGAGAGTTTTATAGAATAACAGTGATAGTTTTATAGAATAACAGTGATAGTTTAATAACATGATAGTGAGAGTTTAATAGAGTGATAATTTTATAGCATAACAGTGAGAGTTTTATAGAATAACAATGATAATTTTATAGCATAACAGTCTCGTCACGGAGGAGGTGCTCCGCCACCTGCCGTCGTTGAAGCTGATTGTCTCCTCTGGCACCGGGGGCAACCATGTAGATCTAGCGGCATGCCGCCGCCGCGGCATTATCGTGGCCAACAACGACGATAACTGGTGAGCGCGTCGTGCACGTAACGCGAAAGAGATGAGAAGATTGAGCGCGAGAGAGAAATTGGTCATATTGAATTGGGGTTCACATGAATGTTACTCTTAAGTTGAGTTTTTTTATAATTGTATCTTTTCTAATTGTATTTTATCTTCTGATTTAATATATTTCCGAGACAAACTATTAGTAATATCATTTATAAACCACGAGAGTAATCATTAATTATATCAAAAGACGAGGTGGAATAGCTCAAGTGATTAGAACATCACTTTAATCTCATGCCATAAGGTCATGAGTTCGAGACTTCGAGTCATTATTTGTCCGATTAAAAAAAATGATAGTACTAATTTATTTTAGAATCACACGATATGTCGTACATCTAGTTTGTAGTTTTACGTTTTTCAACTTCTAAAAAAATCTTGGGGCATGTTCAGCGTTAGATACTTCCACAAAATGATTGTGTGCTCTCCACAATGACAACCACACACCTTTTCAAGAAATCGAACATGAGAAACGAAGCATCGAATGAGAGCCGACGCATGTGTATCATTGACAATCTTATCTAAAAGAACGTCAACAAGGATCAACTCGCTCCTCGCCTTATTATTCGAGAAGCGACCTGGGAGCAATTTTTGTACCCCATGTTGCCAATTAACGACATATGGAAACTCAAGATGACGTGGTCGGTCAATGACGAGGTTATGGTGATGTGGCCGGTTGGTGACCTATGGAGATTCCCCTTGGTCTGATTCCACGTCTTATGACGAAAGTGGAGTCGGCTTGGCGTAAAGTGAAGATTGGGGTAAGCCCCGAAAAGACAGAAGCATAAATGAAGTATTAATGGTCGCCAAGCATCACCTAAGGGTGGCTAAAAAACATCTTGGATATGTCGCCTTGATACCGTAGAGCGACAAATGACGAAACCCGAATCATTTAGAAGACATGCAATTAGATGAAGACAACTAAACTTCAGGATTAAGGATTAATTTGATTGATGTCGACAAAGAGGAAATTAGAGACAAACAAGGAAGCGCGAATCAAGGAGAGTGATGACCTCGTACCTTTACTATAGGCTGCTTTCGAGGGCTTAATAAGTGCCCCATTAATTATTGTAATTAATGTGTAACGCCCCGTTTCCAAAATGAAGCCCTTTGTGGCTTTAACACTCTGGATCCGGTTTGCCACTTAAGTAACTGTAAAATCGAACCAGAAAATTTCTTTAAAAATAAAACAATAAAGCTTAAACTAACAATTTGCAGCGGAAAGTATAGTAATCTTGAACATCAATAAAATTAAAGTGTGGTGAGTCGTTTAATACATACATCAAGAATTAAGGTAGAATTATAAATTTGACAATCTTGTAAAGACGCATAATCAACTTAACACTCGTAAAGTAGTTTAACAATTTCGAAAGATAATGCAACTTAATTTAAAAAGAGTTCATCATAGTATTAATAGTAATAACTTGATAAATACGGGAAGCTTCGTGTCTACAACAAACTCCGGCCCCTCTCGATCATAACCTGAAAACATAAAATTGTTGGGGTGTGAGATAAAAATCTCAGTGGATGACTTGTATGCTGTTACACAGATTAGCAGTATCCTAGTATCAATTATACCATATATATACATATCATATGCATGAGTTGTTCATGCACATACGTATTCATGACGACTATTATTGTCGTAGGTACGCACGACTTGTTCATGCCCATACCCTTATTCATGGCGACTTTTATTGTCGCAGGTACGCACGACTTGTTCATGCCCATACCCTAATTCATAACGACTATTATTGTCGTAGGTACGCACAACTTGTTCATGCCCGTACACATATTCATAGCGACTTATTATGTCGTGTATTCATGGGACCCGAAGGTCATATTTCGTACGCACGACTTGTTCATGCCCATACATAAAAGTTTGTACAATGATAACCGTATAATACAATAACAGTCCATGTAACATTAACAACTGCAATACAGATAACATCACCCACATTTTAACTTTATAGATAAGTTAGAACTGTCTTTGAAAAAATTCGAAAGCATAGGAGCGGCAGGGACGTCCGAGCTCTGATTTAGGTCGCACTTCACCTAGCACGATTTTTGTCATAACTTAGTGATCATTCATTAATTAATCAATAGCCGTTTAAAGTAAAAGTTCGACAAAAACTCACGAGTAAGAAAATCTAAAGAATGGGGTTTAACGTCATCGATAAACTTACAAATAATTAACTTCAATCAAAGAGTAATTAATGACGAGAACATGAAAATATTGTGCTAGGGGAAGTGTTGCTCGAATCAAAGCTCGGATGATCACCACCACGCTCAAACTCTCAAACCGGTTTCAAGTTTGTAACTTTTCTTAAAAGTTAACAAGGTGGGTGTCATTACTGTATTGCCTTTAATGTTATATGGTCTGTTGGTGTATTCCGAACTGAACTAAACAAACACGAATCTATAACTAAGAATACAAGAAAATAATTAATAAAATAGACAAGTTTATGAATGATATGATATGTATCTTACGAGATACATAATATGCGATTTCACGAAGGAGGTGGGAAGATGTAAGAGGGGATTGCACATGGTAGCTATTACTAGTGTCCCCCATGATAATTATCATGCGATGTAGGTTGGAAGCTACAAGGGGATTGCATGTGGTCGGAGCAACCAGTGTCCCAAAATGAATCCAAATGATCTAAATGAAATGTTTATGATCAAATGATCATGATGGATGATATCTTATGAATATCATCAATGTTTATGAAACTAAGCTACTAATAAGATTACCATAAGAAACCAAGTTACGAATGAGTTTATACAATGACTCCGTACAATCCTCCAAAAATCATCTACGCAAAAGCGTATGAATAAAGCTTTAATAAAATACCAAGATAATTATATTTCGGCGTACTGCCAATCTATATATCAGCGTACAGGATGCCCATACGTGAGAAGTAGCTCACGCCCCCCCCTCCCTTTTAATACCATTTCAGGTTTCGACTTCGAGGGGCCAGAGCAGCAGCAGGGTTGACATGGAATTTCCCAAACATTAATAATATTGATGCATATATATATACACTCATATAAAACTCCTATAAAATAAATGTTTCGCTTTTATGATTGGTGAATTTATTCTTATGCCGAGCAACAAACTCTTTTAAAAGTTGCTCGATGATTAAAATATATGCTATCTTGTAAACGACTGATTTTATAATAATGTCATAATCTAATTTTAAATAAATGGGCCCACACTATTTTGTGTTTTATAAATCGTTATTAACTTTGAAAACATATATCTTTTACTCGATGTATTACTTTGATTTTTTTTAATTCGGGTTTTTGGTTACTAAGTGACAACTCGAATCTAGAGTGTTAAAGCGATAAAGGCTTCATTCTGGTTCCGGGGCGTTACATAATGTCTTGTAACTTTATAAATAAGGGTTGAACCAACATAAGAAAGGTCGAAATTTTATGCACAAAAAAGACTTAATTGCAAACGAAATTTTGTGTTCTTGAGCTTTAATCCATTCGTTCTTGTATTTATTGTTTGTTGCCCTAGACGTAAAATCTAGGTAACAACATAGACAAAAAATATTTAAATCCCTCGACAATCAGCAGCTTACAGCTGAAAAATTAGCATGTGACCGAAAAATGACTGAAATGATGTCGTTTAAAGCATTTTTTGGTTGAGACTAAATTGGTAAAATTTTAACATATATGAGACTAAATTCGAAAAGCAAATAACTATGTGATCATTTCAACAAAGGTGAAAAGTTATGGGATGAAAATTGTGTAAATTGCAATAGTTTTGTTTTAAGTTATACTTTTAAGCCCTGCAAATGATGAGGGTTACTCTTTCAAGTTCATTCGAAAACAGTTCCATCGAATTTTTTTAGCAATGATAACAACACAAGGCTCCGGGACAAACAATTCAGAAAATTGGAGTTTACCTCTCAAAACATATGCTTCCTCATGGCCAGATTTATGTCGCACTTTCCAGTGAAATTTCCGTACAAGACACAAAAGTTCTGATTAAATTAAAAGAGAAATATCTGACAAAAAATTATTGTATACAAAGAAATTCTAACATAAAGAGGTAAATTTAAACTTTTTAGAAATTAAAAAAGACAAATATAAAATAAACTTTTTTTTATCTTATTCACTATCATCATAAAAGTTGTTTTTATTCGAAAATTTCTAAAAATTATGTTGTTTTTTTTTTTAATTTATTCGTTATCATCATAGAAATTTTTTTTATTGTTGGATTTCTAAAAAAAAATTGTTTTCCAACGTATATCACGACAAAGACATAAGCACATGAGAAATTTCATTTCAATAATTCTAATTCTACAATTAAAAAATAAATAAAATTGAACATGTCAACTATCATTGCACACTGACGGATAATGTGCAACACACATATGTAAGAAAACATGTACTTGTTGTTTCATTATACTCCATATATTAGTTTGTCGTATTGATTATTTCATTTAAAAGTATTAATTATTTTAATTTATAAAATAATACTTGTCAATCAATGTTACGTTAAAATGTTTAACATAAAATCAACTCCCTATTTATGATAATAGTGATAAGGCTAGTAAACAAGTTTGTAGACAATAAACTTGGGAGACTTCTAATAGGTACAATTCAAAATTGTAGCTTATTAAAAAATACAAATTGATTCCATATACGTAGGTACATTTACACTTTCGCATGCAACATTGATTATATTTGTAATCTCGTTTGTACCTAGTAATAATTTGCATCAAAAAATTATATTTATTAATAATTTTTACAAGAAATTTCGCGTTTAAATTTTTTATTTTTTTCTATTGGAGAAGCATCTTCGCTTATTAGGGGATTAAATTCTAAATGGTCCCAACTTTATACCTTTTCTAATTTAGTCCCGTAATTATTTTTTAGAATGATTTAATCATGTAACTACTGAAATTACTCAATTTTAGTTGCACAACTATTTTTTTTAGAATGATTTAGTCTCATTACTACTGGAATTGCTCAATTTTAGTCATACAAACAAAATCGTGTCACTAGCGTGCCAATCATGTGTCATTTTGAATTGGGGATTCTAGCGAGGCTCATGTTTTAGGAATTGATTTGACACAATTTAATACACTGTCAATTAAATGAAATACACATCATTAATTAATAAAAAAATTACTGAAATAAATCTAAAAGCACTACAAAAAAAGTGGGTTTTAACGACGGTTTTTAGCGACGGTATCTAGGATCATCGATAATTGCGACGGTTTTATCGACGGTTCAGGTCAGACAGTCACAGTCATCGATTTAGTGACGGTTTTCAAAACCGTTGCGAGTAGCGACGGTTCAGCGACGGTTCTTTCGAATCAGGTTGAGTCGGGTTGAATCGGGTCACTTAGCTACGGTTTATCGACGGTTTTAAACCGTCGCTAAGTCGTGTACGAGACACACGACGACTCGGCACTTGGCCCACCGCACCAAGGGCGGTTAGCGAAGGTGTTTTTAAAAAACCGTCGCTAATCCGTCGCTAAATCTGATTATATAAGCAATCCAGCAGCCTTCGTTCTCTGATTTTTTTCGTAAATTAGGAGTCGTCTCGTCACCGTTCGTCGTTCGTTGTTGTCGTCCCGAGCATTCCGCCCATTAGACGATAATCGTAACGTCACACTCTTCAATTTGAAGGTAATTTTCTTACTTTTTACAGTTCGTTTTCAAATTGTTATATATATATATATTTATATATTATTTATATTATATATATATTTATATATTATTTAAATATATATATATTAATATATAATTTCGAAAAATATATATATATATTAGAAATTATTTGTATATATTATATTAGATTAATTCGAAATGTGCATGTTATATATATTAGAAATTATTTGTATACATTAGATAGTATTACCTGTATATGCATGTTAAATTCGAAATGTGCTTGTTAGAAATTAGACTAGTTAGATATTATAATTGTTAGAATTGTTAGATTGTTGGTTGAATAGGATGAGTTTAAAATAATACAGTCGAAACTCTGTCGAAATTATTTGTAAATATTAGATAATATTACTTGTATATACATGTTAAATTAGTTTTATAGTATTACTTGTATATGCATGTTAAATTAGTTTTATAGTATTACTTGTATATATATACATGTTTAATTAGTTTAGCTAGTCTAGTTAGAAATTAGACAAGTTAGATATTATAAGTGTTAGAATTGTTAGATTGTTGGTTGAATAGGATGGGTTTAAAATAATACAGTTGAATTTAGGCGCGATTTTAATTAATTAATTAATAGTTTTAATTAAGTAATTTATGTCAAATGACATTCATATTTTTTTATATAATGCAGATGAGTACTACTGGACGTGTTAGTAATAGTGGTTACGGCAGCGGCAACGACGGCGGTCGAGGCAACGGCAGCAACGGTGGCTGAGGAAACAGCGGTGGTCGAGGTGAAGGTAGTGTTCCTCAGAGCACTAGGAGGAAGAGGATCCTTCGACCGACGGTGAACGTGCACCCACCCGCCCTCGCCGGGTCCAGCTCGCAGAACCCGCCACCGACAGGGGCATCTCCAGGAGGGTCGAGCTCAGGTTCAGCCTCTGTTCATCGTGGCTCGGCACCCAATGTTCGTTTAGCGATCAACTTGAGAGCGGGAAAGTGAGTTATAATTTACTTTTATTTATTAATTTATTTAGTTATACAGTTAATTATTTAATTATACTTATTAATTTTTGTATTGTTGTTTCAGCATCATACCCGGTCACGAGGCTGTCGCTATAGCCACCAGCTCCATCTTGCGAGTTGGAATTGTCATGGGGGCCCACAGCTGGAAAGGCGTGCCTGAATCCCACCGCCAACTCTACTTCGACGAGTTTAGGGTACGTACAATAATTAATTACTAAAAGTATTCATAATTATTTATTTTAATAATACAATAAAGTTTGTGTTAATGAAATTCAGAAACAGACGAAGTGAGGAGAGGATAGGACCCCGGCCAATTTTTATCGTCCGTTCAAAATGCTTGTCCAAGTCCGGTACAAAGACTTGCTGTATAGGTGGCACACCGCATGGAAGGATGAAGGGCTAGATATGACGGACGACATGGATCCTGGCGTCTGGGAGTCTATTGTGGTTGTGTGGAGCGATCCCGCTTATCAGGAGATGTGCCGGAAGAATCGCGAAAACCGCATGACCCAGCACGGAGAGGATGGGGGCATCGTTGTGCATAAGGCCGGATCCCGGTCGATTCTGGAGCACCAAATGGCGGAAGTAAGTAATTAAAACATATTAATATTTAATTCTACAAGTTCATAATTAATTTTAATACGTGTATTTGTTAACAGGAACTACGGCTCGGACGCCCTCTGGACGCTCTGGAGACGTTGACACTTGGCCACCCCTACGAAGAGGAGACAAGGACCTCCACCTACCACCGCAGCACCCATGTGCACGTAAGTAATTTAATTATAATATTGTATTTCGTAATTACTAACCTGCTCATGTTGCTAATCTCATGTATATAATTTTTTTTACAGAGAACCGTGCAAGAAAGGGTCGAAGCAGCCACCCAGGCCCAAGCCGCCGCCTCAGGTGATGATAATCCACCACCTCCTCCGATTAATTTGAATCAGATCTATGTGGAGGAGGTCGGCACCTCTAGATAGAGGGTCCTTGGGTTCGGTAGGTTGTCTCCCGTCATAATCGCTGAGACGCAACCCTACTTCGCCTCGCACCCTCATATTTCAAAGATGACCAGCCGGCCGCGATCCGCAATGCAGGGCGGTTGAACAGATTAGAGAGGTGGTGACGGCCGAGCTCAGAGAAGAAAATCAACGGAAGTGGCAGCGGCTTGCATCCGTTCTGGCCGTTCAAATGGGTTGCTCACCGAATTATTTCCTCGACAACATTAATTTTGAGGACGGTGGCGGTCGTGTAAATGGCGATGGCGGCGGTGGTAAATGGCGGTGGCGATGATCGTCTTTGGTGGCGGTGGCGGTGGTCGTGGTGGCGGCGGCGGCGGCGGCGGTCATGGCGGTGGTCGTGCTGGTGGTGGTGGCAGTGGTGGCAGTGGAAGTGGTAGTGGGGTCGGGGTCAGAAATGACGGTGGCGGTGGTGGTGGTGGTGGCTTGGATGATATCGGTGACTTCGACCCTGATAATTTATTTTTTTCTACTAATTTGGGAGATGATGAGGATAATTATTATCCGAATCAGTGATTGGAGGGATGATTTGAACAATTTACTCTGTTTTTTTTTTAGTATTACTTGTTCATCGACACTTTTTTTTAATTTTTATTGTGAATTATGTATGCCTAATGTTTATATCGTTTATTTTTTTCTATTGTTTATTTTTAAAGAAAATAATAACTTGTTTAGATAGAAAAATATAACTTGTTTAAATAAAAAATTATAACTTGTTTAGATAGAAAAATATAACTTTTTTAAATAAAAAAGTATAACTTGTTTAAAGAAAAGTATTACTTGATTAAATAGAGAAGTATTACTTGATTAAATAGAAAAATATTACTTGATTAAATAGAAAAGTATAACTTGTTTAAATAGAAAAGTATTACTTGATTAAATAGAAAAGTATTACTTGATTAAATAGAAAAGTATAACTTGTTTAAATAGAAACGTATAACTTGTTTAAATAGAAAAGTATAACTTGTTTAAAGAAAAGTATTACTTGATTAAATAGAAAAGTATAACTTGTTTAAATAGAAAAGTATAACTTGTTAGTGTTAGTGTCCTAGAGACAATCTATTGAAATGATATAATACTCGATGATATTCAGTTTTATTTAATATTATAGTTCACTTAATATTAATGTATGACAATACACTTGTTTGAATATTATATTTGATTGTTTGCATTTTATTCATGCAAGTGTTCCCATGAGTCATTGATGTCATTGAGGTTGTGAGAACTCAGATGACTTAAGCATGATTCTCAAATAGCCCTGATCAAGGATCATCGAGAATGGGATATTGATGATACAATGGAGATTGGTGTGCGATCTGCATCATACTCTTTGAGAGTGTAGTAAGATCTCACTTACTACGAGATACTAGGTATCTCATAATGGATGCACAAATACCTTAGAGGGTATTGGTATACCCATCCGAGAAACCGTTTGATGTATTTCCACTATATGTGTCTACGGGTGTCTCGGTTAGTGGGAGCGATGCGATACTCCTTTGACTTGAGGTCAATACGCACGACATGTGTGGGATGATGAACTTTGACCATGACCAACGCTTGCACCCTTCCATGGGTAGATACGACTTGGATTGGGTTCATCACGAAGTGCATGTGCGTGGTAGTTGAGCCAAGAATAGGATTCATTCCTCAAAGTGGATTTAGAGAGAATACTCATCTTCTCATCATAATTGGATCAAAGTCATTGGCCGATGCACGTCAACTTAGACTTTGTGGCTAAGTGTGACATACATGATCAATTAGTGATTTCAGATAAATTGATTAAGTTATTTGAATAAACACTTCATCATGTTCAAGGCTTAATCGGGTATTCGTGAATGAAATGAGGAAATCGTAATAGACCATGTTTCAGTTACAGGTAGTTGCACGTTTCCTCGCAACGTACCTCATATATTGAGAATGTCTGATTTATTGTCTAGGGTTCAATTATGACCGTTAGTTTGACTAATCGCTTGATATATGAGGGCCTATGAGTCACACAACAAGTAATGGTTGTTTACTAATTATAGTTGGTTGATTAAATGTTAAATTAGATTTAATATTTAATTTATGGAGAAGTAATTAATAATAGATTAATTTGGAATTAATTATTATTAATGTTTAATTAAATTAGATTTAATTAAATAAGAATTCCCAATAATAATATTTGGAATATTATTGTAGGATTTAATATATATGAAAATAATCGTAGAGATTTTTCATGGGATTTAAATCCGTAGAGATTTATATGTGGGAGATAAATCTAAGAGATTTATTTTATTAAGGATTTTTCTTAATAAAGGTTAGCTTAAGATTTAAGCTGGGCCTCTCCTATATATATGAACTCTTGGGAATTTATATTACGTGAGTTTTATTTTTCTCCATAAAATCTCTAAGTTAGAATTTTTCTAGCAAATTCATCTAGGGATTCAACATTTGGCGGATCTGCGTGATTAGTAAAGCATCGTTACGTGGATACCATAGTGGAGGAATCCGTGTACGAATTGCTGTAAGATTTCTGTTTACGTTTACTCGTATTTAATTATACAATTAACTGTTCGTTGTTGGTGAACTTTAATTTCCGCTGCGCATGTATTACGTGTTTACGTGACTCTAAATTCCAACATAATTTATTTAAAGAAAAGTATTACTTGATTAAATAGAAAAGTATAACTTGTTTAAATAGAAAAGTATAACTTGTTTAAATAGAAAAGTATAACTTGTTTAAAGAAAAGTATTACTTGATTAAATAGAAAAGTATAACTTGATTAAAGAAAAGTATAACTTGTTTAAAGAAAAGTATTACTTGATTAAATAGAAAAGTATTACTTGATTAAATAGAAAAGTATAACTTGTTTAAATAGAAAAGTATAACTTGTTTAAATAGAAAAGTATAACTTGTTTAAATAGAAAAGTATAACTTGTTTAGATAGAAAAGTATAACTTGTTTAAATAGAAAAGTATAACTTGTTTAAAGAAAAATATTACTAGATTAAATAGAAAAGTATAACTTGTTTAAATAGAAAAGTATAACTTGTTTAAATAGAAAAGTATAACTTGTTTAAAGAAAAGTATTACTTGATTAAATAGAAAAGTATAACTTGTTTAAATAGAAAAGTATAACTTGTTTAAAGAAAAGTATTACTTGATTAAATAGAAAAGTATAACTTGTTTAAAGAAAAGTATAACTTGTTTAAAGAAAAGTATTACTTGATTAAATAGAAAAGTATTACTTGATTAAATAGAAAAGTATTACTTGATTAAATAGAAAAGTATAACTTGTTTAAATAGAAAAGTATAACTTGTTTAAATAGAAAAGTATAACTTTTTTAAATAGAAAAGTATAACTTTTTTAAATAGAAAAGTATAACTTGATTAAATAGAAAAGTATAACTTGTTTAAATAGAAAAGTATAACTTGTTTAAAGAAAAGTATTGCTTGATTAAATAGAAAAATATAACTTGTTTAAAGAAAAGTATAACTTGTTTAAAGAAAAGTATTACTTGATTAAATAGAAAAGCATTACTTGATTAAATAGAAAAGTATTACTTGATTAAATAGAAAAGTATAACTTGTTTAAATAGAAAAGTATAACTTGTTTATATAATAGAAAAATATAACTTGTTTAAATAGAAAAATATAACTTGTTTAGATAGAAAAGTATAACTTGTTTAAATAGGAAAGTATAACTTGTTTATAGATTAATATATTATAATTTAAAAATTAATTTATATAAAAAAAATTATATAAAAATTTGATTGAATTAATAAAAAAGATAATTAAAATAAAGAATTTTTAAAAAAAAATGTTAAAAAAAACAAATTCTAGGACATATAGAATTAATTTCATTAAGTAAACGCAAGAAAGCAAATGCTTGAGCGGAATTGATCCCCGCTCAAGCGTCCAACGTCCTGTGTTCGGTCCCCCATGGGAGCGAATAATTGCTTCATTTAATTGGTAGACTTGGTGCTTATATATGAGTTGTTTGGAGGTTTTGGTTCAAGATGGTCCGTGGCTCGGGTGGTTCGGTGGCCGCTCGGGTGCCTATCGGCCCCGGGTTCGAACCATTACTAGGCCTTTTTTTTTAGCGACGACATTTATGGTCGCTAATAGCGACGGACATTAACCGTCGCTATTCCGTCACTAGTTTTCGACGGTTATAGCGACAAATATTTTTGGTCGCTAACAACGATGGTAATATACCGTCGCTACATCGTCATTGCTTGTCGACGGCTTTAGCGACGGTAATTCTGACCCGAGTCCGGACCCAAAAACCGTCGCCAAAACCGTCGATAAGTAGAGACAGTTATTTACAGTCGCTAAATAGCGACAGTGTCACAATAACCGTCGCTAAAACCGTCGTAAATCACCTCCTTTTTTGTAGTGAAGAAAAGGGGACGGTATTAAATTCCCCAATTCTCTAAGATCACATCTTGCGATTTGGTTTCGGGGGCGGGGACAACCAAGTCTGTATATTAAAGTTGAAAAACTGTCGTTCTTCGCCAACTGAGATCTGGAAAACTATGGTTTAAAGTTGAACATTGAGAAAATATCCAATTAAGAGAATTAGGGGAATTTAATCTCGTCCCCTTTTTTTAATAATTATTTTAATTAATTATGTGTATTTCATTAATTGCAAGTTGTAATAAATTTTGTCAACTTAGCATCTCGAATACGAGATTCGCCGAAATCCCCAATTTAAAATGACACGTGACCGGTTCGTTGGTAAAACATCGTTGATTTGGTTGAATTCCAGCAACATATTGGACGAGAATTGAGCCATTGTAGGAGTTTTTGGACTAAATCATTCAAAAAAATAAGTATGGGATGGAAATTTAGCAATTCTATTAATTATGAGATTAAATCATTTCAAAAAATAGTTACTGGACTAAATAAAAAATGGTATCGTTTGGAATTTAATCCCCCTTTTATTAGCTAGGCATGTACATTGACATACATGATGATTTACAATAGTTATTACAGAGAATTAATTAGATAATTACATCTCTTTTGCTTGACATTTTAAGTTATAATATTCTACAAAAAATCCACAAGGAAAAAACTTACCCAAAGAATAAAATAAGGAAAGCTTGGTTTTTATACCAAACTAAAAATTAAGAATAAAATAAAGTATCAATTGTGTATATATATATATAGCTTTACTAATTAATTAATTTGAGTGGCCACACCAAATTGCACCATTTCTTTGGGATATGCAGTACTAGTCGGAGGTGGAGGAGGATGACCGGAAGCTTTTCCGGCGAAGTTTCGTTCGGTTACGGCGGCGGTGCACGGCTTTCCACTGCCGCCGGGAATCCACGTGCAGCTATTAGGCGAAGGCGGGCCCACGTCGCGATTCGCGTGTTGAAAGGATGGGAGCAAAAGGTTTTGGCCCCTCTTCATCCACTCTTCTTCTTCCTCGTCTAGAATTCGAGTTGCTTCATATGGTTTTATGCTTTGTACAAAAGCTAGTGCCATAATAGCTATGATAAATAGTTTTGTATTTCTCATTATTTTTTGTTTTCTATGGCAAGAGAATTAATTTTTTGGGATTATTGAAAGTGGGGTGTGATGAATTTAGATGAAGAAATTGGAAGTGTATGTTATGCGTATATATAGTTGCATGGGGAGATGAATTATGAGAAGGTGTGCTTTGAATTGGTGGATGGACAGGGGGTTTGACTGTTGACTAGAAGGATTCATTGGGGAATTAGGAATTTGAATTGGTCGTGAGGAGAAAAATGGTTTATGTTAATCTTAAAAATTTGGCACGTAGTTGACAATTTTAATATTGTTATATATATCACTAATACACATTTGGGCTTGGACAGCTATAAAAAATGACCTTGGAGAGTTGTTATAATCGCTCTCCAAGTAGCAGCTGTCCAAGCTTGGACAGCTGATAAAAAACCGCTGTCCAAGAAATCGCACTTGGACAACGATTTTGAACCGCTGTGCAAGATTACAACTTAGACAGCGGTTTTCAACCGCTGTCTAAATTCTTCACTTGGACAGCGGTTGAAAACCGCTGTCTAATATATATATTTTTTTAAAAATCGATTTTTTGGACAGCGATTTTGAACCGCTGTGCAAGATTACAACTTAGACAGCGGTTTTTCAACCGCTGTCTAAATTCTTCACTTGGACAGTGGTTGAAAACCGCTGTCTAATATATATTTTTTTAAAAAAAATCGATTTTTAGGCACTGACTCATCAAGCATCTCATATACAAGCCACCAAGTTTCCCAATTAATTGAGGCAATTATTCGCTCCCATGGGGGACCGAACACGGGACCTTGGGCGCCTGAGCGAAGATCAATTCCGCTCGGGCACTTGTTTTCTTGCGTTTACTTAATGAAATTAATTCTATATGTTCTAAAAATCATTTTTTCTTACAATTTTTTTTTAAAATTCTTTATTTCAATTATCTTATTTATTCATTCAATCACATTTTTATATAATAATTTTTTATATAAATTTAAAATTAAATTAAATTAAAATTATATTTTTTACTTGTACTTTACAAAATTTAATTAAAATTAACTTTTGAATTGACCGACGAATTTCAAATACAGCAGTGACATCTTCCTATATTTCAACGAGTTTTAATTGGTTTTCTTTTACAGTGTCCATAAATTTATTTTCTGGTTTTTTAGTCAAAATGGATTTGGTTCAATCCATTTTTTTCAACTAACTTTGAATTTGATTTGTCTGCCAATGATTTAATATTTGTGAGTAATATTTATTAAAGTTGGATGGAAGAGAGACAATTGTTTAAGAGGCTTGTTCAAAATTTTCCGTGATTTAATGTGAATGGAAAAGAGTGTTACACGAGGGAGGAGAGAAAATACAATGAAGGATTTTAGAAGTTAACTAGTACATGTACGTTCCCACATGTTAAGCGGAATTCTTAAAGAAATTATTAATTTCATTAAGATTAGATTTGAAAATTTTAATTAAACTTTAATTAAAAATAAAAAAAAATGTAGAATAATAAAAACACTACGAAAAAAAAGATAGTGAATTTTTAGAGTGGTTAAATATATAATATTGGATCTGGAAATTTAATAATGAGAAAGTTAGAAATTTTGGAAGTTAAAACTTAAAATAAGATTAATGTAATTAGAAATAAAAAAATTGTAAAATAATGAGAAAATTAAGAATTTAATTTGTAGGAATTTGGATAATGCTAAGTAGGAGAGAGAAGATTGGAAAATAGATGTAAGAGAGTTTCAAAAAAATATTAAATTAAACAAAAAAATAAAACAAAAAAATACAAGCTTTATAAAAAAAAAAAATCACTTGGAGAGCGGTTATGAACCGCTCTCCAAGCTTTACCTTGGACATCGGTTCAAAACCGCTCTCCAAGTACCTTGCACAGCGGTTATTAACAGTTGTCTAAGATTTGATCTTGGACAGCGGTTTTTAACCGCTGTCTTTTTTTTTTTTTTTTAATAGAACCGCTCTCCAAGGGACCACTTGGAGAGCTATTCGAAAAAAGAGCTGTCAAAGTTGAGCTCTCCAAGCTCAAATGTGTAGTAGTGTATATATATATATATTAATTGCAATGGTGTGACAAGAAGATGTGCATGACTAGTGGTTTATGGAGTCATTCTTCTCATGCACCAGTTCCATTAGCTTAATAATTCATATAAATAAAAGAAGGAAAAATGTCAATTCAGGGCCTGAAATATGGTAAATTTATCAATTTAAGGACTAAAATATTTTTTCTATCGATTCAAGACCTGAAATATAGAAAACTATCAATCCAAGGCCTGAAAAATAGAAACTATCAATTTGAGGCTTATAAATTTTAAGACCATGTTTGACACATATATTTCATGTCCTTATTTCATGTTCTTAATTTTTTATTTTTAGGGTTTAAGGTTCAAGGTTTACGGTTCAGGGGGGTTTAGGGTTCATGGTTCAAGGTTTAGGGTTCAACGTTTAGGGTTTAGGGTTTAGTGTCCAGGATTTAGGGTTTAGTGCCAAACATGGTCTTAAAATTTATAAGCCTCGAATTGATAGTTTCTATTTTTTAGGCCCTAGATTGATAGTTTTCTATATTTCAGGCCTTGAATTGATAGAAAAAATCTTTCAGGCCTTAAATTGATAGATTTTCCATCTTTCAGGCCCTAAATTGATAAAACTCCATAAAAGAATTGAATGTGGGTTTAATCAAAGAAAATATGTAATTTTATTATATGTTAAAATGAATGGATTTAAAAAATAAAAAGGTAAAAATGCATAAATTTCAAATCATGAATTTTACACATAATAGTGATATTAAAAAAATTGAGTTAACTTTGAATTCGGATTCACACAAATTTTTATCAATAAAATTATATGAATATGTATTGATGTTCAAAAATCAAATGAGATATATATTATCAAAATATTAAAGAGTTACGTCCTCAACCATTATTACCGAGCAATTTAAAGAAAAAAATTATAAGTAAATCTCCCATGAACTTCATGCCATGAACTTGAATTACTTGACTCATTAAACTCATTTTCAACACATTTTTCTAAACCACTAAACCTGACCCGTATTATACCCTGGGTAGGGTCAAATGCCATGAATTAAAAACCAAGTTCATAGCATGAACCAAGTTCATACAAGTTTTTGTCAAAATTTATATACTCTAATTGCATTGAACAACTTCAGTATATTTTAATGGTATTACTTTTTTTATTAAAATATATTAGTCGGTTAATATTCATTATTTTTATTAAAAAATATTAATTGTACATTTTGAGTTGAACAATACAAGTGGTGCATTAAAATATTACTTTACTACTTTAGAGAATGAAACAAGTGATGAGAGAGATGTTGTATGGTTGACATGTGATTCACTTCACAAAAGATAAGCTCTTAGAATGATATGTATACAAAAGGTTTGAGAAAAAAATTAGTGTCAATTTGTTTCTCAAAATAAAGGGTTAAGCCATTTAGGGCATTGATTTTGGGGTGACGTTTGTGTGCACCAATTGCACAAGATGCAATTGGTACAATTGAATTTAATTTTAATTTAGATGAACCATGAACCTTAAACCCAAATCCTAAATTATGAATCATAAACCCTTAATCATGAACCATTCGGATAGGGAGAACCATGAACCACTCGGCCCAGATTCGGGTATGGTTGGATCTGAACCGGGTAAAAAAAATTGAAAATTTTGAAGAAAAAAAAAACTAAAATAAAAATAAATATTCAATTGCACCAATTTTAAATTGATGCAAAGGGTGCACACAAGTATTTGTCTTGATTTTGATAGTTTAAATCAGAGCAATGTTAGTAACCAAATGTCAAAATTGAATCCTAATTTAATTTTACCAAAATCGAACCAAAACAATGGAAAATGAATTAGCAAAAAACACTTGGAACGTCTTTGGATGCACACTTGAAATCGTCCATATAAGATGATCTGGAATTGACTCGGGACTCGACTTTTCATTCTCTCTATTCCAATAGAATTGTAGGAATATGTAATTACTTTGTTGTTGAATATTTTTCCGACTATAATTCTATTTAAACGTTAAATATAAATATTTGACAAATTTTGGTCCACTATTTGATTAGGCTTTACGCGACAAGCGTGTTCCCCAAATACCGAAATGATAAAACACCACCTAATTGGCTTGAAAAAGAAAATGAATTTTAATAGGTGAGGAAAAACACATTAATGCCTTACCCAATCCTTTTCCAGTAAGAGTGAGTCTCATATGCACCCAGATGCACTCATAGTGTATTTAGAAGCGTGCAACTATACAAAACAGAAACGTGTAACTATTCTAAACAGAAGCATATAACTATATTCCCATATTAACAGTTGCACTTTTCTGTGAAAATAAGTCGCACTTTTCAGCATAACAAGCTGCACCTTCTAAAATGCACTAAGAGTGCACGATATAAAATTGTAGTGGGACACAAGTTTTCAAATTCAATGATGGAGAAATCGGCTAGGATGCCGCCACCCGCCCCGATTTACCCAAAATGGGCCTAAAAATGGTGTTCCCCTCTGAGCGCCGCGTAGGCGGCCGGAGTCGGTCGGCCGGTTTCCACCGCATAGGCGGTTTTTGCAATTTTTTTTTAATTTTATTCAGTCTTAAACAATACTCATTACCTTCAATCGTGAAATTGGAGAAGAGAAAACTCAGAGGAGAAAAATTTGAAAACTACTTCTAAATCAGTTTTTGATTTTGGAGGGAATTGTGTTTTATGCCTTGATTTGTGTAATTTGAGGTTTTAGAATAGTTTAAATTTTAGAAGGAATTGTAATTTTAATTTTGCAGATTTCAGCTTGGAGGGAATTTTTTTATTTTTTGTAACACATATCATTTTTAATTGGAGCAATGCGGGCTACTGTACGTATCAGATTGCACTGTTCATTTTCGGCCCAGATTTTGGATTAGGCTGATTGTTTAGTTGTTAATCATAAAAAAAAAAACTTTCAAGATTTGATCATATGCCGCAACCACTGCTTATATGGCGCGCCACATATGCAAGATTTCTACAATCGTTTAATTAGTTTTTTTAATTAATTCAATGTCCTCTGTTACATATATTCCATAATTTACCCAATTTCATTAATTAGAACAAATATAATAAGCTTCAATTTTTTTCCTATTTTATATATCTATCCCAATTTTTATTTAATCGAGTAACTAGTTACTCGAAGTCATGACCTCACGGCATGGATAGTGATGCTCTAACCACTTGACTATTTCATTTTGTCATATATATCCCAAATAATTGACGTATTTTTTTTGTTCTCAAATTTTTAATTAAAATAATATATTTTGTCCCATTTATTTTTATTTATTTTTTTCTTTACTTTTTATCCTTAATAAAAAAATAATACATACTTAATAATAATTAACTAATCTATTGAATCCAATTGATACCATCCTAAACTATATTGTTAAGAGTCTATGTGTAACAAAAATAAAAATATTTACATTTAAAAAATAAAAAATAAAAAAATAAACAATTTAATAATCCAAAATTTACGTGTAAATAACAAAAGAAGTAATTAATAATTTCATGTAGTTCTGGTCATTTCATATTAATACCATTTTATTTAATTTAATGTTATTGTACAAATAAGAAGAAAAATAAATAGAAGATGAAAATGGTTATTTGGAAAAAAAAATAGAGAAAAGAAATAAAGTAAAAATTAATAAAAATAAATGAGACAAAATGTGTTATTTTATTAAAAAAATAAAGAATAGAATAAATACACGTTAATTTTTTTGGGATAGATATATAAAATAGGAAAAAAAATTAAAGCTTAATATATTTGATCTAATTAAGGAAATGGGGCAAAATAAGAAATATATATAAATGAGGAGATTAAATTAATTAAAAAAACTAATTAAATGATTGTGGGGACTTTGCATATGTGGTGCGCCACACAAACAATTGACATATAAGTTTGTGCCCATCTGCGGACATCTGATCAAATCTGAGCAACTTTCAGTAATAAAGTTGAATTGAGAATTATACCTTCATAGAAAAGCCATTTTACACCATTTAACACTAATAAACAATTGTCCTCGTTAAAACTCGTGTCATTTCATTTTGAGCAAACTAAAATAGGACGGAGGGAGTATATTTTTTCGATCTCATCTTAAGGATTTATGCCTCCAAATAGGGACAAATTACATTATTTAAAAAAATTGTATGAATGAACGAATGCTTGATAAAATACTGTGAGAGTGTGTTTAGACAATTGATCAATATTTGAAATTTAGTAATGGAGAGATGACGTGGAGGAGAGAGAGTGAACGAAAACAAAATACAGGGTGAACAGGTTTCACACAAGAATCTGTGAAGGATGTGACTTATATTATTAAAGGGTATCATTTGTGATAATTGAAGGGTGTGACTTTTTATTATAAAGAATATTACTCATAACACTGAAATGTGTGATTTATATTACAACAGAGAGTATTAGTACTAATAATTGAAGGTTGTGACTTATATTACAAAATAGTATTAGTTGTGATAACTGAAGAGTCATGCCTGCAAAAAATAAATTAGTTTCACGGTGAACAAGTTTCACAGTAGACCAACTCGTAAATGAATGCTCTAACAAATGAACTAATATTTTTATTAAGGCTTAGGTCTTTTATGCACCCGGGTGCACCATGCACTTATAGTGCATTTTAAAAGCGTGCAACTTGTTATGTTGAAAAGTGCGACTTATTGAGATAGAAAAGTGCAACTGTTAATATGAGAACATAGTTGCATGCTTCTGTTTGGAATAGTTGGACGTTTATTTTTGCATAGTTGCACGCTTCTACAATACACTATGAGTGCACGGTGCACCCGGGTGCACACGAGACTCACTCTTTTATTAATAGTACTAATATTTATTTTAATATAAATATAATAATACTACAGTTCTCAGCTGGTTTACAAAAATGTTTCCAAGGAAGCACATTATCACACTTCCCCGCCAAAATCGCACACACAGATGTCGAAAGAAGGATTCAACGACTCCGATAACGTAGGACTCTCTCAACAATGTCGCTCTCCTCCACAAATCCATTCTCCATTCGATCCAACGGTCACTTTACTCACCACTTTCAACAAACAAACCCCCAAATCTCACACCTCCCTTCTACTCAGTCTTTTTCCAGATTCCGGCGGAACCCGTTTCCAATTCCGGACCCGATTTACGATCATTGCGTGGTTTTGGGTATCGCTAATTGGAATTGCGGTCGAATTGTAACCAAGATTTGTTGGGGTGCTTGTATTTGGAAGAGTGGGGTTCTTGTGTAATCAGAACCCGATACATTTGGGGTTTTTTCTGTTTCCTGAGTTAAGATGGTATGTGACATTGTGTACATTGTTATTTGATTGTGATTTTTTGTTGTTAAAGGGCGTGGAGTTTATGGATACTGAATTCTTTAGGCAATTTTTTGATATTGTTAGAGAATAAAAAGTGCATGGAATAGCTCACTGAAATGCTTGATTGTCTTTGTCTTAAGAGAATAAATTCTAGTATATGGCATTTTTTGTTTTATATAGAAGATTTTCAAGGTTTTAATTCCAATACTTAATATTGTTTTAATATTGTGAGAGGAAAAAGATGCAGGGGAATGGCTCACTGAACTGCTTGATTGTGTTTGTGTAGAGAATAAATCTAGTATATGGCAGATTGTGTTTTATATAGAAGATTGTCGAGGCTACCATGTTCATTCCAATGCTTAATATTGTTTAGACACACAAATGGTCCAGAATCGTTAATTTTTCGTATTTAAATTTGACTGTTTATGATTCCTTTATTGGGTGTAAGAGGCCACTAACGATTTCGTACGGTGTTGCTACTAAATCTGGTTCTGAAAATGACTTATAATCACACGTCACCCAGGGTTATTAATTTGTAAACTTTTAGCGATGAGTGTTCCATGAACTCTTTAAGTTGAGCTTTTGTATTCTACTGCAAATGTAGTGTTATTTTTCAATTTGGAAATACATGAAAAGAAGAGCTGTCAATAGATAAATTGAAGAGCTGCCAATAGATAAATTGTATTAAACGTGTCACGAATTTCATATGCAGGGTACCCCAGTTAATATCATTGCAGGTTCTCATGTTTGGGTTGAAGATCCAGAGATTGCTTGGGTTGATGGACAAGTGACCAAGATAAATGGAGCTGAAGTAGAAGTTAAAACATCTACTGGAAATCTGGTAAACATACCACTTATGGACTCAAACATCTTGCTACTGTAAAAAAAGTGGTCTTTATCTTCATTATAGTGGGGAGGAAACAAAATTTGTAGTTTATAAGCTCAATAGTCTCTACTAAATCTATTGATAATGGTTATGTAAAAGGGCCCAAGATTGACTACTAGTAGTTAGTCATTCTCTGGAGTGATAAGTATCTCTCTCATTTTAGCTTCTTTTGCAACAAACTGAAACTTTCTTTGGCATTTCTATCTGCCTCCATGGTTTTGTTGTGTCTAGATGTGATGATATATGGTCATTAGTCAACATTATGCGAAATTCCCATTTTTCTTATGTATATTGATCTGTTAATGTATTTGTTAAATTAAAATTTTGTTTCGACTTATCAGGTGGTTGTTAAATTATCAAGTATATACCCTAAAGACGAGGATGCACCTCCTGGTGGTGTTGATGACATGACCAAATTATCGTATTTGCATGAGCCTGGAGTCTTGCAGAACTTGGCAGCTAGATACCAGCTCAACGAAATATATGTAAGATAATCTTTTTGGCAAATACGTCTATGCACCGGTTGCACTAAACTCAAGTGGATCTTTTTTTAATGATATTAGCTGTTTTACTAGAAGGTATTAGCTGGTCAGTATTAGTTGTTTTCACTGAACAAGATTAGTTGTTTTCATTTAACAATATTAGTTGTACACCAGTTGCACGGTGCAACTGGTGCACCCATGTGTTACTCATTCTGTTTTTATGTTTGATCTATATTCATTCTGTAAAGTCAACAATTGAGTTCTTTGGATATGGGTGGCCGTTGCACTATTGTAATGTTATATCCTACTCTAATATTATTGCAGACTTATACTGGAGGCATTCTTATTGCTATAAATCCATTTCAAAGGCTTCCTCACATATATGATCTCCACATGATGGAGCAATACAAGGGAGCACCATTTGGAGAACTTAGCCCTCATGTATTTGCTATTGCTGATATGGCTTTCAGGTGATAATACAATTTTTTTTGGCATTTTTTTTCTTGAATTAATTGCAAAATAAATCACGACCTTTCACACTTTTTCAATTACAAAACAAATATTTTTAAAATCCGCAGTTCGATACACGATTGTTGCAATTCTACACATGACTATTTTCCAGCAAGTCCTGCTCAGTGTATGAAATCGAAAATAAAAAAAGGAAGGCTGTGAATAAATTGAAACAATAAAAAAAGCCCGTGAATTTGTTCTGCAATTTTTTCAAAGAATTTCTGGCTGCCAAGCCAGCATATGTTACTAGAAATTAGTCATACGATATAATTGCAAAATTTAAAAAGCCTGTATCGAATTGCAAATTTTTAAAAAATATGTTGTAATTGAAAAAAAAATGTGAAAAGGTCGTGATTTTTTATTCAATTAACCCTTTTTTCTCAAGAGATAATTCAAATCATGTCTGAGTCGTTTAAGTTGAACTAGGGCAATGGTAAATGAGGGAAAAAGTAATTCGATTTTGGTAAGTGGAGAAAGTGGTGCTGGTAAGACAGAAACTACTAAAATGCTTATGCGATACCTTGCATATCTGGGTGGCCGTAAAGGCACTGAAGGGCGGACGGTAGAACAACAAGTTCTTGAGGTAAACTATGTCATTCGGTTTACGGTCAAATGGCCTAAAACTCTGTGTGTAACATTAATATTTGAGTTGGTCTTATGTAACACGTTTTTACCGTGCAACTGATTTGAGACTATGAATTTATAGTAAAACAACTAATACTTTTAATGAAACAACTAATACTGTCAAACTAATACCTTTTAACGAAACAACAAATATTGTTTTGAAATACAAGCAAATGCAAATCAGTTGCACGGTAAAACACGTTTATATAAGACTTTGCCTAGATATTTTATATCTTGTCTAGTTTGGTACTGTATATAACAGAGGCTTCAAGCATGTATTTAATTTAAATACATTTGGCATAGCTAGGCTAATATGTCAGTATGTAGACTTAAGAAAACATAGTGTTGGAGGTGTATCACCAAGTTACCTTCGTGATATAAGATTCGATTTTCAGAGCACTGCATGAAATAGTTTGCATATTTGCTTTCTTGATGAATTTAATTAGTATAATATACGCGAAAATCCAATAAGGTAGAAGTATCATGAAATCTAGTGATAAGCTTTAAAATTTACACATAACATGGCAAAGTAGCCTTCTTAAATTAGCTTTTAAAAATATTTCATTAGATTTCTGATATAGTTTTGATTTTTCAGAAGGGTAGGTTTGGGTGGAGTCTTTGATCTCCCACTATTCAATATATATGTATGCGTGTGTGTGTGTATCGAACTGAAATGGTTTTTATTAATAGTTACCTTATATCAAGTTAATCTGAAGCTCTCTAGGTGGTTTAATGCAGTCAAATCCTGTACTAGAAGCATTTGGAAATGCAAAAACAGTCAGAAATAACAATTCAAGGTGAGATATTGGAGTCGTCAAGTAGCTACAGATGAAGCTGTTCGTGTAAAATGTTAAATGTCTTGTGTAATTCTAACTGCTAACTAATTTTGATGCTGCAGTCGCTTTGGTAAATTTGTTGAAATTCAGTTTGATAAGCAAAGAAGAATATCAGGGGCAGCCATTAGAACATACCTTCTTGAGAGATCTCGCGTCTGCCAAATTTCAGATCCAGAACGCAATTATCATTGCTTCTACCTACTTTGTGCGGCCCCACAAGAGGTAATCTACTTTCTTATTATGTATCTAACTTGGTCCTCTTTTTAAATGATATTAGTTGTTTAACTAAAAGGTATTAGTTGTCAGTATTACCTGTTTTCACTGAATAGTGAATAATATTAATTGTTTTCATTGAACAGTATTAGTTGTGCACCAGTTGCACCAAGTGTTTCTCTATATCAAGATATTCTTCTGAGTAGCTTTACATATTTTCAGGAAATTGAGAAATATAAGTTGGGACCCCCAAAAACATTCCGCTATCTTAATCAATCTAATTGTTATGAACTCGTTGGTATAAGTGATGCTCATGATTATTTGGCAACAAGGAGGGCCATGGACATTGTTGGAATAAGTCAAAAAGAGCAGGTGCAATCTTGAAAGTTCTACTTGTTTGTTACTAGATGGCCTCTTTCTGCAGGTTCTTTAAAATACTCTCACTTTTCAGGATGCAATTTTCAGAGTAGTGGCATCTGTTCTTCATCTTGGTAACGTTGATTTCTCCAAGGGAAAGGAAGTCGATTCATCAGTCCTCAAGGATGAAAAATCGACTTTCCATCTTAAAACTGTTGCAGAGCTTCTAATGTATGATTGGAATCTTTTTTTCCATCAATTTAGGACCTGAGAAATAATAAAACTATCAATTAGGGGCTCCAATCGATCCGAGACCTAAAAAATAAGAAACTATCAATTTGAGGCCTGAAAGATAGAAACTATCAATTTAGGACTAGCTTATTATAGGACCATGTTTGGTATCTTATAGTTTATGCCCTTATTTATTAATATACATAATTATGAATTTAATCTTACTTTTTTTCTTATTTTTTACACTCACATGAAATTAATATATTTTTTCGTTTTTTAAATTGTGACTTATAAAAGATATTGTTGGATAACTAGAAAGTATAAGATGCCAAACATTATCTCAATATGTATGAGTCCTAAATTGATAGTTTCCATCTTTCAGGGTCTCGAATTGACAACTTCTTATTTTTCAGGTCCTGAATCGATAGGAAAAATCTTTCAGGCCCCTAATTAATAAATTTACTATTTTCTAGGCCTAGAATTGACAAAGCTCCTGTTTCAAGTGGTAGTGTTCCTTAGCATTTATTAGTTTCTGAACTATTTTATTTGTATTTTTTGTCCATTACAAGGTGTAATTATACTGGCTTAGAAGATGCATTACTTAAGCGTGTTATGGTAACTCCAGAAGAAGTTATTAAGAGAAGTCTTGATCCTGATGGTGCATTAGTTAGTAGAGATGGATTAGCTAAGACGTTATATTCTCGTTTGTTTGACTGGTATGATGCTACCTTTGACTTTTCTTCATATCTTTCTTTGTTCCCTACATTAGTCGCGTTTGATGCAAGATTTGAGAATCTACAGGTTGGTGGACAAAATAAATAACTCAATTGGGCAAGATCCAAACTCAACTTGTCTAATTGGTGTACTTGATATATATGGTTTCGAAAGTTTCAAAACTAACAGGTAAGCATTGATTGAATACTAGAAAGGTGATGTTACATCGAGATTTTATTAATGTCTGAGCTAACTCATTATTTTGTATTACCAGTTTTGAACAGTTTTGCATTAATTTTACCAATGAAAAGCTACAACAACATTTTAATCAGGTATATATTTGCAGAAATTATAAATGGATGTTTTAAAGCTGATACTGAAATTCTACAAATTCCCGTTTCAGCATGTTTTCAAGATGGAGCAGGAGGAATACACAAAAGAAGAGATTGACTGGAGCTATATAGAATTTGTTGATAACCAAGATGTCCTGGATCTTATTGAAAAGGTTGCTTAACAGATATTGAACTGCTATGCTATTGGCTTCATTTAGCAGTTGTTTATGTCAATTGGAATGCAAAAGTATTTGAGTAGAGCTTGAAATGCTTACAGAAATGATAATTCTAGCCCTTGCAGGTTTGATTAAATGACTCTTAATGGACAATCGTTTTAGAGAAACCCTGTTAGCCATGACTCCAAGCTTCATTTGGCTTATAACATTAGAATATAAATGATAGTGTGTTTAAGGGAGATACTTCTATGCACCAGTTGCAGTGCATTTTGAAATGGTATTAGTTGTTTTGCTAAAAGGTATTAGCTGGTCAGTATTAGTTGTCTTCACTGAACAGAATTCGTTGTGCACCAGTCGCATGATGCAACTCGTGCACCCAAGTATTACTCTTCGTTTAATTGTTTCAGATGGTTGATGGTTCCTTCTCACTTTTTTTTTTCCTAGTTTCACACGGCTTCCACGATGATTCTTGAAATTTAGAAACTGGATATGTATTTGAATTAAGCTTCTGATACTGGAATTATCATTTATTCATTTTATCTTTGAAGTAATAGTCTTATGAAAAGAGTTTTGACTGGCCTTCGCAGAAACCTGGAGGGATCATCGCTCTTCTTGACGAAGCTTGGTAATGCTTTTCTTACCACTTATATTGCATTATACTTTAGTTGATATATGACCTTGTTCCACTTTTGTCTTCTATTTTCCAGTATGTTTCCAAAGTCGACACACGAAACTTTTTCTCAAAAGCTGTATCAGACTTTTGCTAAACACAAACGTTTCATCAAACCGAAATTGTCCCGTACAGATTTTACAATTGCTCATTATGCTGGAGAGGTAACTTGGATTACATTTTGTTGTAAGGATTCTCTAACCTTTTTGGTGTTCGGTAAAATTAACGTGCCCTCTTTTTTGGTAATCCAGGTTCTGTACCAATCTGATCTGTTTTTGGACAAAAACAAAGACTATGTTGTTCCTGAACATCAAGATCTGCTAAGTGTTTCCAAATGCTCATTTGTAGCAGGACTATTTCCTCCAATTCCTGAAGAAACGAACAAATCTTCAAATAAGTCTTCGAAGTTTTCATCAATAGGGTCTCGTTTCAAGCTACAACTCCAACAATTGATGGAAACACTGAATTCTACAGAACCTCACTACATTAGATGTGTGAAGCCTAATAATCTTCTCAAGCCTGCTATTTTTGAAAACGTCAATGTCATGCAGCAGCTACGTTGTGGTGTGAGTGCATATGCCACATTGCTTTAGATCGATTGATATATACAACCCAGTTGGCTAAGCTTATTTTAAACATCTTATAAGCTCTAACATCTTATGAGTTGTTTCAAGTGCTTTAAAGATATAATTTTTAAGTAGCTTATAAGATGTTAAAAGTGCTTATCTAATAAAACTTATAAGCTCTTTGATAATTTGAGAGATTATTTTAATTTTAATATAAAATTATTGTATTTTTATTTTTTATGCTGAGGTGGGGATGGGTGGGGTGATTTTTGTTTTTCCAAAAATTAATTTAAAAAAAAATCTATTATTTAAACATAGCTTATAAGATATTAGAAATATAAGTTGGGATACTGATACTTATAATTTTGGAGCTTATAAGCTGTAAAGAGCTTATTCTAAGATCTTATAAGTTTTACCAATCACTTTTAGAGAACTTATAAGCTGCTCAGCGAACGGGCTATTTATACTTCATTAAATGCAACACCTAATTATTTCATGTCCTTTTCTTGACAGGGAGTTCTAGAGGCAATTAGAATTAGTTGTGCTGGCTACCCTACACGTAAAACATTTTATGAATTTCTTCATCGTTTTGGTATTCTTGCTCCAGAGGTCCTGGAAGGGAAGTAAGTATAATCTATCTAAGGCTTATAAGATATTGAAGTAAGAATCCCTTACAAATTTTAATGTCGTGCAGCCTTGATGAAAAAACTGCATGCAAAAAGATTTTGGAGAAGATGGGTATGACTGGAGCTCAGGTATTTGATTATCTTTTTATATCTTGCTTCTGGTAAAAAAATCGATTGCAAAGTTTATAGTCAATGTAATGTGACATACGGGTATGTTTGTTTCTGGATTAGCAAAGCAAGATTTTACTTTCAAAATCCTAATGCATGTTTGTTTGTAGGATTATGCAAACTAGATTTCAAAATTCACAAAAATCCTAACCTACAACATCTACATTAACTTATATTCTCTCTCATACTTTTTTTTTTCCCCAAAAACACAGACTTTCTTTTTTACAATTTAATAATCCTTCTATCACATACTTTTTCACTATCTTCTCAATCCTACCCTACTACATCTTATCAACCAAATATAAACAAAAGTTACATTCACCTTTTTACGATTCCAGGATTTCTAGTAAGGATTTTCCCAATCCCCCTACAGCCCACAATAAACATAACAATATACAGGAAGCTTCTATGTACAATTATCTCATCTCATTTGCCTGATGTAAACAGTTGGGATGTGTTTACTTTATCAAATTTCGACTTTAACATTATGGTGGTGACTAAGTTTATGTAGTTGCTTTAGACTCTAGTTACTTTCTCCAGTTATTAACTTTATGATTTTAGTTCACATAGCGCTCCTTCTTCGCAAAATTGGGTTGCTTCTCCTGCTTATCACTTTGTGAACTATATCTCATTTAGTTGGCAAATACTTCTATGCACCAGTTGCACTGTGCAGCTCAAGTGCAATTTTAAATTGTATTAGTTGTTTTACTAAAAGGTATTAGTTGGTGAATATTAGCTGTTTTCGCTGAACATTATTAGTTATTTCCATTGAACAATATTATTTGTGCACCAATTGAACAGTGCAACTGGTGCATCCAAGTGTTACTCGTTTTATATTTGGTTTTACTCACTTTTATTTGGTTCTGCCTCTCTATCTCTCTCTCTCTCTCATGTTTATGTACTATATGTTCCAGACAGGAAAAACAAAGGTCTTCTTAAGAGCTGGTCAAATGGCTGATTTAGATGCCCGGAGGGCACTAATACTTAGTACAGCAGCAAAGACAATACAAAGAAAGATTAGAACTCATATTGCTCGGAGACACTTTCTTGCTTTGCAGCAGGCTGCAATCTCTCTGCAATCTGTTTGTAGAGGTTTGTTGAGTACCTTTCGCCTCTCAAGGCATTATCTAAATGTTCTCATGCTGGTATTAGTTGTTTTACTAAAAAGTATTAGCTGATCAGTATCAGCTGTTTCACTGAACAATATTAATTGTTTTTCATTGAACAATATTAGTTGTGCACCAGTTGCACAGTGCAACTGCTGCACCAAAGTGTTACTCGTTCCCTTGTATTACCATTCTTATTTAATCTGTACTCACATTTCTTTCCCATTTCTCACAGGAAGGCTTGCTTGCAAAGTTTTTGAAAATTTGAAGAGGGAGGCAGCTTCTATCAAAATCCAGACAAAATGTAGAGGACACTTGACCAGGAAGAACTACTCGATACTCAAAAGTTCGGTTATTATAGTGCAGACGGGGATGCGAGCAATGGCTGCCTGTAAGGAGTTCAAATATAGGAAACAAACTAAAGCAGCAACAAGAATACAGGTGATTATGTTGTTCAAGTGACAAATAATTTGTTTTAGGGTACAATGTTCTATAGTACATTAACTTACCCATTTTGATTTTAGTCCTCTAACCTTTTGGATTTTAAAATTTGTCCCTTAACTTTATCAATTACAATATTTGGTCCTTTTACTGGCTACAACAGGTAAACTTACTGATAATTGCTGACGTGACAATTTTCCTGTAAAAGCCACTTCAATGATTACCGAAAGTTTACCTGTTACAACCGGTATAAAGTAAAATTTGGTATAATTGAGGGACGTGTTCCAAAATTGAAAGAGTTAGAGGACTAAAATCAAAGTGGTGAGATTATGGGACAAAAAAAACATTTTCTTTTCTTTTTTCAAAAGTTTATACGTAATGGGAAATAATATTTTCAGGCCCAATGGCGTGGTCATAGAGATTTTTCATACTACAAGAGACTCATACGGGCAGCGATTGTGACCCAATGCAGGTGGAGGGGAAAGATTGCTAAGAAAGAGCTTCGGAAACTAAAAATGGTATGCCAAGTATACTTTTCTAGTTGATCTATCTAACATTAGCCTAAAATCTGGAATCTTATTGACACTAAATTGGATGAAAAATATGTCATCTCAATATTTTCTATTCAAATGCCATTGTGAGTTGGATATATATATATATATATATATATATATATATATATATGTGTGTGTGTGTGTGAGAGAGAGTGTTAACTGATTGCATACGATTATATTAGTGGGATGGGACTGTGTTATATAATTTATGGAGTCTTGATTCTTTATGAAAGATGGGAATCATGTTCATTGATTATTTATTATACCTACAATATCTATATTCTATATATAAATAAAAGGAGAGAGAATAAGGAATATTTATTGGAACAAGTGAAGTACACTTGCTATGTGGCGCAATAGTGAGTATTCCTCTCCGTTAAAGAGAGTGGTTTAAGTGCGCCAATCCAACTCTTTTATTTTTCTTTTTTATTTTCCACTACTAATTTCAAATTTCAATAATAATTTTATTTTAAATTTAGTTTTAAATATCAAGTTAATTGTCTTTTAAAAGATTTTAAAATTTACATATATATTACACATATAAAAATATTTATCTAATTGTTTTAAAAGTGTTTTTTATTTATTTTAATTATATGAGTTGAATATAAATAATTTTATCTTAGATTATATAATTTTTTTGTTGAATTTTAATATCATTTTATATATTTTAGTACTTGTGGTGTAGTTAGTAAATAAAAAGTTATATGATTAATTAAATAATTGCAATATGCCCATATATATTCATATAATCTTTATATATTAAATAAAAGTAGTAGTAGAAGAATTTAGTATAGAGTACTGAGTAGGTGAGTAGAATAATTTTAATTTCAATTTTTATTACAATTCGTCATATTACACAATCTCACGTTTAAAAATCAATTATATTCTATCCATGCATCGCACGAGAGAATTACTAGTTCTAATAAACACATCAAATCTGCAGGCTTCACGAGAAACTGGTGCGCTAAAAGAAGCTAAGGATAAGCTTGAAAAGCAGGTTGAAGATCTTACACTGCGTAATCAGCTGGAAAAACGACGGAGGGTAAATATACTCCTTGCACAAACACTTTATGTTGTTATAAAAAGAAGTCTATCTATACGTGTATGGCCATATTCAACACATTCAAATACATTATAACATGCATATAGATACAAGCATTGTTAACCATATCATGTTTAAATATGAATATGCTTTGAATAATGTTTTCGTTGTTCATTATCAACAAATAACCAACTTATTAAAGATGCTACATTAGGTAGTCTTCCAGTTTAATGCTCTTGGCTTTTATTAAATGAGTTGTTCATATGCAAAGCAGTTTTACCGTGCAACTGGTTCAGAACTATCATGTTATAGTATAACAACTAATACTTTTAATGAAAAAATAATACTATCAAATTAATACCTTTTAATGAAACAACTAATACTGTTAAAATATTTACACAAAAAGCAAACCAGTTTCAAATTGAGAATCCTTGTGTCAGGCTGAAATAGAAGAAGCAAAAGCCCAGGAAATAATAAGGCTGCAGCAATCGTTAGAAGCTATGCAAAGCAAAATTGAAGAATCCAATGCACAACTTCAAAAAGAACGTGAAATTTCTCAGAAAGCAATTGAAGAAGTCTCCTCGATTGTCCAAGAAACCCCAGTTCCTGTTGAGGATACAGCAAAGATTGAGTCTCTTACTGAGGAAATTGAAAAAATGAAGGATGTTATGCAATCAGAAAAACAACGAGCTGATGATGCTGAAAGGAAATATGCTGAAGCCCAGCAACTAATCGAGGGAAAGAGTCAGAAGTTAGATGAAACTGAAAAACGAGTTCAACAACTTCAGGAATCTTTGAGCAGGTAAAGGCATTTCTGGTATTCTCTGTCATCATATTTTTTGTTATGGAAAACCCCATTTACTGCATTTAAATTCGAGGTTGCTTAAACAGTCTGTTCTCCCTGAAACTAATATCTATCTGGAGCTAGAAAGGGACAAAACAGTTATTGAGACATTGGAATTCTTTGTTGTATAAACGAATATTTAGCATAGTACACCACACTTGGATGTAGAATATTTTAGTAGGAGTAGGATTAACTAATATCAAACATAAACTTTTCGATTGATATCAATGAGATAGACTGTTTCTATTGGGGCATTTGATGGAAAAATAATCTGATAAGACATCTATGAAAATTCTTCCACCTTTTATTATTTCTTATTCTATTTATACATAATCCTTTCAAAAACTGTTTTCCCTTCTCAATAACCTCAGTGGAAATATTTCTGATATTTATTTGTCTTTACAAATTTAAATTTGATAGGGTTGAAGAGAAGATGACCAATATAGAGTCGGAAAATAAAGTTCTCCGCCAGCAGGCTCTGGCCATGGCACAGAATAATAAATTGTTATCAAGAAGTTCAAGATCAATTATGCAGGTAAAGTTTAGACAAGAATTTTTATTACTATTCCAGCAGAAATATCTATCAACACTTATATATATCTTCTTATTTTGCTTTCATGAAATCTGTCAGAGGGCTGAAAGCGCAAAAACTAATCCAGTAAGTGAAACTACTTTGAAAAAAACAACTGTCCGTTACAGAAAACAGTCTCTAATCTAAATATATTGTTAATATTGTAAAAGGATTTGCATAGTACTTCAATGAATGCAAGAGACCTATCAGAGATGGAAGATAGGCCTCAAAAGTCACTCAACGAGAAGCAACAAGAGTATCAAGATTTGCTCATTCGTTGTGTTGCTCAGCATTTGGGCTTCTCTAGAGGCAGGCCTGTTGCTGCCTGCATTATCTACAAATGCCTTAGGCAATGGCATTCGTTTGAGGTTGAAAGGACTAGCATTTTTGACAGGATTATACAAACCATTGGGAATGCTATTGAGGTATGAATATTAGATCTAATCTAATTAGCATATTTTGTATAAGGGTGGCATTATTTGCACCCACGAAATTACTTAGTACACCCACTACTCGGCAAAATTTGCTTCAAAATGTCAAAAATACCCTCAAATAGCTTTATATCCTCAAAAATACTCGTATGCTTTTAAAAAATCATTTCTTTCATTTTCTTCTAATTTTTCAATTTTGGAAATTGTATAAGAGCCCAGGAAATAAAAAAATATACGAAATGTGGAAAAGTCTTATGTAAACCAGTTTAAACTTGAAACTAGTTTGCATTTGGTGTGCATTTTTAAACAATGTTAGTTGTTTCATTGAAAGGTATTAGTTGTTATATTAAAAGTACTAGTTTTATTACTATAAAGTGTTAGTTGCAAACTAGTGACAGAGTAAAGCTGTTTTACATAAAACCAACTCAAGAAATATTGACTTAAAATAAATAATACTACTAGTATTCTTTAAAAAACATAAGGATATTTTTAGAAATGAAGTCATTTGAGGGAATTTTAGACCTTTTAAAACAAGTTTGACCAAGTGATGGGTATACTAAATATTTTGGTGGGAGCAAATAGCGCCGCCCTATGTGTAGTAGTTTATTCGGCCATTTATGATTTCAATATGCCTTTTAAACTGAAGACTCAGGACAACAATGATATCTTGGCATATTGGCTTTCCAATGCATCAACGTTATTGTTGCTGTTGCAACGAACATTGAAAGCTGGAGGAGCTGCTGGGACGGCCCCACAACATCGACGAGCTCCATCAGCCACTCTGTTTGGAAGAATGACACAGGTAAAACATGATGCCGTTTAGATAGAGGTAAAAAAGTTTTTTGGCACCATTACTTGTCAGCTCTCTAATTTTGGTCCCGAAAATGATAAAAAAATTTACCCCAAATTGCTGGAAATGGAAAGCAATGTCGTTTTATGTCACCTCAGTGTCACGTGATATTTAGTTTGGGGCTAAAGTTGGACAGCAAACAATTTATGGAGCCAAAATTAGATGTTCGGGTGATATAAAATGACAAAATTCAACAAATATTTTATTATTGGGATTAAATCGAAAAAGTTGATGTTTTTGGGACCAAATTGGACAGTAGAAATATTGTGGGACCAAAAAACTTTTTAACTCCATTTGGCTAAAGTTAAAAAATTTCTTGGCCCCATAACTTGTCTGCTGTTCATTTTTACGCCAAAATTGAACAAATTTTTAAATATTGAGACTTTATCGAAAAAGTTTAGACAAATTATGGGACCAAAAACTTTTTAACTCCGTTTGGATATTTAATCAAGTTAAGGTTTTTCCTAATCAATATATAAAGAACTATTTCTTTTCCAGAGTTTCCGCAGTACCCCTCCGGGCGTTAATCTTGCATTACTGGGTGACGATTCGGCTGGTACCATACGCCAAGTGGATGCCAAGTACCCTGCATTACTGTTCAAACAGCAGCTGACTGCTTATGTTGAGAAAATTTATGGAATAATTCGCGATAATTTGAAGAAAGAGATTTCTCCACAGCTCACACAGTGCATCCAGGTACTTTCAACAAAATTACTAAGAATTATTGAAAATCCAGGTTTTCTGTTAAGGAAACTGTGCATCACTTTGAATGCCATTATAGGCTCCAAGAATATCCAGAGCGAACTTAATGAAAGGAGCAGCTCGTACTCTAGCAAATGCTGCTGCTCAGGAAATTTTAATTGCCCATTGGCAAGGAATTGTGAAGAGTCTTGCCAATTTTCTCAACATGCTGAAAACAAATCACGTAAGGCTTCTCAGTTTATTGCCTTCTATATATTTATGGATTTCTATCTTGACTTTCTAATGAAGTTTCTTTCATTTTATGATTAGAAACTTTCAATTGATTGTTCATAAAAACACCAATGTTCGTCAACTATAACTACTGGATTTATGGGATCTAGCTTTAAATGAATGGCACAGTTTGGTAATGTTTATGGTGAAAGAAGGTCAATCAATGAGAGTTTAGAGCTATTAGTAATGGGTACTCGTTTGTATTATTAGGTATATAATTTGCAATCTTGAGATGTGTCACAATTAGTTAATCCATGACGATAATAATTCCTCAGGATAAAGAACATAAGAACTTGATTATAAAGTGACCTATTATAGAAATCCTGGAATGTCGAATTCTATTACCGAAGATTTATATGTGGTTAGATCAGTAGCTCACCAGTAAAGACTTCAATTCATCGGCTAAAGATGGTTTTCGTCAGTTTATTAAAGTCTGAGCAGCTTAAGCTTCCATTAGAATTTTGCCAATTCCTATAATCAATACCTTACTAAGATACATTATCTGAGTTCCAAAGATTTTAATAGATGGTTAATACATTGAAATATTTGGGTGTTTCTGACCAAAATTATTGTAAATCTATCTTCAGGTGCCTCCATTTTTAGTTCGGAAAGTGTTCACCCAAATTTTTTCTTTCATCAATGTGCAATTTTTCAACAGGTATGGTACAATACTCTGTACACTTTTTTTTTTAACCATTTTTTTTTAAACATTACTCTGTTTACTTAATTGTCTGTTCCCCCTGTTGCAGCCTGTTACTAAGAAGAGAATGCTGTTCATTCAGCAACGGCGAATATGTGAAGGCTGGATTGGCTGAACTGGAGCACTGGTGTTACAAGGCAACTGATGAGGTATACAATTTCACTAAATCTGACTATTTTTCTTTTTTTGGGTTAGCATAAAAAATCATGATCTTTTCATGTTTTCTCAATTAGAACTTATGTTTTTAAAGTTTTCAATTTGATGCACCGACTTTTCAAATTTTGAAATTATATCATATGACTTTTTTCTGGCAACTTATGCTGACGTGGCAGTTGGAAATTTTTTGAAAAAATTGCAAATAAGTTTCTGACCTTTTGTTATTGTTTCAATTTAATCACAACTTTTTTTTTTTTTTGTCAATTCCATACACCGCTACTTCACCAGTACTTGTTGGAAAATAGTCATGTGATAGAATTGCAACAATTTGAAAAATAGTGTATTGAATTGCAAATTTTAAAAACATGTGTTGTAACTGAAAAAGCGTGAAAATGTCGTGATTTATTCTGTAATTAGCCAATTTTTTTTGTTTGAGCACAAAGGTGATTCTAAATTGGTGTATTTTCCAGTATGCAGGTACGGCCTGGGATGAGCTCAAGCATATACGACAGGCTATTGGATTCCTGGTATTTGGCCTATTTATCTGTTCTTTGTATTAATGATTCCTAAAGTTTTGAATTAATAAATCAGAAAAACATGTTATTAGGCAAGCTCATAAGCTTATTATCATAGGTAGGAAAAAGTTGATAGGATCCCCTTTGTTGCTACTTGCTATAAATCAATTTGATACTCCAGCAAAATTAGTTTCTCAAACTGTACATCTTCGGAATGTATTTATTTGAAAAAACTAAATCATGCCAACTTGTAAACTTAGAAAAAGTACATCGAATAGGAAATTTCTTTATTGTATTTCTAAATAATCTAGGAAGAAAGGGAAATATTTATGAGGAAGCATATTACCTTGTGTAACATGTAAATCAGGAAGTATCAATTTCAGGGGGTGTATACAAAAACTTATGCTTTGAGGAAGTGATTTAATTTAATGATTGTGTCAATAATTTCTTAATAGTAAAAGTGGTGGGTGTTTATAAATTTGTTAAAAGCAGGAGTTGAGTGTTCGATAAAAGATTTGAATTAAGTAAAATTATTAGTGAAAAGTAGAATCAGCTAGAAGCATATAACTCAGCTATTATATTATGGATATTATAAGTGATTAATTTAAGCAGAAATGTAAACACTCAAATCTACTTTTTTGAAGCAAAAACAGAAATTATAATCACTTATAATTTCTGGCAAACACCCCCTTAATACTTTTGACATTGTTTACTATATATATTGCTCAACGTTAGGGGCTTCTTTATATATCTAAAGAGTAGATCTCCTGTGAACCTGGGTTCACGTGAACTCTCTTTTTTTAGTGTCACTGTTATGCATAAGCAAAAATCAGTGTTGTGCATATGCACTCACTATTTAAAAAAATGCTTGATTTTGAACAGTGATAGTGCATATGCATAACAGTGATAGTGTTTATGCATAACAGTGATAGTGTTTATGCACAACAGTGATAGTGTGTATGCATAACGGTGATACTTGAAGAAAAACGAGTTCATGCGAACTCGGGTTCACAGAAGTGTTTGTCATTTCTAAATCCCTGTAATGTTTTAACATATGACAGGTTAGGACTAAAATATAAATTGCTTATTTGTGAGTTTGAAAACAAAATTAGAATCAAACCTCTAATCAGTTAATGTTTCTAAGCCTCCTATTGTAATACTGAATGACCACCTAGGTTAACTTGCCTATTTTCTGTATCGACTATAACTAAATATTAACAACTATGATACCCCAAAGATTCCAGCCAATTTCTGGCCAATTTCATTTCAAACATGTAATAAAATTGAGCGGTGCAGGTCATACATCAGAAGCCAAAGAAGACTCTGGATGAAATAAGTCACGATCTGTGTCCCGTAAGTAGTCTAAATACATTTCTCTAGAGAGTGCACTAGTTGCATGGTGCACAATTAATACTGTTCAGTTAAGAGCTAATACTGACTGACTAATACCTTTTAGTAAAACAACTAATACCATATTAAAAGGCACTCAAGTTGCACGGTGCAACTGGTGCATAGAAGAATTTGCCTTTTTCTGAAATATGCATTTATCTTGATAATGAGTTTGTCTATCTTCCACAGGTCCTAAGTATACAACAGTTGTACAGAATCAGCACAATGTACTGGGATGACAAATACGGCACGCATAGCTTATCCCCAGATGTGAGTCCTTTTTATTCTTTTCACAAATATCTAAAAGCTTAGCTGATCTTGAATGCTCAATGATGACATAGTCAGATGTTAGGATTGCAATTATTTGTCTACCACAAATTTATGTACTCAAATACTCATATTTGGTCCCAATAATTAATTTGAAATCATGAAGGATCGAAGACTTTTGGGCATAACCTCTGCTCTTATTGACACTTTTCACAGGTAATAGCGAACATGAGGGTGTTAATGACGGAGGATTCGAACAATGCTGTTAGTAGCTCTTTCCTACTTGATGACGATTCAAGGTTGGGAAATGAAAACTCTCTACATTTTAGGCTGCTTCATTAATTTATCAAATCCTAATCTCTTTAGTTCATTTATTTTGCAGCATACCATTTTCAGTGGATGATCTATCCAAATCAATGGATACATTCGATATTTCAGACATCGAACCACCCCCACTTATTCGAGAGAATTCAGGCTTCAGCTTTTTACTTCCACAAACTAACTGATCCGAGTTTATCATGTAAATCCCTAGTCAAATATTCTCATTTCAGGGATGTGCCCAAAATCGCATGTGGTAAGAGCATCATTATGAGTACATTTTAGGAATTTTGTCTATTTAAAGGCCTGAAATAGTGAAATTATCAATTTGAACTTTTTTTCATATTGATTCGGGCCTGGAAATTAAAAACTTCTATTGGGACCTAGAAGATAAAAACTATCAATTTGAGACTCACAAATTCTAACCATGTTTGGCATCTTATAATATACAGTCTTTATTTATTACTATACATAATTATTTCTTTAATCTTATTTCTTTTCTAATTTTGAAATTGTGATTTATAAAAGCATTGTTGGATAACTAGAAACGAATAAGATGACAGACATGGTCTTGAAATGTGTGAGTCGTAAATTGATATTTTCTATAGGTACCGAAATGATAGTTTCCTATTCTTCAGATGCTATTGAGAGAGAAAAAATCTTCCGTTGTTACTGATAAAACTTCTAATTTTTACTTATGATTTTGAAATTGAACGACGGAACTGTATATAAATATCCCCTGTTATCTGAATGTCTTGTTTTTTTCTTTACAGAAGTTCCAATTTCAGCTCTGCCATGTGCTTCGGAGACGAAGCATGTGCCCTGCACATGTGAGGCGAGGTCCAAAGCAGATCTGTGGGAATATCGAGCTTAGTCGTGAAAATATGTCCAAGCATATGAAAGTGCACTCTTAGGAGGAGCTTGTATTTTGTCATAGACTAGATTTAACATATAAAACTTGCTCTCTTTTTTATTCCAAGTTATTCAGATGATTCTATAAGTCATTAATCTCTATATATGGGATATTGGTTTAATAATCCCAGATGTTATTCTGTATCTGTTAGGAAATTTTTGAAAGGTGCAGAAGCTATAATATGATGCGAAGAAAAACTACTGTCTATTGTGCTTCGAATTTTGTTTCTCTCTTGATAATTGATGCTCCAACACGACCATTTATTTATTTATTGAGTGGGCCTCATGTGTATCCAGGTGTACTGTGGTACATTTTAGAATCATGCAACTTTTTATACTGAAAGATGCAATTTATTTATATTGAATCGTGCAACTATTTTTATATTAATAGTTGTACAATTCAGTGTAAACAAGTTGCATATTTAAGTATAACAAGTTTTATGGTTCTAAAATACATTACTATGAGTGCACGGTGCACCTGGATGCATACAAGACTTGAAAGAATTACGTCTCATTTAAAAGCTCGAACTTGTAGAAGGTGAAAAATTAATTCTTTTGTACATAGTTCCCTAATACTCTCCATTGCTTGAGGGCTGAATTGTCCTTTGGGCTGTCAACACCATCATTAGAAGGAAGATAAGACCCAACAAGTGTTTAATTTAATATGCGGGGTTTGAACCCAAGACGTGGGCGTGATCCTGGAGGTTTTGATACCATGAAATAATTTCTTCTCATCTAAAAGCTCGAACTTATAGAGAGGTCGAACTTATAGAGAGGTCGAACTTGTAGAGAGGTGAAGAATTAATTCTTTTGCATATAGTTCCCTAATACTCTCCCTCACTTATGGATTGAGTTATCCTTTGGACTGACAACTCCATCACTAAGAGGAAGAGGAGACCCAACAACTATATAATTTAATGTGGGTTTGAACCCAGGACGAGGGCTGATACCATAAAAGAGTTTTGTCTATCTAAAAGTTCAAACTTTTAGAAATATGATGAATTAACTCTTTTGTATAAAATTCCCTAATAACACTTACCCTTATTTATCTAGTGTTATATACATTTGTAAGACGATTAAATTCATTATTCAAGTGTATGTGTCAGTCAAATTTATTCTTGTTGGCCCCTACAAGTCAATATAATATATCCCAAGAATTTGAGAAAATATATTTATGTTTAGCAATTTTGAAGTATATACTTTTATTGGTTTGGCACTATTTATGTGGGGGCATTTAGCATATAATACGTAATTTCACCAAACGAGTAAAAAATGAATTCATAATTGTTTACTACATATAATTGTTACTTTTGGTTGCATCATTTTGACCATGTAAATGATGGGCGGTTTTGATTGCATAGAAGCCAATTTATTGCTTCTTTCTCTTAAAATGTAAAGCATATTGCCCCTTAAACAGTTGAGGTTATCAGAACATGATATGTTTCACAACGGTATTATTTGTCCATTTCCGCCTATTAATTAAGGCTAGGTCTTATATGCACTCGGGTGCATCGTGCACTCATAGTGCATTTTAGAAGCGTGCAACTTGTTATGTTGAAAAGTGCAATTTATTTACACAGAAAAGTGCAACTGTTAATATGAGAACATAGTTGCATGCTTCTGTTTGGAATAGTTGCACGTTTCTGTTTTGTATAGTTACATGCTTCTAAAATGCACTATGAGTGCACGGTGCACCCGAGTGTACATGAGACCCACTCATTAATTAATATATACTACTCCATATATTTTTATCAGTATTACTTGATCCACCGTGGAAAATTGTCACGGAATACCATCGTGGAAACGAGGAAGAGAGAATGAAGAAATAATATGAAAACGTGGAAATTAGAAAGAAATAATGACTACCTGAAAAATGTGGAGAAGAAACATATCCATATATACTTGTAATATTAATTACGCGTAGCTTATAACTTGCATGAATTTTTGTGTTTAATTTCGTGTAAATATCAGTTTTCATGAATCATGTTTATAAAGATTTGAACCTAATTAATTTACCCTACTAGTGTGTGGATCGATAGTGAACAATCAAGACGTGCTGACGATACATTAGTTAAAATATATAAATGTAAAGGTAATTAGTTTCAAATCATTATAATTATGACCAAAGTGACTAAAGTACAATTTATGTGAAGGTACGTACCAAAGTGAAAGTAATTACGAAGGTAAATGATCTAAATGATAGGTGCAAATCATGAAAAAAATTAAGTTGGAAGGATCAAAACTAAGATTAGTGAAAAGATAATTAATGATGATTTATATATGAACATCTCATTCATGAATAATACTTGGGTGCACACCGTGCAATTGGTGCATAACTAATACCGTATAATAAAAATAAATAACATTGTTCAGTAGAAACATCTCATGACCAACTTCTTTTAGTAAAACAACTTAATAATACGCTTGAGTTGTACGGTGCAATTGGTGCATACAAGTTTTTCTCTCATACATTTTATCTATATTAATTAAAAATCTTAATATATGTATACGATCAAAGAGAATTACTTCCAAATCATTATGCAAATTAAATAGAGTTGGCGTTGAGAAAAAATAAATAAACAAATTAATTCTCAACCTCTATACAAGTTCGGACTTTTAGATGAGATGAATTTTTTTCATGGTATCAGAGCCTCTAGCTCAATCCATATTCTGGGTTCGATTCCCGTGGAAATCACTTTACCCATTTAAAATTGTCCACTTGTTGGGCTTCCTCCCATTGCCTCCCCACGAGTGAGGGGGAGTGTTGAGGGAAATTAAATAAACGAATTAATTCCCAACCTCTCTACAAGTTCGAACTTTTAGATGAGACGAAATTCTTTCAGTTGGAATCACAAATGGTCCCATAACTTTGGTCTCAAATAGATTTAGTCCTATAACTTATTTGTTGTCGATTTAGTCCGGGACTTAAACAAAAATCGTCCCATAACTTTCCACATTTATTGAAATGGTCTCATAATTATCAACTTTTTCAATTTCATTTCATATGTATTCAATTTGTTCCAATTTAGTCCTAAATCGCCGGAGATCGCTCAAAATTGCCCAAATTAGGAGCGCGTGTGAGACATGCGTGCAAAACGACGTCGTTTTGAGCGATCTCCGGCGATTGGGACTAAATTGAATCAAATTGAATACATATGAGATTAAATTGGAAAAACTGATAATTATAGGACCATTTCAATAAATATTTATTTTCTTTCTCATTTCTCTCAAATTCTCCTTCGGTTGACCTTCATAAATAATAGGTTCGTGTTTTTCTCCAATAATTCTCTTTTTTTTTTTACAAAATAAACAAACACTATCTTTCTCCATGTTAAATGCAATTAGTTAATTTATGGTAAATAAAAACATAAAATTATATCAAATTAAGCAAAACATACACATGAATTTTAAGTATTCACACTAATTAACCTCAGAACTCTTCCACATAAAATTGACATTTTACCACTAAGCCAAATCCATTTTCATTTATCTATTTGTAAAATACAAATATTTAACCTTTAAATTAATAAAAAAAATAGATTTCCTTATTGTATTTATACCAGGCTTCCAACAACTCGTCTTACTTTTTGATCCTAACTCCGTCATTGGTTTGTCGGGCCGAATCTTATAAAAAATCTACAATACAAGTATGTTGTAAGTAGCTCCAAATAAATACTAGTATTCAAGTGTCTAGTGAGAAGAAATTAAGAATTCTCCATGTATATTCTAATTAACTAAAAATTCAACCCTTATAAATGAGATTAAGTGTTGTTTTTATATTGTTACATCCTTATATTTCTTCTGGCCGATCTCAACTCATAATTTTAGGGTTCCGATAGGGACCTTACAAGTCTTTCAATACTAATTCTAGGTGCGTAAGACTCTTTCCCCAAAGTACTAGGTCTAAATCCGAGCATCCCATAGGCTACAAAGCTCTCTCCCCATTCATAGTAGTTGTAGGCCCATGAAATTGTACATTATTATCTTTTTTATGGTGACCCCGGACGTATCTTGATCTCCATCATCAAAGGGGTCAAGTTAGGCGAGCTCATCCATGGCATGACATATGCGTCTGAGGTCGCCCTAATACTTGAGTCCAAAGTAAGCTTGAAGGATCCTATTGAGTACCTCACACGTCAATCACAGTTGCCGCCTGGTCTCACAAATCAAAGGAACCCAACCTAATTATGGAATAGATTACTTGGAGAAAATTCGGGTTCATGTACTTGTCCATTTACATCGTCTTATATAAGTTCTTGTGTTAAATAAACCATGTATATAGTAAGTGAAACTTGATAGCTTATTTGAATGATAAATAAAATAAGTATATTCTTAAAAATACTATTTTGTTTTAGTAACATAACTTCTTCCATTCCTTAGCAGACCTTGAGTTGTACTGTTCATATATTAGGTATTTGTAACGTCTTATTTTTTTTTATTAATTTTGCAACCCTCAAAATAATATATTTTAGTCAAAATGAGATAAATAAAATTTTCCAAAAAAATAATATATATAAAAAATAAGTTTATTTATATTTATTATTAATTATGATTCTCTGTAGAAAATTTGTTACATAAAAAAACAAATACATAAACCTGCGCATAAAATCAATTTTTTATACAGCTTTTTAAAAGAAGTCACCAAGTTCTTATACATGGAATTTTTCACTACTACGCATTTAGGTTTGCACAGCTGCACTTGAACAGCTCCCGATCGGTTGGTCGCCACAGGAACGTTGCACAGCTCCCATGGAATGATTCATGGTCATCCTATCACTCCTGGTTTCGTGAGGGTCACACTCGATGTACCCGTAGCCGGACAAGAGGATTCAACGGTGCCAAAACCAATCGATGAAGCCGTCACAGTCGGAATAGCGGTCGGACACTTCATCGAATGACCGAACAACTTGGTCTCTAGCACCATGAGGGTAAAATATATGTTATTAAAGTTCATTATCTTATTTGTGGTTCTAAATAATATTGCAAATTGATTGTAGAATCTGCCGACACCACAAATGCCTCAGAAGAAATCACCACAAAAGGCTAAAGAGAAATCGAGGGGTGTCGTAGACAGTCAGAGGGGGAGAACGAGGGACTCCACTGCACGCAGACTTGGTTATCCCATGCCTGGAGACATAGATCATGATGATTATGTACAGTCTAGGGTGGACCGGATGATATCGTCTAATGCTTTCGAGACCGTCACAGTTCCAATGATTGCTCACTTTCATCAGAATACTTTCCAAGAATTCATCGGTGAGGAACATGTGCGTGAAGTCTTGAATGACGAGTGGTTGAGTGCAACCACCATAGCCATTTACCTCAGATATGTGTTTACTAATTCTCAATATTCACTTTCTGTATAGTTTTATTATCTTTTTAAATATTAATTAGCGTATATATGTTGGTTAAAGATATTTGGGTGAGGTATATCTCTCCAGAGATGCCCGAGCAAGTGGAATGTATTCCTTCGTCTCCCCCCAAGTGTCTTGCATAATGGGTGATAGGGTACAGACCATGGATGGTTAGTTAATCATATGCTGAATCGAACTGGGAGCGATCATCTCATTTTTTGGCCAACAAATGTGGGGTGAGTGCAATAAACATTTCGTTAAAATTTGTATTCATGTTTATAATATTTACACATATATATGCTAAATTTGCAGTTAATTTTAATATTCTCAATATAATATAGGAATCATTGGGTGTTGGTCGCCATACACATGAATACATTAAGTGTGTATTTTATGGACACAGCTCAGGATGGAGTGATTTCAAATCGCCCTGATCTCGTTTCATATATGGAAGCGTAAGTTCATTTGTAATATTCTATATAATGATTTGTTTTATTTTAAAATTATGCATATTTAATCTATTTTTATTTTTTTAATTATAATAATAATAGTGTGATGACAATGTATCGGAGTCGCCTTCTGAGTCAAGGTTCAAGATCTAAGTTAAATAAAGTGAACTGGATTAACATTAAGGTAAATTTAATTTAGTAAATTATCAAATTAATAGAAAGAAATCATAATTGTAATACGTGATTATAATTGCTAATCAACAGGTTCCGAGACAAAGAGATAATGAACATTGTGGACATTTTGTGTGTTGCTTTATTGAAGATATAATCCGCACTTCTCTAACGAACATTCCTCTCAATGTAAGTCAATTTATCGATTTATTTAAATTATTATTGATTGAATAAAAATTCATACTATATTGATTGATTCGTTGTTTGCAGTTTGTCTATGAACGTGAGCTCAAGTCTTACTCTAAGAAAAGACTGGAGAAATGGAAAAAAGATTGGACGGGGTACCTTTACAATCGATTCTTATATCGATATTGAGTGATCGTTGTTTGAAGTTTTTGGTAGCATGTAATTAAATTATATATTTGTGATGATATATATTTCATGTTTTTGGTGTATTGGACGTATATATATGTTTATGATGTGTATGTTTATTTATTTCATGATGTGTATGTTTATTTATTTGATGTTTTGGTATTTGACGTATATATGGTATAAGTTTTGGTTTATGATTTTATTATAGGATTTTTGGTTTATGGTTTATGGTTTATGGTATTGGATGTATATATAAGTTTTGGTTTATGATTTTATTATAAGATTTTTAAAATATAAATTAATTATTAAAAAAAAGAAAGGGCTTGGACAGCGGGTTATAACCGTTGTCTATCTAACATAATAAAAGAAATTATTAAAAAAAAAAGTTAGACAGACAACGGTTATAAACTGTTGTCCAAGCCAAACTTTGCAATGCGGTTAAAAACCGCTGTCCAAGCCCACACTTTTGGACAACGGTTTTTTAACAACTGTCCAAGCTTGGACAACTGTTACTTGAACAACTGTTATAACCGCTCTCTAAGGGCTATTTTAACAGCTGTCCAAGGCCAAATGTGTATTAGTGTTTCCATAGTTACATGTATAATTACAAGCAACCATTTTGGTTTTATCTGCATTTGTAACAACAAATAATTCAATTGAACACCATAATTTATTATATATATTTGAGGGATTTGAATAAAAATCTTCCCATAACTTTCCACCTTTATTGGAATGGTCCCATAATTATCAATTTTTTCAATTTAATCCTATATGTATTCAATTTGATCCAATTTAGTCCCAAGTCGTTGGAGATCGCTCAAAATTACTTAAATTAGGGGAGCGTGTAAGACACACATGCAAAACAACGTCGTAGGGGCGCATGTAAGACACACGTGCAAAACGACGTCGTTTTGGGCGATTTTGAGCGATCTCCGGCGATTTGAGACTAAATTGGATCAAATTGAATACATATGAGATTGAATTGGAATAATTGATAATTATGGGACGATTTTGGTTTAAATCTCATTTAGTCTCAATATATTTGACAATGTCCAATTTAAGTCTCAAGTCCGCCGAAAAATTTAAAAATATTATGTCATTTCGCCGATTGAATTTTAGGCTTTCCAATCGCGGATGTGACTGGACTACCACATGTAATTTTATTTTATTTTTAAATCTGGAATTACAGGTCATATAATCAAATCATTTTTTTATTTAATTTAATTTATGACATGTAATTCCAAATGTAAAAAAAAAATAAAAATGGCAGTCCAGTCAGACCTGCGACCGGAAAACCCTAAATTCAATCGGCGAAACGACGTAGTTTTGTATTTTTTGACGGACTTAGGACTTAAATTGGACATTATTAAAGATATTAAGACTAAATCGACAACAAAAAGAATTATGTGACTAAATCTATTTGAGGCCAAAGTTATGAGAACATTTGTGATTTAAACTCAATGTAGCAACAAATCATATACAAGTTAATTATGGATCATTAGAAAAGATCAGAAAAATCTTGAGACAAGTAATTAATTTGTGGTAGTTTAGGAGATCGAATATGTGATAATTCCCTAGCCTGTACTTGTCAAAATATTAAAGGTGGTTATAAGCATATATAATTAGAGGCACTAGCTAGATTTCTCCCATTTTGGCAAAAAAGGAACCCCCTCAAAGCTCCTGCACTCATTGTTTAAAAAATCCCTAGTTTTGGCAACAGACAATTTACAGGTGAACTACTGTACTACTCTAAATCCTTTTTCACTCTAGCTACATCTCACTATATATATATAACACTACTACTCTATTAACCTTAGTAGAAAACCAATTTGTCTTCTCTCTCTTATACTAAAATAGTCACTTCTCCTTCACTCAAAAGTATTACTTGTACTTACAATTCTTCTTCTTCTTCTTCCGTGCTTCGATTCCAAGTGAAAGCAACTTGTTATGGACAAATCAAAGTGGGTTTACGACGGGACCAACTTGAGCTTCGAGAAAGATCGAGCGTATGGGTTTTCATGGCCTCAACGGAACTACAGGTGCAGTTTTTGCAAGAAAGAGTTCAAATCTGCACAAGCTCTTGGAGGGCACATGAATGTGCATAGGAGAGATAGGGCTAGATTGAGGCTCTCACCAAACCCTAACCCTAACCCTAATCAAAACCCTAGTAATTTTGTACCCTCTGCACCTAAGTTTGTACCTTGTAACATGGCGCGCCGCCCGGCTTTTGCTGCCGTCATCAACTCATCCGAGGAGAAGGGCGGCGGCGGCGTTGATGATATCATTGACGACGTCATGGTTGCAAGAAGGAAGGAAGAAGCTAGGGTTTGGAAAAAGGCGAATGAGTTGATTAGATTGGATTTGAATTTGAATCTGAATTTGGGTTTGGATTTGTTTCATGATGCAAAAGAGGATCTTGATTTGGAGCTTAGACTTGGATCTTCTTAGAGCTTGCTCATAATCTCCAATAAAAATGTAATGTGATACATCTATATATATATATGTATCATGATCTTGATTATTTGGATTGTTGTTAATTTCTTTAATTAATTTTCTTGTTTCATTTCTTCAGGAAAAAAGAGATGAATGTTGAAGAAATCTTGAAGAAATTTCAGTTCTTAGCTAGGATTAATTCCAGCCCTTCAAAGAAAAAGAAATTGAACAAATAGCTTCATTTCTTCTTGTTTAGTTATTATTACAACGTATTAATGTTTATGTATGTAATAGTTGAATCAATTAAGTAAATATTTCCTGTCAATGTTGATAATTTCCTATTTCATGATCAGTCAATTTTGGTGACAATTGTTCTTGTTTAGCTCTTTCTGGAAATTTAATCAGAAATTATACAGACAATGGAAATCGATACGGTAGAAAGATAACATCACATTTCCCCAATCATAAATTCTCCATTTTCTGGCTATCAATGTTTAATAGTGAATATATATATATACCATCTAGATCCTACAATATTTTGTGAAAAAAAAGGTCTTTTAAATAAGTAGAATTATGAAAATATATATAAGAGTGAGTCTCATGTGCATCCAGGTGCACCGTGCACTAATGCAACTTGTTATACCGAAAGATGCAATTTATTTAAGCTGAACCGTGCAACATTTTTCCATATTTGCATGGTTCAGTATAAATAAATATCTTTCAGTATAATAAGTTGCATGATTCTAAAATGCATTATGAGTGCACGGTGTACTTGGATTCATATATACAAGACTTAGCCTTAATTCTTGAGCACAAAGTAATAGAATTTCTCATTTTGTGAAAAAGAAAACAAATCATAAAAGAAAGAATATATATATGCATTAATTAGAGTAGGTGGGATTGTCCAAATTGATGATAATTTAACCCTAATAAAACCGATTGTCCCTTGCAAGCTCATTAAATTCCTTTCAGAAAAAAGGGAGAAGACATATGAGAGTGGTATGAATAGATGATGGAAATGTGCATGCATGTGATGATAAATTGTTGATGATACTGTTGTTAGTATGCAGCAAAACCTGTGGATTTGGAATGCTATTTTGGTGTTTAAAAAAGGCAAGGGAAAGGGAAGGGAAGGGGATGTTACATTTTCCAACACCTGGGCTGGACCTCTGCTTGTTCCCAACAAATTATGCCTGCCTGCAGTCCTATCATGGCCTTCCCCTCTTTTTTCTGCCTCCATCAAATACAATAAACATCATTAATTTTTTATGACAAATTAATACTTCTGCATATCAGTTGCACCGTGCGATTTTATTATATTTTTAAATGGCATTAGTTATTCTATTAAAATGTATTAGTTGGTTAATTTTAGTTGTTTTCATATGTTTAGTATTAGTTGTGTATTTTTTTTAAATGGTAACAGTTGTTTTACTAAAAGATATCAATTAGTTAGTATAGATTTTACTAAAAAAATTAGTTGTTTTCATTGAACAGTTCAATTGCACGATTCAACTAATACATCAAAGTGTTACTCTTTCTTTATATATACACCAGTTGCCTTGTGCTACTGTACTGCATTGTAAATGGTGCTAGCGGGAATTAAACTAAAATAGTCTCATAACTTTGCACATTTATTGAATAGTCCCAAAACTATCAATTTTTCCAATTTATTCTCACATGTATTCAATTTGATCCAATTTAGTATCAAACCGGAGGTTGCCCAAAACGATGTCATTTTGGGTGCGTGTCCTACACGCGCCCCCAATTTTGATCGAAATATGTAAGACATACGTCCAAAATGACGTCGTTTTTGGCAAATTTGAACGACCTCCGGCGGGTTGGGACTAAATTAGATCAAATTGAATACACATGGGATTAAAATGGAAAAATTGATAATTATGAGACTATTTCAATAAAGGTACAAAGTTATGAGACGACTTTGGTTTAAATCCCTGGTTGTTGGCTGTTGATTAGTATAATTGTTATCACTAAATAATATTAATTGTTTTTATTGAAAAGTATCAGTTGTAAAACAGTTGCACGAGGCCCCCAAGTGTTGCTCTTTCTTTATATATATGTGAGATGGAGTCTTGTCTTAGACGGTCTTATACGTGTATGAGACGAATTCCATCATGTTATTTGGGTCATGTTTCCCTTTTATTAAAATATTATTGGATTTGCAGCTTCATATACCCACAGATCGATTTGTGACAGAGTAAAAGACTTTCCCATGTATGAAATCGTATTTAATTATGCCTATATAATATTCATCATATATCTTGACACACACAATTTGCTTCCCTACTTGTCCAGTTTATAAATTAATTCCAACAATAAGTCAAAGGATATAGTTTAATAACAAGCTTCTTGATTAATCTAAACTTTATTTGGATATCGATCACATGATGAAGTTCATATATATAGAAATCAATATTAAGTTATTGGTTCAATTTGATTTATTATGGAGAGAGAGAGAGAAAGAGAGAGAGAGAGCCCACCACAGGTGAAAAATGGAAGACGAAAGAGGAAGTACTTTTTGGAAGATGAGAAACCTGGCAGAGGCAGAGGTGGTATGTTTTTAGTGAAAGAGAAGAGAAATTATACAACTTTATAAATTGTGGGTAAACGTCACCACCTATTACTTTGTTTTTTAATTAATTCAGTAGTAGACCTTCATTTGACCTCTATCCATTCAAGAGTGGGAACTATTTTTTTATTATACTAAAAAATACAACTTATTTACACTGAAACGTGCAACTATTAAAATCGAAGATAGTTGCACGATTCAGTGTAGATAAGTTGCATCATTCAATATAAAAAGTTATATAGTTCTAAAATGCACTATGAGTGCACGGTGCGCCTAAATGCATATAAAACTTAGCCATCGATTCAATTGTGATATTTTGCAGTTTACAATTAAAATCATGGTTTTGTATTATTGCTCTCGTGTGAAATTGTGTAGTGAAGTCAAATGTAGATTATGCAAGTCTCGATGACATTTCATTTATAAAATGTTTCCATCTGCAATGCTTACAAATAAATGTGACAATTTTAGAGATAAATCCATAAAAATGGTACGAAATATTGCGAGTTGGTGTTTGGTACTCTTATCATGCATTTTTGTGTTTTGTTGTGCCACGTTCTTGTCCATCCGTTAAATTTGGACAAAAATTAGTATAGTTCTTCTATTAGGGATATTGTAATTTTCTTATTGTATTTTATCGTGTCATATCATGTAATACTATAATATAAATGCATTCTACTTTTATATTTAACTTTTTTTTGTCGCGGTATATCGTGTTGTATCTATGTATTCTTTTTTATGTTTGTGTCATGTTAGCATTGATTTTTATAGTGTGGAATTCTGAAGGATTTAAAATTCTATATTGTAATTCTGATAAACAAATGAAAATTTAAAATTTGAAATTCTATAAATTATTTCCAACACAAGAAATAAACAAGTTGTACACACATATATATTAAAGAGATTTTAAGCATTCCAAATTCTTTAAATCAAATCATCGAATAATTGGTGTGCGCCTCTTAATTAATATTCAAGACTGTCTCTTTTCGAAAGCAAAAAACTTAAAGGGTACACGACATGGGAGAGAATATTATACCAGAAGAAGAGATTATGTGAGACCGTTTCACAATGAAACGAATCATAATTTAAAAATAATCCTTTCACACTTTATAAAAGGTGGATTTATATTTGCACTAGCTAATTGGTGAACAGTTTCACCGTGAGATCATGACTCTCACACAAATATTTGCCTCTAAGGAATTATGGATGATAAGTGAGAAAAGAGAAATAGGTTTTGAATCAAGAATGAGAAAAGGGGTTGAATTTCTTTAAGACAAAGTTTAGTGTGCAAATTTGTATAGATACAAAAACTTTAATTTTCAACCAAATTTTATAATTGATGAATGTAATACAAAATTGAGTGGTTCATGGTTCACTCGGTCCGACTAGTTCATGGTTCACTTGTTAGGAATTTAAGGAAGCAATTATGGAGAAAATAATGGAACTACGGAATTAAGGAACAAACAATTTGGTTACCCAGTTCGTCAAACTGACTACATCTGGGGGCACTACCAAGCCAGGAGAGATCTACTATATCGTATAAGATAGTGCAAGTAGTGCAAGATACAATGGGGGAGTTAGGGGGTTATTTATACAAAAAACCCGAACTAGGAAACTGGGCCAAAACCCTAAATTTGGCCCATCCTGGCCGAAACCTTATTTTCGAGTCCAGGCCTCCAGAACCGCTCGACCTCAGCCCTTGGTCGAGCGGTTCTGCTCGATCACATACATTGCTCGGCGCCCTCATGGTATTTGGATAGGGGGCTTCGACCGAAGCACACTGCTTTCGACCTCGAGCGCTGGTCGAGCTCCTCCTGCGCCCTACATCCCGTTTCACTCAGGCTCCATAACCCAACATCACTCAACTCAAATAGGTCATAATTTAGGGTTAATTATTTAGTGTTTATGGTGTAGTTGACAGATTTAGGACAATTTTATAGATTTTCATCTATACAAATTTGCATACTAGACCTACTCTTTCTTTAAAGTATCTGAATAAATTGAGTTGGATTGGTGTGAATTGGATTTTCTTCATATATATATAGAGTTTGATTTTTTATGGAACCAGATTAATGAGGTGTCATGCCAACTCATCATCCACATAATTAATTCTACTTAAATAAATTATAGAATATTTTATAACATACTATACCTAAACCATGAACCCTAAACCATAAATCATGAATCATTCGGGTTGGGTGAAACATGAACCATTCGGGCCTGGTTGGGTCCGGGCCCGGACCCAAAACCGGTCCGAGTGGTTCATGGTTCACCCGACTCGAATGGTTCATGATTTATGGTTAAAAAGTTTATGGTTTAGGGTATAATATATTATAAAACATTGTTAAAAAGTTTATGGTTTAGGGTATAATATATTATAAAACATTCTATAATTTATTTGAGTAGAATTAATTATGTGGATGTTGAGTTGACATGACACCTCATTAATCTGATTCCATAAAAAATCAGATACATTGATTCTATATCACTACTCTATATATATATATATCGACACACTTGCATGAGACGGTCTCACGGTGAGACGGGACATAATTTGACATTGACGTTTTAACACTTTGAAAAGGATGGCTGTGATTTGTGCTAGATTTGTACCATGTCTCATATGAGTTTTTGTCATATATATATATATATATAAATTTACACATAAATGTTTGTGTAATTGAATAACTACTATCTAGAACGGAAATTGGAATTGGAAAAAATAAAGAGGAGAATTGGAAATTTCGGGATAAAAATATCATACAAATAAGGGTGGAGATAGGGATGGCAACGGGGCGGGTTTGGCCAAACCCATAACCCGCCCCGCCATTTTTTTCCCAAACCCAAAACCCGCCCCGCCCCACCGGGTTTTTTGAACCCGCTCAACCCGCCCCGCCCCATGAACCCGGCGGGTTTAACCCACCCCGCATATTTAATTTTATTTTCTCTCTATTTTTTAATACATACTACCTCCGTCCCATAAAAGCGTGCATACCTACTTTATTATCAAGTTTTTGTGAGCGAGTTGTTTATTAGTATTTCAAATGATAAAGTAATTTTTAAAGAGGGGTATTATAGACCCACCTCTCATCTATTGCATGCATCTTTAAAAATTATTTTATCACTTCAAATACTAATAAAAAACTCGCTCGCAAAAATATGTGAAAACAGTAAATGTGCACGTTTCTTTGAGACGGAGGGAGTATCATTTTTAAATACATATCGTTCATAAAAAATAAAACATAAACTAGAATCATTCAAATTAAAACAAATAAAAAATACATAATATCATAATCAATCTCACATTAAAGATGATGATGTGCAATTGAATGAAATTGGAAACAATTAAATTAAGTAACAAACCCTAGAATAGATTACTTAATACATTTAATATATACTATATATATATACCATGACCCGGGGCGGGTTTTAAACTGGACGGGTTTGCCTAATACCGCGGGTTTTCGTTTGACCGGGTTTTAACCCGCTCCGTAACCCGTTTGACCGGGTTTAACCCGCTCCATCCAAGGCGAATTCGTGTCGGGTTCGGGTTGAAACCCGCCTCATTGTCATCCCTAGGTGGAGAACTCGATGTTAAAATTGGAAAAGCTCAATTGTAACCAATCAAGGGCTTTTATTACTATGGAATAAAATGTAGGGGTCCATTTTCAACATTTCACTGCACTAATTTCTACTTCCCCCACCCCACCCCAACTAGATTCAAAATTTATTGTGCACACGAATTTTATTTAAAAATTATTTATTATTATTAAAAGGGCTAAAATTATTTTTTGGTGGGAATTAAATGATAAAAGTAATGATATTTGTATAAATTAAATGAGATAAAATTAACTTTAATGTTAAAAAATTAATGACATTGAGTCTAATATTAAGGTATTTGAGAGGTATAGATAAAAAAAAAAGTTATTTTATTACTATTTATAAAAATATTCAATTAAATTTGAGATATACATTTTTAGAAATATTCAATTGAGTTAGGAACGTAACACATACCCACTACCCACCCTACGCCGATTGCCATGCCGTACACCAGAACTACATAAAAAATAATTATTATTGCATTAATATAGTACTAACTCTCCCTCTGTCCATCACTCTGTCCAATTCTTATTTGAAGATTTACAATTAATACGTGTTTTACTGTACAAATGGATTATCATTATTAAAAGAGATAAAATTATTTTTTATGGGATTAAATGGTAAAGTAATGACATTTATGTAATTAAAAAAAATAAAGTTAATTTTAGTGTGAGAAAAGTAATATCATATGGTACTGTAATATTGAAATATTTAAGGGGTATAAATAAAAGAGAAAATATTAATTTATTATTATTTATATAAATATTCAACTAAATTTGAGATATATCTTTTTGACAAATGTTAAAATAAAAATAAAATTCGAGGAGTAATCATATTATAAAAAATAACAATTGCATCCAATTAAAATAAATGACATGTTTAAATGAAAACAACGGTATATTTAAAAAATGCATACGAGATACGCGGTGTATTTGATGTAATATTTGCTAAAAAAACCTCTAATAATATAAACAATCCAAAATCGCAAATACTACAAGAACTCGAGAGAAAGATAAGACTAACAACTAGTCAAATAATCTTCAAAAGATAATCAATTTGGACAAAAAATAAAGAAACATATAATAAAAATTATTAGTTTATATAAATAAAATATATAATTTATATGTTGAACAATATTACTATTTTTAAATATACATACAACTATTCTTTCATCATACTATGAAATAATATTTTTTATTATACGTTTTACAATATTTTCTAGGAAAAATAATTCCAATGGCTCATTCTAAAATGTTGCAGTTTTTTATAAAAAAAAAATTACGTTCTGGGGAAAGAAATAAAATTGGACTTTAATTAGCAGCCCATTCTAAAATGGCCAGCAGCGTAACGGACGGAAAAAGCATCAAATGGAGAAATGGGCTTATTTTTCCACTTTTAGCCCATTCCAACGGCTCATTAACTTTCTATATTTTTAGTGAAATAGAAATGCAATAGAAAAGGAGTAGTAAAACACCAATTAAAAAACATACAGAAGCTTTCCCGTGAAACTTATTCATAATATGAAACTGATAACTAATATCACTACTCTTATAAACTAATACTCATAACATTTAATGCTATGATTATTAGTTTTTAAATATAGTGGTATTAGTTGATAAGTGTTATGATATTAGTTCGATTCACCTGTTTCACATTTTATATTTCACTTGATGTTTCGTTCTCCTAAATCTTTAACACATGTATTCATAGTAAAGTGTTCGTTAGATATTTTTTATTATTTCACGTGTCAGTGAAAGATGATTTCATTGGGCTTTAATTACTATTTTTTTTTAAAGGGGGCTTTAATTACTATTAAGTGTTAAGTCATATGGTCAAAACCGGTTAGACTCTATTAGATAAACGCATTTAATTAACAGTCTCTTTGATTAGCACTCGTGTTACGACTTACGTGTTTCCTCCTATGTATCTATGTTTATGAGTTTATCCACCATTTATTTAACTAATACTCCCTCCGCCTTAATTTAGATTGATCACTTTCCGTAAATAGTTGTCCTAATTTAGATGGATCATTTTCTAAAAAAAAAAAAAAAATTCTTTACAAAACAATACACCTTACAAACAACACTTATTTACATCACATGCTACTCTACTACACACACTAAATCCACTATACATAATTTAATACTAATATACAATATTTTTTTAAAAGTTGAATTGACATTCATACTCCTCCACCAAACCCACTTTACACAATTTAATACTATTATTTCCCACTTTTCTTAAACTCCGGATCCACAGTACATGGACAATCAAAATAAGGACGGATGGAGTAATACTTATTACATGAAATAAATTGGTCAATTGGATTTGACCATCAACAAATAAACTTGTTTTAAAATTTTTTTTCTCACTAATTATTGATGAATTTCATAAGGGCTAGAGTGTCTCTTACATAAATAAAGTAAGATGCATATATTTTTAATTTATATAAGAAGATTTTTTTCATCTCGACAGTCTTTCGGGAGTGGCCACTATACAATACGGTGTTGTGTAGAAGGGAAATCAATATATTACACACACACTCATAAATTCGTAAGAGTATGTGTGATTCAACGATTCCCCTCCTGCACAACACCGTGTTGGGTTATAGAGCTTGAGTTGGGGAAGGAGTCCAGGGCGCAAGAGACGCTCGATCAGTTGAGGTCGTGCACTTCCACTCGACCAAGGAGCGAGGTCGTTCACTTCCGCTCGACCAAGAAGCGAGGTCGTGCACTTCCGCTCGACCAAGGAGCGAGGTCGTGCAGCGAGGTCGTGCACTTTCACTCGACCAAGGAGCTTGGTCGAGCAGTTCGGGTTTTCGGTCAGGATGAGCCAAATCTAGGGTTTTGGCCCAGTTTCATCTTTAAATACCTATTGACTTGTTGTATTGTGTATCACTCGAAAATTTAGTATATCTCCAGACGTAGTCATTCCTGACGAACTTGGTAACCAAATTTGTGTTCTTTAATATCTTGTTCTCTCAATTTCTCCATAATTGCAGTTTAATTCCTAACAACTGGTATCAAAGCATCAGGTTCAGAGGATCTGGTGGGAGCAATTATGATGGCTGAATGGAAATCGCCTGTTGAGAAATTTGATGGAACGGATTTCGGATTCTGGAAATTACAGATCGAGGATTACCTGTACGGTAAAGATCTATATCAACCTTTGGGTTCAAAACCAGAAGATATGAAGGACGACGAGTGGAAGTTGCTGGACAGGAAAGCGATGAGTGTGGTTCGTCTATCGTTATCCAGGAACGTCGCCCTACACACAGTAAAAGCAAAAACCACGAAGGAGATGTTGGAGATTATGACTGAGATGTATGAAAAGTCGTCTGCAGCGAACAAGGTTCATCTGATGCGGAGGCTATTCAACCTAAGGATGACAGAGGATACTGTGGTAGCCAATCATCTCAACGAGTTCAATATGACCATAGCCCAATTGAGCTTGGTTGAGATTGATTTTGATGATGAGGTTCAAGCCCTAGTTTTGTTGTCTTCTTTACCAGAAGTTGGAGTGGGACGGTAACGACTGTTAGTGCTTCAACAGATAAAGTGAAACTTAAATTTGATGAGGTTAGAGATCTGATCATGAGCGAAGAAATTCGCAGGAAAGAATTGAGTGTGGCCACGGGATCAGCCTTGAGTACAGGAAACAGAGGCAGATCAGAATCCAAAGGGAAATCTAATCTGGGTAGATCAAAGTCGAGGGGCAAAGATAAGCCCAAGAAGGGCAAGAGTCAAGTTGAGTGCTACAACTGTCATGAACTTGGTCATTACAAAACCCAGTGCAAGGCACCAACGAATGCACCAAATAAGGATAACAACTCAGCAAACGCGACCACTGATAAGGTCTCAGATGCATTGATTTTGAGCGTAAGCAGTCCACTAGAATCTTGGGTGTTAGATTCTGGAGCATCGTTTCATTCGTGCAACAGGGCTGACGTAATGGAAGGCTACACTTCCTGGAATTTTGGGAAGGTTTATCTTGATGATGATGAGCCTTTGGAAATCATAGGGAAGGGGGATGTTCGGATCAAGACACCGAATGTAACTGTCTTGCAGTTGAGAGATGTGAGACATATTCCTGGATTGAAGAGGAATTTACTTTCAGTGGGGCATCTTGATGATGAGGGTTACAATGTGATCTTTGGTTGCAATATGTGGAAGATATCCAAGGGTGCAATGGTAGTGGCTCGAGGAAATAAGGAGGGAACATTGTACGTGACAGGCAACACCCTGGACAACATTGCTCTTGCAGGTGAAAAAGGGAATGCAAATTTGTGGCATTGTCGTCTTGGCCACATGAGTGAGAAAGAGATGAAAGTTATGTGTTCGAAGGTTAAACTGCCAGACCTAAAAACAGTTGACATCGGGTTATGTGAGGACTGTGTATTCGGAAAATAGAAAATGGTAAGTTTTTCGAAGGGAGGCAGAACCTTGAAGCAGCAGAAGCTAGAGTTGGTCCACAACGACTTGTGGGGACCAGCACCAGTGACATCTCTTGGTGGAGCATCATATTACATGACTTTCATTGACGACTCTACGAGGAAGGTATGGGTTTATTTTCTGAAAAATAAGTCTGATGCCTTTAATGCTTTCAGGAAGTGGAAGGCCCTTGTAGAAACTGAGACGGGTCTCAAAGTGAAGTGTCTGAGATCAGATAGTGGTGGAGAGTACGAGCTCCGTGAGTTCAAAGAATTCTATGAGGCGAATGAAATTCGAATGGAGAAAACTGTGAGAGGAACCCCAAAGCAGTAACGTGTGTGGCGTAACGTATGAACAGTAACCTTATGTGAACGTCTTTAGAAGCATGAGATTGAAGTGTGAAATTTTGCCGAAGATGTTTTTGGCGTATAGCGACTAACACCGCGACTTACTTGATAAATAGAGGACCCTCAACTCCCTTGGAAAATGGCATACTAGAGGAGGCCTGGTCGGGTAAAGAGGTAAATCTGTCTTTTGTTCGAGTATTTGGGTGTGTTTCATATGTTCATATTGATGCTACCAGTAGAAGTAAATTGGATGCTAAATCTGTTAAGTGTACGTTTATTGGATATGGCGGTGATGAATTCGGCTATCGATTTTGGGATGAGGAGAATCGAAAGATAATTTATAGTCGAGAAGTCGTATTTAATGAACAAATTTTGTATAAAGATAGGTCAGGTACATCCAAAGGAGTTGGTTCTGAGACTCAGGTTGTTGAGTTAGACATTTTGAACTCAGGTGGGAGCAAGGAGGTTCAAGATGATCAGGTGATTGTTGAGGAAGAACCACGTACACCACCACCAACAATTCCACTGTGGAGATCCACGAGAGAACATAGATCTCCTGATATGTATTCACCTTCTCTTCATTATTTATTGTTGACAGATGGTGGTGAGCCCGAATGTTATGTAGAGGCTACACGTAGTGAGCAAGTGAGCAAGTGAAAACTTGTAATAGATGATGAGATGAATTCGTTGATGACCAACAAAACTTGGGAACTAGCTGAGCTCCCTAAAGGCAAGAAGTATTTTGCATAATAAGTGGGTTTACAGAATTAAATAGGAGACAGATGGAAGTAATCGTTACAAGGCAAGACTGGTTGTGAAAGGGTTTCAGCAGAAACATGGTATTGATTATACTGATGTTTTTACTCCTGTTGTGAAACTAACTACTATTCGGTTAGTTTTGAGTTTGGTGGCTGTAGAGAACTTGATGTTAGAGCAGATGGATGTAAAAACAATCTTTCTTCATGGTGACTTAGATGAGGACATCTACATGAAGCAACCAGAGGGATACTTGTCAAAATAGAATAGTGAGCTTGTTTGCAAATTGAGGAAGAGCTTGTATGGCTTGAAACAAGCTCCATTACAGTGGTACAAGAAGTTTGATGGGTTCATGCACGAGATTGAGTTCAATAGGTGTGAGGCTGACCATTGCTGCTATTTCAAGAGGTATGATAATGGCTATATCAATTTGCTATTATATGTTGATGACATGTTGATAGCAGACTCTAGTGCTCGAGAAGTGAGCAAGTTGAAGAAGCAGTTGTCTGATAGGTTTGCTATGAAGGACCTTGGAGAGGCCAAGCAAATCTTAGGTATGCGAATCGATCGTGATAAGGTGGCAAGAAAGTTGTATCTTTCACAGGCTGAATACATAAAGAAGGTCTTGAAGAGATTTAGTATGGAAGATGCAAAACCAGTTCGTGTCCCGTTGGGAAGTCAGTTCAAGCTATCCAACAAGGACTCACCTAGTAGCGAAGAGGAGCGAACCTACATGCAAAACACTCCATATGCTTCAACAATTGGCAGTTTGATGTATGCTATGGTGTGTACAAGACCAGATATTGCACATGCAGTGGGAGTTGTTAGCCAGTTTATGGGTAATCCGGGTAAGCAGCATTGGGAGGCAGTGAAGTGGATCCTTAAATACTTGAGAGGTACTACAGAACAAACATTGCGCTTTGAGGGCAAAAGTGCTGAATTGGCAGGGTATGTTGATGCAGACTTGGCATCCAGTGATCTTGACAAAAGGAGGAGTACAACCGGGTATGTATTTACTCTTGGTGGTACATCAATTTCTTGGGCTTCTAAGTTGCAGAAGATCGTAGCACAGTCCACTGCAGAGGCAGAGTATGTTGTAGTTACTGAGGCTAGTAAGGAGATGATATGGTTGCAGAATCTTTTGCGTGAATTGAGGAAGGAGTAGAAGGATAGTATTTTGTACAGTGACAGTCAGAGTGCCATTCACTTAGCAAAGAATCCAACTTTTCACTCAAGGACGAAGCACATTGAGTTGAGGTATCATTACATTCGTTACCTCATTGAGAACAAGATCTTACAGCTAATGAAGATCCGAGGAAGTGAGAATCTTGTTGATATGTTGACTAAGGTTGTGACCTTAGAAAAGTTGAAGTTATGCATGACTTCAACTGACCTTGGAAACTGAGATGAAGGCTTGACACTACTACCAGTGAGAGATACCGTAAAATGGAGAAGACAAGTTACATTTGGAGTCAGTATCCAGGTGGGAGATTGTTGGGTTATGGAGCCTGAGTTGGGGAAGGAGTCCAGGGCGCAAGAGACGCTAGATCAGTTGAGGTCGTGCACTTCCGCTCGACCAAGGAGCGAGGTCGTGCAGTCCGGGTTTCGGTCAGGATGTGCCAAATCTAGGGTTTTGGCCCAGTTTTATCTTTAAATACCTATTGACTTGTTGTATTTGTGTATCACTCGAAAATTTAGTATATCTCCTGGCTTGGTAATGCCCCAGACGTAGTCATTCCTGACGAACTGGGTAACCAAATTTGTGTTCTTTAATATCTTGTTCTCTCAATTTCTCCATAATTACAATTTAATTCCTAACACACCGTGCTGTATAGTAGGGGATCTGTTACCTAGTTTTTGCTAGCTGCTCGAAACCCATTTTCTCAAACCAAAATTAAAGGAAACCGTGTAGGAGAACAAAAATCTTTAGTCCAATAAATGGAGTTTAATTTTGGTCTCTATGTCTTCACACATTGGACTTTCTTTTACATATATAGACTCATTCCATGGATCGAGATTGAAATAGCTAGTAATCACCGGTCATTGAAAAATGTATAATTCCCTTTCCTTCCTCATTTTCGAATATGCCAAAATTTAGTCTCTATTTTTCTTTTTGTAAGTATGTGTGAGGTGTGTTGTAAATAGTGCTCACACTAATATTCTATTAACTCGCATGAAGACCTTTACTCAAAGCTATTTTACACCAGTATGAATATATATATATATATATATATATATATATATATATATATACATACATATGTGCCTATATAATGACGACTCAACATATGTATCTTGTTTATCTTAGTCCAAACTTATTATTAACTTCTAAATTTTTAAGTGTTCATGTCTTTGAAAAAGTTTATAATTAAATTTACTTTGTTTTAAAGCTCTCTATTTTCAAATTAATAATTTGTCAAAAATTATAGCCACCTGAGCATTTAAAAACAAAGTTTAATTACGTATTGAAAAGTTTAATTAATGTTGGAATCAGTTAAGGGGGTCTTTGGTTCAAGGGATTAGATTGATTAGGTGTGATAGGATTGAGTAGAATTGACTAAGATTTGATTGATTTGACTGAATTTGTTTGAATCAAGATATGTGTTTGGATTGTAGAATTAGATTGTGGGATTAAATGAGACATCTATTGAAATGTCATAGATACCCTTAAATTGAATTGAAACAACCACACACTTCATTCTTGTGAATCTATTCAAACAATGGAAGGACAATTTGTAATATTGAATTTGAGATATATAAAATCCCACATTTCACATGAGATTGACATATCCATCCCTGGAGGGATTTAACACATTTCTACCCGGACTTGAAGTATATCATGGACTCTCATCAAACAAACCAATCAGTAGATTAGTTGAGATTAAAATTATAATCCTGGCTTATCCCGATCAATCTCGCGAACCAAACGGGGCCTAACGGTATATGTGCACTTTTTTGGAAGACTTACTAATAGATACAATTTAGAAATGCAACTTATTAATAGGTACAAAACAATTGCATATACGTAGATATATTTGCACTTTTGTGTGCAACTTTAATTATATATGCAATCTCATTTACATCTATAGTTTTTTGGTAACAAACAATTTTTTTATTAAATAATAGATCAGGAGAGCACAAGGAGTGTCATCTTAATAGTGTGCTCTTATCTCTTGATCATTTGTACATATTAGTAATTTGCATAAAAAATTTATATCTATTACTAATTTTTCTCATTATTTTATATAGATAACTAATCTATATAACCATATGTATTAGGTGAAATGGGTTTTTCAATCAACTGTTTCCCCAAAATCTACCCGATCACAACAAAAGAAAATAATTGGAATTGATTTGATGCATCTGAGATCATAGCTTACATGATCAAATATATAATCATGAATTCAATCTATTGCAAAATCCTCTTTAATTATTAAAAGCCGTCGCCGCGGGATCTAGCAAGAAATTATATATAGTACTTGGAAATAAATACTATAATTAACGACATTTGATAATGATATATTAAAGTGATGGCGATTGTGATGACAATGAGGACGATGAAGATAGAGATAAAATCTGATGCAAGAATTACATCTTATTAAGAATATTAATTACAAAAGACAACTGCAAACTACAAATGTTAAATATTTATTTTTCTATATGTGATGCATCACATTAAGCAACTTGATTATCATATTTTTCATAAACCAATTACAAATTACTATATCTATGTACGTAACTCATATGAGATACCTAGCTAGATGAGATGTTCAAGACAATACATAAAAAGAGAAGAAAATAAATTAATAGAAAATGGTCACAAAAAGGTGAGAGATAGAGAGATTTGGTTAATAGGAAAAGGATCTAAAATAGCCGGCCTTAAGCAAGAAGAATCATCAATAAAATTCAAATGAGAGCGTGTCAAATTATCACCTAAACCCTTATATTGTCTCTTGCATCAACCCTTTTTTATTCTTTCCTTCTCCTTTTCCACACACACACATATATAACCTCCATTTTCTCTCCCCTCTCTCTCCCTTTCTCTCTTTCAATTAGATCAAACACTAGTGTGAAAAAAAAAGAAAAAAAAAAGGGATCCTAATGGAATCCATAAATTATCATGAAGAATACATAAACTCGAGTCATGAAGAAGTGGTTGATGATGATCATGATGAAGAGAGCAAGGATTTAGGGGTGGGGAGATCGTACGAGTGTGTTTTCTGCAAGAGAGGGTTCAACACGGCGCAAGCCTTGGGAGGCCACATGAACATCCACAGGAAAGATAGAGCACGAAAACCTAATAATAATTCCAACATTAACCATCAAGATCATGTTTACACAGGCCCAAGATTGTACCACCAGATCATCCCATCAATGGCTGATATTCAATCATCAAATCACCGTCGTTTTTCGCCTCAAGATCATCATCAACCGATCTTGAGTTATGCCACCTATTTTCCAGCTCCATCTTCATCTACTAGTAGTAGATCATTGGATCGTGATCTGATACAACAGCCGTTGGATGTTCATGGAGATTGGAGGATGAGGTTGAGCTTGGAATTTCCACCGTTGGATTTGGAGAAGGAAATGAATCAGGAGAAAGACTTGGATTTGGAGCTTCGACTAGGCTATCATTCTTGATGATCAACTATTTACCAAGTTAGATCATATATTTATTATTATATATGTATAAGTAAATTAATCATCTTGTGGTTATAATTTGTAATAAATTAAGGAAGAATATATTATATGTAGATGAGCCTCAAGATTAATTTGGTGGTGATGAAGATTAACTTCTTGGTTTTGCTGGTAATTAGAGCTTCTTTGGCATTTTCCTCAATTAACCCTAATTTGGATGATATTAGGGTTTTGTACTACTCTTGTCTTAACTTGATTAATCTTGTATTGTCAAAATTTGGTCCAAATGTGAATTAGTTGAAGTGGGATATACTCAATTTCATATGTGAGACCATCGAGCTAAGTTTTTTGTGTTCGTAAGCATTGCTCAATCTCTTATAGCAGTCTCTTTATCTAATTACAAAATTGAAAGGGATTCGATTCATGTTCCCATTTTATTGTTTGATCAGGTATCAAATTGTTGATATTGAGGCAAAATTAAAAGTTAAAATTCCAATTCATCACTTTAGGCCGTTAACCAAGAAAACTTCACTTCATATATATCACTGCCTTGTACACTTGATTTGTGTTTCAACTTTTATATCTAGGGTCCGCTTGGTTGGAACAATATAAAAGGGTAATGAGAATCATTCCAATTAATACTACTTGACAGTTTTGACATATCCGTAATGAGAATAGAAGTAAATAATTAATTGATTACTCTCCTGTAATCACTAACTCAACCCTTCTCAAATGACCCATTATTATTATCATTCCAAGCGAACCTAAATTAATCACAACCCTAGATGAACAACTGAAGTGAGATTTCAAGTTTATTGAATTTGAGGTAATGATCACACACACGTATATCCTTGGACGATCGATTAGTACTGTGTATATGTACGACAATGAGGCTAACTTCATCACGTAATGGTGAATAAACACTATCTTTCATATGAATGTGATGTATTAATTGTTGGTTCATGATTGTAAGATGATCAAAATTAATGTGCTGAACTCAAATAATTAAATTTGGTTAAAGATGGATGTACGATTGATCATTGTTTTATACATGCAAGTATGCAACACTCCGGCTAATTATAATTACTAAACTAAAAAATGCTTCCAGTAATTGCACTTAATTAGGGCCAGGCACAAGCGTGCGTGTGATTCACTAATATACTAGGCTAGTGTACATAGACAATATAGTACTATGATTTCAACAAACAAACTAATATCATTCCATCATGCAAATTAGTAGAAAAATTGATGTGCAATTCTTAATCATGCACGTGTTTAACTAAAGGGGCTTTTGAAGGAATTAATGATTCAAGCTCATGGTCGATGCACTAAATCAATATGAAAAGTACCTACTAGATAATGGAATGAAGTGATCAAGATCATGTATATATCAGAGAAAAAAAAATTTGGTCCCATAACTTACCTGTAATCCATTTTTGGTCCCAAAATATTTAACTATCCAATTTTGGTCCCATAACTATTGTGTTTGTCCAATTTTGGTCCCATTTTCGCCGGAAAAACAAAAACGATGTCGTTTTCGTTCAAAAATTGGGGATCTCCGATCGCACGTATGTCCAAATTATCGTTTGTCCAATTTTTGGTCCCATAAATATTGTGTTTGTCCAATTTTGGTCCCATTTTTGCCGAAAAAACGAAAACGACATCGTTTTCGTTCAAAAATTGGGGACCTCCGATCGCACGTGTGACGTGGACGCTGACTATTTATTTTTTATTTTTTTACTCCATTTTATTATACACCTAGGTAATTCAAACAATAAATTTAAATAAAAAATTTAATTAATATTAAGATTAAATGCTGCAACTTAAAAGAATAATTAAAATTATGCAGTAACTAAAATTACGCTACAACTAAAATTAAAATTAAAAGAAACAAAAATAGGACCAAAATTGGACAAACGCAATAGTTATGGGACCAAAATTGAACAAACGACAATTTGGACACACTCGCGATTGGAGATCCCCAATTTTTGAACGAAAACGACGTCGTTTTTGTTTTTCCGGCGAAATGGGACCAAAATTGGACAAACACAATAGTTATGAGACCAAAATTGAATAGTTAAATATTTTGGGACAAAAAACAGATTACAGGAAAGTCATGGGACCAAAAACCTTTTTTTCTCGTATATATCATATCTATAAATTACTTCATTTTTTTTTCACTTTTTTACACTATAAACTCCACCATATTTTAAGTATTTATTATTTTACAGCAAAAAACGTGTGGAAGCCACCATATTATTAAGTTTAGAAAATTGAGTTGGGAATGCAGCCTTTATATTTTCTTTACATTCTTTTCCTTACTATACGTAAAGATATTGGACTAATAAAAATAAATTTGCATTTGGCACCAGTGGTCTAGTGGTAGAATAGTACCCTGCCACGGTACAGACCCGGGTGCGGTTCCGGCTGGTGAATTTTTTTTCTAATATTTTTTTTTTGTGGTTTTTAGCATTTAGTGGTTGTCCTTAGTTATATGTATTTATGTGGCAAGAAGTATAAATAATTTATGGTTTAGTATACTTATATTTATTTGGATTGTGGAAGACGGAGTCTATTCCTCTATTTTTCTTGTTAATTTGTTATAAAAGTATAGGGACAAGAAAGAGACTTGACACGGTCTAGTCTTCATCACAAATCATTCTAACCAACAAATGAATAAGACAAACATATGCTCCAAACAACTTCTTATTTCACTTTTTTTAAGTATATTATTTTTTGAAAAATGGAGTATAGTACTTAAGATCTTTGAGATATTGCAATTTTGGAAAAGTTCCTTTTTATAAAATTGTTACCTTTATGAGATGTTACTAAGGGTGTGTTTGTTGAGTAACACTATGTGTGAATCAAATTTTTTATACATGAATTTTATCACTGTTTTGTACAAAAATTATCAATATTGTACAAAAAGTTGTAACTTTTTAAAAAAGAATTATTTACTCATAGGTGCAAAGAGACATATGGTATCACTCCTAGGTCCATAATAGTTCGTAATTACTACTAGGTGCAAAAACCTCATATGAAATGCCCACAATTAATACCCTTTCATAACACCCATACACCCACATAATTACCACATCTTTCATTCTCTCTCTCTCAATCATGCTCAGCCAAACCCTAAAATCCACCTTCGTCGTTCCCAAACCTCATATGAAAAAAGAACCACCGCTCCCAAGAGAATCGCTGCCGCCACCACCACCTTCACGTCGTCACCACCCCCAACCCCCGCCGCGCGCATGCCACTTCACGCGCCTCCACCACCACCGTCTCTCTCTCACATCTGCCGCTCCCCCACCCTCAAACCCAAAACCCAGATCTTATCCCCAGCGGTCTGCATCCCACACCCAAAATCCAGAAACCTAAATCTCATCCCCGCCGGCGGCTTCCCCCCATCCCACACCAAAAATCCAAATCGAAGCACCTTCTTGTGTTGCCCCCTCCACCAACAAAAACTCCTGACTGAAGTTGTTGAGTGAAGAAACACCATTTTGCCGCGACATCCAAAAAATCGATGGGGACGAGCGTAAACCGCACCCCCCCCTCAGACTCATGCCAAGAACGTAAAAACCTCGCGGATCCTTTTTTGTTGAAATTTTGTTGGGTTTTTGGATTGTTCAAGTTCTGTTGGACCCCACCCTCCCTGCCGCCGCCTCGACGGCCGCCAAAACTAGCTGATCTCTGCAAATCGGAGGAGCGTTCGAGTTCTGAGATCTTTAACTCAGTGAGTCGAGCTGTTTGAGTCGTACCGAAAATCGCCGTTTTTGCAATGAAGTTTTTCGGTGGGTTGAATTTACGTGGTCTTTGAGTTGAAATTTATTTAAATAAGGTGTCCTTTTGGTGAAGATTTGATAGTGAGTCAGCCGAGTTCGTTTTCTGGTGTTTCTTTGAAATTTGATTTTTATGGGTTTGTTTTTGGTTAGAATGTTTTGTTTTATTGATCAGTCAAGAGACTCCAGATTGATCAGTCTACCTTGAGTGTTCTGGTTCAAGTTGTCTTAACACAACTTGAGACTCTGTTGATGTCTACAATAGGATAGGTCTTCTGGTCTTGAACACTTCAGGTTTTCTAATCTTCGTGTCTTCTGATCTGAACAAGACTTAACCTCTATATATTGAGTTCCCCATCAACATATGACTTATACTAATCATCAGCTACCTATACAATATCAACTAATTTCCTATCTGATTCTTCAGTCAGCTAACAAGTCTAACTGATCATATTACATATGTTTTGGAACTTTCATCAAAACTATAAATTTTCCTAACAATATATATTATGTGTAATTTAATAAGTAGATATTTGTATTATTTAATTTGACCTATCTCTCAAACACATTTTGACATTAAAATTTAGGAAAAATTGCTTATAAGTGTCATTTTTCTCCAACCCTTACTCATAGGTGCAAGCACTTTTTGGTCTTACTGTGAGGTACAAAATATTTCCATTTTACCCTCAATCTCACATTCCCACTAATATATCGGTCATACCATCCAATTCATTTCAGAAATAAAATTCAGATCTCTCTCTCTCTCACTCAAACCCTTCTATGTCTCTCTCCTTTCTTGAACGATGCCACCTACGTCGCTGTTAATCCACCACCGCCTAATGGCCACCGAGAGTTTGACAATTGTTGAGATATTTGTGGGGTGGCGGTTCTTTCGTCATTTGGAGAGGTGGGCTTGCCAGCCCTCTCTCTTTAACAAATTGTGATCGTGGTAGTTTTTACCAAGGAGAAAAAACGAGGCGAAGAGAGGCATTGGAGATGGAAATGGCGGCAATTGTTGATTTTTTTTGAGGGTTGTGGGGGGGGAGGCGTCTGGTTTTCCACAGATCGACGATATGCCAACAGATTTGGGTGGATTTCGGCGGCGGCGGCCTTGGTCGTGATTGTGGGATTTGTGAAAATTTTAAATAAAAAGGCAGATGATTAAAAAAATTGGGTGTGCATAATTTTTTTTACAGGTTTTTAGAATTTTTGGGTGTGCAGAATTTTTAAATAAAATGACATATGATTAAAAAAAATGGGGTGTGCAGATTTTTTTGGTTAATATTAAAAAAATCAATTAAATAAAATTATAGATAATTTAAAAAAATAGTAAAAATTAAAATCTTAAATATGCAAATTTTTTGGCTAATATTTTATTGGTGAATTTTTTTTTAATTAAATAAAAGGATAAATAAATAAAAAACATTGGGGGCAGGGCGGAGCCAGAATCGTTTAGTGAGGGGGGCCAAAAATTTAAGAAGACAAAAATTTATGAGTTCTCATTTGCTCTGTCATATAATTAACGTGTTCATAAAAAGCTTATGCAACGACTTAAAAAAAAACATAAATCAAATAATAAGGTGAATTTTATATCGTACAAAACAACATCAACAAAAAACTACTAATATATAATACGATATAATTCATCTTGTGTATATATATAACTTTTTACAGAATAGTACTATATATATAATATACATATATATTTATTAATTATAATACCTATGTACTTTTTGTTAATTATCTATTATCCATGTATCATTTGATGAAAAATGATCAAAGCCCAATATGCGGCCCATTAAAACTTTTTCAGATCATCTCAAGCCTTATGAACAATTTTGATATGATTAATTATTTTAATAAAAATACACATACTCATATACATAGGTAGTTAAGAATGTACAATTTAACACACACACATATATATATATATATATATATATATATATATATATATATATATATATATGAATAGATGATTAAAATTGTGCCGTGCAGATTTTTTTAGGGGAATAAATGTTTAAATTTCGATAAAGACATTTTAAAATAAATTCAAAATTGTACAAATTTGGTATTTGTATAATATAAGGTTATTTAAGTCTTTAACACTTTTTTTTGGACCTAGGAGTAACACTTAAAAAGTGTAGCACTTAAGAGTAAGAACTATTTATAAATGGTACCTAATAGTAATTAGTAATTACCCCTTTATTAAATAATGAATGTTTTACCTAGTCGATACATATATGTTACGTTTATTGTATTTCATCGTACATATATCTATAGTATCTTTTATTTTTATTTTTATTATATACACTTATATATATATATATAAAATATGTATATATCACAAGTGATAGTAAAAAGTAAATAAAAATAATGGAAGAAAAAAAAATTAATTCTTGTAAATTGGTTATTAGTAATTTCCTTCAATTGAGTATATTAAATAATTTATGAAATGAGTGTAAAACATAATAATCACATATTAAATGAGTGTAAAATTTATCATTTTAAATATTTTATTCTTATCACTAAAATTATGTGCTACAAATTAATTTCATTAATTTCTATATGACTTTTCGGCTCTACATTAGTTTAAATCTCCTTTTATTAATTAATCTTCCAAATCATTGTGCTCATTACCTAATATTTGCATTCCCTTTACAAATAGAGTTAATAATCACATAGTTGACATACATTTTGTTATTCTATTTTTAGTGGACTCTTAGACATTGCGTATTTTGTATTAGAAAATTATCAAATCACAAAAATATTTTCATATGTATATGCTTGAATTTTTTTAACAAGAAAAAATTTCAGTGTTGAAGAGGTTCTGGTCAAGTTGAAAATTATGAAAATTATTAGGCAATAAAAATCTATATTTTATTGGATTAATTCTATATTAATGTTATGACCTTTTAGGTCCAATCTTAATTTAGTCGCGACTTTCAATATTTTTGTATAACTTCACCACCTTTTAATTGTTTTAATATGGTACACAATTTGTATTTTTCAACAATAATTTTTCGATGCATTGTGGTGCACTAGTGCTCTCTACATATATGATATTTTCTCAGGGAGCACAAAATAAGTGTTTTGCTTGTGGTTGAAAAAATCTTGTCATAATTTAAAAGCATATACCAAGTTGAAACAATTAAAAAGTGATAAATTTACACAAAATATATTGAATATCACAATGAAATTTATATTTGACCCAAATATCGTGAATTATTATGGAATAAACCTATTTAATTTTTTTTTTCAATTGAGATTTTAAAAAAAAGGATCAAGAACTATTTAAATAAAATTTTATCTCCATCAAGACATTACAACTAATTTTCAATATATATATATATATTATTTTATATATTGTACATAAATTATTATCTATTTTACACTCTTATGTCTTATTTTAAAAATCGGAAGGGTAGATAATGAGATTGGTTGAATTATATGTAAATTATAAAATTGAATTAGATTTTATTGAAAGAATTATATGATTTTTAAGTATGTTTCCAAATGTATAGAAAATTGAAAGAAATAAATTAAATTCATTTTAAGTATTGCAAAATCACAAAGTCTACAAAATTAGATGGCTAACACAAAAAGTAAAATATTTGAAATATTACATATAAATTTCTAGAAACCCCCAAGGGTTGGCCTAGTGGTGGAGGCTTGAGACTTAGGAGTGTGCTCCTCTTTAGGTCTCAGGTTCGAACCCTCTAAGGTGACGATCAATCCTTGAGATGAGTCAGTCCATACAGAGCTTAGCTCTGACTTGAAGTGGGACCCCTGCTAGTGGAGGGTGGTTCTGGTCCCCCGAATTAGTCGGTCCTTGGACCGGATACCGAACAATTATAAAATATTGATGAGAATAAAAAATAAGAAAATACAATTACTTTAGTGGTGGAGAACCCAACCCGAGCCATTAAGAATACATATTAAGAGTAACAAAAAAGATGGTGGGATGAAAGTAAGTATTACTAATCACTAGTGATTGGTGATTGGAAGAATGATGCAAGTAGTTATATATAGAGAAGAGGTTATGAGTTGTAGGTTAACACGAGAAACACTAAAATGAAATATGATATCCATGTAAATGAGACATTTAGGGTCACCCATTCAATTTTATATTTCATCTTGTATTTCATTATTTTTATAAAATAAAATGTGTTATTAATGATCATTTATGATGTCATTTATTATACATTCAATGCACCAAAAGCTGTGTAACACAAGATGAAACAAAATAGTGGAATACAGGATCCTCACAGAGAAGACATTTAGGATCGCCCTTTCTGATCTAGTGTATAATCTTGTGTTTAATTATTTTAAAAAATAGTGAAATAGAGATATGATTTTAATGTGGAATAGGGGATACATTACAATTAGACAATTAGGCTCATTTATTCTATTTTATTGTTTCATCTTGTGTTTCATTATATCCATAATCTATAATACTTTAAAAAGTAGCTTGAGATTGAGAAACATTTTTAGACCTTTCTACCCCTACCATATTTTATTCTATACATTTTCAGCCTCTTTATGTATTATGTTGATATTGAATATGGCATCACCTTTTGTATTACTGAGTTAATTTCAATGTTTCTTTCCATCTCTTTGCCTTCAGAATTTGTCTTCATTTAGCTTGCGTTTTCAAAACGCCTTTTTCCCACGAAACAAAACAACCCAGATGTCGTGGTTATTGTGGACGATTTGGACTGCTCGCCACCACCGTTCCTCTCCGACTCTTTTGTGTGACCTAGGCGGAGTGACTGTAAGAGAGTGTGATGGAGTGTGGCGGCGGTAAGGGAGGGCAATGGAGTGGGATGCGGCGAGGGCAGCCCAGGCTGGATGTACGCGGTGGTGTTCGCCTCAGATGATTGATTGATATTTCTGATAATTTGTTCGTTGCGCTGTTCATTTTATACAATGTCTCTACTTTTTGTATTCTCTTCCTTGGATGTCGGGATTTAAAATTGATTGTGTTCTTCCGGGGATTTGAAATTGATATATATATATATATATATATATATATATATATATATATATATTTATTACATATGGCGGCGGTGGAGACGTCTTCGGCTCTGGATATCCGAAAACACAAAATTGCATCTTAAAATAGCTCCACAGACGATGACTGTTTAGGTAGACGACTGCGACTTCGGGGGTTGAGGCGGCTTCGGCGGTGGAATTGGTTTAGAATTGAAATATCATCGTCAAGGTACTGCGGTATTACATTATTTGCACCCCCACCCCCACCATAAGGATTTCAGTTTAACCAATTTTTCAACTACACAATATCTATACCACCAGTTACCTGATTGTAATTAGGATTAATGTTACTTTACTATGGGTTTGATTGGTCGGTAGATGACATATCTTAAGAGCGCCTATGGCAGAGAACGTTGCGACAAAGTGTTCAAAAAGGATAGGGATTACACTCATGGCCCTAGCTATCTACAGGGATCATACCTCTTTCTGGAATTTGTGAGTGTGAATTCTTGATAATTGTAAAACCTGTAAGTTTTTGTTTCTAAGATTTAATGTACATGAGATTTTATATGTTATTACTGAATTGACTATTTGACATGTAAGAAGCAAATTGGTGGGTTGAAAGATTTGTGCATACTTTTGAACAATATATAGTGAGTGAATGATTGATCAGTTTCTTAGTTCTATTTTCTGTCCACGATAATTAGGATTTAAAACTTAAGTGTTTATTTGAGTGTTTCATGAACTAATGATGTGCATTCAAGGATCCTTACTGTGTATAATTTTGAGTTGGTTTCTTTTATTGCACAGGCTGCAGGTTATATGCCAATCAAAGGCTCCATGGGGATGTAAATTACAATCTAAGAACCTTATACTTGCCTCCAGATTATGTAAAAGGTCTAATGGGTGGCCAGGTGATTGATTATTTGTGTTAAGGTTGGAGATGTTTATTTATAGTCAATACTTTTCTGATAAAATAATTAGTCCAAGAACTTTATAATTGAGAATATGACGAATTAGATTCAAGACAAGTGTTGTCTATTTTTTTGTTACCATTTATTAGGTTATACTAGACATTATTATGATGTGTATTTTCTTTTGTAACCCTGGTTTTTTCGTTATGGTTCTAATATGAATATATTTGATGATATGCTGGTTGTTTATTCTATAATGTCTCTTTAGTTGGTTATCATCCAACTCTTTTATATCTTGAAGCAGTTTCACACTTGGTTGAATTCTATGACCATTTATTTTAATGCAATTCTTTTTCCAATTGGAATGTTTTTTCTTCTGTTGGATCTGATGCCCCAAAATTTCCAACTTTCCTTCACTTTTGGGTGCCAGAATCATTGCTCACCGTAATCTAACCAATTTGATGTGTTGAATGTTGTGATCGCATTTTAGTGTCCTCTTATCCCTTCTGCTGCGTTTAATAGTTTTTATCTTCTTCTTATGTTTAGTTTGTAAAGAAGTATGAGTTTGCGTGAGTTTTGAGAGAAGTTGTGTCTAAATCTTGAATTATGTCTAGTATTTTATGGTTTAATTCTTGATTTGGTACTTAACATCACATAAATGGATCACATCACTTCTTTCAAAGAGTTGAATTATATCAGTTATTTTTTTAATATTGTTTTATCTTTTGAGGATATCATAGCATATAGCTGTTGTTTGGTCTAAGAAGATGTGTTAAAGCAGGTTTGGAACCTTTAGCTGTTAGAGATATTCAGTTTGATGTAAATTCAGAAATACACCTTCGAAATTTTTTCAATTTGGACGATTAAAGCTACCGCCACAAGACACCCATCACAGAACTGTGGTAAGGTTTCAACGACTTGCACTTTATGTTGTAATATATGCTTGAAATTGGCTAATATTGCTTCATATAAGTTGGTTCTTTTATAGATTTTTTCCGGATAATTAACAACTGAAATATGTCACACTTCAATAGTATACTGGTCGTGGCATTCCTTCTCAATAATATCTTGGCGATGTCTCTGGGAACTGGAATAAACATGTCTTACCAGACTTTAGATTCTCAGTAATTGTGATTATGAGTTTTGTATCTATGTGTAGTTGTCATTTGTTTCGTTATGCTGCAGTATGAACCAGTATACTTACTTCTGGTTGCTTAAGGATGTTACTGCTACAAAAAGAATTGGATTTGAGGACCACTATTTGAATGGTGAGGTGCTTATGGGAATATACGACAAGACAAAACATATACTACGTATAAGAAAAGTTGTCCTAATCCGGAGAGTACGTAATTCCTAATTATCCCTAATTGCTTGAACTACTGCAAATATTTGATGCGCTACTTTAAACATACTTTAAAATTGATGTCTCTTTGAGTGTTTAATCTCATTGGGATAATTTTGTAAGCAAAACACCTCCCATAATCTGAATGTGTACGATATATCTTTTTGTCTTTCATTATTTTATTTTTACTTAGGCTGGTTAACTGTCACTCACTCATTTAACAATGTGCTTTTCATACTTTCTGTTGCGTCTCCTTCCAGCTTAGATTTTAGAGCCTTCAAATTCAAATGTTCCCTCTACAACTAAAAAATAAAACATGCCAACTGTTCTTATCAACTTATGAATCTTATGAATAACGTGCAACACACTTGTTGAACCACTAGTATTTTAAAACATAGCATGTGTTTTTAATGCATATTTGTATTGTCATTTATTACATGTATCATTTATTAAAAGAAGTAAAACACGAGATGAATCACTAAATTGGAATAAGAAATTTGTGCCAGTGAGACATTTATGTTGTGTTTGGAAATGAATGGTGTCATCCAGATGATGATGACTTATCCTTAATCTCATTCAACTTTGGTTTTGCACATTCAATCTCCATTCATATACTCATTCACCACTATAATACATCTATGCATTTATCCCTACACAATCACATCACTATTTTTCCCTCGCTCACTTATCTTTCTTCTGGGTAAAAAGTAAAAAACACTTCTTAATTTCATATAAAATGCACAAAACACCCAAGTGTTTTAATAAATGTATATAAACCCCTTTGTATTTTGTTAAAGTATGCACACTCTCCCCTGTGTTTTAATATATGCATAAAACCTCCCTCAGTTTCATATAAAGTGCACAAAACACACTATATGTTTCAAAAAATGTATAAAATTCCCTTGTGTTTCATTAAACTAAAAAATTAATGAAAAAGACTATAAAAAATTACTACAATTAATAAAATGCACATTAATGAAAAATACAGATAAATTAAATTAACCATTAATTAATCAAACACGGGGGAATTTTATACATTTATTGAAAAATATATGGTGTTTTGTGCTCTTTATATGAAATAGATGGGAGTTTCACTGCAAAAAAACGCGTGTTTTACCAACGGAAATTAGCAACGGTTACAAGAACCGTCGCAAATAGCAACGGTTTTTACGACGGTTATAGTCAAATGGTCAAAGTCAACAATTTTAGCGACGGTTTGGACTAATCCCTTTAGTGACGGTATTAGCGACGGTTTTTGCGACGGATTTAGCGACGGTTTTAGCGACGGATTAGCTTATTTTTTTTTTTTTTTAATATTAATTATGTATTTTTTTTTATGTTTCAGGATTATACTAGGTTTTTTTAATTGTTGTTAATGCACCTTACCATATATTTAATTTATAGTCACTTGGAGAAGAGTTCCACCTGACCGTAGTCAGATCTATTTCGAGGAGTTTACGTTATAAAATTTAATTCATAGTATATTTAAATATATATATTGACGAAAAGTAGTACTTGTTTAAATAGAAAAGAAGTACTTGTTTAAATGAAAGTATTACTTGTTAAATGAAAAATATTACTTAAGTTTAAATAGAAAAGTAGTACTTGTTTAAATAGAAAAATAGTACTTGTTTAAATGAAAAATATTACTTGTTTAAATAGAAAAGTATTACTTGTTTAAATAGAAAAGTAGTACTTGTTTAAATAGAAAAGTAGTAGTTGGTTAAATAAAAAGTATTACTTGTTTAAATGAAAAGTATTGTTTAAATAATAGAAAGTATTACTTGTTTAAATGAAACGTATTACTTGTTTAAATGAAAAGTATTACTTGTTTAAATAGAAAAGTAGTAGTTGTTTAAATAGAAAAGTAGTTGTTTAAATGAAAAGTAGTACTTGTTTAAATGAAAAGTATTACTTGTTTAAATAGAAGAGTATTACTTGTTTAAATAGAAAAGTAGTACTTGTATAAATGAAAAGTATTACTTGTTTAAATGAAAAGTATTATTTGTTTAAATGAAAGGTATTGCATGTTTAAATGAGAAGTAGTACTTGTTTAAATGAAAAGTAATACTTGTTTCAATGCAAAGTATTACTTGTTTAAATAGAAAGTATTACTTGTTTAAATGAAAAGTATTACTTGTTTAAATAGAAAAGTAGTACTTGTTTAAATAGAAAAGTAGTACTTGTTTAAATGAAAAAGAGTACTTGTTTATATAAATGAAAAAGAGTACTTGTTTATATAAATGAAAAAGAGTACTTGTTTATATAAATGAAAAAGAGTACTTATTTATATAAATGAAAGGTATCACTTGTTAAATGAAAAATATTACTTGTTTAAATAGAAAAATATTACTTGTTTAAATAGAAAAGTAGTACTTGTTTAAATAGAAAAGTAGTACCTGGTTAAATGAAAAGTATTACTTGTTTAAATTAAAAGTATTACGTGTTTAAATAATAGAAGGTATTACTTGTTTAAATGAAAGGTATTACTTGTGTAAATGAAAGGTATTACTTGTTAAATGAAAATTATTACTTGTTTAAATAGAAAAGTTGTAGTTGTTTAAATAGAAAAGTAGTACTTGTTTAAATGAAAAGTATTACTTGTTTAAATAGAAAATTATTACTTGTTTAAATAGAAAAGTAGCACTTGTTCAAATAGAAAAGTAGTACTTGTTTAAATGAAAAGTAGTACTTGTTTAAATGAAAAGTAGTACTTATTTAAATGAAAAGTATTGTTTAAATAGAAAAGTATTACTTGTTTAAATAGAAAAGTATTACTAGTTTAAATAGAAAATTAGTACTTGTTTAAATCAAAAAGTAGTACTTGTTTAAATGAAAAGTAGTACTTGTTTAAATGAAAAGTAGTACTTGTTTAAATGAAAAGTATTACTTGTTTAAATAGAAAAGTATTACTTGTTTAAATAGAAAAGTATTACTAGTTTAAATAGAAAATTAGTACTTGTTTAAATCAAAAAGTAGTACTTGTTTAAATGAAAAGTAGTACTTGTTTAAATGAAAAGTAGTACTTGTTTAAATGAAAAGTATTACTTGTTAAATAAAAAGTATTACTTGTTTAAATAGAAAAGTAGTACTTGTTTAAATAGAAAGTATTACTTGTTTAAATGAAAAGTAGTACTTGTTTAAATAGAAAATATTACTTGTTTAAATAGAAAGTAATACTTGTTTAAATAGAAAATTAGTACTTGTATAAATGAAAAATTTTTTTTAAAAAAAAAGTGTAAAAAAAAAATGAATTAAAAATAAATAAATAAATATAATTTTAATATAATACAATTTAATTTAAATTTATAAATAAATAAAAAATATAATTATTATATTAAAATGTGGTTAAATCATTAAATTAGATAATTGAAATAAAGGATTTAAAATAAAAAAAAAAAAAAAAATGATTTTTAGGACATATAGAATTAATTTAATTAAGTAAATGCAAGAAAGCAAGTGCCCGAGCGGTTTGATCCCCACTCAGGTGCCCATAGGTCCAGTATTCGGTCCCCATTTGGAGCGAAAATTTGCCTCATTTAATTGGGAGGTTTGGTGGCTTATATATGATATGTTTGGTGGTTGGGTTCGAGATGATCCGTGGTTCGGTGCCCACCCGGGCGCCCCCTTGACTCGGGTTCGAACCACTGTGAGCCATTTTTTTTTCGTAAATTCACGCTTTAGCGACAGATTTATTAAAAAAAAATTTTAATAAAAAAAAAAAAACCGTCGCTAAATCCATCGCTAATACCGTCGCTAATCAGCGACAGTCACAAAAAAACCTTTGCTACGGTTAGCAACCCTCGATTCAACGATGGATTTTTTTTTCCGTCGCCAAAACCGTCATTAATGTCGTTAGCGACGGTTTTTTACGTCGCTAAAATCGTCGTTAAACCCCGTCTTTTTTGTAGTGTTTTATGCATATATATTTTAAAACACAGGGGAGAGTGTGCATAATTTAATAAAATACAAGAGGGTTATATGCATTATTAAAACAGAGGGGTGTTTTGTGCATTTTACATGAAACACAGGGGTGTTTTTTGCTTTTTAGCCCCCTTTCTCCTACTTTTCTTCCACCCACTCATTATTTCTTCTACTTTTTTTTCCTACACACTCATTCTCCCTTCTACTTCTTTTTTCCTGCACACTCATTCTCTCCCATGCTTTTTAATTTTACGTAAAGCTTCATGAAACTCTACTTCTTCATCCCTAACCAAATACAATTTTACTAATTATCAAAATACCAACAACATCTATTTTTCATCTCCATCTCCATTTTCATCCCATCCACCACCATCTCTAACCAAACACGACCTATGTTAGGGATGATTTCATCCGGATAGAGATGACTCATCCCCCATCTCATTCAATGTTGGATTTGAACATCCAGATCAAAATACTCATCCACCCATATAATACATCGATACACATATTTTTACACAACCTCATACAATCGCATCACCATTTTCTCTCATTCATTTTATCTCCTATTTTCTCCGAACCACTCATTATCTTTCCAATTTTTTTTACGCATTTATTTTCTCTCTTATATTTCTTTCACTTAGTCATTATTCCACTAACTAATAAAAATAGAATAATACAATATCGTTTTTTATTTGACATAAAGTTTATACATCTCTACTTCTCCATCCCTTAACAAAACACATATTTATTATTCATTTGATTGCCCTCATCCTTTTTTTTTATCTCCATCTTTATCTCGTCCACCACAATCTCTAACTAGACAAAATATGTGTTTGGAAATGGATGGTGACTTTCAAAATGGGATGACCAATCTCCAATCTCATATAATTTTGGATTTGCACTTTCAAATCACTAACTAAATACATATCCACCTTATAATACATCTCACTCATTCTTCCTCCTATATTTCTCTCGCTCACACTCTCTTCTATTTTTCTTTCAACCATTCATTGTACATCATACCTTTTCTTACGTATTTATTCTCTCTCATACTTTTTCTTATTTCTCTGCTACTTTTTTTCATTTAATCAATATCTCACTTTTTAACAATAATAAAATAATATATCATTTTTTATTTGACATAAAGTTTCATCCAACTCTACTTCTCAATCTCTAACCAAACACATATTTATTACTCCTAAAATTATCCTCATCCTCATTTATACCCTGGAGCACACAGTTGGAATTTACAAGCACGTAAACAAATAAACATGCGCAACGGAATTAACAATTCACCAGCAAAGAATTATAGATTGCATAATTAAATAACGAAATATGTAAACGGAAATCTTACAGTGCTTCGTAAGCTATTTTCTCCACTATGGTATCCACGTAATTCTCGTTCACAGATCCGCACAAATTTGCTAGCGTTGAATCTCCGTATGAATTTGCTAGGAAAATTCTACACTACAGATTTTATGGAGAAATATTCAAGAGTTAATAATGAATCTCCAAGTACTCATATATATAGGGGGAATCCCAGCTTAAATCTTAAGCAATCTTCATTAGGAAATAAAATCCCTAATCTTGCAAATCAAATCCCATATATTTTATTTTCCTATATATAAAATCCTACAATAATATTCCATATATATTATTCTGGGATTTCTATTTAATTAAATCCAATTTAATTAAATAGTAATAATAATTAATTCCAAATATAATTATCATTAATTCTCCATTAATTAAATATTAAATCCAATCTAATACTTAATCAACCAACTATAATCTGTAAAGGAAATTACTTGTTGTGTGACCCATATGCCCTTATATATCGAGCGATTAGTCAAACTAACGGTCTTAATTGAACCCTAAACAAAAAATCAGACATTCTCAATATATGAGGTACGTTGCGAGGAAACGTGCAACTACCTATAACTGAAACGTGGGATATTGTGATAATGTCCTTTCATTCACGAATGCCCGATTAAATCTTGAACATGATAAAGTGTCTATTCAAATAATTTAATCATATTTTCTCATTACACTAATTGATCACGTTTGTCACATTTGGACACAAAGTCCAAACGTGACATGCATTGGTCAATGACTAACGATCCAATTAGTATGAGAAGACGAGCACTCTCTCTAAATCCACATTGAGGAATGAATACTTTTCTTGGCTCAACTACCACACACACGTACTTCGTGATGAACCCAATCCATGCCATATCTACCCATTAAGGGTGCAAGCGTCGGCCATGGTCAAAGTTCACCACTCCTTACATGTCATGCGTATTGACCTCAAGTCAGAGGATTATCATATCACTCCCACTAATCGAGACACCCATAGATACTTAAGTGGAATAACATCAAACAGTTTCTCGGATAGGTATACCAATACCTGTTGGGGTTATACTGGAAAGTATGCTTTTTACTTTGTATAACCAAACTGAATTTCTTATTTATTTACTGAAACAAATTATTTATCACTGTTGCATTAAATATGATTGAATGTTATATATATTTATTGCATACCTGTTCAATAAATAGTACGTGTTACATTGTAGTTAATTTGGTGATACCAGATCACATAATATTAAATTAACAGTTCCTCATAACTAAGTACAAAATTCACAACCTAGATGGAAATGAACAACCCATCGTGAAAGGTTGAAGTGTAAGGCTCAGATTGGCCTGTCTTGACCAAGAAATTACACTAGTGCATTATGATGCCCTGAATAGGACCTACAGGAGGATAAATTCTTCAGTACTGAATATAGAAGAATTAGACCTCAGTGGTTGGTTATTTCTTAATCTCCGTTCCTTAAATAGGATCGTGTGAAATTAATAACTATTGCTTTGACTTATGCTGGGAAGAGAATCAATGTGATTCGATACCTTATATCTTAGACAATATTATTAGTTACATGACGATTGCTAAGATTTAATACGGAGAATCGTGTGCAAGTACGTCTTGCTTGATTTGTCCCCTTGGTGGGCTTAGAAGCTTTACCATACCAAATCTTGCAAGTGGAAATTTATTTCCAGTATGAATAATAATGTTGAGCTGTCTTTGTTGGGGAATGAGTTGCACAGATCTATTCGGGATGAATATTTAAATACAAATTTAATTCTTTAATTATTACTAGCATGAATTAATCCTATATTAATTCAAATAATAATTGCAACAACATATCATGCATATAAAAATCCACGTAAAACCTACGCAAGCGGAATCTACGGGTTTACGTGAACGTACCTCTCGGGATGGCAGTGACTTCGGTCGGACGGACTAACCAAAAGGACTTCCCAAGTATTCCCTTAGCCCTTGCTCAACTATCCGGTGGAAGGACACTTGTCGAACAATTAACAAAAGGAAAAAATAAACTTTGTTGCACCACCTTTGTGGATTTGCTAATTTTTCCAGCACATGGAATTGTGTTGAGAATGAAAGAATCATCCCCTATTTATAGGTGAGAGGTGGTCGATTTTTTCAGTAGAAAAACAATGTGGGAAAAGACTTTTCTTGATCACCAAGAAATCTTGAATATATCTCCTATATTCTTTTTCCCATAATTAAAATATTCCATAAAAATCCCACCTCCTCAACAATATGGATTTTCGAAAATTAATGTGTGCAAGAATCCAAGATTTGGATCTTCTTGAATTTATGAGATATTCTTGTATTTCAAGAAATACATATCTTCCATAATATCTTTTCAAGAAAATCAAGAAAATCTTTCTTGCCCACTATATTTTCAAAATTTTGAAATTCTCTTATGAAATAACCAAGTGGGAGATTTCTTGAATTTAATGAGATAATCTTGTATTCCAAGAATACATATCTTCATTCCATAACAAAATTCAAAGAAAATCTTTCTCCCAACTTATTCACAATTTTCGAAAATTTAGAGGAAAAATAAGCAACAATATTTATTTTATTTTAATCACCTTTTTTCGGTTATTGACTATTTATTTGTTGGGCTACTCAGGGGGCCTTTAGGAGAATTAAGATTGAACCTTCTAATGGACCTTGAATATCTAATATTGAGCCACAATATAATTCAAGCCCATAAATATTAATTAATCCCACTACATAATTAATATTGCACTATCCATCTTAACCCATATTTACAAATCAATATGGCTCCCGGTCATTATTTCCCGTGTTTAAGATTATCTAGCCCATTAATTAATTCAAGCCACTGAAATAGCTTTCCATTAATTAACATCTTTTATCCTTGGTCGAGGAACGGTTCAACATTATTATCCATACCGGAAACTAATTCCACTTGCAAGATTTGGTATGATAAAGCGTATGAACCTCCCAAGGGGACAAATCAAACAAGCGTACTTGCACACGATTCTTCGTATTAAATCTTAGCAATCACATGTGACCAATAAAATTGCCCAAGATAAAAAGTATTGAATCTCTTTGATTCGCTACCCATGATGAGTCAAAGCAATAGTTACCAATCCCACGTGATCCTATTTAAGGGACGAAGGTTAAGAAATAACAAACCACTGAGGTCTAATTCTCCCTTGTTCAGTTCTGAAGAATTTATCCTCCTGTAGGTCCTATTCAGTGCATCAGTCATGCACTAGTGTAATCTCTTGGTCAAGACAAACCAATCTGAGCCTTACACCTCAACCTTTCGTGATGGGTTGTTCATTTCCATCTAGGTCGTGAATGGCGATTTTTTTTAGTTACAAGGACTGTTAATTTAATCTTCTGTGATCTGGTATCACTAAATTAACTACAATGTAACACGTAGGAATTATTGAACAGTTATGCAGTAAATATATGTAACATTCAATCATATTTAAAGCATCAGTGATAAAAAATTTATTCGAAAGAATAAGTCCGAAAATTGGTTTCGATTATACAAAGTAAAAAACATACTTTTCAGTATAATCCCAACAATATTCCACTTATACTCAAAGTCTGCTTTTAAGTATACTACAACATGTCTCGCGTAGTCCGTGATATCTAATGTCACCTACACGAACCTAATAATTTCTCCCACTTATACTCAAAGCAGATTGGCAACGGTCTTGACACCCATTCCACTCACATGTCTCTCGAATGTATTCAGAGGCGCACGCTTTTGAATGGATCGCTAGGGTCGTCCTCGGGACGCTATCTTTGCCACATCTATATCTCCTCTCTTAACGATTTCTCGTATAGGATGTCTTTCCTTTAATGTGTTTGTTTGACTCGTGGACTCTTGGTTCTCTAGAATTTGCAATCGCCTTACTAGCGGATATTCTTTAGACAAATTCAGAACACCATCCAAGTCCACTAAGAAGGTCTAGAGCCCAATCGGTTCTTTCACTGCTTCACAAACAGCTACTTACCCGAGTTCCATGGTTGAGTCAGTGATGCATTTCTGCTTAACACTCGTCCATTTGATGGCTACACTTCCCAAATGGAAACACACTAATCGAGGCGGATAATTTCGAATCTATATCGATTGGAAACCGAGTCCCGAGTGTGGCCGATGGGGATTGGAGTATCTGACTGATAAATCAACATTCTATCCCGAGTTCTTTTCAGACACTTCAGAATGTTTTTAATTGTCGTCCAATGTGCTTTCCCTGGGTTACTTTGATATCTTGCTACCATGCCTACGACAAAACAGATATCCGGTCTCGTACACAGCAATGCATACATAAGGTTTCCGACAGCCGAAGCACAAGGAATACCTTTCATGTCATCTATCTCCTTTTCGTCTTAGGGAACATTTTCTTGGATAGATGGATTCCAAGTCTGAAAGGTACGAATCCTTTCTTGGAATCTTGCATGCTGAATCGTTTCAAAAACCAGTGTCTATGTATGAAACTTGCGATAACCCGATCATCCTTTTCTGGCGATCTCGAGTTATCTTGATCTTAAGGATATGTCCGGCTTTCCCTAAGTCTTTCATATCAAACTGTTTTGAAACCATGCCCTTACGTCTGATCACACCTTCACATCGTTCCCGATGATCACAGTGTCATCTACGTATAGTACTAAGAATACCAATGCAGTTCTGAAACCCTTTTTATACACACAACTTTCAAACTTGTTTTGATCAAACCCATAAGACTTTATAACATGATCAAAACATTGGTTCCAAGCTCTGGATGCCTGTTTGAGTCCGTAAATGGACCTTTTGAGCTTACAAACTAGGTGTTCTTGGTCTGTTTCAATGAAATCTTGGGTTTGTTGCATATAGATCTCTTCATCAAGACTTCCGTTAAGGAAAACTGTCTTGACATCCATTTGCCAGATTTCAAAGTCGAAGTGCGCAGCAATCGATAAGAGAATACGGATAGACTTAAGCATGGCTATGGGTAAAAAAGTTTCCTCATAATCGATCCCTTCTTTCTGAGTATAACCTTTCGCCACTAGTCTTGCTTTAAAGGTTTCAACCTTCCCGTCCGGTCCTCTTTTCCTCTTATATACCCACTTGTATCCAATGGGTTTGACCCCATTAAGTGGTTCGACTAGCTCCCACACTCTATTATGAAACATAGAACCCATTTCGGCTTTCATTGCTGTTTGCCAAGAATCTGCATCCTTATCTTGGAGTGCCTCGTCTGATTCATCTTGTCCGGGAATCAAATCCAAGGACTCTCCTATTCCCATGAATCTCTCGAGCTATCTAACAACCCTCCCACTACGAGGAGGCTCCGGTTGTGAAAGCGTATCGTTTGGTATATCATCTAGTACAGTTGGCACTGAGGTTTGCCCTCTAAGCTCATTTAAGGTAATCTCACTTCTGGGTTTTCTTTGATTCATATAGTCTTCTTCCAAAAATCTAAAGTGGGTGCTTATGACCACCTTTTGATCTTCAGGACCATAGAACATACACCCTTTTGTTCCCTCGGGGTATCCTACAAACAACCTTAATTCTGATCGAGGATCCAATTTACCGGCTTCCTTATCCAACACGTAGGCCGGACACCCCCAAATTTTCATGTGTCTCATACTAGGCTTGCGCCCCGTCCACAATTCTTTGGGAGTTTTGGGAACCGATTTGGATGGCACCAAGTTCAGAATGTAAGCCGCTGTTTCCAAGGCATGACCCCAGAACGACTTGGGAAGATCCGCATAACTCATCATTGATCTAAACATTTCCAAAAGAGTTCTGTTTCTTCGCTCTGCAACCCCATTTTGTTGAGGGGTTCCGGGTGCAGTGAGCTGGGATACAATCCCTTCATCAGATAAGTAGTTCAAAAACTCATCGCTGAGGTATTCGCCTCCACGATCAGATCGTAGAGACTTGATACGTTTTTCCCTATGATTCTATGCTTGAGCCTTAAATTCTTTGAATTTCTCAAAGGTCTCAGATTTATGCTTCATAAGGAAAATATAACCTTACCTTGAGTAATCATCAATGAAAGTGACGAAATACTCATAACCTCCTCTTGCTTTGGTTGACATTGGACCACATACATATGTGTGAACGATCTCTAACACTTCTTTGACCCTATTCCCCTTGGCTCCAAATGCCCTCTTGGTCATTTTCCCCTCCAAACATGATTCGCAGGTTGGAAACGGTTCAACTTGGAGAAGCTCTAGAGAACCGTCTTTCACCAACCTTTGGATCCTCTTTGGATTTATATGACCTAATCTTAGATGCCAAAGAAGTGTCTCGTTCACGTCTGATGAACGTTTTCTTTTCTCGGAAACAGTTGATGTGTTATAGGATGCATTTCGTGAGTGGTGTGCACAGTTAATTGTATAGAGATTATTCGCCAACTTTCCATGACAGATAAATTTATCATAAAGAGAAATGGTAACAACTTTATTAAAAGTAACCGAATATCCATCATGAAAAAGTTTAGAAACTGAAATTAAATTCTTTATAAAACTCGGAACGTACAGAACATCTCTTAAAATTAAAACTCTGTCTTCAAAAGATAGGCGCACTTCTCCCACTGCTTCAGCTGCCACTCTCGTAGCATCGCCCAGTGTGATGAGGATCGCACTTCCACTTAGTTGTCGGGTCCGTTTGAACCCCTGTAATGTGAAACAAACATGATCAGTGGATCCCGTATCCACCACCCATAAATGAGAGGCATACGCCGCTAAACAAGTTTCAACAACTAGTGAGTGAGGATTACCTTTCTTTCCAATCCTTTTGGGATTGGAACAGGCTGACCTCCAATGTCCTTTCTCCTCGCAATTAAAACATATTCCTTTTGGTTCTTTCTTGACACCCAACCAGCTATCCGTCTTTTTCTCACTTTTCTTAGTGATGAGTTTGCTTTGGTTCTGACCACTTTCCTTTTCTTGAGACTTGGCTTCCACTGGCCTAGATCTCGAGAAAAGACTTTTGGTCACCAATGCTTCGTCTTTCTTTCCTAAGTGCTTCTCCACTTTCTCCAAGGCTTCTTGTAGATTATCCATAGTAAACATGTGATCACTCATCACAAAACCACAGTAAAATCCATCGAAGCTCCTTGGCAGAGTAAGCAACAGAAATTCGATTTGGGCCTAATCACAATACTTAGTTCCGAGATAAGCCAGTTTTAGAAAATGGTGTTTGACTCTGAGAACATGCTCCCTTACAGGTGTTCCCTCAGCCATTTTCAGCCTTGCCACGTCGTCAATTTTAAACTGATCGATCATGCGGTCTTTTGTTAAAAACATTTCTTCAAGACTTTGCATAATTTCCGCAGCAGACTCAACACCTTCATGAATGTGTCTCAAATCATCAGACAGTGAAGTCAAGATTACACGTTTTATGGGTTCATTGTCCTGCTCCCAAATATTATACTCATGTCTTTCCGCATCAGGTGATTCATCAGTAGGCTTACGTGGCTTGGGTACATCAAGAATCCAAAAATGTTTTTGTGCAGGTAGGACAAAGCTCATATTTCGTTTCCAAACATTATAGTTTTCTCCAGTTAATTGGTGTTCTTTGAGTGTATATAACAGTGGATTAAAAGGTTGCGACATGATGAACTGAAATAAATAACAACATGCACAAGCACAAATATATCACAAGGTTCGATCACATGCATTATATTAAAATCTCAAAAAAAATATGAACATGCATCAGCCAACATCTCAAAACAGTTTAAATAAGCCACGTGGGGTGGGTCATTATTTAAACACATTCAAGCAGGTTACAAACAAGAACAGTTACAAACCTTTAATATCCAGATTAATAGTTGGCTCCCACTTGACCAATATAAAATTGACAGGGACTTCGGGGAAGTAAATGCATATCAATTTTATACCTAAGTAATAACCATGATTAAATACAGGATTACTATTTCGCTTTGATCGAGCCTCGTGGGGAGGGTCATCGTCGCCACTAGTAATAACCCACAATCATCCGTTTGGAATTCATTCATGTGAAAGCTATCTTTTGACCGTCCCGTGGGGGGAATTTCTCCAAAAGAATTCACAAATAAATAAATCATGGAGGTCAAAATTAATTCAATTTTATTATCCGGAATAAAATTGTCAATTAATTATTTAAAAATACTTAGTAATTTTGAAGGTGAGATTTTTCCATTTGGCAACCCTCATGCAAACACATTTAAACAAATTAAATAAAGCATAAGATAGCACAAATAAATCAAACAAAAATCAAAAAAAATAAATATATGGGCACAAATTATCCAACTGTTATGGTTTGATTTTTTCTTGACTTGATCTTGAAGAAACACGCCTCTCTAATTTCTCCCACTGCTCGCTCCTCGAAAAAATACTTGCCGAAATGCCCACGCCCAGCGGCTATGGATGCACACGCAAGATCGTCCGGCGGCCTTTCGCCTAGGAGCAACAGCACCGCCCGGCGGTCGCGCCGCGGTGCCTAAGACGCGCCTCGGCCGGTGTCAGCAGGGGTCTCAGCGGCTCGGAGGGCGCGCATCCATGCGTCTTGGCCTTCGCCCAGCCCTCACCGCCTCGCCCGCGACCTCGGCGGCCAGCGTCCGTCCTGCGCGCCCTCTCGCGCGCCCGCGTCTGCCCGCCCCGTCGCTTCGGCTTCGATCAAGCTGATTTGCGTCTTCAGCCCGCCCGTGAAGGCCCTATTCTCGCCTTTTCAGTAGGCATACCCGGCCTCCCTGCGCCCGTCTTGCGTGCCCGGGTAGCGCCCGCCGCCGCCTACGCCTGGTTCTGGATTTTGTCCTTTAATTCTTCGTCTCTTCGTTCCCGATCCGGTTACAATTTATTTACAAAAAATAAATAAACCTAGATCTAGACTAGTCTATTACATTGATCAAATCAAACAAATCCTAGTCTACTCGTGGATTTTCTCACGAGGCAAAACAAATCCGAACGAATCGAATTAAAACCACAATTTATATGCATGCATAAATAAACACATTAAAATCCATGACAATTGGATACCTGGAAAACAGATCTAACAGTTCTACTATCCAATTTCAAATTTAATGTCCGCGAATTAAATTACAATTTAAAAAATTCAGAGCCCGAAACCGTGGCTCTGATACCAGTTGTTGGGGAATGAGTTGCACAGATCTATTCGGGATGAATATTTAAATAGAAATTTAATTCTTTAATTATTACTAGCATGAATTAATCCTATATTAATTCAAATAATAATTGCAACAACATATCATGCATATAAAAAGCCACGTAAAACCTACGCAAGCGGAATCTACGGGTTTACGTGAACGTACCTCTCGGGATGGCAGTGACTTTGGTCGGCCGGACTAACCAAAAGGACTTCCCAAGTATTCCCTTAGCCCTTGCTCAACTATTCGGTGGAAGGACACTTGTCGAACAATTAACAAAAGGAAAAAATAAACTTTGTTGCACCACCTTTGTGGATTTGCTAATTTTTCCAGCACATGGAATTGTGTTGAGAATGAAAGAATCATCCCCTATTTATAGGTGAGAGGTGGTCGATTTTTTCAGTAGAAAAACAATGTGGGAAAAGACTTTTCTTGATCACCAAGAAATCTTGAATATATCTCCTATATTCTTTTTCCCATAATTAAAATATTCCATAAAAATCCCACCTCCTCAACAATATGGATTTTCGAAAATTAATGTGTGCAAGAATCCAAGATTTGGATCTTCTTGAATTTATGAGATATTCTTGTATTTCAAGAAATACATATCTTCCATAATATCTTTTCAAGAAAATCAAGAAAATCTTTCTTGCCCACTATATTTTCAAAATTTTGAAATTCTCTTATGAAATAACCAAGTGGGAGATTTCTTGAATTTAATGAGATAATCTTGTATTCCAAGAATACATATCTTCATTCCATAACAAAATTCAAAGAAAATCTTTCTCCCAACTTATTCACAATTTTCAAAAATTTAGAGGAAAAATAAGCAACAATATTTATTTTATTTTAATCACCTTTTTCAGTTATTGGACTATTTGTTGGGCTACTCAGGGGGCCTTTAGGAGAATTAAGATTGAACCTTCTAATGGACCTTGAATATCTAATATTGAGCCACAATATAATTCAAGCCCATAAATATTAATTAATCCCACTACATAATTAATATTGCACTATCCATCTTAACCCATATTACAGTCAATATGGCTCCCGGTCATTATTTCCCGTGTTTAAGATTATCTAGCCCATTAATTAATTCAAGCCACTGAAATAGCTTTCCATTAATTAACATCTTTTATCCTTGGTCGAGGAACGGTTCAACATTATTATCCATACCGGAAACTAATTCCACTTGCAAGATTTGGTATGATAAAGCTTATGAACCTCCCAAGGGGGCAAATCAAACAAGCGTACTTGCACACGATTCTTCGTATTAAATCTTAGCAATCACATGTGACCAATAATATTGCCCAAGATAAAAAGTATTGAATCTCTTTGATTCGCTACCCATGATAAGTCAAAGCAATAGTTACCAATCCCACGTGATCCTATTTAAGGGACGAAGGTTAAGAAATAACGAACCACTGAGGTCTAATTCTCCCTTGTTCAGTTCTGAAGAATTTATCCTCCTGTAGGTCCTATTCAGTGCATCAGTCATGCACTAGTGTAATCTCTTGGTCAAGACAAACCAATATGAGCCTTACACCTCAACCTTTCGTGATGGGTTGTTCATTTCCATCTAGGTCGTGAATGGCGTACTTTTAGTTACAAGGGACTGTTAATTTAATCTTCTGTGATCTGGTATCACTAAATTAACTACAATGTAACACGTAGGAATTATTGAACAGTTATGCAGTAAATATATGTAACATTCAATCATATTTAAAGCATCAGTGATAAACAATTTATTTCAGTAAATAAGTTTGAAAATTCAGTTTCGATTATACAAAGTAAAAAGCATACTTTTCAGTATAATCCCAACAGTCTTTACTCCAAGGATAAATATATTAATTAATATAAAGCTCTTTCAGTGGCTTTAATTAATTAGTGGACTAGATAATCTTAAACACGAGAAATAATAACCGGGAGCCATATTATTGAAGCATCGTAATATGGATTAAGATGAATAGTTCAATATTAATTTTATAGTGGAGTAAATTAATATTAATGGACTTGAATAATATTTTGTCTTAATATTAATGTTTCATAGCCCATTGGAGGTCCAATATTAATTCTCCTAAAGGCCCCTCAAATAGCCCAATAAAAGTTCAATTAATGAAAAGGAAAAGAAAATATTATTGCCCTCTTTTTCCACATTATTTTCGAAAATAATTAATGAAGGAGAGAGAAAAGATTTTCTTGGAAAGATTTTATGGAATAAGTATTATTGAGATACGAGTTTATCCCATAAATTCAAGAAAAGTCAAAGATCTATTTCCTTCCCTATTAATTTGTATTTTTCGAAAATTCCTATAAAATAAGGAGGTGGGATTTTGTGGAATATTTAATTATGGGAAAAATAATATATGAGATATATTCAAGATTTCTTGGAGATCAAGAAAAAGATTTTCCCATCCTATTCTACACAAAAAAATTGGCCACCCCTTATGTTACAAATAGGGGATGTATTTTTCATCCCCAAGACAATTCCATGTGTTGGAAAAATTAGAAATCCACAAAGGTGGTGTCATATATTTTGGTTTTCTTCTTTATTAAAATCGTTCGTGAGAATCCTTCCACCGGATTACGTTCGTGGACTTGAGACATATTTGAGAAGGCACTTTGGGTTGATCCATCGTCTCAACGGTTGTCTCTACAAGAGGTATATAATCTTGTAACTCCTAGATTCCACATGCTTAGGATTTACGTGAATTACGTGTACGCATGTTGTTGCTTATTTAATTATTATGTTGAATTAATTTAGGATTGATTCATGTTAGTAATTTATTGAATAATTTAAATATGTATTTTGAATACACCTCGAATAGATCTGGGCACCCCGTATTTCCCTACAACTGGTATCAGAGCCTCGGTTTCGAGCTCTGTATTTAAATTTGTTTGCCATTAAATTTTATTGAAAATTAGATAGTAGAATTGTTAGATCTGTTTTGCAGGTATCCAATTGTCATGGTATTTAATGTGTTTTATTAATTTCATGCGTATGATTGGTTTTAATTCGACTCGTTTGAATTTATTTTTCTCGTGAGAAAATCCACGAGTAGATTAGGCTATTTGATTTGTTCAATGTAATAAACTAGTCTAGAGTTAGGCTATTTATATTTTGTAAAATAAATTGTAACCTGATCGAAGACGAAGATGGAGACGAGAAATTAAAACGGATTCAGAACCGTACGCGGGCGACGTGCATCGCACAAAACGTGCCAAGGGAGGCACGTGCGCGACGCGAACATCTCCATGCTCGCACGGGCACGACCCTCGACTTTGGGCGGGATCAACCTTGGACGTGCACAGGCGCACTAAGGCGCGAGGCGCGCTCCGAGCGGACGAGGCGGAGTGGCCGAGGCATAGGCGGGAGTACGCGTGTTCGCAGGAGCGCGCATAGGCGCGACCCAGCCAAAGCCGTGCCGAGGCTGCCGAGGTCCAAGGGCGATGCGCACAGTACCTAGGCGTACGGGTGCGGTCGTTCGGCCAAGTGGCCGACTGGATGCAGATGTGTATCCCGGCTGCGAGCTACTTGGCGTGGCAATTCGAGATGGAATTTTTTTTTTCTAGACGAACGAGTGGGTGAAATCAAGACGGAGTTTCTTCAAGATCAAGACAAGGAAAATTAAACCATGACAATTGGATAATTTGTGCCCAATATGTTTAATTTCTGTTTTGTTTTGATACATTTTCTTTCATATGCTTCTGTTTAAATTCGTTTAATGTGTTTGCATGAGATATTGCTTGTGAAAAATCTCAAACTCAAAAATTACTAAGTATATTTTTATGTAATTAATTTGGTTTTGAATCAAATTAATTTGACTTCCATGATTTATTTATTTGTGAATTCTTTTGGAGAAATTCTCCTAATGGACGGCCAAAAGAAATCTTTCACATGAATAAATTCTCAAAAGGATGATTGTGAATTAAAGGTTTGTAACTGTTTTTGTTTGTAACTTGCTTAAATGTGATTTAAATGATGACCCACCCACATGGCTCATTTAAACTGTTTTAAGATGTTGGCTGATACATGTTCATATTTTTTTTGAGATTTTAATATGATTCATGTGATCGAATTATGTGATTTTCTTTGTGTTGATCTGGATATTGACACAAGATGTATGTTTATTTTAGTTTCATCATGTCACAACCTTTTAATCCACTGTTCAATATACTGAAAGACAATTTGCTTACTGGAGCAAATTTTGTTGATTGGTATCGAAAACTTACTATTGTTCTCACCGCACAACATCACAACTGGATTCTAACTACACCCAAACCAGGAAAGCCAACTGTTGAGTCCAGCAAAACGGATAAGAAAGATTATGCTTACTTGGAGCGTTCCAACGAAATGGCAAAGTGTACCATCTTGGCTTCCATGCTAGATGTGTTGCAACACCAACACCAAAACGTTGAAACTGTTGCAAACATCATGGTAAATCTTAAAGCGATGTTCCAACATCAGAATCGTGTGGCTCGCCAGATCACCATGAGAGACATGCTCTCCATGAAGATGGTGGAGGGAACACCCGTAAGGGAGCACATTCTCCAGATAATGGCTCACCTAAATAAACTTGAGGTCCTTGGCGCTGAATATGATATCGAGACCCAGATCGATTTCATACTCCATTCCCTGCCAAAAAGCTTCGAGCAGTTCAGGCTCAACTACCAAATGAACAATTAGAAGTTCACACTGCCTGATCTGCTACAAGCTTTAGTCTCGACGGAGGGAATATTGGGAGAGAGCAGCCAAGCCTTGGCGACAAATGGTCCATCTTCTTCTTCTAGGCTAAGAGGAGGTAAGAAAAAGAAGAAGGCAAAAAGCCAAGCTAATTAAAGCGTTGCCAAGGGTAAAGGAAAGGTGATGGGAGAGGGTGGCGTGAAGAAGTCAACTAAGGGGAAATGTTTCAACTGCGGTGAAAAAGGACATTGGAGGCCGGCCTGTTCCAAACCCAAGCGGAATGGAAAGAAAGGTAATTCTCACACACTAGTTGTCAAAACTTGTTTAGCGGCGTATGTGTTGGGGTAATACTTGAAAGTATGCTTTTACTTTGTATAACCAAACTGAATTTTCTGTCTTATTTACTGAAATAAATTATTTATCACTGATGCTTTAAATATCATTGAATGTTACATATATTTACTGCATAATTGTTCAATAAACAGTACGTGTTACATTGTAGTTAATTTAGTGATACCCGATCACAGAAGATTAAATTAACAGTACCTTGTAACTAAAAGTACACTGTTCACGACCTAGATGGAAATGAACAATCCATCGTGAAAGGTTGAAGTGTAAGGCTCAGATTGACTTGTCTTGACCAAGAGATTACATTAGTGCATGACTGATGCACTGAATAGGACCTACATGAGGATAAATTCTCCAGCACTGAATTAGGAAGAATTAGACCTCAGTGGTTCGTTATTTCTTAACCTTCGTCCCTTAAATAAGATCGTGTGTGGTTAGTAATTATTGCTTTGACTTATGACGGGTAGAGAATCAATGAGATTCAATACTTTATATCTTGGGCAATATTACTGATCACATGCGATTGCTAAGATTTAATACGAAGAATTGTGTGCGAGTACGCTTGTTTGATTTGCCCCCTTAGGAGGTTCATAAGATTTATCATACCAAATCTTGCAAGTGGAATTAGTTTTCGGTATGGATAACAATGTTGAACCGTTCCTTGACCAAGGACAAAAGATATTAATTAATGGAAAACTATTTAAGTGGCTTGAATTAATTAATGGGCTAGATAATCTTAAACACGGGAAATAATAACCGGGAGCCATATTAACAGTAATATGGGTTAAGATGGATGGTGCAATATTAATTATGTAGTGGGATTAATTAATATTTATGGGCTTGAATAATATTGTGGCTCAATATTAGATATTCAAAGTCCATTAGAAGGTCCAATCTTAATTCTCCTAAAGGCCCCTCAAGTAGCCCAAACATAAAGTCCAATAACTGAAAAAAGGTGTTTTAAATTAAATAAAATATTGTTGCCTAATTTTCCTAAATTTTCAAAAATAAATAAATAAAGAGGGAGAAAGATTTTCTTTGAATTTTGTTATGGAATGAGGATAAGCATTTTTGAAATGCAAGTTTATCTCATTAAATTCAAGAAATCTCCAACTTGGCTATTTATTTTGTATTTTTCGAAAATAATAAAAAAATATGGAAGGAAAGATTTTCTTGATTTTCTTGAAAAAATATTATGGAAGATACGTATTCTTGGAATACAAGAATATCTCATAAAATTCAACAAGATTCAAATCTTGGATTCTTACTCCTTATTATTTTCGAAAATACCATAACAAGAGGAGTTGAGATTTTTGTGGAATATTTTAAGTATGGAGAAAAAAAAATTGGATATATTCAAGATTTCTTGGAGATCAAGAAAAAGATTTTCCCATCTTATTCATGCACAAATTTTCGATTAACACCCCTCTATAAATAGGGGATGAATGTTTCATCCCCAATGCAATTCCATGTGTTGAAAAAAAATGAGAAATCCACAAAGGTGGTGCAACATAATTTTATTTTTTCCTTTTGTTAAATTGTTTTCGAGTTCCTACCACCGGATTGTTGAACAAGGATAAGGAAATACTTGAGAAAGTCTTTTGGTGTGTTCGTGTGAACGGGATCCATCTTCTCAACTGTTGTCACTCCGAGAGGTTAGTTCACGTAAACCCGTAGTAATTCCGCATGTGTAGGATTTATGTGAACTGTTTATATGCATGATTGGTTGTTGAATTATTATTTGAATTAATATAGGATTAATTCATGCTAGGAATAATTGTTAGAATTAAATTTGTATTTAAATATTCATCCCGAATAGATCTGGGCAATTAATTCCCCAACAACTGGTATCAGAGCTTCGGTTTCGGGCTCTGAATTTTAAATTGTAATTTAATTCGTTTTCATTAAATTTGAAATTGGATAGTAGAATTGCTAGATCTTTTTTGCAGGTATCCAATTGTCATGGTATTTGATGAATTTTTATATTTATGCATGCATATAAATTGTGGTTTTTAATTCGATTCGATTCGAATTCGTTTTTGCCTGTGAGAAAATCCACGAAAGAGAGATTAGGATTTGTTTGATTGCTCAATGTAATAGACTAGTTCAGATCTAGGTTTATTTATTTTTGTAAATAAATTGTAACCGGATTCCGGAAACGGAGGCGGAGACGTAAAAAATTAAAAAGATGGGATCGAACCGGCGCATGGCGCGCCACGCAAATGCAAGGAGGTACGCGACGACGACGACACGCCAGCAGTGCACACGGAGTGGGGTGAGGCCAAGGACGAGAGCGCTGGCGGATGCCAGCGCATGGTCGCGGAGGCTTCAGGCGCGAGAGGGCGGAATCGCCAGCGGGCACGCTACCGATGCACGAGGCGAGGTGGCAGCGGCGCGGGCACAAAAGGGATCGGCATGGGCGGCGCTAAGGCTGGTACACGGCGTTTTGCCGAGATCGCCGCCGGCAAAGGATTTAGCATCGCTGGGCGACGCGGCGCTGGGCTTAGGGCGCCAAGACAAGACGGGTGCCGACGACATCGACCTGGTAGAGAGTGCAAGGCGTGCACTCTGACCCACGAGTTGGTTGATGACGTGGCTTGACGAGGCATTTTTCAAAATGGTCAAGTGGGAGCTTTTTGAGACGAACGATGAATGCTATGAAGACGATTTCTCGAGATCAAGAAATGACAAAAATTAACCGTGACAATTGGATATATGTGCCCAATGTGTTTAATTCTTTGTTTTGATGTTTTTGCATTATTTTGTGCTTATTTAAATTGTGTTTAAATATGTGATGCATGAGAATATATTTTGGAAAAATCTCACCTTCGAAAATTACTAAGTATGTTTAAATAATTAATTGATAATTTTATTCCGGATAATAAAATTGAATTAATTTTGACCTCTATGATTTATTTATTTGTGGATTCTTTTGGAGAAATTCCCCCCATGAGACAGCCAAAAGATAGATTTCACATGAATAAATTCCGAAAGGATGATTGTGGGTTATTATTAGTGGCGACGATGACCCTCCCCATGAGGCTCGTTCAAAGCAAAGTAATAATTTTGTATTTAATCATGGTTATTACTTAGGTATAAATTTGATATGCATATACTTCCCCGAAGTCCCTGTCAATTTTATATTGGTCAAGTGGGAGCCAACTATTAATCTGGATATTAAAGGTTTGAAACTGTTTTGTATGTAACCTGCTTGAATGTGTTTAAATAATGACCCACCCCACGTGGCTTATTTAAACTGTTTTGAGATGTTGGCTGATGCATGTTCATATTTTTTTGAGATTTTAATATGATACATGTGATCGAACCTAGTGATATGTATGTGCTTATACAAATTGTTATTTATTTTAGTTCAGCATGTCGCAACCTTTTAATTCACTGTTCAATATACTTAAAGACAATTTGCTTACTGGTGAAAACTTCGTTGATTGGAATCGTAAACTTACTATTGTCCTCACTGCACAAAGCCATAACTGGGTTCTCACTACACCTAAACCAGAAAAGCCAAATGATGAGTCAACTAAAGCGGTTAAGAAAGAGTATGCTGTCTGGGAGCGTTCCAACGAAATGGCAAAGTGTACCATCTTAGCTTCAATGTCAGATGTGTTGCAACACAAGCACCAAAACGTTGAGACTGCTGCAGACATCATGACTAGTCTTAAAGCGATGTTTTAACATCAGAACCGTGTGGCTCGTCAGATCACCATGAGGGACTTGCTCTCTATGAAAATGGTGGAGGGAACGCCCGTAAGGGAGCACGTTCTCCAGATGATGGCTCACCTTAACAAGCTTGAGGTTCTTGGCGCTGAATACGATATCGAGAACCAAATCGATTTCGTGCTCCATTCTCTGCCGAAAAGTTTTGAACAGTTCAGGCTGAACTACCAAATGAACAATCAGAAGTTCTCGATGCCTGACCTGTTGCAAGCTTTAGTCTCGGCAGAGGCGATACTGGGGCAAAAGAGCCAAGCCTTGGTGGCAAATGGTCCTTCTTCTTCTTCTAGGCCAAAGGGTGGTAAGAAAAAGAAGAAGGACAAAGGCCACAAGCAAGTGAACTCAAGTGTAGCCAATGGCAAAGAAAAGGTGAAGGAGGTGGAGGAGTGAGTAAACCAGCTAAAGGGAAGTGCTTCAACTGCGGTAAAAAAGGACATTGGAGGTCAGCCTGTTCCAAACCCAAAAGGAATGGAAAGAAAGGTAATTCTCACGCACTAGTTGTTGAAACTTGTTTAGCGGCGTATGCCTCCCATTTATGGGTGGTGGATACGGGATCCACTGATCATATTTGTTTCACTTTACAGGGGTTCAAGCGGACCCGACAACTTAGTGGGAGTGAGATCCTTATCACACTGGGCGATGCTACTAGAGTGGCATCTGAAGCAGTGGGAGAAGTGCACCTGTCTTTTGAAGACAAAGTTTTAATTTTAAGAGATGTTCTTTACGTTCCTAGTTTTAGAAAGAATTTAATTTCGGTTTCTAAACTCTACCTTGATGGATATTCAGTTACTTTTGATAAAGTTGTTACCATTTCTCTTTATGATAAATTTATCTGTCATGGAACGTTGTTAAATAATCTATATACAATTAACAGTGCACACCACTCACGAAATGCATCCTATAACACATCAACTGTTTCCGATAAAAGAAAACGTTCATCAGACGTGAACGAGACACTTCTATGGCATCTTAGATTGGGACATATTAATCCAAAAAGGATTCAAAGGTTGGTAGAAGATGGTTCATTGGAGTCTCTCCGGGTTGAACCAATCCCAACTTGCGAATCATGCTTGGAGGGTAAAATGACCAAGAGGGCATTCGGAGCCAAGGAGAATAAAGCCAAAGAAGTGTTAGAAATCGTTCACACAGACGTATGTGGTCCAATGTCAATCAAAGCAAGAGGAGGTTATGAGTATTTCGTCACCTTTATTGATGATTACTCAAGGTAAGGCTACATTTTCCTTATGAAGCATACATCTGAGACCTTTGACAAATTCAAAGAATTTAAGGCTCAAGCAGAGAATCATAGGGAAAAACGTATTAAGTCTCGACGATCTGATCGTGGAGGCGAGTACCTCAGCGATGAGTTTTTGAACTACTTGTCAGATGAAGGGATTGTATCCCAGCTAACTGCACCCGGAACCCCTCAACAAAAAGGGATTGCAGAGCGAACAAACATAACTCTTTTAGAAATGGTTAGATCAATGATGAGCTATGAGGATCTACCCAAGTCGTTCTGGGGTCATGCCTTGGAAACAACGACTTATATTCTGAACTTGGTGCCATCCAAATCGGTTCCCAAAACTCCCAAAGAATTGTGGACCGGGCGCAAGCCCAGTTTGAGACACATGAGAATTTGGGGGTGTCCGGCCTACTTGTTGGACAAGGAAGCCGGAAAATTGGATCCTCGATCAGAATTAAAGTTATTTATAGGATACCCCGAGGGAACAAAAGGGTGTATGTTCTATGGTCCCGAGGATCAAAAGGTGGTAATAAGCACCCACTTTAGATTTTTGGAAGAAGACTATATGAACGAAAGAAAGCCCAGAAGTGAGATTACCTTAAATGAGCTTAGAGGGCTAACCTCAGTGCTAACTGTACAAGATGACATACCAAATGACACACTTACACAACCGGAACCTCGACATAGTGGGAGGGTTGTGAGATAACCCGAGAGATTCATGGGGATAGGAGAGTCCTCGAACTTAGTCCCCGGTCAAGATGAATCAGACCCATGGACTTACGACGAGGCAATCCAAGACAAGGATGCAGTTTCTTGGCAAACAATAATGGAAGCCGAAATGGGTTCTATGGATCATAACAGAGTGTGGAAGCTAGTCGAACCACTCAATTGGGTCAAACCCATTGGCTGCAAGTGGGTATACAAGAGGAAAAGAGGACCGGACGGGAAGGTGGAAACCTTCAAGGCAAGGCTTGTGGCGAAAGGTTATACTCAGAAATAAGGGATCGACTATGAGCAAACTTTTTTACATGTAGCAATGCTCAAGTCCATCCGAATTCTCTTGTCGATTGCTGCGCATCTCGACTTTGAAATCTGGCAAATGGATGTCATGACAGCCTTCCTTAACGGAAGTCTTGAAGAGGAGATCTATATGCAACAACCCCAAGGCTTCATTGAAAAAGGCCAAGAACACCTAGTTTGCAAGCTCAAGAAGTCCATTTATGGACTCAAACAAGCATCCAGAGCTTGGAACCAATGTGTTGATCAAGTAATAAAGTCTTACGGGTTTGATCAAAATGAATACGAAAGTTGTGTGTACAAGAAGCGTGTCGGAACTGCATTGGTATTCTTGGTACTATACGTAGACGACATTCTACTCATCGGGGACGATGTAAAGGTGTTGTCAGACGTAAGGGCATGGCTTTCAAAACAGTTTGATATGATGGACTTAGGGGAAGCCGGACACATCCTTGAGATCAAGATCACTCGAGATCGCAAGAAAAGGATGATAGGCTTATCATAAGCTTCATATATAGACACTGTCTTGAAGCGTTTAAGCATGCAGGATTCCAAGAAAGACTTCGTACCTTTCAGGCATGGAATCTATCTATCCAAGGAAATGTACCCTAAGACAAAAAAAGAGATGACATGAAAGACATTCCTTATGCTTCGGCTGTCGGAAGCTTTATGTATGCAATGCTGTGCACGAGACCGGATATTTGCTTTGCCATTGGCATGGTGGCGAGATATCAAAGTAATCCAGGAAAAGAGCATTGGACGGCAGTTAAGAACATTCTGAAGTATCTGAAAAGAACTCAGGACAGAATGTTAGTTTATCAGTAAGACAGTCTAATCCCCATCGGTTACACGGACTCGGATTTCCAATCAGACTTAGATTCCAGAAAATCTACCTCCGATAGTGTGTTTTGCATGGGGGGAGGAGCCATGACATGGAGAAGCGTTAAGCAGAAATGCATCGCCGATTCTACCATGGAAGCCGAATACGTAGCTGCTTGCGAGGTAGCGAAAGAAGCGGTTTGGCTCAAGAACTTCCTAGTGGGAGATTGTTGGGGTTATACTGGAAAGTATGCTTTTACTTTGTATAACCAAACTGAATTTTCTGTCTTATTTACTGAAATAAATTATTTATCACTGATGCTTTAAATATCATTGAATGTTACATATATTTACTACATAATTGTTCAATAAACAGTACGTGTTACATTGTAGTTAATTTAGTGATACCAGATCACAGAAGATTAAATTAACAGTACCTTGTAACTAAAAGTACACTGTTCACGACCAAGATGGAAATGAACAATCCATCGTGAAAGGTTGAAGTGTAAGGCTCAGATTGGCTTGTCTTGACCAAGAGATTACACTAGTGCATGACTGATGTACTTAATAGGACCTATAGGAGGATAAATTCTTCAGCACTGAATTAGGAAGAATTAGACCGCAGTGGTTCGTTATTTCTTAAACTTCATCCCTTAAATAGGATCGTGTGTGGTTAGTAATTATTGCTTTGACTTATGACGGGTAGAGAATCAATGAGATTCAATACTTTATATCTTGGGCAATATTACTGATCACATGCGATTGCTAAGATTTAATACGAAGAATCGTGTGCGAGTACGCTTGTTTGATTTGCCCCCTTGGGAGGTTCATAAGATTTATCATACCAAATCTTGCAAGTGGAATTAGTTTCCGGTATGGATAATAATGTTGAACTGTTCCTTGACCAAGGACAAAATATATTAATTAATGAAAAACTATTTCAGTGGCTTGAATTAATTAATGGGCTAGATAATCTTAAATACGTGAAATAATAATCGGGAGCCATATTAACAGTAATATGGGTTAAGATGGATAGTGCAATATTAATTATGTAGTGGGATTAATTAATATTTATGGGCTTGAATAATATTGTGGCTCAATATTAGATATTCAAAGTCCATTAGAAGGTCCAATCTTAATTCTCCTAAAGGCCCCTCAAGTAGCCCAAACATAAAGTCCAATAACTGAAAAATGTGTTTTAAATAAAATAAAATATTGTTGCCTAATTTTCCTAAATTTTTTGAAAATAAATAAATAAAGAGGGAGAAAGATTTTCTTTGAATTTTGTTATGGAATGAGGATAAGTATTCTTGGAATGCAAGTTTATCTCATTAAATTCAAGAAATCTCCCACTTGGCTATTTATTTTGTATTTTTTGAAAATAATGAAAAAAATAAGGAAGGAAATATTTTCTTGATTTTCTTGAAAAGATATTATGGAAGATATGTATTCTTGGAATACAAGAATATCTCATAAAATTCAAGAAGATCCAAATCTTGGATTCTTACTCCTTATTATTTTCGAAAATACCATAACAAGAGGAGTTGGTATTTTTGTGGAATATTTTAAATATGGAGAAAAGAATATATTGGATATATTCAAGATTTCTTGGAGATCAGGAAAAAGATTTTCCCATCTTATTCATGCACAAATTTTCGACCAACACCCCTCTATAAATAGGGGATGAATGTTTCATCCCCAATGCAATTCCATGTGTTGGAAAAATTAGAAATCCACAAAGGTGGTGCAACATAATTTTATTTTTTCCTTTTGTTAAATTGTTCACGAGTTCCTACCACCGGATTGTTGAACAAGGATAAATGTATAATTAAGAAGGTCTTTTGGTGTGTTCGTGTGAACGAGATCCATCTTCTCAACGGTTGACACTCCGAGAGGTTAGTTCACGTAAACCCGTAGTAATTCCGCATGCGTAGGATTTATGTGAACTGTTTATATGCATGATTGGTTGTTGAATTATTATTTGAATTAATATAGGATTAATTCATGCTAGTAATAATTGTTAGAATTAAATTTGTATTTAAATATTCATCCCGAATAGATCCGTGCAATTAATTCCCCAACAGTATGTTACCCATTCGTGGGTAGTGGATACGAGATCCACTGATCATGTTTGTTTCACTTTACAGGGGTTCAAACAGACCCGACAACTTAGTGGGAGAGAGATCCTCATCACTCTAGACGATACTATGAGAGTGGCAGCTGAATCAGTGGGAGATTTGCACCTATCTTTTTAAGACATAAGTTTAATTTTAAGAGATGATCTTTATGTTCCTGTTTTTCGAAAAAACCTTATTTATGTTTCTAAACTATTTATTGATGGATATTCTGTTCGTTTTAATAAACATGTTACTGTTTTTCGTAACAATGTGTTTATTTGTCATGGAACTTTATAGAACAATCTCTATACTATAAATTGTGCACACCACTCACAAAATGCATCCTGTAACACATCGACCGTTTTGAGCACTAAAAGAAAGCGTTCGACTAATGTGAACGAGACACTTCTTTGACATCTAAGATTAAGTCATGTTAATATGAATTGGATCCAAAGGTTGGTCCAAGATGGTTCATTGGAGTCCCTCCAGATTGAACCATTTCCAACATGCGAATCATGTTTGGAGGGTAAAATAACCAAGAGGGCATTTGGAGACAAGGGGCTTAGAGCTAAAGAAGTGCTGGAAATAGTTCACACTGACGTGTGTGGTCCAATGCAAATCAAAGCTAGAGGTGGCTACGAGTATTTCGTTACTTTAATCGATGATTACTCACGCTATGTGTACATTTTCCTAATGAAGCATAAATCTGAGACCTTTGATAAATTTAAAGAATTTAAGGCTCAAGCAGAGAATCATAAGGAAAAGAGTATCAAGTTTCTACGATCTGATAGTGTAGGCGAATACCTCAACGATGAATTTTTGAACTACCTGTCAGACGAAGGGATTGCATCCCAGTTGACTGCACTCAGTACCCCTCAACAAAATGGGGTTGCAGAACGAAGAAACATAACACTTTTAGAAATGGTCAGATCAATGATGAGTTACGCGGATTTACCAAAATCATTCTAGGGTTACGCCTTGGAAACAACGGCTTACATTCTAAACCTAGTGCCATCCAAATCGGTTCCCAAAACCCCTAGAGAATTGTGGACAGGGCGCAAGCCCAACTTGGGACACATGAGAATCTGGGGGGTGTCCGGCATACGTGTTGGACAAAGAAGCCGGTAAGTTGGATGCACGTTCGGAATTAAGGTTGTTTATAGGATACCCCGAGGGAACTAAAGGATGCATGTTCTATGTTCCCGAAGATCAAAAGGTCGTAATAAGTAAGCACTTTAGATTTTTGGAAGAAGACTATATGAACGATAGAAAGCCTAGAAGTGAGATTACCTTAGAAGAACTTAGAGGGCCAACTCCTTTGCCGACTGTACAAGTCGATATACCAAGCGTCACACCTACACAACCAGAACCTCGTCGCAGTGGGATGGTTGTTAGAAAACCCAAGTAATTCTTGGGGATTGGAGAGTCTTCAGACTTGATCTCCGGAGAAGAATCAGACCCATGGTCGTACAACGAGGCGATCCAAGACAAGGATGCAGATTCTTGGCAAACTACAATGGAAGCCAAAATGGGTTCAATGGATCACAATAAATTGTGGGAGCTAGTCGAACCACCTAATGGGGTGAAACCTATTGGATGCAAGTGGGTATACAAGAGGAAAAGAGAACCGGACGGGAAGGTGGAAACCTTCAAAGCGAGACTCGTGGTGAAAGGGTATACTCAGAAAGAAGGGATCGATTATGAGAAAAGTTTTTCACCCGTAGCCATGCTCAAGTCTATCCGTATTCTCTTGTCGATTGCTGCCCACCTAGATTTTGAGATCTGGCAAATGGATGTCAAGACATCTTTCCTTAACGGAAGTCTTGACGAGGAAATCTATATGCAACAACCCGAGGGCTTCATTGAAAAAAGGCCAAGAGCATCTGGTTTGCAAGTTAATGAAGTCCATTTATGGACTGAAGCAAGCATCCCGTGCTTGAAATCAATGTTTTGATCAGGTTATAAAATCCTACGGTTTTGATCAAAATAATTTTGAAAGTTGTGTTTATAAAAAGCTTGACGGAACTGCCTTGGTATTCTTAGTATTATACGTAGACGACATTCTGCTCATCGGGAACGATGTAAAGATGTTGTTAGACGTAAGGGCATGGCTGTCAAAATAGTTTGATATGAAGGACTTGGGAGAAGCTGGTCACATCCTAAGGATCAAGATCACTCGAGATCACAGGAAAAGGATGATCGACCTCTCACAAGCTTCATACATAAACACTGTCTTGAAGAGATTCAGCATGCAAGATTCTAAGAAAGGTTTTGTACCTTTCAGACATGGAATCCATCTATCCAAATAAATGTGTCCCAAGATACAGAAAGAGATAGATGGTATGAAGGACATTCCTCAGCTGTAGGAATCCTCATGTATGCAATGTTGTGCATGAGATCGGATATCTGCTTTGCCGTAGGCATGGTAGCAAGATATCAAAGTAACCCTGGGAAAGAGCATTGGACTGCAGTTAAAAACATTCTGAAGTATCTGAAGAGGACACGAGACAAAATATTGGTTTATTAGTCAGACAGTCTAATCCCCATCGGTTACACGGACTCAGATTTCCAATCAGACATAGACTCCAGGAAGTCTACCTAGGGTAGTGTGTTTTGCATGGGAGGAGGAGCATGACATGGAGAAGCGTTAAGCAGAAATGCATCGCCGATTCTACCATGGAAGCCGAATACGTAGTTGCTTGTGAAGCAGCGAAAGAAGCGGTTTGGCTCAAGAACTTCTTAGTGGACTTGGACGTTGTTTCGGATTTGCCTAGCACAATCACGGTTTACTGTGATAATGCCGGAGCAGTTGCAAATTCAAGTGAACCGAGAGCCCACAAAGCCAGCAAACACATAGAAAGAAAATACCATCTTATATGAGAAATAATTAAGAGAGGAGACATAGAGGTGGCAAAGATTGCGTCGGAAGACAACCTAGCAGATCCATTCACAAAAGGTCTGCCTCAGAATACATTCGAGAGACATGTGGAAGGAATGGGTGTCAAGAGCATTGCCAATCTGCTTTGAGTATAAGTGGGAGAAATATTATTAGGTTCGTGTGGGTGACATTAGATGTCACGTAGAACACAAAATGTGATGTAGTATACTTAAAAGAAGACTTTGAGTATAAGTGGGAGATTGTTGGGGTTATACTGGAAAGTATGCTTTTTACTTTGTATAACCAAACTGAATTTCTTATTTATTTACTGAAATAAATTATTTATCACTGTTGCATTAAATATGATTGAATGTTATATATATTTACTGCATACCTGTTCAATAAATAGTATGTGTTACATTGTAGTTAATTTGGTGATACCAGATCACGGAAGATCAAATTAACAGTTCCTCGTAACTAAGTACAAAGTTCACAACCTAGATGGAAATGAACAACCCGTCATGAAAGGTTGAAGTGTAAGGTTCAGATTGGCCTGTCTTGACCAAGAGATTACACTAGTGCATTATGATGCGCTGAATAGGACCTACAAGAGGATAAATTCTTCAGTACTGAATATAGAAGAATTAGACCTCAGTGGTTGGTTATTTCTTAATCTCTGTTCCTTAAATAGGATCGTGTGAAATTAATAACTATTGCTTTGACTTATTCTGGGAAGAGAATCAACGTGATTCGATACCTTATATCTTGGGCAATATTATTAGTTACACGACGATTGCTAAGATTTATTACGGAGAATCGTGTGCAAGTATGTCTTGCTTGATTTGTCCCCTTGGTGGGCTCAGAAGCTTTACCATACCAAATCTTGCAAGTGGAAATTTATTTCCGGTATGTATAATAATGTTGAGCTGTCTTTACTTCAAGGACAAAGATATTAATTAATATAAAGGTCTTTCAGTGGCTTAATTAATTAGTGGACTAGATAATCTTAAACACGGGAAATAATAACCGGGAGCCATATTATTGAAGCATCGTAATATGGATTAAGATGGATAATTCAATATTAATTTTATAGTGGAGTAAATTAATATTAATGGGCTTGAATAATATTTTGACTTAATATTAAAGTTTCATAACCCATTGGAGGTCCAATCTTAATTCTCCTAAAGACCCCTCAAATAGCCCAATAAAAGTCCAATTAATGAAAAGGAGAAGAAAATATTATTGCCCTATTTTTCCACATTATTTTCGAAAATAATTAATGAAAGAGAGAGAAAAGATTTTCTTGGAAAGATTTTATGGAATAAGTATTCTTGAGATACAAGTTTATCCCATAAATTCAAGAAAAGTCAAAGATCTATTTCCTTCCCTATTAATTTGTATTTTTTAAAAATTCCTATAAAATAAAGAGGTGGGACTTTGTGGAATATTTAATTTTTGGAAAAAGAATATATGAGATATATTCAAGATTTCTTGGAGATCAAGAAAAAGATTTTTCCATCCTATTCTACACAAAAAAATCGGCCACCCCTTATGTTATAAATAGGGGATGAATTTTTCATCCCCAAGGCAATTCCATGTGTTGGAAAAAAATTAGAAATCCACAAAGGTGGTGACATATATTTTGGTTTTCTTTTTTATTAAAATCGTTCGTGAGAATCCTTCCACTGGATTACGTTCGTGGACTTGGGACATATTTGAGAAGGCACTTTGGTTTTATCCATCGTCTCAACGGTTGTCTCTACAAGAGATATTGTTGTACGTGGAAATAACCCGACCTAATGGAGGCTTGAGATTGGGCAATCTCATGTTTAGCTTGTTATCCGACTTCATCCAGCTGGAGCAAGGAGGGAGGCAACTTTGAAGTCTCGGAAGGTCGCTAGTGGCTTGACGTAGCAAAGAAGTCGCGGAGCGACTTGAAATAATTGGACATCGCGGTCGAAGAAGTCGCGACTTCGGTTAGAGATAAATATGGACAAGATTAGGGCAGTTATGGTGAGGTGGATTTCTCGGGATGTAACCAGGGAAAGCATATCCGTGAGCGCGACTTGCGGAGCAAGGAACGAAGCCCTAATCAGCCCACGAGAGAAAGCCTACGAAGACTGTAGCCCTAGATTTGTGTCTATAAATATAACTTGTAATGCACATTGTAAAGGATCGAAATCTTAGTACTCTAGGCATATATTATACAGTACAAATCCTGGCTTGGTGCCCCCAGACATAGTCTATTCCAAAGACGAACTGGGTAATTAAATCCTTGTCATTTATTGCTTTCGCCGTGGTATTGATCGGAACATTACTAAATTGTTTGCTTGTTCGCCGGTAACAAAACCGAGTACAACAATTGGCGCCGTCTGTGGGAAACCACAATTCATGCAAAATCACTTTGTTCGAAGGAAGACCCATCTCATCTCTGATCAATACCAATGGCGAGCAATCAAGCCAATATGAACGGGCAAGATCTGGGCACCCGCGATGGGCGCGAAGCCTCTATGAGCCCTCAACGCTCCGGCTCCCATCACTCTCGCCAGCAAGAACCGTTGATGACCCCTGACTGGTGGAACCTGGTGCAGACGCCCGAGGATGCAAAGGCCGTGATGGCCGTCCTCAACAAGAAATGTCTCGCATTTGACGAGGAAGATGTGCAGCCTCCCCCTAAGAAGGCCACCCAGGAGGTCGGACCCTCGAAAAAGCAGGCTGCTCAAGCCCGGAAGGGGCATTCGGCGGACCAGCAGACTCTGATCGGGCGGACATGCCTGAGTCATAATCGCCGGACTCCTCGGGGAGGCCGTGAGGTCGAGCAATGTGTTCGACTGGCTTAGCGATCTCGGGGATGGCAAGCCCGAGGGCGTGGAAGATGAGGCTGTCGAGGCCTCGTCATCTTTGAGCAAGTGGAGGCGATCTCGCCCTCGCGAACCTCCACCACAATGACTTCTGGGGGTCGGCCGTGCATTATGGCGACCCCGGCGGCCGTCGACCCTTGACCTAGCGATGCTTTCGGTCATGGCGCTAACCCGCCGCAGTCAAGCAAGCGATGGAATGCATGGAGGCGAAATGGGCGGTGAGGGATAGACCCTTTCCTCGCCATTCCGGACTCCCCACTCGGAACTTTGGTCACCTTGGAAGCTACTCAAAGGAAGATCAATGTCGCGACCTTGGATCGCTTCAATGGAGCAATGACCCGAGGGTCCATGTAGCGGCACAACTCAGACATGACTTCGGTGGGCGCCAATCGACCTAATTAAATGTCAATTTATTCTCTCTCGACCCCGACGACAGGCTCACCAATGGTTCACCTCTCTGCCGCCCTTGTTGGTGGACACTTTCGAACAACTTCGCTTCGCCTATTCTTAATGCATTTCACATACGGCACCTCGACTGCGACGGCAGCGCTTGATGAACACCCAAGAGGGGGGATCTTTGAATCGATCGGTCCTACATTGAAAGGATCGACAAGCTGATTTTGAAAGGAGATCCCATTGGGGATGAAGCAAAGTTGATGGGGGCTGTCTCCGGCCTAAAGAAGGGGACCAAACTCTGGCGGCGCATGACGGCCGAAAGTAAACCCGACCAACCTTAACTTTCGAGGCGGGCTAGCTGACCGATACACTGGCGAGCTCTTGGGATCCCGACTATCCGAGACTGGGCGAGGTCATGAGCCCAAGAAAGGTTCCAAAAGTCTTTTGAAAGACAAGCCGCCTGGAAGCTTCAAGCCTTTTAAGGAAAGCATTCCGGTGAAATTGATGGATGCCCTGGGCATGACCCCCGGAAACATTTTCGCTCAGATCCGGGAGCGGGAACTGCTTCTCCCGCCCCACTCGGTGAAGAATAATAGCAAACAGAACCCCAAAAAGTATTGCCACTTTCATGAACAGACTGGGCACTATACCAGTGAGTGCAAGGACCTGTTGCCCCAACTCTGGAGATTGTATGAGGATGGCCTGCTTGACGAGTTCATCAGGCGACCTCAGAAGAATGGGGACCAGGCCCCACGAGGTCGTCAGCAAGGAGAGCGTGTCCACATGAACAACAACCAAGGAGCGGGGCAAGGGGAGCGACCCATCCCGCCCATGCCGGAAAATGCGGAGATCGCATGATACACACGCTCTCCCCCTTAGGGACTGTCGGGGGGCTAGCCACCAGCTCCCCCTCCAAGCGAAGGATGAAAGCCAAAATAAGGGATTTAGAGAACGCCAGGAAGATGGTGTTGCCCGTCCTCGCCGTTAGGGAAGAGTCCAGTACTATCGAGTTCGGAGAACAGAACAAGGCCGGGGTAGTCTACCCCAATGTCGATCCCTTGGTGATCTGGGCCAACATCATGGGGACTATGGTGTACTGACTCCTGGTCGACGGGGGGGCTTTCTGCAACATCCTATTCAAGAAGACCCTCGATCAGCTTGGGGATTATGATGCCTATGTCACCCCGTGCGACCACCTCTTGAAAGGGTTTGGCGACGCTACTGTGAGGCCCATCGGGATGATCTGATTGGCCGTTGAGCTGGTTTCTACACTTAATAGTGAGGTTAGGGCAACTAGGCTGTTAGACTTTTTAGTAGTCGACCTCCCCAGCACCTACAGTGGTTTCCTGGGGAGGCCTTTTGAACATGAATTCGAGGCTGCGTCCTCCACTTTCTATTTTTGTGTAAAGTTTCCCACCAAGAGTGGGGTGGTCGGCACCGTTAAGGGCGACCAAGTTGATGCGAGAGGTTGTTTGATTTACTCCTCGTCTCCTTTCAATTTTGCACTAGTACCTATCAAACAAGTACTTGTAATAGATACCAATAAACATAATGAAGAATTAAGCGAGACAAGGATAAACAGGAAAAGAACCTACAGCGACCTCGACCCAAGAATAGGGCACGAACCTGATGAATTCATGATCGAGGCCGAAATTGACGATCCCCAACGAGATGGCCCCAGAGCCATCCCGGGGGAAAAGCTAGAGAAAGTCAAGGTCGATCCAACTCGCCCGGATCTGGAGGTCATTATCGGCTCCAAGATACCAAACGACTTGAAGGGGGAAGTCATTGAATTTCTCAAAAAGAACCTAGATGTCTTCGCCTGGTTGCACAAAGACATGGTGGGGATCGATCTAGAGATCGCGTGCCATCGACTCCACATTGATCTATCCCAGAAGCCAGTTGCTCAGAAGAGGCAAAAATTTGGCCCTGAGAAGTATGCCGCCTTGGCGGAAGAAGTAAAGAAACTACTGGATAACGACCTGATCATGCAGGCCGACCAACCACAGTGGGTAGCCAATGCTGTATTGGTAAAGAAATCCAACGGGACCTGGCGGTTATGTATCGACTTCACCGACCTCAATGAGGCCTGCCCTAAAGACTTCTTACCGATGCCACATATCGATCACCTGATAGATAATACGGCCGGACACGAAATGAGCATACTGTCCAATCCTGTTCCAGGAGAGAAGCTGTTCTTGTATCTCGCGGCTTCAGAGACCGCCTTGAGCGCGGTACTGGTCCGAGCAGAAGGTCCGGTTCACCTGCTCGTTTACTTATTTAGCCAGACATTGAACGAGATGGAGCAATGCTACCCCTCGCTAGAGAAGCTGGCATACGCATTAGTCATGAGCGTGAGAAAACTGAGACCGTATTTCTTCAACCATCAGGTCGAGGTTCTCACTTCCCTACCATTGCGGAATGTACTCCACCGTCCGAACACTTCAGGCCGATGCCTCAAATGGGCTATTGAGGTTGGGCAGTATGGTGTAACCTACGCGCCACGACCTGCCATCAAGGCTCAGGCACTGGCCGACTTCCTAGTAGAGCTTACGTTCCCGACAGAAGAGGGAACTTCATGCAGCTTACCGTGGGAGCTTTTCGTGGATGGGTCGGCGACCTCTCACAAGTCGGGTGCCGGGGTGGTTTTATTGAGCCCTGAGGGTATCTCATTCCAGAATTCCATTACCTTCGATTTTCCCGCGACAAACAATGAGGCTGAGTACGAGGCTCTCATCAGCGGCCTGGAAATGGCAACAACCATGGGGGTCAAGAGATTGCAAGTTCATACTGACTCCCAACTTGTGGCCTGCCAAGTTTCAGGGGAATACGAGGCTAGGGATGACAGGATGGAGGCCTATCAGAAAGTTGTGAAAACACTGTGCATGAAGTTCACGCAGATCCATGTCAAGCTGATACAGAGAGAGTGGAACTCGCGAGCCGATGATTTAGATAGGTTGGCAACCTCCAAGGGATCACCAGATATGAAGGATGTCACCCTCACGACACTTCCTCACCCATCCACCGCGCAAGTAACCGTAACAGCATTAGAAAACCCGGTGTCGAACTGGATGACACCCATCATGAAGTATTTGATAAGCGGCCTCTTGCCGCCTGATTGCGTCCAGGCTCGACAGTTGCAGTTGCGGGCCGCCCGTTACACTGGAAACCACACTGGGGGGGAGTCGCTGGCCCACAAAACTACAAGGCAGAGATATTTTTGGCCAACCTTAAGGGCCGATGCCATCGTCTTCGCCCGCAAATGCCACAAATGTCAGATTTATGCCCCCTCTATCAAGGTCACACCTGAAGAACTCACGAGTATCCTCAGTCCTTGCCCCTTTGCAAAGTGGGGGATAGACATCATTGGGCCACTCCCAACGGCCCCAGGATCGGTCAAGTATGCCTTAGTAGCGGTGGATTACTTCACAAAATGGGCCGAGGCTGAGGCACTGGCAACCATCGACCAAGATCATGTCATCAGGTTCATTTGGCGCAACATTATCTGCAGATTGGGACTGCCTCAGGCCATCATATCAGACAACGGGAAGCAGTTCGATGGTACGAAGATCGACGCCTTCTTCAAAAAATGGAAGATCACAAAGCTATTCTCTACCCCATACCACCCCCAATCGAACGGACAGGTCGAGACCGTGAACAAAATCATAAAGCACATGCTCAAGGCCAAGATCGAAGGGGGAAAGGGGAAATGGGCCAGTGAGCTCCCAGATGTGTTATGGGCGTACAGAACAACCTGCAGGAATTCAACAGGCGAAACCCCTTATTCGCTAGCCTTCGGAACTGAGGCAGTGGTGCTGGCGGAGGTCGATGTCCTGACTTTCCGGACTAGCCAAGTCACTTTTGATCACAACGATGAAGCCCTGGAGAGGAACCTCGACCTACTCGAAGAAAAGTGATTAGAGGCTAATATGAGAAATGCCAGATACAAGCAGAGGTCTGAGAAATATTACAACTCTAAAGTACGAGTTCGAAGCTTTAAGGTCGGGGACCTAGTACTGAAGAAGATACTCAGAGACTCAAAAGGTACCCTCGGCCCCAATTGGGAGGTCCCATTCTAGATATCGAAGGTCCTACAAAATGGAGCATACGAGCTCGAGAAAGCAGATGGGACCAAGGCTCAATATCCGTGGAATGCAACTCATTTGAAAAAATACTACCAGTAGATTTATGTCCTTGTATCGATCAAGCTGATGTAAACAAGTATTTGTAGTAACAACAATTCTCTATTTTTTTTGAAATGTGAGATTCCTGTGTAAACCAAGCGGGTCGCATGAAAAACATATGATCGATGAAATGCATACCACATGAAAGACATGATCGATAACATGCAGGTCGCATGAAAGACATGATCGATAACATGCAGGTCGCATGAAAGACATGATTGATAACGTGAGAACCCGAGGTCCGACTTTAGAAATACTGGAGGCGAGATCGCCACCCTAGCGGTGCGGTCATCCCCCGACTTTATAAGATGGCTACGCAAATATCCAAGAAACAAGTCGCATAGAAAATAAGACGACAAGGACTAAGCAAAAGTCGCACAAGGAAATCAAGTCAACACAATGAAGGAATTAAAAAAGGAGAATTTCATTAATAAAGACCCAGAGGTCGGGGAAAATCCCATTACAATAGACCCGAAGGTCGGTAAAGAGAGCATTCCACTACAATACATTTTTCAGAATCGAGCTAGCGACTTGGTCTGTACCACGGAGCCACTTGAACTAGTGACTTGGTCTATACTACATTACTACTAGGGTAGCATCTCTCGGACGCGGAGGTTGCTTAGGAAGATGCTGCAAAACTATCAGAAAAGGATGTTACAACATCCTTGGAGTGTCAGGTGCTGCAATGGGGCTTCTCGTGTGAGCAAGCACGAGTGCCATCTTTACGACGCAAAAAACTCAAGGGGTTGTGAAGGACATTTTGGCATGATCAGATTCGCATTAAATCCGTATCACGTATCAAGAGGGGCCTGTCACCATTAATCCCGTTCTCCCGATCGGCACCCAAGACACCGTGAGTTAGGGGCCCCGCCGTCACGGCAGCGGCGGATCCGCCGGCCGGGTAATAGAGAAACTTGGCAATGGCTGTATGGTCACCCTCCAGTGAAAGTAGAATCCGAGATGGAGGAGCCGCAAAGATGGTCCGAGTGCCGGAAACAATGAGCACAGAGCCAAAGAGACTTACTGCCAGAAAGGATTTTAAAACGAGAGGATCGCCGGAATCGCCCATAGCCGGAGCTTGGAGGCGAAAAGTGGGGAGATCAGAGAGGGACAATATGAGTTTTCAGTGTGAAATATCCACCCTATTTATAGATGGAGGGCGGGGGTCAAGTTACAATTTCCAACTCTCGAGGGCCCCACAAAGAAACCGGCGGCGCACGTGGGGCGCGTGGACAGAACACGACTTTTGGTTGGGTCAATTTATGGCCCCCGGCGCCACCTAATACCCAGGCCATCATTGCGGATCTGTCAACCGTCATACCAATTTAGAAAATCGAGGCAACGTTTCGCCTCCCCGAGGAGGAGATGTCGGCGTAAGCACATTTCCAGAGTCCGACCTGCCAAAAGTTGATAAGTTGTACAAGTTCAAGTCAAGGACTCAAGACGAGCTTGCGACCTCGACTTGGGGGGGATGAAATATGGGAGTTTATTTTACATAGTAAGATGAGCACCAGACCAAAACATAAAATAACTTCCAGTAATAAAAGACCCGAAGGTCAGGAGAAGTACATCATAAACCAAAAGCCCGAAGGCTAGTATAAAGGAAAGCAAAAAAGGGAAGTAGAGCGGCAATCTCAGTCCTTCTCAGCTGGGGCAGTCGAGGTCGGGGTAATAACAGTCCCGAAAGGAGGCTCCTACTGCGTAACCACCGGTGGATCGACTTCTGGGTTTAAGACCCTCACCACGATGGGCTCGACAGGCATGATAACAGTTAGAGGAACAACCTCCGACCTCGGTATCTCCTCCCCGATGGGCTCGGCGGGAGTGGCAGCTGCGGGAGGAGCGACCTCCGAGCTCGTCAACTTCTCTGCCAAGGGCTCAGAAGATGTGGCATCTGGGAGGTCAACCAGAGGGGAGTCGGGGAGAAGGCGTACGATTTGCCCGGGATCGGGAAAGAAGGAGAGATCGATGCCCATATCCTCCAAATCTTGGATATCCAACAGAACATCGGGGGCCAGAGGGTTGTCCCGGACATACTCCTTGAGATCAGCGACTAGCCCAGTAAGGTCGCCAGAAGGGTTCGCCTGGTGACATATTCGGATGGCACCCGCAAAGGCCATCACATACGTGAAATTAGCGTTCATCTCTTCGGCGACCTTGAACTGGGCCTCCCTAGTGTCCAGCTCCCCTTTGGCCCTGGCCAGCTCCTCCCCCAAATCAGCCTCCACCTCGGCCGCCCTCTTTTCCGCCTGGATCATCTTTAGCTTCTCGGCCGCCAGTGCGGTCTCCGCCCTGGCCGACTTCAGCTTCTCCTCAGCTAGTACGCCCTCTAGCTCAGCAAGGCGACCCTCGATCAGTCCGGCCTGATCCGACACACGAGCCTGGGACTCACATAGATGTCGGAGCTCAGTTTTGTCTTGGGCACTGGTCCTCTCCAAATAAAAGGCCGCCTTGAGAGTGTGGACCATGACCGAGTACATATTGCCCATCATTTTCTGACGATGGGCGTTGTCATGATCAGTACGCATCCACGCCCGGGGCATACTGTGCACGCTTCGGGAAATGTACCCCGACCACTTATTGGGGAGGTCGGCCGAAGCAAGGGGAGGACTCCTGAGGAAGCTAACCACCTCGGGGCAAAAGTCGACGGGGCCAATTTCAGGGTTGTAAAGGAAAGCCGAATCATTAGAGTTGTGAGGATTAATGTTGAAAAAAAGAGGATCAGGTAAACCATAATGAGGACTTACTCGTTCACCCGCTCCTCCTCCCAGCCTAAGAAGGAGTCACCATCTTCGTGCCGACCCCTCCTCCGGGCCAGCGAGGCAGGCTGCGAGCTGGCGGGTGGCGAGGCCGGTGTCGAAGTCGCCGGCTGTGATCGGGGGCGGACCCGATCTTTCTTCCCCAGCCCCCTGTTGATTTAGAACTCGTACGTCGATATCTCCTCCCTCACTTTCTTCCGAGCGTGCCCAGAAGTTGGCGGAGTCTATCCTGTAGCCTTCCTCTTGCCTTTGTCGGCAGCAGAGGGACCAGAGGGGACCAAACTTGGAGGGATGACCTCGGTGGGAGTCAGTTTCGGAGGGGCGGTTTCAGAGATCGTCAGTCGCCTCATGTTTCCCAGAATAGACTTCCTACGTGAGGCCATGATGTCTGCAGGAGGCTTACGGTGGTAAACAGGGATGTTAGGAACTGCAAGAATGTGAAAAGCCAACCATTCAGGTCGACATCAAAAAATGCAATAGGCACGGAGTAAGTTAACTTACAGGGGATTTTCAGATGGCGAGGATAAGTATACAGGCCGGCGTTGAGTCGATCAAGCTCGATGTTCAAAGCATTCACGTCCCGACAACTCGGTGGAGTGTCGCGAATGATGTCGAACGCTATTTTGAAATCCCAATAAAGGTCAGCAGCGGTGGGTGTGAAAACTGCAAGAGAAGAGGAGAATTAGATCAGTACGAGTGTCTAAATCGGGAAAAAGGCGAAACTAACTGTGGTCGACCCGATGGGCATAATCGGTCGGGACATGTATGGGCAGAGTGCTTGAAGGGTCTACGGCCTCCCACGCCCCTCCAACGAACCACCATTTCTTGTGCCAACCGTCGATTTTGTTAGGGATCCCACTCACGAGCTCCCTGCCCCGGCGAAGTCGCACGACATTGTAGCCACCGGCTTGGGTAATGGGCATTATCACGAAAGATATTTCCCCGGGGTTCGGCAACCGATATAGCCCAGCCTTTCCCAGCACAGTTATTGTGGAAATAATGTAACTCCATCCATTAGGAGTGATCTGGGTCAGACTCTGGTTCCAAGCCGCCAGCAGTTGAGAAATCGCCGGGTGGAGCAGGAATCGGATTCCGGCATCCATTATAGTTCATTGACCACGATCATGCCGGGTGGCGGCGGATCGGCCCTTTCGTCAGAGGCCACCCCGTAAAAGTGTACATCCCGGGGGACTTTATAAGGGCATCGGAGAGATTGCACATAACCATCGGTGAGGACCGACCTGTTCCTGTCAAGTGACGCCACGAAATCCGACTCGACCAACTTCTGGAAGCTGCGGTCCGGTCTCTTGTATGGGGCCTAGGCTACATATGAGTGGTAGTCAAAAGTCCGCTCGTAGGCCCCATATTTCCGGGCCGGGTTGGAAGGCCCGTGTGTCTCCTTCCTCGACGGCGCAACCAAGCAAAGGGAACTCGGTTCCAGGGCAGGAATGTAGGTTATGTCATCCAACTCCCTCAAAAATTGATCGTCATCTCCATCACCGTCCCGGCCGACGCCGGAGGCATCGGCGGTCGCGGGCGTCATGGAATCCAGGGTGGCGGTCTCTGTGTTGCTGCGATGATACAACTCGGAGTTCGCAGTATTATCATCGTCTGAAGATGAAGAAACCAGGAACAGAGGGGGCGCAGGAGCAGATCGGGAACCGGAAGCCATTGATGTGAAATTGGGAAAAGACGGTTACCTGAAGAACTGCCGGGTCTCTGGAGAATAGCCGGAAAGACGGGCACAGAAGTTCGGGTCTGAGTTTTGAGAGATGGAAAGGAGGAAGGGTTTTATGGAGGAACCTTAGACCTATTTATAAAGAGGCGAAGGGTCGAAAGTATAAATTTGAAATTCTTGGGGACCCCAGCGGAAATTAGGGCGATGTGGGCGATGCATAGGAAGCACGCGATCGCCGATTGGGTGAACTCGAGGCTTGAAACGTCCTCAGCCTGCCGCACCATCATTACCATCCTGTCACTTATCACACCGATTGGGGAAACCTAGGCGACCATACGGCTCCCCAAGGACAGAGACTTGACTTGGACACAGATCCCAAGACCGGCTTTTCGTAGGTCGACGAATATCAAAGGTTCAAGATAAGATCCCGAAGCGAGCTCGCGACCTCATCTTGAGGGGCAATTGTTGTACGGGGAAATAACCCAACCTAATGAAGGCTTGGGATTGGGCAATCTCATGTTTAGCTTGTTATCCGACTTCATCTAGCTGGAGCAAGGCGGGAGGCGACTTTGAAGTCTCGGAAGGTCGCTAGCGGCTTGACGTAGCAAAGAAGTCGCGGAGCGACTTGAAATAATCGGACATCGCGGTCGAAGAAGTCGCGACTTCGGTTAGAGATAAATATGGACAAGATTCGGGCAGTTATGGTGAGACGGATTTCTCGGGATGTAACCAGGGAAAGCATATCCGTGAGCGCGACTTGCGGAGCAAGGAAGGAAGCCCTAATCAGCCCATGAGAGAAAGCCCACGAAGACTGTAGCCCTAGATTTGTGTCTATAAATATAACTTGTAATGCACATTGTAAAGGATCAAAATTTTAGTACTCTAGGCATATATTATACAGTACAAATCCTGGCTTGGTGCCCCCAGACGTAGTCTATTCCAAAGACGAACTGGGTAATCAAATCACTTGTCATTTATTGCTTTCGTCGTGGTATTGATCGGAACATTACTAAATTGTTTGCTTGTTCGCCGGTAATAAAACCGGGTACAACAGGTATGTAATCTCATAACTCCTAGATTCGGCATGCTTAGAATTTACGTGAATTATGTGTACGAATGTTGTTGCTTATTTAATTATTATGTTGAATTAATTTAGGATTGATTCATGTTAGTAATTAATTGAATAATTTAAATATGTATTTAAATACACCTCGAATAGATCCGGGCACCCCGTATTTCCCAACAATACCCTCTAAGGTATTTGTGCATCCATCATGAGATACCTAGTATCTCGTAGTAAGTGAGAACTACTACACTCTCCAAGAGTATGATGCAGATCGCACATCAATCTCAAATGCATCATCAATATCTCATTCTTGATGATCATTGATTGGGGCTATTTGAGAACCATGCTTAAGTCATTTGAAGTCTCACATCCTTAATGACAACATTGGTTCATGGGAACACATATAAGAATAAATACAAACAAACAAGTGTATTTTCTTACATTAATATTAAATGAACAATAATATTAAATCAAACTGAATATTATCTAGTATTATGTCTTTACAAAAGATTGTCTCTAGGACACTAACACTAACACTAACAATCTCCCACTTAAACTAGAGCCAATCACCTACATGTCTAACCCCTAGACCATCGAAATATCTAGTGTGTACATGAACAATCAATGCCTTGGTGAAAGGATCAACCAAATTATCTTCTGTGGGAACACGTTCTAACTTTATTTCTCCTCTAGCGATTATCTCTCGAATCAGATGATAATGCCTTGGTACATGCTTGTTTCTGTTGTTGGATCTCGGTTCCTTTGCTTGCGCAACCGCACCAGTGTTATCACAATATAACTTTATTGGACTGCTGACACTTGGAACTACCCCTAGTTCTTTCAAGAACTAACTAATCCAGATAACTTCTTTCGCAGCTTCTGATGCTGCTTCGGTTGTTGAATCTGTTGTTGTACTTTGCTTGGAACTATTCCAACTAACCGCCCCACCATTGAGTGTTAAGACATAACCTGACTGTGATTTGTAATCATCATAGTCGGATTGGAAACTTGCGTCAGCATAACCGGTTACTACCAGTTCTGACTGTCCACCATAAACAAGGAAACATTCTTTATTTCGTCTAAGATACTTCATAATGGTCTTGATAGCAATCCAGTGAGATTCACCCGTATTCTATTGATATATTCTAGTGATACTGACAGTGTAGGCCATATCAGGCATGATGCAAGTCATGGTGTACATGATTGACCCAATTGCAGATGCATATGGGACATCCTTCATGTGCTTGAAATCAACTTTATTAGAAGGACAATCCTTCTTTGACAGCTTAATCCCATGATTTGCCGGTAGAGACCCTCTCTTAGAGTTCTTGTTGGGAGATGAATTTAATAAATAAGTTTTGATTAGATCCCAAAACCCCTGAGTATGACATGTTCAGGATAATCTTGATAGTCTGAGTCAGGTTTTAGTATAGATTGATTCAGAAAGATATCTGCACAATGTATAGTCAGCAGATATAGATCAGGTTAGATATCAAAAACCCTGAGAACACAGGTAGAACTGAATGTTCAAAAAGGTACTGAAGACACTGAAGAAATGAAGACTCAGATATTACTGAAGACTCAGAAGACACTGAAGAAATGAAGACTCAGATATTACTGAAGACTCAGAAGACACTGAAGAACTGGAGACTCAGTAGTTACTGAAGACTCAGTAAGGTACTAAATACTCAGTATAACCTGAATGATCAGAGGCACTGAAGAGATATCTATCTGAATACTACAAAACTGATAAAAACACACATGTTCAGTAAAGTAGATATTGCCCAAAACATTCATGTGCAGACAAAAGGAACTAAGTCTAAGTGTTATTTAAGGTTGTCTCATTCAGAGAGATTGAACAAATAAAGACGTTTTGTTTGTCCACATTCACTGAAGACAAGAACCAATCAGAGGAAGACAACACTGTACTTCAATGACACTAAAAGCGGCAGAACCCTGAATTTTGTCAGTAGTACTACGTTCCAGACTGTAAAAATTGGTGATTGGCTACATGGTTGCATATTTCCTAAAACATGCAAGGGAGTGTTCAAACCCTAAAAATAGTCGTTCATCAATAACCAGAAGAGGAAACCCTTGATGCTATCTCTTCCAACGGATAGTTTTTCAAGAGTAACCTTTGGAGAAGTTGCCTATAAATACCAGTGACCTTCTACATTGAAAGGTTACGGGAAATTTCAAAGCAACTCAAGAGCTCATTCGTATTCTTGCAAATTGAAGCACTCGAAAAACCTAGAATTTCCCAAGTGTTTCACATTGAAGAGAGCTCATTCACTAAGCCTAGATTGATAGATATATCCTAAGCTTAGAGAGAGATCCTAGCCTTTGCATTTGTTCTTATTGTAAAGGATATCTAACCCTAGTTGGAAACCAACCCAAAACCCAAACCCTTTGTTAAGGTAGTTTGTGTGTGATTTGTTGGTGAGTTAGAGTTGTAAAGAGTGAGTAAGCTGCAGTGAGTCAGCCAGAAAACTCTAGAGAAGAAGTTAGTAAGCTACTTGTGGTAGTCTGAACACTTGTGTGTGTTTGAGTTAGTAAGGCTGCGGTGAGTCGACCCGAGAAAACTCAAGGTAGAAAAGTGAGTAAGCTACAGTGAGTTAGCCTGAAAGCTTTAGGAAGTGGTTAAGGAATTTCTCTGAAGATCAGAGAGAGTGGACATATGAGCTTGAGTCTCTGAACCACTATAATTGTTGTGTTGTTTACTTTCTGTACTGAATTTTATCTGTTGCATGTTTTTCACTGAAAGCATATTTTACTGATATTCAGCTGGAACCAATCAACTGAACTGCATCAAATTGATCACAACCTTAATCACTGTTTCATTAAAAAGGAAGAAGAATTTCAGCAAAGCTAAAACGAGTATAAACTTAGGGCCAACCATTCCGCACACGTGAGTAGCTAGAACAGATAGTTACCAAACTGAACTAACTTTACTGAGTGTTCAGTAAGATAATTATATGATCCAAGCTCCTCAGGATCTCTGATAAATTCAGGATCAGTTGGGCTAATCTGAAGCCTCTGAAAGCAGCTCAGGATCATTGTCTCAGTAGATTTTGACTTAGGGCGATCTGTGCTTCTCAGGGTAAAAATATCAGGACAACCTGACCCATCTGACCTCAGTGAAGAAAAGGTTTTAAAAATCACTGAACACGTGTAATCCCCCCCATACACGTGTGAGACTCGTTAGCACCGGGACCAACAAGTGGTATCAGAGCAGTGGTTCATTTTGACCACTTGCTTTGGTAGCCATAGTCTTATTTGCTGAAAGACATTTGTGGTCTACTGATTAGATCTATTTGCTGATAGATTACAAGGCTCAGACATCATGCCTTCTAAGAAACTTCCTATGTTCTCTGTCGAGAGCTATGACCTATGGAGACTGAGAATGCAGGCTCATCTGTCTTCCAAACATGAAAGAATGTGGAGAGTGGTTTCTGAAGGTGTTGGGGTTATGTGAAAGTATGCTTTTACTTTGTATAACCTATGTATTAAACACTTATTTACTGAAATAAATTTTTTATCACTGTTGCTTTAAATATGATTGAATGTTATGTATATTTATTGCAAACCGTTCGTAGCACGCATTATATTGTAGTTAACGTGGTGATACCAGATCACAGAAGATCACATTAACAGTTCCTTGTAGACGAGTACGAGTTTTCACAACTTAGATAGATCCGAACAATCAATTGGTAGAAGTTGATGTGTAAGGCTCAGATTGACTTGTCTTGACCTAGAGATTACACTAGTGCATTCGATGTGCTGAAGCGGACCTACAGAGAGGATAAACTCATTCACACTGACTTAAGGGATGAAGAGTTAGACCTCAGTGGTTGTTGATGTCTTAATCTCTGTCACTTAATAAGGACTGTGCGTAATTAGTAGTTATTGCTTTGACTTATAAATGGGAAGAGAATCATTGCGACTTCGATACCCTATAAATTGGGCAATAATATTAATTGCACGACAATTGCTAAATTAATATAGATGTTGGGGAATGAGTTGCACAGATCTATTCGGGGTGAATATTTAAATACAAATTTAATTCATTAATTATTACTAGCATGAATTAATCCTATATTAATTCAAATAATAATTGCAACAACATATCATGCATATAAAAATCCACGTAAAACCTACGCTATGAATCTACGGGTTTACGTGAGCGTACCCTCTCGGGATGGGCGGTGGCTTTGGTCGGACGGACTAACCAAAAAGGACTTCCCAAGTATTCCCTTAGCCCTTGCTTTCGACAATCCGGTGGAAGGATACTCGCGAACAATTAACAAAAGGAAAAAATAAACTTTGTTGCACCACTTGTGTGGATTTGCTAATATTTCCAGCACATGGAATTGTACTTGGGAATGAACTAATCATCCCCTATTTATAAGAGGGAGGGTGGACGAAATTTATGTGATATTTCAATCTGGGAAAAGACTTTTCTTGGTCACCAAGAAATCTTGAATATATCTCATATATTCTTTTTCCCATAATTAAAATATTCCACAAAATTCCACCTCCTCTATTCTATGGCATTATTTTCGAAAATTTGATGAAGCAAGAATCCAAGATTTGGATCTTCTAGAATTTATGAGATATTCTTGTATTTCAAGAAATACATATCTTCCATAATATCTTTTCAAGAAAATCAAGAAAATCTTTCTTGCCCTCTATTTTCAAAAATTTTGAAATTTACTATATAGATAACCAAGTGGGAGATTTCTTGAATTTAATGAGATAATCTTGTATTCCAAGAATACATATCTTCATTCCATAACAAAATTCAAAGAAAATCTTTCTCCCTCTTTTATCCATAATTTTCGAAAATTTTAGAGGAAATATAAGCAACAATATTTTTTTATTTTAATCACTTTTTCAGTTATTGGACTATATGTTGGGCTACTCAGGGGGCCTTTAGGAGAATTAAGATTGGACCTTCTAATGGATCTTGAATATCTAATATTGAGCCACAATATAATTCAAGCCCATAAATATTAATTAATCCCACTACATAATTAATATTGCACCATCCATCTTAACCCATATTACAGTCAATATGGCTCCCGGTCATTATTTCCCGTGTTTAAGATTATCTAGCCCATTAATTAATTCAAGCCCTTTGAAATAGCTTTTAGTTAATTAATATCTTTTGTCCTTGGTAGAGGAAGTTCAACATTATTATCCATCAGGAAACTAATTCCACTTGCAAGATTTGGTATGATAAAACTTATGAACCTCCCAAGGGGGCAAATCAAGCAAGCGTACTTGCACACGATTCTTCGTATTAAATCTTAGCAATTACATGTGACCAATAATATTGCCCAAGATAAAAAGTATTGAATCTCTCTAATTCGCTACCCATGATAAGTCAAAGCAATAGTTACCAATCCCACGTGATCCTATTTAAGGGACGAAGGTTAAGAAACAACGAACCACTGAGGTCTAATTCTTCCTTGTTCAGTTCTGAAGAATTTATCCTCCTGTAGGTCCTATTCAGAGCATCAGTCATGCACTAGTGTAATCTCTTGGTCAAGACAAACCAATCTGAGCCTTACACCTCAACCTTTCGCGATGGTTGTTCATTTCCATCTAGGTCGTGAATGGCGTACTTTTAGTTACAAGGGACTGTTAATTTAATCTTCTGTGATCTGGTATCACTAAATTAACTACAGTGTAACACGTACGAATTGTTGAACAGTTATGCAGTAAATATATATAACATTCAATCATATTTAAAGCATCAGTGATAAACAATTTATTTCAGTAACTAAGTCTGAAAATTCAGTTTCGATTATACAAAGTAAAAAGCATACTTTTCAGTATAATCCCAACAATCTCCCACTTATACTCAAAGTCTGCTTTTAAGTATACTACAACACGTCTCGAGTAGTCCGTGACATCTAATGTCACCTACACGAACTTAATAATTTCTCCCACTTATACTCAAAGCAGATTGGCAACGGTCTTGACACCCATTCCACTCACATGTCTCTCGAATGTATTCAGAGGCAGATGCTTTGTGAATGGATCTGCTAGGCTGTCCTCAAACGCTATCTTTTCCACATCTATATCTCCTCTCTTAACGGTTTCTCGTATAAGATGTCTTTCCTTTAATGTGTTTGTTTGACTCGTGGACTCTTGGTTCTCTTGAATTTGCAACTGTCCCTAGTAGATATTGCTAGACAAATTCAGAACACCATCCAAGTCCACTAAGAAGATCTAGAGCCCAATCGGTTCTTTCACTGCTTCACAAGCAGCTACTTACCCGAGTCCCATGGTTGAGTCAGTGATGCATTTCTGCTTCACACTCGTCCATTTGATGGCTACACTTCCCAAATGGAAACACACTAACTGAGGCAGATAATTTCTGGAATCTATATCTGATTGGAAATCCGAGTCCGTGTAGCCGATGGGGATTGGAGTATCTGACTGATAAATCAACATTCTATCCCGAGTTCTTTTCAGACACTTCAGAATGTTTTTAACTGTCGTCCAATGCGCTTTCCCTGGGTTACTTTGATATCTTGCTATCATGCCTACGGCAAAGCAGATATCCGGTCTCGTACACAACAATGCATACATAAGGTTTCCGACAGCCGAAGCACAAGGAATACCTTTCATGTCATCTATCTCCTTTTCGTCTTAGGGAATATTTTCTTGGATAGATGGATTCCAAGTCTGAAAGGTACGAATCCTTTCTTGGAATCTTGCATGCTGAATTATTTCAAAAACCAGTGTCTATGTATGAAACTTGCGATAACCCGATCATCCTTTTCTGGCGATCTCGAGTTATCTTGATCCCAAGGATATGTCCGGCTTTCCCTAAGTCTTTCATATCAAGCTGTTTTGAAAACACGCCCTTACGTCTGATCACACCTTCACATCGTTCCCGATGATCACAATGTCATCTACGTATAGTACTAAGAATACCAATGCAGTTCCGAAACGCTTTTTATACACACAACTTTCAAACTTGTTTTGATCAAACCCATAAGACTTTATTACATGATCAAAACTTTGGTTCCAAGCTCTGGATGCCTGTTTGAATCCGTAAATGAACCTCTTGAGCTTTACAAACTAGGTGTTTTTGGCCTGTTTCAATGAAAACATGGGGTTGTTGCATATAGATCTCTTTATCAAGACTTCCGTTAAGGAAAGCTGTCTTGACATCTATTTGCCAGACTTCAAAGTCGAAAAGTGCAGCAATCGATAAGAGAATACGGATGGACTTAAGCATGGCTACGGGCGAAAAAGTTTCCTCATAATCGATCCCTTTCTTTCTGAGTATAACCTTTCGCCATTAGTCTTGCTTTAAAGGTTTCAACCTTCACGTCCAGTCCTCTTTTCATCTTATATACCCACTTGCATCTAATGGGTCTGACCCCATTAAGTGGTTCGACTAGCTCCCACACTCTATTATGAAACATAGAACCCATTTTGGTTTTCATTGCTGTTTGCTAAGAATCCGCATCCTTATCTTAGAGTGCCTCGTCATATGTCCATGGGTCTGATTCCGGGAATCAAGTCCGAGGACTCTCCTATTCCCATGAATCTCTCGGGCTGTCTAACAACCCTCCCACTATGATTAGGCTCCGGTTGTGAAAGCGTATCGTTTGGTAAATCATCTAAATACGGTTTAATCGAGGTTTACCCTCTAAGCTCATTTAAGGTAATCTCACTTCTGAGTTTTCTTTGGTTCATATAGTTTTTTCTTCCAAAATCTAAAGTGGGTGCGGATGTCCACCTTTTGATCTTCGGAACTATAGAACATTCACCCTTTTGTTCCCTCGGGGTATCCTACAAAACAGCCTTAATTCTGATCGAGGATCCAATTTATCGATTTCCTTGTCCAACACATAGGCCGGATATCCCAAAGTTCTCATGTGTCTCATACTAGGCTTGCGCCCGGTCCACAATTCTTTGGGGTTTTGGGAACCGATTTGGATAGCACCAAGTTCAGAATGTAACTCGCTGTTACCAAGGTATGACCCGTAAGCGACTTGGGAAGATCCGCGATAACTCATCATTGATCTAACCATTTCCAAAAGAATTATGTTTCTTTGTTACGCAACCCCATTTTGGTGAGGGGTTCAGTGCGATGGTGGGATACAATCCCTTCATCGGATAAGGGTTCAAAAACTCATCGCTGAGGTATTCGCCTCCACGATCAGATCGTAGAGACTTGATACATTTTTCCATATGATTCTCTGCTTGATCCTTAAATTCTTTAGAATTTCTCAAAGGTCTCAGATTCATGCTTCATAAGGAAAATGTACCTTGAGTAATCATCAATAAAATTACTCATAACCTCCTCTTGCTTTGGTTGACATTTGACTACATATATCTATGTGAAGCGATCTCTAACACTTCTTTAGCCCCATTCCCTTGGCTCCAAATGCCATCTTGGTCATATTACCCTCCAAACATGATTCGCAAGGTTGGAATCGATTCAACTTGGAGACGCTCCGGTGAACCATCTTTCACCAACCTTTGGATCCTCTTTGGATTTATATGACCTAATCTTAGATGCCAAAGAAGTGTCTCGTTCACGTCTGATGAACGTTTTCTTTTCTCGGAAGCTTGATTGATGTGTTATAGGATACATTTTCGTGAGTGGTGTGAGCAGTTAATTGTATAGAGATTTTCCATCAATGTCGTAATGATACACTCATCATTTCAAAAGTGATGTCATTCTTATTTGAAGAAACTTAGTGTCCTTTAATCGAATTTTAGAAACTGAAAGTGAATTCTTTCTAAAACTGGGAACACAAAGATAATCTCAAAAAACTTTATCTTCAAAAGATAGGTGCACTTCTCCCACTGCTTTAACTGCTACTCATGTAGCATTGCAATGTCTGCTACTTGCGTAGTATTGCAATAATCGTTACTACCGTAGCATTGCAATATCGCCACTTACGTAGCATTGCAATGTCTTCTACTTTAAATAACGTTGCCCGGTGTGATGAGTATCTCACTCCCACTCACGTTCTTGGGATCATTTAGAACCCGTGAAGCCAACATGATTAGTGGATCTCGTATCAACCACCCACGAATGAGAAGTATCGCCCGCTAAACAAGTTTCAACAACTAGTGTGTGAGAATTACCTTTCTTTCCGTCCCCTTTTGGGGTTGGAACAGCAAAACCTCCATTGTCTCTCTCACATGACTTAAGCACTTCCTCTTTGGATTTTCCTTGACTCAACAAGCATTCCTCATCTTACCATTGCCCTTGGCAGCGATTGAGTTTTATTGCTTATGGCCTTTGGTCCTCTTCTTTATCTTGCCTACCCTTGGCCTAGAAGATGAAGACGGACCACTTGTCATCAAAGCTTGAGTTTGGTGCCTTATCATCATTTTCTGTAGAGTCCAAAAGTTTGCAACAAATTAGCTAGCGAGGCCAAAATGCTCAAAAACCTTTTCAAGGAGAGAGAATGAAGTACCAAATTCATCCGAGTCTCTAGATCATAATCTGCTTTTCGAGAATCTCAAGTTTGTTCGGGGATGGGCCATCTATTTTGAGGACGTAATCCCTTCACGGTTTTTTTCCTCCACCATTTTTAGCGGCGACATCTCTCATGAAGGTGATCCGACGAGTCCCGTGTTTTTTTGACTCGTCGGTTGGCTCATCGATTTTTGTGTGTCAAAATCCACTTGTGCTTTTTTATGCGATTAGGACAATTATAATTTTCCAATCAATATAGTTTCCATACATATTGTATTGACTTTTAAGTATAATAACGATGGATTAAAAGGTAATGACATCTTCGAACTGAAATAAACAACTATATGCAATAAGCACAAGTATATCACAAGGTTCGATCACATTCATCATATTTAAAATCTCAAAAAAAAATATGAACATGCATCGCCTAACATCTCAAAACACTTTAAATAAGCCCACGTGGGGTGGGTCATTATTTAAACACATTCAAGCGAGTTACAAACAAAACGATTTACAAACCTTTAATATCCGGATTAATAGTTGGCTCCCACTTGACCAATATAAAATCGCGAGGGACTTGAGGGAAGTATATGCATATCAATTTTATACCTAAGTAATAACCATGATTAAATCTGAGGATTACTATTTCGCTTTGATCGAGCCTCGTGGGGAGGGTCATAAATCGCCACTAGTAATAACCCACAATCATCCTTTTGGAATTCATTCATGTGAAACCTATCTTTTGACCGAATCAGGTAGGGGAATTTCTCCAAAAGAATTCACAAATAAATAAATCATGGAGGTCAAAATTAATTCAATTTTATTATCAGGAATAAAATTGTCAATTAATTATTTAAACATACTTAGTAATTTTGAAGTTGAGATTTTTTCATTTGGCAACCCTCATGCAAACACATTTAAACAAATTAAATAAAGCATAAGATAAGACAAATAAATCAAGCAAAAATGTAAAAAATAAACATATTGGGTACAAATTATCCAAACTGTCATGGTTTGATTTTTCTTGACTTGATCTTGAAGAAACACGTCTCGAATTTCTCCCACTCGTTCGTCTCAAAAAAAATACTTAAATCTCGAAGCGCCACGCCAGCGGCTTCGCAATAGGGATGCCGCAAGATCCGCCGGCCACTTGTCTGGGGCAGCCCTGGCGACCCTCGGCACCGCCCGGCGGGCCATGCCGCCGATGCCTCGGCAATCCTCGGCAGGTGTCGTGAGCATCGCAGAGAATCTCGGCGGCGACGCTGAACATCCGGAGCAAGATCCGCGCTTTTCGCCCGCCACTAGCTTAGCGTCCTCCAAGGTGCCGCGTCTCACACATACGCGTTCGGCGTTCGCCCGTCCACTCGGCTCGAGGCCGCCTTTTGCTGGGCGGCGGCCTCTCATCAAGGGCTTTCGGGCTCGGCCGGCCTGCGCCCCGCCCGTGCGTGTGCCATAGCGCCGCCCGCCCGCCACGCTGATTACGGATTTCGTCCTTTAATTCTTCGTCTCTTCGATTTCCCGATCCGGTTACAATTTATTTACAAAAAATAAATAAACCTAGATCTAGACTAGTCTATTACATTGATCAAATCAAACAAATCCTAGTCTACTCGTGGATTTTCTCACGAGGTAAAACAAACCGAATGAATCGAATTAAAAACCACGGTTTATATGCATGCAAAATAAAACATTAAAATCCATGACAATTGGATACCGCAAAACAAATCTAACGGTTCTACTATCCAATTTCAAATTTAATGTCCACAAATTAAATTACAATTTAAAAAAATTGAGTCCAAAACAATTGGCTCGATACCGCTTGTTGGGAATGAGTTGCATTGATTTATTCGGGGTGAATATTTAAATACAAATTTAATTCATTAATTATTACTAGCATGAATTAATCTATATTAATTCAAATAATAATTGCAACAACATATCATGCATATAAAAAGCCACGTAAAACCCACGCGATGCGAAATCTACGGGTTTACTTGAGCGTACCTCTCGGGATGGCGTTGGCTTTGGTCGGACGGACTAACCAAAAGGACTTCCCAAGTATTCCCTTAGCCCTTGCTCGACAATCCGGTGGAAGGATACTCGCGAACAATTAACAAAAGGAAAAAATAAACTTTGTTGCACCACTTGTGTGGATTTGCTAATATTTCCAGCACATGGAATTTTACTTGGGAATGAACTAATCATCCCCTATTTATAAGAGGGAGGGTGGACGAAATTTATGTGATATTTCAATGTGGGAAAAGACTTTTTCTTGGTCACCAAGAAATCTTGAATATATCCCATATATTCTTTTTCCCATAATTAAAATATTCCACAAAATTCCACCTCCTCTATTTTATAGCATTATTTTAAAAAATTTGATGAAGCAAGAATCCAAGATTTGGATCTTCTTGAATTTATGAGATATTCTTGTATTTCAAGAAATACATATCTTCCATAATATCTTTTCAAGAAATTCAAGAAAATCTTTCTTGCCTCTATTTTCAAAAATTTCGAAATTTACTATATAGATAACCAAGTGGGAGATTTCTTGAATTTAATGAGATAATCTTGTATTCCAAGAATACATATCTTCATTCCATAACAAAATTCAAAGAAAATCTTTCTCCCTCTTTTATCCATAATTTTCGAAAATTTTAGAGGAAATATAAGCAACAATATTTTTTTATTTTAATCACCTTTTCAGTTATTGGACTATATGTTGGGCTACTCAGGGGGCCTTTAGGAGAATTAAGATTGGACCTTCTAATGGATCTTGAATATCTAATATTGAGCCACAATATAATTCAAGCCCATAAATATTAATTAATCCCACTACATAATTAATATTGCACCATCCATCTTAACCCATATTACAGTCAATATGGCTCCCGGTCATTATTTCCCGTGTTTAAGATTATCTAGCCCATTAATTAATTCAAGCCACTGTAATAGCTTTCCGTTAATTAATATCTTTTGTCCTTGGTCTAGGAACGGTTCAACATTATTATCCATACCGGAAACTAATTCCACTTGCAAGATTTGGTATGATAAAACTTATGAACCTCCCAAGGGGGCAAATCAAGCAAGCGTACTTGCACACGATTCTTCGTATTAAATCTTAGCAATCACATGTGACCAATAATATTGCCCAAGATAAAAAGTATTGAATCTCTCTCTGATTCGCTACCCATGATAATTCAAAGCAATAGTTACCAATCCCACGTGATCCTATTTAAGGGACGAAGGTTAAGAAACAACGAACCACTGAGGTCTAATTCTTCCTTGTTCAGTTCTGAAGAATTTATCCTCCTGTAGGTCCTATTCAGCGCATCAGTCATGCACTAGTGTAATCTCTTGGTCAAGACAAACCAATCTGAGCCTTACACCTCAACCTTTCGCGATGGTTGTTCATTTCCATCTAGGTCGTGAATGGCGTACTTTTAGTTACAAGGGACTGTTAATTTAATCTTATGTGATCTGGTATCACTAAATTAACTACAGTGTAACACGTACGAATTGTTGAACAGTTATGCAGTAAATATATATAACATTCAATCATATTTAAAGCATCAGTGATAAACAATTTATTTCAGTAAATAAGTCTGAAAATCCAGTTTCGATTATACAAAGTAAAAAGCATACTTTTCAGTATAATCCCAACAATAGAGAATCGTGTGCTTGTTATGTCTTGCTTGATTGGTCCCCTTGGTGGGCCCGGAACCTTTATCATAACAAATCTTGCAATTGGAATTAATTTTCCGGTATGGATAATAAAGCTAGGCTGTCCTTACTCCAAGGATAAAGATATTAATTAATATAAAGCTTTTCAGTGGCTTAATTAATTAATGAACTAAATAATCTTAAACACGGGAAATAATAACCGAGAGCCATATTACCGTAATATGGGCTAAGATTGGATAGTGCAATATTAATTATATAGTGGTATTAATTAATATTAATGGGCTGAATTATATTGTGGCTCAATATTGGAATTCAGAAGTCCATTGGAAGGTCCATCTTAATTCTCCTAAAGGCCCCTCAAGTAGCCCAATTAAAGTCCAATAAATAAAAGGTGCTTAAAAATAAAATAAATTATTGTTGCATTATTTCCTATGTAATTTTCCAAAATATTAAAGAAAAGAGGGAGAAGAATTTTCTTGAAAAGATTTTATGGAAAAGAGAATGTATTCTTGGAATACAAGATTATCCCATAAATTCAAGAAAACTCCCACTTGGTTTCTTTAATAGGGAAATTTTCGAAAATATCAAATAAGAAAGGGAAGAAAGATTTTCTTGATTTTCTTGGAAAGATTTTATGGAAGATATGTATTCTTGGAATACAAGAATATCTCATAAATTCAAGAAAGATCCAATCTTGAAATTCTTTTCTTGAAATTTTCGAAATATTAGGCAAATAAAGGGTGTGAGATTTTTGTGGAAAAATACACATGGAAAGAAGAATATATTGGATATATTCAAGATTTCTTGGAGATCAAGAAAAGATCTTTCCTAGCCCTAATTGCTCCAAAATTTTCGAACCCCCCTCTTATTATAAATAGGGGATGAATTTTTTCATTCCCAGCTAGTGTTCCATGTGTTGGAAATATTAGAAATCCACAAAGGTGGTGCAATAATATTTTTATCTTCCTTGTTTTATAAATCGTTTATTGAAGGACCTTCCACCGGGGTTATTGGACGAGGACTTAGGAATACTTGAGAAGGACTTTTGGTGGGTATCCAGATACTTGATCCTGTCTGTCTCAAATCGTCTCTCCAACGGGTATGTTTACGTAAACTCCTAGAAATTCTGCATGCTAGGATCTTTTACGTGAAGTATTATTTGCACGTTGTTGTTGGTTAATTATTATTTGAATTCACTTAGGTAAATTCATGCTAGTAATAATTGTTAATTTAAATTTGTGTTTATGAGATCATCCCGATAGATCCTGACGTATGTTATCCCAACAGAAGGACCATTCAAATTTACTGTTGTGAATCCCAAAATCACTGATACTGAGAGGAATGATCCCAGAGATGAATTTCCAAAGCCTGATGACCAACTTACTCCTGATGAGAGAAAATTAGTCAATCTGGACTACATTGCTAAAGATACTTTGTATAACACTATTGATGATGGTGTTATGGGGATGATCTCTTATTGTGAAACTGCAAAAGAAATTTGGGACACACTTGCTGTTATGTGTCAAGGCACAGATCACATTAAGGAAAACAAACTTTCTGTTGCTATTGGAAAGTTTGATAGCTTTGAAATGGAAGATGGTGAATCCATTGACAAACTTGAGGTCAGATTCACTAGTATTATGAATGATCTGAATGCTCTTGGGAAGAGATACCCACAGAGAGAAGTGGCACTGAAAATTCTTAGAGGATTGTCTAAGAAATGGGATATACATGTTGTGGTGATTGAAAACACCAAAAATATTGATTCCATGCCATACCAACAAGTTTTCTCTGAACTGAAAGCTTATGAGTTTGTGATTGACAAGAAAACTAAGAAATCTGACAGCAAAGATGATTCTTCATCTAGTAAGAATGTGACTTTCAAAGCCAAAGAGAAATCCTGTAAGTCTAGAGAGTCTGAGAACTCACTTGCCAAAAATCAGGATGAGCAAGAGGATAAGCTAGTACTGATGGCAAGGAGGTTTGAAAGACTTAATAGCAGATATGGGAAATATAAGAAATATTACAGGAACCACAGGTACAAGAGCAGGAATAACTCAGAAGCTAAGGACAGATCCACTGAGAAAAGAAAGGACCACAAAGCTGAAGGATCCTCATCCAAAAAGAAGGACTCCAAGACCAAGGAGGAAAGTGATCAGGATGATGATACCAACAGATGCTATAACTGCCAAAAGAAAGGTCACTTTCAATATGACTGTCCTGAGCTGAGTGCTAAAGAAAGAAAGGAGAGACAAGCCAAGAGAGACAAAAAGATCTCCAACAAGAAAGCTATGATTGCAGAAGAGGAAGAACATTCTGAAGAAGGTTCCAGTTTATCAGATGAGATTTTCTCAGATAGTGACAGTGATGATGTCTGTCTTATGGCTGTGGAGGAGGAACATTCTTCTATCTCTGTTGTTGCTCCTACACAAGCACCTGAGTTATCAAGTTCATCTGTAACCATTAACTTTGACCTGATGAATTCTTTTGAGAATCTTATGAAGGACTATTCTGTGTTACAAGAACTGCTCATAAAAACTCAAGAGCAGAACAAAGAACTGACTGCTGAGAATCTGAAGTGGAAAGACTCTAATAATGCTGAGATCACTTCTCAATTGATGTGAACTACTGATGAACTAGATGTTCAGAAAGTACAACTCTCAGAAAAAGAGAAGGTGATAGAAATCCTGAATGGAAAATTGGAGAAATCCACTGAGGAGATTCAGCTTATCAGAACTGAGTTCAATGACCTCTTTGAGAAGCATGAAACTCTAAAAAAATGCGAGGATAGTGCGCAGAGAAAGTTAGCTCTATTGAATTCTGCATCTAAAATTCAGAGTTATCAAATACTTGCAACTATAAAGGCTGGATTGTGAAATAATCCAAGGGGAACCTCACAAGGTCTTATGAATGTTGCTTCTAATAGCACCAAGACTGTCTTTGTTAAACCAGTGGCATCAAATCTTCTTACTGAAGAACAACCCAGAGTTTTAGACAAGGGTAAAGGACCTATGGTTTCAGAAAAACTGAAAGTTCAGGGAAGAAAGCCCAAACCTCAAGAAAAGGCTAGAAAACCTGAACACTCAGTAGGGAATTTTCAGGCCAGTACTTCAAAGCCTCAGGCTAAGAATACCAACCTGAAAAGATCTGCATTGAACCATCATAGGAATTTTCAGAAAAGAAACACTCAGCAGAGATATTCTCAACTAAAAAGACCAAGTCCTCAGATTACTGAAAGACCCCAATTTTAGTACATGCAACCTAAACCCCACTTGCCTAAGGGTAAAGGTTTCCTGAACCCAAGTCAGCAGAGACAGAGACCAGCTGCACCAAGGCCAAAGCATTGGAACAAGAGGCCTGAACCCAAGAAGAACTCAAAGGCTCATGTTCATGCTAAGGCTGACACTCATACACAGGGTACTGCCAAGGCACCTAGGGTGGTGAATGTATATGTAGATGTTTATGGGAGACAAATCAGCCACTCTAAAGTAATTAGAGTTGTCAGACATATTTGGGTTCCAAAAGGTACAACTAACCTGGTAGGACCCTACACCAAATGGGTACCTAAGAACTGATCTGTTTTACAGGTGGAGGAAAAGGGCACTGAACTGAATGAAGACAACATAGCCCTGGTGAGTGAAAATGAATTGGCTCCTGTTGTATGGTACCTGGACAGTGGATGTTCAAGACATATGACAGGATATAGGCAATTACTCACTGACTATGTTGAGCAGAAATGCCCTCAAAACACTTTTGGAGACAATTCCAAAGGACAGACTGAATGATATAGAACTCTTGAAGTTGATTCTGTTCATATCCATGGTGTTTCATATGTGTCTGGTTTAAAGCATAACTTGCTTTCTATCAGTCAATTCTGTGATAAAGGATTCAGTGTCGAGTTCTCAAAGAACTTATGTTATGTGAAAGACAATGCTTCACAGAAAATCTTACTGACTGGTACTAGAAAAGGAAATGTGTATCTTGCTGATTGGAGTTCAACTCCTAAAGATACATGTTTGGTTGCAAAAAGTTCCATTGATACCAGTTGGTTGTGGCACAAAAGACTGAATCACTTAAACTTCAAAACCCTGAACAAACTTGCAAGATTAGCACTTGTGAGGGGATTACCAAATGAAGTGTTCAGTAAAGATCATGTATGTGATGCCTGTCAGAAAGGAAAGCAAATCAGAGCATCTTTCAAAAGCAAAGTAGATGTTTCTACTGACAGAATACTGCAACTGTTACATATGGATCTCTTTGGTCCAGTAACACCTGTGAGCACTAATGGCAGGAAATATACACTTGTGGTAGTTGATGACTACTCTAGATACACATGGGTCATATTCTTACTCAGTAAGAAGGAGACTCTGATAAAACTGCCTGAACTACTGAAAAGACTCAGTACTGAAAAGAATCTGAGTGTGGTCAAAATCAGATCAGATAAAGGCACTAAGTTTATCAATCACATTATATATAATTATTGTGCAGCAAATGGAATAACTCATGAAACATCAACTGCAAGGACCCCACAATAGAATGGTGTTGCTGAAAGAAGAAATAGGACTCTGAAAGAAGCTGCAAGAACTATGATTGCTGAAGTTGGTATTCCTAAGAGATTTTGGGCTGAAGCTATCAACACTGCATGCTACTCTCAGAATAGATCCATGCTAACCAAAAATCAAGGAAAAACTCCATATGAACTATGGAATGAAAGGAAGCCTCTTGTTTCTTTCTTTAGTGTGTTTGGTTGCAAGTGTTTCATACACAATAATGGTAAAGATCAGTTGAAAACTTTTGATAGCAAAGCTGATGAAGGGATATTCTTAGGATATTCTAAAGTCAGTAAAGCCTTCAGAGTTTACAACTGTAGGACTCGTATTATGGAAGAAACACCTCATGTTGTTTTTGATGAATCTATTTGTGTTCAGAAGAAACATGACCATGACTCAGGAGAACTAACCAAGAGAATCACCAGACTTAGCCTGAAAAAGAATGATAAAACATCCTCTGAACCTGAAAAGAAGAAGTCAGTCACTTTCTATTAATGGAGTGAATCAGATTCAGACAAAGAAGTTCAGGATTGAAAAACTCAGGATGATGAGACTCAGGATGGAAATTCTCCACTGAAGGAAAGTCAACACACTGAAGCTGACCAATCTGAACATACACCAGTTCAGACTCAGGCCAATGAAGATGTGGTCACAGGTGAGGTAAACTCTAAATCTATCAACCAAGGGGGAACAAATGTCTCTGACAATGTTCTGAAAAGAATTTCCCCTGAGGAAGATGATTCCCTTTCTCCTTTTCTGTTGTTCCCTGAATTTGATGAACTGTCTGAACCTAACATTTCTAATGTTGAGGATACTACTGAAGGGGGAACATCTAGGAGAAAATGGTTGGATAGTCATCCTACAAGTCAGATTGTGGGTGATCTATCAGAAGGTGTCAAAACAAGAAGGTTCCATGGAGAAAATGCTTTATTCTGTTGTTTCCTATCTGAAAAGGAACCAACTGAGATTGATGAAGCTCTTCAAGATTCAAACTAGATTGTTGCTATGCAAGAAGAGTTGAATCAGTTCACAAGGAATGAAGTTTGGGAGCTAGTGGACAGACCCCAGAGACACAATGTGATTGGAACTAAGTGGGTGTTCAAGAATAAGAGAGATGAGAACAACAACATTGTAAGAAACAAGGCAAGGCTAGTTGCACAAGGTTATTCCCAAGAAGAAGGCTTCGATTATGATGAAACCTTTGCACCTGTTGCAAGACTAGAAGCCATCAGATTGTTTCTTGCATATGCTGCCCACATGAAATTCACAGTCTATCAAATGGATGTGAAAAGTGCATTTCTGAATGGTGTGCTTAAGGAAGAGGTGTATGTGGAACAACCTCCTGGTTTCAGACAGAATGACCAAGTTTACAGGCTCAGGAAAGCCTTGTATGGTCTTAAGCAAACACTTAGAGCATGGTATGATACCCTTTCTCAGTTTCTTACTGACCATGGTTTTATCAAAGGAACTGTTGATAGGACCTTGTTCAGGATAGAAGATGGAAAGGATATTTTACTTGTTCAGATTTATGTGGATGACATCATATTTGGATCTCCAAATCATCAGTTGTGTGAAAAATTTTCTACTCTGATGAAAGGAAATTTGAGATGTCTATGATGGGGGAGATGAATTTCTTTCTTGGACTTCAGGTGAAACAAACTAAGGAAGGAATCTTCATAAATCAAGCAAAATACACCAGAGATCTGATTGCAAAGTATGGTGTCAGAATTGCAATGCAGTTAGAATTCCCATGAATACTAACTACAAGATGGATCCTGATCCTGAAGGCAAATCAGTAAATCACACTGATTATTGAGGGATCATTGGATCATTGCTATATCTCACTGCAAGTAGACCTGATATAACATTTGCTATTGGGATATGTGCAAGATACCAAGCTAATCCTAAGACTAGTCACATGGAGGCTGCCAAGAAGATTCTGAAATATCTTAAAGGCACTGTGAATAGAGGATTATGGTATCCAGCTGATGATAACCTTAAATTAACTGGTTATTCAGATGTTGATTATGGAGGATGTAGAATTGACATGAAGTCTACCACAGAAACGTGTCAATTTCTTGGAAGTAAACTGATATCATGGTTTTCAAAGAAACAGACCTCAGTAGCAACCAGTACTACTGAAGCTGAATACATGGCTGCAGGAAGCTATTGTGCACAGATTCTTTGGCTCAGACAACAATTGAGGGATTATAAGATTATAGCCAATGAAGTACCTATATTTTGTGACAATAATAGTGCAATTGCTATTACACAAAATTCGGTATTGCACACCAGATGTAAGCATGTTGATATCAGACATCACTTCATCAGAGATCATGTTGAGAAGAAGGACATCAGAATGGAGAAAATTCATACTGATAAACAGAGAGCTGATATCTTGACTTCAGGAACTATCAGTTGAATTAGGAATGTTGGATCCACGTGAATAAGGCAAATCTGAAAAATTGAAGGTTTTCAGATGCATGAAGTTTTTCAGGTTTTTACTGAAAAACTCAGGATAAAATTGAGAGTCCTAAACACTGAGTCTTGGGAACTCAGTAATTCTGAAGTTCAGTACTCAGTATTATACTGACATTTTATCAAGGTCAAAACTCAGTAAGACTGATTGAGAAAATTAGTCTGAAGAAGTTATTGACTCATGCTCCACATTTACTGCATAACTGAATCTCAGAAATCATTGACAATAAATGATAAAACACCTGAGGAAATAATTGGGTGGGACGTTTGAAATTCTCGAGGAAAGTCAATGGTCTACGGAAATAGTGATCCAGAACACTGTTCATTAATCACCAAAAAGGATAAATTGGCGGCTAAATACTTGCAAAACTGTCCTTTCAAATACCCGATATAGCCAATTTTTAATCTTAACCGTCAATTCCTTCATCTACCCATTTTTCCATAAATCAAAATCCTATATCAATTACAAAGAAGCCATTCAACTACTATTTCCAAAAGCCTTCTTCTTCACAAATACCCTGCCTCAAAACCCTTCGATTGCCAAAACTTCCATATCTCAAAACCCTTCACAGAGATTGTTCGCCTAAATTCTTCAAAATGACTCTCACAATCTTCGGTAAACTTGCTATCACTAACAAACCTTGCTATGAGAACATTGTTTCTCTAGAAGAAACATCCAATGCAGCACATGAAGAAGAGGCGCTGCACATGATCAGGTTAGCAAAGCTCACCTGCCTGGTCGCGAATCATCCAGAGGCAGAATACGCAAGAGAGGTAATCGAGTTTGTCACGAATATGCAATTGGATGATGATAACTGCATAGACTCTAGGATTACCATTTCTCATCTTGAACATGGAGAAAAGTATGTGAATTTTGTGAGGGAATTTTATATCATTCCAAAAAATTTGAATGTCGTATATGAATTGAATGATAGAGGGGAGGACCCTAATTTATACATGATGGGTAGGGAACATGAGTATTTAGATGGTATTGTGGAAGGTTTTGTTAAACTCGAGGCTACATTGAACAAGAAGTACTTGAAGCCCAAGTATAGGGTACTTCTTGATATTGTGAGCAGATGCCTTATGAGTGGAACAGGAAGTCTTGAGCAGATTAGTAGGCCTAAGTTACGATTGATGGCTGCTATTGAGGACTCTCCTTCCAGGGCATTCAATTGGCTGCAATATCTAATCAAAATTATCAGTGGTCAAGTTGATCATGTGGAAAAGGAAAAAGTTGGAATAGTTGTGATCAAGAAGAGAATCTTGCATGCCACAAAGATTGCTTTCATATTGGAAACCTGCAGAGAGGAGGAGGACATCTTTGCAGAGTCAAAGGCCTTTCCAACAGCCAAAATCATGTTTAGATCAACAAAGAAAGGAATGAAGGGAAAGAAAGATAAGCCAGCTGAGTCTCAAGAGAAGACTGCAGAAGAAGAAGCCGAGGAGGAGATCCCAGTGGTTGAATCCACAAGGGAAACTAGGAAAAGTGTTCAACAAATTTCCGAGTCCAGCAAAGAGGAGGACAAGCAAGCTAGGGGGAAGGCCCTTCTGAAGATAAAAAAGGAAGTTGGTGAAAAGATGAAGACTAAAGCCTTAGCCCCGCAGAAACAAAAATGCCCTCAGACAATTGCTGAAAAAGAGGCTAGTACAACTGAGGAGAGCCACACTGAAGGACAACAAGGTCTGAAATCACCCCTCCAAGTGTTGGCTCAAGCAGTGACAAACATTGAGGAAAAGGAGATTGCTGAGGAAAATGTATTTTCAGAGGTGATGGAAACTTCCATCGCTCAGGACAAAATATCTCAAGAGATCATTACAGGTTCTCAACAACCTGCTAAAGAGAGCCAAATTCAGATCCCAACCTCACAACCCTCAGAGCCACATGAACCTCAGGACTTACTGAATCTAGATGCTCTTCTCACTGAACCATTTCTTGATCCATTAACCCTACAGTTTGTTCAGCCTGTTGAAACAACTGTCCCTCCACCACCTCAGAAAGGAAAAGCCGAAGAAGCTGAGTGGAGAGGAAAGGGAGAAAGATTTGTCCTTGATAGATATCCTGAACTCTCAGAGTTTCCTGACCTTCATGATCTATTTATCAAACTCAGGAAAACTGTGTATATCCTGAATCAGACCTTACCAGAGATGCTGAATATTGCTACATTTAGAGGTGAAGACTGGTGGGCTGAGGAAACTGCTATTCTTACTGAATTCTCAGGATTCAAAAGACCAAACTCAGGATGAAGGTCTCAGACTTTGATGACCTGGTCAAGAAAAAGATTACTAAAAGGAAATCAAGTGAGCAAGGAGAAGGAAGTGCGAAAGAAGTTGAGAAAGATAAGGATGGTGATGGACAGAAAGAACCTGAACCTGAACCTGAACCGAAGGACACTCAGGCTGAAAAAGTCATGCCAGCTGCTATCATTAAAAATCCTCAGACTGAAGATAGACTCCTCCAGGTACCTTTTGGCACTATTACTCATTATGCCAAAATTACTGAAGTACCTATCATTAAGTTTGTTGATTTTGGTATGCAGACTGAGGTTCAATCTAGCCATACATCTCATGCTCAACTGATTGATCTAACTCTAGTATTGGATGAATTGAAGAAGATTGAGCCAGTGACAGCCAAGATCACTCAGATGGAACTAGTTATGGCTGATCAAACCAGAAAGAGGGATGCTGCTCTACAAGAACAAGCACAACTCATGGCTAAGCTGAGCACATCTACAGAACTTCAAGCAGTTCAGGGGGAAGTCACCGATAAGATTACTGCTTTAGAAACTCAGATGAGTGCAGTGTCCAAGGAAATTTCTGAAGAGCTGAATGCCAAATACATTGAGAGGACTGCCTATCTTGAAAAGAAATTAGCTGAGAAGAATGAGGAGATGATTAAGTCAGCTGTTGAGGACATGAGCTCATTACTCATGACCAAGATGACAGAACTAATGAAAGGAGTTCTTGCCCAACAGTTCGGACCACTTTCTGATGAAGTTTCTGTTGGCAAGAATGTTCTAAGGAAAATGGATGATGAGTTGGAAGAGATAAGAGCTATAACCAAGGAACAATTTCATATGGATGCTACACTTTCCCAGATTCTTCCACTTTATGATGCCAAAAAGGGGGAAAGAACTGCTCATACAACAAGGGGGAAGCTAGGAGCACATCTTGAGAAAACCCTTGAAAGAAAAGCTCAGCAGGAACTCAAGGCTCAGCATGTTCTGAAGACTCTGAAGGAAATTGAAAAAAACTAAGAAGCTGAAGTCAGTAGAGCCGGAAGATACTGAATTCTTTCAGGTTGATAGAGAAACAATTCAGGAAGCCATGATAGTAAGAAGAACTGAGAAAAGGAGAACTGAAACTAGCCTAACTACTGCTGCTCATGCTGTGGTGGAGACAGCTGATCCTAAAAGAGCTGAGAAAAGAAAATCATTAGCATTTGTAGAAGCTGAGAGGAAGAAGAAGAAAATTTCAAAACCAATCCAAAGGAAGCTAGTTATGGACTTCTCTGAACCTGAGGAATCTGAAGCTCAGATGGAAGTTGAAACTGAGTCAGAGAGATTGCTCCAAGAGGGATTTGGTACTTATGATACGAGTGCCCAAGTGAAAGACTTTGATTGGCACAACAAGCTCATTGCCCTCCGTGCTGAAAAAGAAAAGAAGCAGACAATGTCTGTATCAGGGGCAGAGCTTACCAGGAAGAAGAAAGAAGAAGAATAGAGCAGAAGAGGAAAGCTCAGAAGCTTCATGGGGAAGAGATGGGGCAAACCAAGAGAACAAACCAAAATCCAAAAATGGCCGCACATTGATAAATGGATGCCACTCCAGATCGATGATGCTTGGGAAGAGGTTAAGAGAACCTTCTGGTTTAGCCATGATGTCTTACAAGAATGGAGAGGAGGATGCCGTGACAGAGATGGAGCTTTCTTAGAATATCTGCTGACATTCTATCCTGAATATCTTCAGAAGTGGATAAACTTAGCTGATCAGAATAATGTATCTTTGAAAGCTCTGGGTCAGTACAAGTACCCAGCTCCCAGATTCAGCACAGGAGTCATTAATGAAGCTGTTATTGCCAAGGAAGTTGCTGGATATGCTGCTCAGTTGGGACTAACAGGAAGCCAACCTGAGATCATCAAGAAGAGGGACGAGCTGAAGAAGAGGTATTATGGGATGTTCAACCTGGAAGTGCCAGAAGATGAGGTGGAAGAGGATTGAAGACTGAAGATGTGTAATCTTTCTATTTATGTCTTTTTGATTTTGTTTTTCATTGCAAGATGTAATGCATATCCTCTGATCAATGAAAAGTTTATTTTCTGCACTCAAAGATAATAGCTCATTATCTTCTTACATGTCTTTATTTAATTTGATATGCCATATTGAAATTGTTGGGAGACTTGTTTTTTCTTGGAGATAACTGAAACCTGAGTATAGGATAGGTTTTCTCAAAATGTAACAAGATGATTTTGGCATCATCAAAAAGGGGAAAATTGTTGGGAGATGAATTTAATAAAGAAGTTTTGATTAGATCCCAAAACCCCTGAGTATGACATGTTCAGGATAATCTTGATAGTCTGAGTCAGGTTTCAGTATAGATTGATTCAGGAAGATATCTACACAATGTATAGTCAGCAGATATAGATCAGGTTAGATATCAAAAACCCTGAGAACACAGGTAGAACTGCATGTTCAAAAAGGTACTGAAGACACTGAAGAAATGAAGACTCGGATATTAATGAAGACTCAGAAGACACTGAAGAAATGAAGACTCAGATATTACTGAAGACTCAGAAGATACTGAAGAACTGGAGACTCAGTAGTTACTGAAGACTCAGTAAGGTACTGAATACTCAGTATAACCTGAATGATCAGAGGCACTGAAGAAATATCTATCTGAATACTTCAAAATTGATAAAAACACACATGTTCAGTAAAGTAGATATTGCCCAAAACATTCAAGTGCAGACAAAAGGAACTAAGTCTAAGTGTTGTTTAAGGTTGTCTCATTCAGAGAGATTGACCAAATAAAGTTGTTTTGTTTGTCCACATTCACTGAAGACAAGAACCAATCAGAGGAAGACAACACTGTACTTCACTGACACTGAAAGCGACAGGACCCTGAATTTTGTCAGTAGTACTACGTTCCAGACTGCAAAAATTGGTGATTGGCTACATGGCTGCATATTTCCTAAAACATGCAAGGGAGTGTTCAAACCCTAAAAATAGCCATTCATCAATAACTTGAAGAGGAAACCCTTGATGCTATCTCTTCCAACGGATAGTTTTTCAAGAGTAACCTTTGGAGAAGTTGCCTATAAATACCAGTGACTTTCTACATTGAAAGGTTACGGGAAATTTCAAAGCAACTCAAGAGCTCATTCGTATTCTTGCAAATTGAAGCACTCGAAAAACCTAGAATTTCCCAAGTGTTTCACATTGAAGAGAGATCATTCACTAAGCCTAGATTGATAGATATATCATAAGCTTAGAGAGATATCCAAGCCTTTGCATTTGTTCTTAAAGGATATCTCACCCTAGTTGGAAACCAACCCAAAACCCAAACCCTTTGTTAAGGTAGTTTATGTGTGATTTGTTGGTGAGTTAGAGTTGTAAAGAGTGAGTAAGCTGCAGTGAGTCAGCCAGAAAACTCTAGAGAAGAAGTTAGTAAGCTACTTGTGGTAGTCTGAACACTTGTGTGTGTTTGAGTTAGTAAGCTGCAGTGAGTCAGCCAGAAAACTCAAGGTAGAAAAGTGAGTAAGCTAAAGCTTTAGGAAGTGGTTAAAGAATTTCTCTGAAGATCAGAGAGAGTGGACGTAGGAGCTTGAGTCTCTGAACCACTATAATTGTTGTGTTGTTTGCTTTCTGTACTGCATTTTATATGTTGCATGTTTTTCACTGAAAGCATATTTTACTGATATTCAGTTGGAACCAATCCACTGAACTGCATCAAATTGATCACCGCCTTAATCACTGTTTCATTAAAAAGGAAGAAGAATTTCAGCAAAGCTAAAACGAGTACAAACTTATGGCCAACCATTCCGCACACTTGAGTAGCTAGAACAGATAGTTACCAAACTGAACTAACTCTACTGGGTGTTCAGTAAGATAATTATCTGATCCAAGCTCCTCAGGATATCTGATAAATTCAGGATCAGTTGGGCTAATCTGAAGCCTCTGAAAGCAGCTCAGGATCATTGTCTCAGTAGGCTTTGACTTAGGGCGATCTGTGCTTCTCAGGGCAAAAATATCAGGACAACCTCAGTGAAGAAAAGGTTTTAAAAATCACTGAACACGTGTATTCCCCCCCATACACGTGTGAGACTCGTTAGCACCGGGACCAACAGTTCTCCATCGCAAAACACTTCAACACCTTATCTATATAGGTGGACTATGACAGCCCCAACATCCTCTTGGATCTATCCCTATTGATCTTGATCACTAGGATGTAGCAGGCTTCACCAAGATCCTTCATCATGAAGGTCTTTGACAACCAATCTTTAACGGACTGCATCAACGGGATATTGTTTTCCAAAATCAATATGTCATCGATATATACGATTATGAAAATGATATTCTTCCTGCTGCGTTTCTGATAAACACAAGGATATGTTTCCATTGAGGAAAGTTGTTTTGATATCCATCTGTCAAATCTCATAATCATAGTGTGTTGCTATCGCAAGTAAAATTCGAATGGACTTGATCTTAGCAACTGGTGAGAAGGTCTCATCATAGTCAATGCCTTCACGTTGACTATAACCCTTCGCCACCAACCTAGTTTTGTAGGTTTGTTCCTTGTTATTTGTGTCTTTCACTTGAAGATACATTTGCAACCTATGAGTCTAACCCCTGTAGGAAACTCAACCAAGTCCCAGACTTGATTGGTGTACATCGAGTCCATCTCGGATTTCATGGCTTCAGGCTACTTCCCTAAATCAATATCTGATATTGCTTCAGAGTAAGTATTAGGATCTTCCTTATCCGGTATTTCCACACTATCGAGTTCCTCCAAGAGGTAACCGTAGTATCTAATGGGCGGATTATGATTCCTAATTGACCTACGGAGTTGTGGTTATTTAGGTTGTGCATTCTGATATTAAAAATTTTGTGGTGCATCGATTTCATCAATGTCTGGAGAGTCCTCAAGAGTAACACTTTCAGATGCCTCTTGGGCGGGAGTTTGAACTATGTTGTTCTCATTCAGCCCACTTGGAGGATCTTGCATTGGCAAGCCTACTCCAATTATGCTCCCACTGGCTGAAAGAGGATCACCCAGTGATACACTCCCACCGTGAAAGTTGTTGAATGCTCCCATTGATTCCTTGTCACGTTGCTTTGACAAGACATCAGTCTCTTTGTTAATTTGTGGTTCTTGAATTTCTTCAAGTTCTATCGTCTTACGGCCTTGTTCCTTGAAGACATAATCTTCTTCAAGGAACTTGGCTTTCCTAGAAACAATCATTGTTTGTTTCTCAGGAAGATAGAAATAATATCCTCTAGTTTCCTTAGGATATCCCACAAAGTAATCATTTTCAACTTTTGATTCCAACTTATCAGTGAGCATTTTCTTCACAAACATGGGGCAACCCCACGTCTTTATATGTGAGAAAGTTGGCTTCTTGCCATGCCATAGCTCGTATGGCGTATGCTCAACCGATTTAGATTGAGGTTTGGAGCTCATATCCCCATAAGAATGTTGGAAGAGAGGAAAAGCTCATCATGGACCTTACCATGTCTAACAAGGTTCAATTTCTCCTTTTGGAAACTCCATTCATTTGGGGTGTTACGGGAGGAGTCCATTAGGATTGGATTCCATGCAACTTAAGATAATCAGTGAACTCATGACTAAGGTATTCGCCTCCTCGATCTGATCGAAGAGTCTTAATACTCTTACCAAGGGGCTTCTCTACTTCAGCTTTATACTCTTTGAATTTCTCAAAAGATTCAGATATTTGTTTCGTAAGATACACATATCTGTACCTTGAGAAATCATCAGTAAAAGTGATGAAGTAACCGGAGTGACCCCTAGTTAGAGTGGGCAATGGTCCACATACGTCGCATTAGATCAACTCTAGAACCTCTTTGGCACGTACCCCTTTCCCAGAAAAGGGTTTGTTTATCATTTTGCCCTTGAGACAAGATTCACAATCTCCATAAGACTCAAAGTCAAATGGGGTTAAGTAGTCTAACTTTCATAACCTTGCAATTCTTTTCTCTTTTGCATGACCAAGTCTATAGTGCCACAAGTAAGTTGGGTTTTCATGATTACTAAGTTTGAGTCTTTTATTTTGTATATTAAGAACATTATATCCACAATTCAACAAATATAAACCATTCGATAAAGGGGCATTTCCATAAACATCATCATTAAGTGAAAAATAACAATTATTATTTGCAAAATGGAAGGAAAATCCCTCAATGTCTAATATCAGAATATAAATAATGTTGCGAGTAATAGATAGAACAAAATAACAACTATTAAGTTCTAATATAAACCCAGAGGGTAAGTCTAAAACATATATCCCTACACGTTCAGCAGCAACTCTTGCTTCATTCCTAACGTGCAAGGCAACTTCACCCGGCCTAACTGCCCTACTGTCCTTGAGACCCTGCACATTAGTACACCCGCACTTTCTTTTGGACTCCACCCTTAGCTTTTAGGAAGTTGGGCTTAGAGCCCTTTTTCCCCTTACTCCTTCTCTTCTTATTGCCCTTCGAGGCAGAAGAAGTGGAGGCACTCACCATGAGCACGGGCTTTTCCTTAGCGGTGGAAGACTTAAAAGACTTGAACATGTTAGGAACTCCGGCATGATCGCTTCCGTCTTATTCATATTGAAATTTACTACAAAATTCGAATATGAATCGGGAAGAGACTAGATGATAGCATAGATCGAGATATTAGTCTTGAGCTCGATGCCCAAACGACCAAGTTTCTCGATCAAGCCTATCATCTTAAGCACATGCGGTGTGACCTTCCCTCCTTCAGCCAACTGGCATCTGAACAGATCTCTCATCACTTCATAAATCTGAGAACGAGATTAAGAATCAAAGAGATATGTAGGTCCCGAACGGTTTTTCGTGAGAGCTGAAGTCTAGAGGGGAGGGGTGAATAGACTTCTGAAAATTTTTTCGTGGGATCAGGTGTGAAAAGCAAGTTCCCTGATCAGAGTGTGTGTGAATCAGTTTGAACTGATATCCAACTTACTGACCGCCTAAGGGTAGATCAGTTCGGTGTCTATCAGTTTAACTGATGTGCGGAAGATAAATTTTACCCGTGTGAAAAACCAGTTTTGTTAAATCAGAATTCTGCTTTATCTGTTTTAAATTAGATGACAAAATGTCAAACTGATCAGATCAGTTGCTTGATGTAAATCTAATCCAAACTCAGAATATGCATGAAATATTTTAACAAGTATTGTGCAAAGTGTAAAGCAGGTAAATCAGATAAGGCACACCAGATTTTTATAGTGGTTCGAACAACCTGTCCTACGTCCACTCTTCCCTATCAGCAGGGGCACCAACTTAACCAACTGGACTTAGTTTAATGTGTTAGTCCTACACAATACAACAAATGTTTCAAGAGTCCTCACTCAACCAATCCCAGAAATCAGAAACTAGAAACCCTAGTCTGAAGTCTTGCTAAACAAACTTAACCTAACTTTTTTGTTTAGGTATAAGATTTGTTGTGTTCCAACTGGAATTTTATCCTAGTATATGAGTAGCCTAAGGCTGGAGGATAAGAATTCTATGCTAAGAATTTTATGGGATGAACACTTTGAATGAATCTTGATTTGTGTTCTTCGTGCGGAAATCTTGCTTGAGCTGGAGCTTGATAATAATTTCTGTAACCTTACTATAAAGGTTTGATCCCATATATATAGGCACGAATTCGAACTAACCGTTGGAGAGCAATTCGAAATTCGGTCTATTAAGGTAGGATTTGCAGGCTTGATGTGACGTGCAACAGAGACGGCATGGCCGGAAGTGTATAAGATTGTCCTTTCTAGCAGTTTGACTGTGCAGCACCGAATCCTGCATTGTCAGCTCCGTGCATTACGAGTCTCATTCTTATTGGTTAACAAGTACACTTACTCAGTGTTTGCTGTACCAACTAAGGATGACATTCTTCTTGTCTGATTAACCTCATATTATCTGGTGAACCATCAGTTGTCACCTGATAGAGCTGACCTGATCAGATAAAACTGATCAGTCTACCTGATTGAGTCTTCTGATTCAAGTTGTCTTAGCTCAACTTAGCAGACTCTCCTCCATTCTTCTGATGTAGGTCTTCTGGTCTTGATCTTCTGGTAGTCATCTGATCTTCAGGTCTTCTGAGTCTTCAGCTTCATGTCTTCTCCTGATTATCTAACTATCTGACTTGTCTGATCTTCTAATCTTTTGACTCGTATAATCTTTTGATCTTGTGACTTAACCTATTCATATTGAGTTCCCCCTCAATATGTGACCTATTTAATACATCAGTTGTTCTATACAATCATTTTCAACTAGTCACCTTAAACTGATATCTAGATCATTAGTCAGCTAATAGGTATGACTGGTCCTATTACAGGTGTTTTGGAACTTTCATCAAAACTCTAAATTTCCTAACAATTTCCCCCTTTTTGATGAAACCAAAACATTTGAGAAACCAACAATAGTTGATAAAATTGTAAAGCATTAAAGAACAGATAATCAGAAGACAAAGAGGGTTTGTCTTAGGATCAGTAAAAATAAACTTTTCATTCATCAGATGTTGTCAGTTACAGATTACATATGAAAAGTTTCTCCATACAGTACAACTGATCCTAAAATTGTCTCCTGATTTTCAAACTTTGGGTATGTAACCCTCCGGCATCTCTCGCAGATCCTGTGGAATGTTGAAGATTCGATATAGCTTCCATTTGACATCGTTGATCTGCTGGGGATCAATTATGCGCGATTTGCTCAGAATGTCAAAGTAAAATCTTTGAAAGGCCAGTCTTTCAAATGAGTCATCCAACTTTCTTGTGTAGTCCATCACTTCGTAATCTTGATGGGAGATTCTTACATTAATCTTTTGGGCCTCATTCTCCAGATATTTTAAGAATTTTGGATGCTTGTTCTCCAACCAGTTTAGAAATTCTTCATCTGGTGATTCTTCCTTTGGCACCAGGTCCAGAACAAAAGAATCCAAAAGCCATTCGCCTCTGATTTTGTTCCATTCTTCGAAGGACCACCTGGGCACGAATTATTGTAGCGTGGATAAACTCGACCTCCCACCTGGGCACGAAGGACCACATACAATCCAACAAGGACTGCATGAAGCGACCTCTGTAAGGGGACCAAGGGACCAACCCACGTAATTCCCGCAAGACCAAACCTTCAAGTCACAAAGGTCGGCAACTCAGGTAGTCGGCAGTTTGGGAAGTCATGATGCGATTTCCGCTTTATACCCTCAAGTCGGGAGCGACTTGCACCAGCCTTAACTATACAGTTCACGTGGTCAATGATAACTCCCGACACGCCACTAATCCGCCATCCACATCCTCTCCACGATTGGCGCACGACTGAAGATGGACAATTTCTGGCCTGACTAGGCGAGATTAATGCTTTCCGATATTATAGCCCGTTGATAGGCATTATTTCTTATGTAAACTCCCACCCAAAGGGTGGGAGTCATGGTATAAATAGGCCACCATGGCCACCTCTGTAAAAAGGTGGAACACCTTACATTTCTAAGCATATACATATATCCTCTTCCTGGCTTGGACACCCCAGGACGTAGTCTGATTCCAAAGACGAACCAGGTCACCAACTTCTTTGTCTCTTTCCCTGATTCGATTGCCTTTAGCATACGCATTTCATAATAATTATTGTTTAACTGAGTAGATAATAACCAGTTACAAGAGTTGGCGCCGTCTGTGGGAATCATTTCTTGAGGAATTTCATCAATTCTTAAGGAGACCTCACCTTCCAAACTCTAAGAAAAAACAAATGGCAACCAACCAGGGGAAAGCTGTAATCGGGAATGAATCCGACATTCGTGATGGCGCCAAGGTTTCACTGAGTTCTCAACCCACTCATCGGGCAACCCCAACTGGTGGAATCTTGTCCAAACACCGGAGGATGCCAAAGCAGTGATGGCCGTCCTCAATAAGAAATGTCTCAATTTTGGCGCTGAGGAGGAACAGCCCCCAGCCAAGAAAACAACCCATGACGCCGAAACCTCCAAGGGTAAATGCGTTATGATGGAAAAGGGATGGTCCACGGGCCAACTGGCGTACAACGAGGCTAAATATGCCATAGTTTGGAACCACCGGGCCCTGGATAGACCAACGAGTTCGAATAGTGTATTCACCCACCTCGGAAGCCAAGCGGCCCGGAAGGCCCTTATGAGGGGCGAGGATGAGGCTCACTCTCAACCACGCCATGATGAACAGGTGGAAAGAGATCTTGCTATGGCCCTGGACATCACCACGGAGGATCGCCGAGACATTCGGCGTACCACCATGGTCATGGGCAGGGGGCTAGTAACCCGCGCGACGCTCAGGTCGCGGCATTGGCTAGAACCTTCCAACAGCTGTTGGAAAAGGTGGGTAACCAGGATGGACCGTCTGGGTCTAACAATGACCTTGTCATCCCAGATTCGCCATTGGGAACTATGATCACTCTCGCTTTTGCCCGGAGGAAAATCAAGATAGCGGCTCTAGATCGCTTCTAGCGGAGTCTGGAGACCCGAGTCCATATGGCGAAGTACAATGCGTATATGGCCTCAATGGGGGACATCAGAAGCGACAAAGTGTAGACTTTTCTCCTTGACGTTGAGCGACCAGGCCCACATGTGGTACACTTTGCTGCCATCTTTCTGATACTTTCGAGCAACTGGCTCGACTATTCTTGGGCCATTATACGGCGATGGCGCCCCGACCTGCGATAAGGCAGAGGCTCATTAACATCGTCGTCGAGGAGAGTCGGATCGGATCTATGTTGAGAGGATCGATAGACTTATCATTGAAGGCGACCCCATTGGGGACGAGGCCAAAGCCGGCCGGGGGCGATTCGGCCTCGAAGAGGATCCAAGCTATGGCGGCACATGACTGCCGACTACCCGACCAGCTACGCCGATTTCAGGAAAAGGGCCAGCGATCTCATCCATACCATGGAATTGCACCCGGCTCTCAGAGACAAAGGAAGTCGTGAGCCCAAGAAAGGTTCCAAGCGGGGGGGTCATTACAAGACACCCGGCGACTTCAAACCATTTGAGGAGTCCCTTCCGGTGAAGCTGATGGAGGCTCTGGGTATGATGCCTGGTAACGTTTATACCCAGATCCAGGGACGAGATATGTTGCGAGCACCCCGCCCCATGAAACACAAAAGCTGGCAAAACCCGAACAAGTATTGCTACTATTATGACCAGAGGGGACACTACACCAGCGAGTGTAGAGATCTATTGAAGCAATTGTGGAAGCTTTATGAAGATGGTCGGCTGAATGAGTTTGTCAAGAATCCTCGGGCAGACAATCAGGGGGGGCAAGGTCGGCAGCCTGACCACCAACCCGGGCCAGGAGATCGGGTGCAAAGAGAGCCCGTGATAGGGGCCGCACAGGGCGAGCTGCCTGTGCCACCCATACCAGAGGGCACAGGAGGTCGCGTCATCCACACCATCTCACCCCTTGCCACGATAGGGGGCCTATCTCCGGCCTCCTCATCAAAGCGTCACCTAAAGGCGGAAGTCAGGGCAATGGAGAATGCCCAAAGAATGGTTCTGCCCATCTTGGCTGTGACCGAAGAAACTTGCAAAATTGAGTTCGGTGAAATAAACAAAGCTGGAGTCATGTACCCAAACATCGACCCATTGGTCATAAAGACCAATATCATGGGGACGACTGTATGCTAGATATTGGTCGACGGGGGGGCCTTCTGCAACATTCTGTTTAAAAAGACCCTAGACCAACTCTGAGATTACGAAGCATACATCACCCCATGCGATCATACATTGAAGGGCTTCGGAAACGCGACGGTCAAACCTCTGGGCATGATCCGCTTATCTGTGGAGCTCGTATCCACCTTGGATGAGAAGGTCAGGAACACTAGGCTCCTAGATTTCCTTGTAATCAACCTCCCGGGCACCTATAACGGCTTCCTCGGGAGGCCATTTGAGCACGAATTCGAGGCTGCATCCTCCACCTATTATTTTTGTGTAAAATTCCCCCACCAAGGGTGGGCTGGTTGGCACCATTAAAGGTGACCAAGTGGATGCGATAGGTTGTTTGCTTTATTTTTCGCCTTATTTAAATTCAACACACACGTCTAGTCATCACATAATGACACTAGATCACAAAATGCATGATAACATGCTGGATACTGAAAAGAAAAATAAGAAGAGGAAGCGTGACGAGTTTGATCTAAGAATGGGTCCAGAGCCCGAAGATTTTATACTCGAGGCCGAGATAGATGATCCACGACTTGGGGAACCCAGAGCGGTACCCAGGGAGGAACTCGAAAGGGTCAAGGTGGACCCAGCCCAGCCAGACCTGGAGATCATCATTAGGTCCAAAATTCCCGACGACATGAAGATTGAAGTCGTCGACTTCCTCAAGAATAACCTGGACGTTTTTGCTTAGTCACACAAGGATATGGTCGGGATCGATCCTGAGATCGCATGTCACCGGTTACACATTGACCCAACCTAAAAACCAGTAGCTCAGAAAAGAAGGAAATTTGGTCCAGAAAAATATGCGGCTCTCGCTGAAGAGGCATAGAAGTTGCTTGACAACGACCTGATCATGCCGGCAGGCCAACCACAGTAGGTCGCAAATGCGGTCCTCGTAAAGAAGTCAAATGGGACTTGGGGAATTTGTATCAATTTCACAGATCTTAACGAGGCATGCCCAAGGACTTTTTCCCAATGCCGCATATCGACCACTTAATCGACAATACGGCGGGCCATGAGATGATGTCTTTCATGGATGCATTTGCCGGATACCATCAGATAGCTATGCATGAGCCCGACTGGAAACACACTTCATTTTTAACAGAGAAGAACATATACTGTTGGAAGAGAATGCCTTTTGGTTTGAAGAATGCCTCGGTAACGTATCAAAGGCTGGTCAACCGTATGTTTGTTGAGCAGATAGGCATGTCAGTGGAAGTGTACGTTGACGACATTGTCGTGAAGAGTCTGAAAAAGGAAGATCATTTGGCTAATCTGGCGCAAGCCTTTGAGATACTCAGGAAGTATAATATGAAACTCAACCCGAAAAAGTGTAACTTCGGAGTGGAGTCAGGGAAGTTCCTAGGGCATCCGGTCGTCAACAGGCCGGGATTGAAGCAAACCCGGCCAAGGTGCAAAGCTATCTTGGATATGGGGGCCCCCAAAACCAAAAAAGGACGTTCAAAAATCGGCGGGGTGCTCGGCCTCGAGCAGATTCATCTCCCGAATGGGGGATAAATGCAAGCCCATGTTCGACACCATCAGAAAGAAGGCGAGGTTCGAATGAACATCTGAGAGTCAGGATGCTCTTGACAAGATCAAAGCATATCTGGCTGACGTCAACATTTTAGCCAAGTCGGTCCCTGGCGAGAAACCGTTTCTATACTTGGCGACCTCGAAACCTCGAAGGAAGTTTGTTTGTCTGATGGAGGGTCGTGCCCATCTGCCCATTTACTTTGTCGGTCGACGCTAAATGAAACCGAAAGCAAATACCCTCTTCTAGAGAAATTAGCCTATGCTCTAGTTATGAGTGTGAGAAAGCTGAGGCCTTACTTCTTCGATCACCAAGTGGAGGTCCTCACTTTCTTACCCCTACGCAACGTGCTCCATCTACCAGATACATCGGGCCGATGCCTCAAATGGGCCATCGAGGTTGGACAGTATGGGGTAACATACGTGCTCCATCGAGATTTGACTTGCTCGAAGAGAAGCGATTAGAGGCAGGTATCCGAAATGCGAGATACAAACAACAGTCCAAAAAATACTACAACTCTAAAGTGCGACTTCGAAAATTCAAAGAAGGTGACCTGGTCCTGAAAAAGACTCTCGGAGTAACCAAAGGAACTTTCGGACCAAACTGGAAAGGACCATACAAGGTCACTCGAGTATTATCCAATGGGGTATACGAGCTCGAGAACCGGGGATGGCTTTTCGGCCTCAAGATGCGTGGAACGATCTCATCTCAAGAGATACTATCAAGAGGGTCGAGGCGATTGTACTTGTAAACTTTCAAGGAAGTCAATAATAATGAGTTAAATTTTCTTTTTCACAATTCTCAGTGTTTAAACCCGGCGAGGTCGTGATAGATGAAACATCGACCTCCCGGGGAACAACTTTTCGACATATTTGCGGTGAGATCGCCACCTAGCGGTGTGATCCTCCCTAACTTTATAAGACGACTAAGTGAGGTTCAATCTAAAATTGTAATGCCAATAAGGCGAATGAACATACGCCTGATTATAGTCGCATAAGGAAATCAAGTCGGCACAATAAAGGAAAGAAAAAGGCGATTTCATTAATGACAACAAGCCCGGAAGGTCGGTACATTATAAGAGTCCGAAGGCTAGATTACATCAGCGAAAACCAAGATACATCATGATAAGCGATTTACGGATGTTTTACTACAACCCAATATCCACGGTGGCGGGGCGACTTCCGACTTTTAAGGCATGCTGATCAAAAGTATTGTTCGAGATGGGGTTCAACAACTTCTCAATCTTCTTTTTTTTATCGGGATTCTTGATGTCATCATTCTTAAGAACGATCAAGAATCCCCGCCGTGACTAATCGACTATGTTCAAAGGCTGCCCACCTAATTGTTGTTGAATAACTCTGGTGAGGGTGTGGGCAACCCGCCTCCGGGATCTTGGGCTGGTAAACACCTCCCCTAGAGGCCAGTTGTGGCCTGCTCTTGAGGAGAGCCCTTGGGACATCTCAGCGAACTCATTTCGTGCCCCAGCCTCATCCGTCTGAGTCTCGAGGACCACCTCAGAGTCTCCCGGCTGTGTCTCATCTAGATAGGGAGTGGGGTGCACGATCCGACTCTGATTAGGGAAGAAGGACAAATCAATGCCCAGATCTTCCAGATCTTTAATCTCCAGCACAATGTCGGAGGCAGGGGGGAAGTCGCGAATGTAAGTAGTCAGCTCGGTCACAATGTCAGAGAGGTTGGCAGCAGGGTTCTTCCGCCTAACAGCTTGGATAGCGCCCGCAACCGCCACGACATAGGCAAAGTTAGCATTCTGCTCTTCGACCGACTTAAAGTGTTCGTCGTTAGCGGCCAACTTCTCCCCGACCTCTACATCCTTGCGGATCAGCTCCGCCTTCATCCGGGTCACGACCTTCTTTTCCTCCCCGAGTAGTCTCTCGGCTTCCTTCAGCTGGCCCTCGAGCTCCAAGACCCTCTTGGCCAAGTCAGCCTTGGCAACCTCCAGTTTCTTCTGCACCTCATAGGCAGCTATCAGTGATTTCGCTTGCTCGGAGGTCATCGCCTGGGCCTTCTCTAGTTTGGAGAGCTCGAGCTCGGATTGGGCGCAAGCCTTTTCCATGTGGAGGGCGGCCTTCAAGGAGTGGACAACAACCGAATACATGTTACCCGTGACTTGTTGGCGATGGGCAGAGGAGTGATCATCCTTCGTCCATGCGCGAGACACGTTCCTCATTGTCCGCTCCAAATAGTCGGGCCAGTCTCTGGGCGTGCCCTCCAGCGTGGGAATCGGGGATCTCAAGAAGCTCAGCACCTCCGGTGAGAACTTGCTGGCCGTCAGCTCCTGACTGCAACAAGGAGGAACAAATATATTAAGTTTGGTCCCAGTTTTGAGGTGAATTCATTAAGAGTTGCAAACGGCCTACCTCTGCATCCTCTCCTCATCCCAACCAATCCAGGAATCGTCCTATGGATGGCGACCTCACTCCCGGGTAGAAGTCGGCAAAGGTATCGGGCTGGGAGCCACCCTTCCAGCACCCCGACTTGACGTGGATCAGTGCGTGCCAGGTTCAGCTCGCGCCCTCTTGGGAGGTCGCTCACCAGCCACGGTGGTGGGTTCGACAGCTTTCTTCTTGCCTTTGTCGGCAGCAGGGGGAGGAGTCTGAACTGGAATGTCCCCCTGGGTGGCATGTTGGGATTATAATTCCCCAACATGGTAGTGTCGGGCAGACGCCTCATGGAGCCGAGTACTGATCGAGGTCGCGAGGCCATCTCGGAGGCAGAGGCCGACGGCGGTAGATCGGGATCTCCGGATCTAACATAAAATAGAACCTTTAGCGCAAAATCACGAAATACACTTGAAAAGATGCGGCCGAGACTTACAGGGAATCCTCAATTGGCGAGGGTAAGTATACAGTCCGGCTTGCAAGCGGTTGAGCTCGGAGTTCAACAAATTAACGTCTCGCCAGCTAGGGGGTGTGTCTCGAACCTCATTGAACGCCTCGAGAAAGTCCCAATATAGCTCAGAAGGTCGGGGCGTAAACACTGCAAGACGAGAAAAGAATTAGATCAGTACAATCGAGCACAAAAATATTAAGGCGAAGTACCATTCTCAACACGGATCACATAATCCGTAGGAACTCTAATGGATAAGGCGCTGGAAGGGGCCACCGACTCCCATGCTCCTCCTACAAACCACCATTTCTGGTGCCACCTGTCAACCTTATTCGGAATCCCACTCACGAGCTCTTTGCCTCTACGAAGCAGCACAGCGTGATAGCCTCCGGCCTGAGTAACGGGCGACATCACGTGAGATATCTCTCCGGGATTAGGCAGTCTTTTCAGCCCGGCCTACCACAAAATGACCATGGTGGAGATGATGTAACTCCACCCATTGGGGGTGATTTGCGTGAGGCTCACATTCCAGGCCGCCAGCAGATGGGAAATGGCCGGGTGCAATGGAAATCGAATACCGACCGACATGGAAGGCTCATTCACAGCAATCATTTCGGGAGGAGGCTGATCGGCGCTTTCGTCCGGGGTCGGCCCATAAAAATGCACATCCCGGGGCACCTTATACATACGACGAAGTCCCCGCACATACTGATCGAAGAGCACAGATCGGTATCTTTTATCGGACGTCGCGAATTGAGAGTCGACCAACTTGTGGTATGCCCGGTCAGGTCGCTTGTATGGAGCTCGGTTACAATACAGATCATAATTGAAGACTCGTTCATAAGCCCCATAGTCTGGAACCGAGGCAGAAGGACCCGCCGTTAACGACTGTTCCCATGGGACGGGATGAAGGAGATTAACATCTAACGGGGGAAGATGGGTAATTTTGGCCAATTCTTCCAGAAATTGGTCATCCACTGGTTCATCATTGGCATCGTCTTCCCGGCGGTCACCCATAACCTTAGCCAATGAACTTTCACCCACATGCCCGGTGGCGGAGCCGGAAAATCGGAGGCGACGCAGGGCAATAGGGATGTCATCCTTAGAAGAGGAGGAAGCCACCATGGGCTGAGAGGCAAAAAGGGATTTGGAAACGCTAGAATCCATAAATTCAAAGAAGGGCACCAAAGTGCTTACCTGTGATTAATTCCGCTTCAGGGACACGAGAATGCGTTTCCGGTGGAGGGGAGAAAGAACCAGGAAGAGTATCTTGAGGAAATTCTTTCGCAAGACAGTCGCAGGAAATAAGGTTTTCAAAACCTAATTCCCCGCCTATTTATCGAAGAAGAGGAGGGGCCAAAATGAAATTAACCAAAACTTCGGCCCCCTAGCCACAAAAAGACTCGAGGGGCTCGAATGAAATCCACTACGGCATCTCATTGGATGAAATGGCGGCACTTTACGTCATCATCCTGGCACGATATCATTTTGAATCCCTGAGATCGAGGGGAGTCTGATGCGATGATTCGTATTATCGAGGTGACTTTTCACCTGCCCGAGGATAGTAAGCCGCTCATAGGAGACTTTCTAGGTCGGATGGTCGCGAGTCGATTTAGTCCATGTGTCAAGCCAAGGTCCCTTCTCGGAACAAGAGACCTCAACTTGAGGGGCAATTGTTGTAACATGGATAAACCCGACCTCCCACCTGGGCACGAAGGATCATAAACAATCCAACAAAGACTGCATGAAGCAACCTCAGCAAGGGGACCAAGGGATCAGCCCACGTAATTCCCACAAGACCAAACCTTCAAGTCGCAAAGGTTGGCAACTCGGGTAGTCGACAGTTCAGGAAGTCGCGATGCCATTTCCGCTTTATATCCTCAAGTCGGGAGCGACCTGCACCAGCCATAACTATACAGTTCACGTGGTCAATGACAGCCCCCGACACGCCACTAATCCGCCCTCCACATCCGCTCCACGATTGGCGCACGGTGAAGATGGACGAATTCTGGCCTGTCAAGGCGAGATTAATGGTTACCGATATTGTAGCCCTTTCATAGGCATTATTCCTTATGTAAATTCCCACCTAAAGGGTGGGAGTCATAGTATAAATAGGTCACCACGGCCACCTCTGTAAAAAGGTCGAACAACTTAGACTTCTAGGCATATACATACATCCTCTCCCTGGCTTGGACGCCCCAGGACGTAGTCTGATTCTAAAGATAAACCGGCTCACCAACTTCTTTGTCTCTTTCCATGATTCGATTGCCTTTAGCATACACATTTCATAATAATTATTGTTTAACTGAGTAGATAAAAACTAGTTACAACAAGATAGTCGGGATTCCAAGAGCTCCGTCGTGTGTATCAGGTCGCTAGCCCGCCTCCGAAAGTCGGCATAGCTAGTCGGGTACTTGGCCGTCATGCGCCACCAGAGTTTGGTCCCCTTCTTCAGGCCGGAGACAGCCCCCATCAATTTTGCTTCATCCCCAATGGGATCTCCTTCCAAAATCAGCTTGTCGATCCTTTCAATGTAGGACCGATCGGATTCGGCATCCCCCTACTGGGTGTTCATCAAGCGCTGCCTGGTCATAGGTCGGGGCGCCAGGGCAGTGAAGTGCATTAAGAATAGGTGAGCGAGCTGCTCGAAAGTGTCCACTGATAGGGGCGGCAGAGAGGTGAACCATTGGTGAGCCTGGTCGCTCAGGGTCAGAGAGAACAGCCGACATTTGGTCGCATCAGTGGCGCCCATAGAAGTCATGTATGAGTTGTACTTCGCTATATGGACCCTTGGGTCAGTGTTCCCACTGTAGCGATCCAAGGTCGCGATATTGATCTTCCTTTGAGTAGCCGCCAAGGTGACCAAAGTTCCGAGTGGGGAGTCCGGGACGATGAGGAAAGGGTCTGTTCCTGCTGGCCCATTTTGACTCTCCATGTGTTCCAGCAGTTGCTTGACCGTGTGGTTCAGCACTGCGACCTGAGCATCGTGGCGGTCAGTGGTCGGGTTTGCTGCCGGGGGGGTCGCCACAATGCAGGGTCGACCCCCTCGGTAGCTCGTTGTGGTGGAGGTTCAGTGCGAGGGCGAGGTCGCGCTCCACCTGTTCAGCATGATGAGGCTCAGATTCAGCCTCATCTTCCACGTTCCTAAGGGCTTTCCTACCCCCGAGATCGCCAAGTCGGTCAAACACATTGCTCGACCCTACCGGCCTCTTGAGGAGCTGGCGATTGCGGACCAGGGCATGCCTGGCCGAATAGTAGGCCAATTGGCCCACCAAATGCCCCTTCCGGGCTTGAGCAGCCTGCTTTTTCGAGGGTCCGACCTCCTGGGTGGCCTTCTTAGGGGGAGGCTGCACGTTTTCCTCATCAAACGCGAGACGTTTCTTATTGAGTATGGCCATCACGGCCTTTGCATCCTCGGGCGTTTGCACCAAGTTCCACCAGTCAGAGGTCATCAACGGGTCTTGCTAACGAGTGTGATGGGAGTCAGAGCGTTGAGAGCTCATAGAGGCCTCGCGCCCATCGCGGGCATTCGGATCTTGCCCGATCAGATTGGCTTGATTGCTCGCCATTGGTATTGATCAGAGATGAGATGGGTTTTCCTTCGAACAAAGTTATTTCGTAGGAATTGTAGTTTCCCACAGATGGCGCCAATTGTTGTACCCGATTTCGTTACCGGCGAACAAGCAAACAATTTATTAAAGTTCCGATCAATATAAAGGCGAAAGCAGTAAATGGCAAGTGATTTGATTACCCAGTTTGTCTTTGAAATAGACTACGTCTGGGGGCTCCAAGCCAGGATAATTTCTGTATTATTTCTGCCTAGGATACTAAAAGTTTGATCCTTTACAATGTGCATTACAAGTTATATTTATAGACATAAATCTAGGGCTACAGTCTTCGTGGGCTTTATCTCGTGGGCTGATCAGGGCTCCCTTCCTTGCTCCTCAAGTCGCGCTCACAGATACGCTTTCCCTGGTTATATTCCAAGAAATCCGCCTCATCACAACTGCCCGAATCTTGTCCATATATATCTCTAACCGAAGTTGTGACCGCTTTGACCGCGACTTCCGGCTCTTTCAAGTCGCTTCGCGACCTTTTTGCTATGTCAGGCCGCTGGCGACCTCCCGAAACTCCAAAGCCGCCTCCCGTCCTGCTCCAGCTGGACGAAGTCGGATAACAAGCTACTTATGAGATTACCCAATCCCAAGCCTTCCTTAGGTCGGGTTATTTCCCCGTACAACAGTTTTAACCTGTTTTCCCTTATGGCATGCAAAACATGTCTGATCCTTAGAGAATACCTCATTCGAAAGACCCTCAACCAGGGACATCCTTGCTATCTTGCTAAGAGTATTAAAGTTCAGATGACTCATTCTTTTGTGCCAGAGCCAACTGTTACTTTTGGAACTCTTAACAATCAGGCATACATTTCTGGGACAACTGTTCCAGTCTGTAGTGTAGATCGTGTTGGAATTTAGAGGCACGTAAACACCTAATACATGCGCAGCGGAATTAAACAGTTCACCAACAACGAACATATAATTGCATAATTGAATACGTGTAAATATAAAGAGAAATCTTACAGTAAATCGTACGCATATTTCTCTACTATGGTATCCACATAATCCTCGTTCACAGATTTGCACAGATTTGCCAGCGTTGAATCTCGAGATGAATTTGCTAGGAAAATTCTAACTCTAGATTTTATGGAGAGAATTTGAACAACCGTATTATTGATTCCCAAGAGCTCATATATATAGGAGAGACCCAGCTTAAATCTTAAGTTATCTAATTGGGAAAATAAAATCTCTAATCTTTATTTAAATAAATCTCTAAGATTTATTTCCCACATATAAAATCTCTACGGATTTAATTCTCATGTATATCAAATCTCTACGGATTTGATTCCATATATATTAAATCCTACAATAATATTCCATATATTATTATTGGGAATTCTTATTTAATTAAATCTAATTTAATTAAATATTAATAATAATTAATTCCAAATTAATCTATTATTAATTAATTCTCCATAAATTAAATATTAAATCTAATTTAACATTTAACATGTCGCTTTCTCCTTGGCTTCGCGAGGCGGCACTTCAGTAATTTGTCTGTTAGACGATTGATATTTCTTTTGTAGAAGATTCGTCTTGTCTGGTGTATCATTTTGATTGACGCCAGGTGTGAGCTGACTTGATCAGATAACTGATCAGTCTACCTTGTTGAGTCTTCTGATGCAGATTGTCTTAGCTCAATATGCAGACTCGGCTGATTGTAGGTCTTCAGGTCTTCTGGTATTCTTCTGATCTTCAGGTGACTCTGAGCCTCAGTGTCTTCAGTCATACTGAGTCTTCAGGTTTGTTACTGAGTCTTCAGGTTTATCTGAGTCTTCAGCTTTATCTGGGTCTTCAGGTTCATCTGAGTCTTCAGGTTTATCTGAGTCTTCAGGTTCATCTGAGTCTTCAGTGTCTTCTGTCTTCACCTGATCTTCTGACTTCTTGTCTTCTGATTCGTTCTTAGCCTTCTGATCATCTGACCTTATCTGGGTCATCTGATACTTCGACCTGACCTATACATATTGAGTTCCCCCTCAATATGTGACCTATCTTTTACATCAGCTATCTATACATTTCAGATGGTCATCTTAATCTGATTCTAAGTCATCAGTCAGCTAACAGGTCTAACTGGTCCTATTACAACCTGTTTTGGAACTTCCATCAAAACTTAAATACAAATTTCCCAACAATTTCCCCCTTTTTGATGGAACCAAAACACTTAATCAGAAAAACAGATACCATGAATAGAAATGCAGATAATGAAATGCAGTACATACTTCAGAAGACAATGAGATGTTGTCTTAGAATCAGAGAGATGGAATATTTCATTCAGATAGGTGTGTGCATTATAGAATACATGAAAAGCGTACCTATCATCTGATTCCAAGTTGTCTTCCTCAGGTGTACTTGAACATTTGTAGCTCTTTGGGGATGCCAAACATCTTGTACATCCTTTGCATCAGCTTGTCCAGATCTTCTCTTCTATGGATCCCTCCTTTTTCAGCAAATTCATAGTAGGCATTCTTGAATTTGATAGCATCTAGCTTCTTGTCTGGACGCAAAGGTGGAAGGAGTAGTTCAAAGGGTGGAGCTTCAGGTATTAGTGACATGATCTTCCCTTCTTTCATCCTTTATGCGGTAGAAGTCCGGATGCCGTTTCTAACCGGCCCGAATTCATCATCATTTTCATCGATCTTGATGAATCGGAATCTTCTCCGGGATGTATCGTCGTCACATAACCATTCTCTCGATCCGATCCCATTACGAAGCAGATCTAGCCGTCTACGAGAGGATGTCTTTAACAGTCTTAGGAAGGGCATTCTTCTCCCAAGAAATCTCCTCTGTTGTAAGCCGTTCTTCCTCTTCCTTCCGGATATAGCGATGTTCGATCCCTTAGCCTCTGCTAACCACGCTTCTTGATGGCGGCCTCTCTTATTCTCTGTCTTGTTTGCTCTTGAATTTGTTCAGAGTCATCGGCTTTAGTAGAGAATAGTTGGCCTTGTCTCTCGATCTTCATGATTGCTTTCATCATCTTGCCTTTGCCTTTCTTTTCTCCTCGAGTCGCTCAATTTCATCTTGTTCGTCTTCTTGACTAATTTCTTAGCGAGTTCAAGGCTCTTGGCACGATCATCGATTTCCATTCTTTTTACATGCGAGCGAAGAAAAGTCTTCAATCTTGTCGACTCACGGCAATAACCTCCGAAAAGAGCAATTTTACCTTTCGGCGATCTCTTTGCTATGTTGCTCCACGGTTTCTTTCACTTCAAAGAACGAGATCATTAGATGGAGTGGTGTGGCAAGTCGACATCTGATGGTTTTGGTAGAGATGTAATTGTTACCAAGCGTATGCATTTTTATTTCTTCTCTTTATTTTCTTGTCCTTCCCCTTTTTGGTTTCATCAAAGAGGTTGGACATCTGATTCGTTGAGCAATGAATTGTTGTGAGATCTCCTCTCTCGAGTTCCTCGACAACAAGAGGAGTGATCTGAACGGTGGCAGAAGGTGCAGGTTTCAAGAAGCGTCTGAGAGCAACTTCGATGTCCTGTCTTGCTCGTTCTGTAGAAGCTACAAAGTGTTTCCAATCCATATCCATGTGGTTGTCATTTTTCTCCAAAGATGCCCAGACATTTTCCAATAGTACCTGTGTCTGATTGAGCATGTCTGTCTGAACTTTGAGTTTGTCAGACTGGAGATTGAGCTTCTCGGCAAGAGGGTTAATTAGTTGCATTACTTCAGAGAGGATGGCATTGTGCATCCCAACTGTGTGACTTCTTTCTCTGTCAACTAGTTTTGCTTGCTCTTCTTCAAATAGCTTCATCAGATCTGCTGTGAGCGCTGCGAATTTGTCTTCAATAGCAGTCTTGATCCCATCCTGAATCTTCTCAGTATAAAGATCTAGGGTATCAGAGCTCATCATAGCAGTCTGGTCAGATGTTGAAGCCTTGCCAAGTCGGGTCTCATCTGTAGCACCCATTCTTGGTTCATCGGCAGCTCCCTCATGATCTGTAGGAGGTTGAATGGTTTTCTCCCTGTTAACAGCAATTCCAAACCTTTCGTGAATCAACAAACTGATATCATCATCAGATGCCAATTCAACAACGCTTTCAATCCCAGCATTGTTTAAGCATTTCAACTCCAAGTCTACAAAGAAATCTGATCCCAGAGTTGTCATGAGAATCAGAAATTCTTCAATGCTTTTCAGTCTGATATCCCTCTAGAACACAATCTCTTCTATTTGTTGCTAGATGCCAGGATGTTGATCTAATTCAGGGCATAGATCCAGCAGATACTCCTCGATCTGTTGCTTCATTATCCTTATGATGGGGCTTTCTGGAGCAGGTGAAGCAAGCACGGTTCTGGTGTTGAAGGGATTATGAGAGATGGACACTCGCTTGTCGGATCTCTCAGGTTCTTGTGACTTGATTGGAGATTGGGATATTTGTGGTTCAGGTTCGTTTTCAGCGTGTTGAGGGTGTTCAGTTTCCTGAACAGGTTCATTGATTGGTGGTGTGGGAGATCTGGGTGATCTGATAGGTGAGGGTGAGGGTGAGAAGGTTTTGTGGGGAGAGGGTGGTGGTGATGATTTTTGAGGAGAGGGTGATGGTGATTTGGAAGAGGGCGTTGGCGATCTTGCTCTCTGGAAGATCTTGGTGAGAGGCAGAAAATCAGATGGTGATTCTTCCTCAGATTGCACCACTTCTGTCCCTCTGACAGATTTCTCTCCTTCTGCTGCGATCATCTGCTCTTCCCTTACTTCTCTGATAGTGGGCTCAGAGCGGACTGCTATCTCTTCTTCTGATCCTACTTGCATCAGATCCTTCTTTCTGCTAACTTGCTGGGCAGAACTTGGAGCAGTCTTCAGAGGAGATGTGACTCTCTTCTGACGTTTCCGCTGAGCATCTGGTTTCTTGGCCAGATCCTTCCTCTTCATCCTCTTCTCTGGAATGGCCTTTTCCTGCACTTCAGACGATGCAGTTGCTTTATCTTTTCCCTTCTTTTCTCCCTTGGGTTTGGGCACATAAGGAATTGGATCTTCATCAGATTGTCCAGGTAGGGACTCATCTTTGCCCAATATGGCCTTATGCTTTGCTTGATATATCTTCGTTCCATTCTCATTCCATTCATAATTCTGTGGCAGCTTATCTGACAGAATGATAGAGATTTTGTGTATGAAGGAGCACTTGAAAGATAAGCACACTACATTGCTCTGGGTCAGTTCGAACTTCCTGGAGTCTTTTCTCAGTCGTGCCTTGACCATTCCCAACCAATCTATATCTGAAGCCTTCTTGATTATTGCAGCCATGACACTGATCTTATACGAAGTGACATCATCAAGACTGTAGGTTGAGCACATGATCACCTTCTGAATGATCTCAAGGAGAAGGCGATATTTTCTCTTCAGATAGGAGGCTTTGACGTTTGTCGTGTTCTCCTTGTTTGCAGGTCTCAACAGCTTGGCTTCAAGAAATTCCTTTTCTCCTACATCAGTCGTGTAGGTCTCTGGATTGATGCTTTCTCGAGTTAGACCGAATATCCTCTGTAGATCGTCATTCGACACTCGCACTTCCAGTCCGCCAATGGAAGAAATCAAGTCAGCATCATTGTCTTCATCCCTCTGTAGATTATATAGAAACTCCAGGGCTTCATGTGTGTGGACGATGTTCTGGTGTGTAGAGCAATGTCGTTCCAGCCCACACGCTCGCAATCACTCCAGAATTTCCAGCGATTCAGGATCTGAGGTGATGGTGAAAACTACATACTTCTCATCAATGATGTCTTTCTTCATCGATGCAAAGTTGCAGAACTTTTTCCCTTGGCCCGATCGTGGAACAAGATATGCCATTTCTGTACAATATGCAAATTGATGTTTAGTTTGAGTAAGATGTTTCAATAAATTCAGTCAAACTAGTAATCTTAGCATCAATTTAGCAAGTAATCGTTTAGATCGAACATAAATTACAGAAACACAGCATTACGACTTGTAAACCTAGGTACCAGAGAGAAATTGAAATCATGCAATATTTAAACAAGAAATTACCAGAAATTGATTCGAATTATTTAGAAATCGGAAGAGTAGAATCAATTGATTTCGAAAGTAATTCTCTGAAGATTTTGAAAGTTTTGAACTTTTAAGAGCTTTGAGAAGACGAAGTAGTGGAAAGAAGTTTTCTGAGAAATATTTGGATTTTATAGTATACGAGGGAAAACCTTTTTGCACAACTACCCAAAGTACTCAAGTATCCGTGTTTTGAAATCAGTGGCTGAGATTAGTCGGCCGAAAAACATTTTAATCGCACGGTTGAGTTAAAAAGTCTTCTCGTATTTCGGAAATGCATTAAATACACATTCCCAAGTCCGCATTAAAAGTTTTGCAGAGCATGCGTCATAAAGTGAAAACAGAGTAAAAATCAATTTATTTAAATAACGCATATAAGGTATTCAGAAAGGGATAAATAAGAAAATGTATCTGACTGATTGATATTGTAACCAACCAGTTACCACTGTGATCTGATCTGGTACTTGTTGACCTTACTGATGGTATCTTTAAGCATTTCCCAACAATATCTCACTCATCTGATCAGATTCTTGTGTGAAGCACTTCGTTACTTATCTGATCCACTTATCTGATACTCTTATCTGATGCACTTATCTGATACACTTCATCCTTCAATCTTCTTCTAATCAGCCCGCATTTACTATGCACTGAAGTCTACTCCCGCCAAAACATTTACTTCGGGGAGTCTAAAAGTCGCCTCGATTCCCAAATCGGCGCGATTTGACATTCCGTAATTAATGGCATAGATACGCTGTGATTACTCACACCGTCAACTCATCCAACCATTAGCCGTGTGTTCCTTACGCGTTGTCGATGCAAATTTCTCTTAAGGTCTTCTGAGAAAATAAATTTGCATTTATACCCCTAATTTCCTTCTATAAATTAGCCTGGGGTGTTTAGGCAAACAACACAACATAAACCATTCATCTTCTTTAGCATATACTTCATGCTTTTCCGATGAGTTCCTTATTTCTGGTGAAACTTCCGGTGAAAACCTTTAACCCTTTTCCAATAAATTCAGCTTCTCAAATCAACCCTGTGTGTTCCTTCACACTGCTTTTGTCGTCATCTAAGATTACACATACGATCAATGCTAAGCTTCTTTACCACCATGGAGGCGGATCTGCTAAGGCAAATGAGAAGGCACTTCTCCTAACCGTATGCACCTTGTGCGCCTATCGAGATGACGGAATTAGCATCAACAGACTCAGTCTGAAACAAAACATGGGTTTGATATATGGTCTGCATCAGTCAATAGCTGATCTTCATATATCAAACTCAATATTTGCATGCGACACTAGTGTCCGTTTGGTCCTTGTGACCAAACCTGTGGCACTGTGTCCCATTTAACAGCTAGAGAGCCCATTGATTTTAGGTCTAAGGGCTCCTAGCTTAAAGATCCTTCAAGGCCCGCTCTCGCTCCTCACTTCGAAGCTCTAAGAGTGGCTTTCAGGATTCTAGAAGCTTCTCTGCGCCCCTTGGGTCAGAGAAAATGAGAGCATCAGCTCTTAAAATCTCTCTCTCTCCTTCCCTGCCTTGGGTTGGCTTAGGGTTTATGGTTTATGTAGCGACCTCCGGGTCTTCTTGTACTTGTAGCTTGTAATACCACTTGAAGGTAGCTTGAGGGTAGCTTGTGATATCACTTGTAACTTGTAAATCTGACCTCCGGGTCTTTATCAATGAATTTTTTTGTTATTTCATTGTTGTGTTGCCTCTTCTGACTTATGCGATTTGTAGCTTTAAACTTGATTTGCTTGTTGACTGCAACTTTTAATCGACTTATAAAGTAATCTTCCAATCTGATCAGTTCCCCCTTAATCTGATATATCTTGAATCGATCTGCTCCTTGTCTGAACTTCAGATCGGCTACTTGTCTGACTTTCTGATCTGCTCCTTATCTGTACTTCAGATCGACTACTTGTCTGACTTTTTGATCTGCTCCTTATCTGAACTTCAGATCGGCTCCTCGTCTGGTCATCTGATCAGTTGAGATTCCTAACTCAACTGATTCCTCTTAACCTGGTTAGTCTTTTAACCAACTGGTTCTGGAGATCAGTCCACCAACCATTTCTGGTGCACTTTCTCCGAGATCCAGAAGCCCTAGCTCGTTGCATAATTCTCTGAATCTGATCTCAGCTAGCGGCTTAGTTAAACTATCAGCTTTCTGCTTGTCAGTATAGATCTTTTCCATTCTGATATTCTTCTTTTCAATGTGATCTCTGATAAAATGATGTCGGACATCCACATGCTTGCATCTTGTGTGTAGAACAGGATTCTGAGTGATTGCAATAGCACTATTACTGTCACAGAATATAGGTACGTTCTTAGCTACGATGTTGTAATCCCTCAGCTGCTGACTTAGCCAGAGCAGTTGGGAACAACATCTTCCTGCAGCCATATATTCTGCTTCAGTAGTAGATGTCGCAACAGATGTCTGCTTCTTCGAAAACCAAGAGATCAGTTTATTTCCCAGAAACTGACATGAACCTGAGGTTGACTTCCTGTCGATTCTACAACCTCCGTATTCAGAATCAGAATACCCACTAAGCTCTAGATTATCATCTGATGGGTAAAATAAACCGAAGCTTATTGTCCCCTTCAGATACTTGAGAATCCGCTTAGCTACTTCTAGGTGGCTTTGCATTGGATTTGCTTGAAATCTGGCACATACACCTACTGCAAAAGTAATGTCTGGTCTGCTGGCAGTCAGGTATAGTATTGATCTAATCAGAGCCCTATATTCTTTCTGATTAGCTTTCTGACCATCTTCATCTGGATCCATCTTGAACCCGGTCATCATGGGAATTCTGGCTTCCTTACAATGTTGAACTCCAAACTTTGCCAGTAGATTCCTTGTGTACTTCGCTTGGTAGATGAATATCCCTTTTGTACTCTGCTTGACTTGTAAACCCAGAAAGTAATTCATCTGACCCATCATGGACATCTCGAACATCCCTTGCATCAATTTGCTGAACTTCTCACATAGCTTCTTGTTGGGAGATCCGAAGATGATGTCGTCCACGTAAATCTGAACCATCATAATATCTTCTCAATCTTCTATTCTGAATAAGGTTCTGTCCACTATTCCTTTAGTGAACCCGCTGTCTATCAAGAACTGAGAGAGTGTATCATACCAAGCTCGAGGAGCTTGTTTCAAGCCGTAAAGAGCTTTCCTTAAACGGTACACTTGGTTACCTTTTTCAAAGCCTGGAGATTGTTCGACATAAACTTCCTCTGCTAGTACCCCGTTTAAGAATGCACTCTTTACATCCATCTGATACACAACGAACCCTCTGTGGGCAGCATATGCCAGAAACAGCCGAATGGCTTCTAGGCGAGTGACTGGTGCAAATGTCTCATCATAATCAATTCCTTCTGATTGTGAACACCCCTTAGCAACAAGTCTTGCCTTATTCCTGGTTATGACATTATTCTCATCTCTCTTGTTCTTGAATACCCACTTCGTGCCAATCACGTCTTGATGAGTTGGTCTGTCCACCAGTTTCCAAACTTGATTTCTCTCAAACTATTCCAGTTCCTCTTGCATGGCTAGAATCCAGCTTGCGTCTTGTAGAGCTTCCTCTACTGTAGTTGGTTCCTTCAAAGACAGATAGCAACAATACATGGCACTTTCACCAATCTGATGTCTAGTTTTGACTCTATCAGATGGGTCTCCGATAATCAGATCAGTTGGATGACTGGTAATCCAGGTCCTTCTATTTTGATTTGAGTCTATTTGGAGAACATCATCCATTTCTGATAGTAGTTCATTACTAGTGATTGGGAGTGGTGCAGAATTATGATCCACTTGATAAGAACATGTCTCAGCTGATGTTGGACTCATCATGTGCTGATGTCTGTTCGTAGGAACTTCAGGAGTTCCCCCTGAACCAGATGGTTCAGTTGATACTGTCTCAGCTGTACCAGCTTCTTCACTGACAGTTGTGCGTACCTTAGGGTCTGATTGACCTGGTGAATCAGCAAGATCAAGTTCTGGGATATACACTATTACGTGTTCAGCTTCTTTCTCCTTGATGCTTAGCTGATCCATTTTCTGCGTATCATGTAGCTGTTGATCTGGTACGGCTTGTTCTGAGGCAGCTTTCTCTTGTTCAGAAGATGTCTCATCAAAGACCACATGGGGTGTTTCTTCCAAAACTAGGGTTCATTTGTTGTAAACCCTAAAAGCTTTGTTGGATGAGGAATATCCTAAGAATATGCCCTCATCTGACTTGGCTTCAAAGGTCTTCAGCTGACTTTTCCCATTGTTGTGTATGAAACACTTGCACCCAAAAACATGGAAGTATGAAACACGAGGTTTTCTGCTCTTCCACAGTTCATAGGGTGTTTTGAAGTGAATCTTTGTCAGAGAACATGTGTTCTGAGTATGGCATGCAGTGTTGATTGCTTCTGCCCAGAAACGGCTTGGTGTCGCATGTTCAGCTAACATAGTGCGAGCAGCTTCCTTGAGAGTTCTGTTTCTCCATTCTGCTACTCCACTTTGTTGTGGCATTCTTGCAGCTGACGTCTCATGTTGTATACCAAACTCAGTGTAAAAATCAGTAATAAAAGAATTCAGGAATTTTGTACCTTTATCTGATCTGATTTTTACTATACTGACACCCTTTTCATTTTGTAGCTTCTTGAGCAGCTCGGGTATCTTTGTCGTTGTCTCGTTCTTCTTGTATAAGAATACAACCCAAGTAAACTTGGAATAATCATCCACGATTACCAGAGTATATTTGCGTCCACTGAGACTGACTGGTGTAACTGGTCAGAATAGATCCATATGGAGCAGTTGCAGTACTCTACTGGATGCTGGTCCAGGTATTCCTTTGAATGAAGCTTTAACTTGTTTTCCCTTCTAACATGTGGCGCATGTCTGATCCTTTGAGAATACTTCATTCGGAAGTCCCTCAACCAAAGGCACCCTAGCTATCTTGTTAAGAGTCTTAAAGTTCAGATGACTCATTCTTTTGTGCCAGAGCCAACTGCTACTTTTGGAACTCTTAACAATTAAGCATGCATTCCTTGGGCAACTGTTCCAATCTGCTGTGTAGATCGTGTCTTTCCTTGAACCAGTTAGCAAGATTTGTTGAGTAGCTCGATTCCTAATCGTACACTTATCACTCGAGAACTCAAAGCTGAATCCGTTGTCGCATAATTGTGATACTGATAGTAGATTGTGCTTTAATCCTTCGACATACGAGACTCCAGTCACTTGTACATCATCATTCTCTAAGGTTCTGAATCCTTTGGTAAAACCAAAGTTATCATAACCGAAAAGTACACATGGGCCTTCTTGTTCTTTGTAAGAGCTAAGGAGATGTTTGCTTCCAGTCATGTGCCTTGAGCATCCACTATCGATGTACCAGATAGTTGCTTGTACACCTCCTTTGTTGGCCAGTCACATGCGAACCTGCAATCGAATCAGGCTTTAGGTACCCCTTTCGAATTGGGTCCTGGGGGTTAGTGGTGGATTTAGGGATCCACACAAACAGAGCGCTTCTATGGTAATCAGATAGATTAGAAGGTCTGATTTGTCTCCCATACAAATCAACATAATCATACGTCTCTTTATATGCTTTCTGATTAGTATGATTACTTGTGTGAGCCTTGGGTGACTCAGAAGACTTGGAATTTTTCATTATATTTTGTCTTCTTTTAACCCAATGTGGCTCAGGTGCAGTAGCCCTAGGTCTCTGGTTATAAGGGTAGGTACGACTGCTACCATCGAAAGATTCATATATTCTTAGCATAGATGGTCTTTGCAGTTTACCTATAGCTTGCTTATTAGGCAGCTAACCTTGATTGGGTCTCAGATTAGATTTCCTTCTTACAGGTTGTCCCTTCTGACACCTAATCTGCTGATCAGGTTGAGGTTTCTTCAGAAGAGCTGGGTTCTTCTGTTGATTCCTCGGTTGATGCTTAATCAGTTGAGGTCCATTTTTGTTCCCTTTCTGATTAGGCACTTGCCTTACTTGCTCAGCAGGTCTCTTTCCCTTATCAGATACCTATTTAGCTTTTTGTGTATCTTTCTCCGAGACTCGTTTGATTACACCCTTCTGAAGTGAATCAAACGGGGCTTTTGAGGATGTAGAAGGGTTCTCATACCCAATTCCCTTCTTGTTAGTCGGTGTTCAAAAATAGGTGTTCATATCTTGAACGGTTTTTGATGACTTCGTGAAAACCTCTATTTTCTTGCGTAAACTATCCTCAGTAGATTTTAGACTCTCATGTAGTCGGAATAGCTCATCAAATTTAGCTTGAAGGATTTTGAAATCATCAGCTTGCTGTTTGTTGATTGCTAGCTGATCTTTGATCTGCTTCTCCTGATCAGAAGATTTAACTTTCAGAACGTTAAGTTCCTCAGTTACCTTCTGAGCAGTTTCAGCTGATTTCAGTTCAGCTGCTTTACTGACAGCGTTCTCTTTAACAAGCTGATTATTTCTGATCCTTAGCTTGTCATTTTCAGCTTCCACTATTGAATAAGTGTCTACTGCCTCAGAGAGATCATCAAGCAATTTCTCAGAGTAGAGCTGCAAGTCAATCTCTCCAGCAGGTGTGCTAATAATAGCAGGTGTGGAAATTGAAAAAGCAAAAGGTTTGGAGGTTACCTCAGATTGGTCTTCCTCCCTGGCCATCAGGCAGATTTCATCATCATCTGAAGAGAATATCAGATCTTCATGTTCGTGGAAATCAACAGCACTGCTTATCAAACAGAAGTCTTCTACAAATGAGTAGTCAGAATCCTCGGAAGGCAGATAGGAATCATCAATTCCAGATGTGTCAGCAACCATGGCTTTTCTATCTCTGAAGCGTTGCTCTCTTCTGTTTCGTTTCTCTTCCCTTTCTCTGGGAGTCAGGTCAGGGCAGTCAGTGTTGTAGTGACCTGGTTTCTCGCAGTTGAAGCATGATCCTCGATCTACTAAACTTCCTCTGCCAGGTGAGTCACTCCGTCTGTAGGATCTATCAGGTGACTTTCCTTTCTGATGGTGATCTGAACTCCTTCTGTCAGATCGGTTATCTCTTCTCTCATCTGACCGATCATCTCTTTTATTTTCATCTATGTGATCCCTTCGATCATCAGATCTGGTTCTTTCTAGTGATCTGTCAGTTGGCCTCCAGTTTCTTCTGTTGTCTTGATAGTCTCTGTAGAATCTGCGATACTTACCAAGTTGAATATTCTATCTTTCAAGTTTCCTGATAAGCAGAGCGATCTGTTCTGCTTGACTCATTATGTTTCCAACAGGTTCAGTGGCCTTTGATCTGCTGTTGGTTGCTTTGAATGCAACTGATTTAGATGTTGAGGTTGAGGCTTCAGCAGGCGTCTCCTCTTCATCTGCTTGCCCTCTTTCGATTAAATCGAACTCATGGGCTTTAAGGCTTAGGAACAAGCTACTCAGCTTCATCTTGGCTATGTCTTGGCAATCCTTGATTACCGTGACTTTCATGTCCCACTTCTTGGTGAGAGATCTCAGGATCTTGTAATTGATGTCTTTGTCTGACATCTCTCTTCCAAGTTCTCGTAGCTTATTTACTGACATGGTGATCCTCCCATCGAGCTCGTTGATGGTCTCGTTGGGCAACATTTTGAGCTTTTAGAACTTCACCAGTTCAGCTTGTAGTCGGTTGTCTTTGATCTGATCATTTCCTTCGCATATCTCAGCAAGAGTATCCCACATTTGTTTTGCAGTCTTGAGATACTTTATCTTCTCTTTGGTGACTTTATCCATCGTCTTCATGATTATATGCCTGGCGATTGTATCTAGAGTATCTGACTTTTTCTTTCTTACGCATCCATCGTAATTTGGACTTTTTGAACAAGACTTCCAGGTGCATGATCTGGATCTCCTCCAACCGCTGGGTTGTCGTGATATATGATGATGGGTCCTCGTTCAATGACTTCCATCATTCTGCCGCTTATCGATCCCAGATGGTTGCACATGTATATAGTCTAATCTGCATGCTCATCAATTGAAAACTTAGGCAAATCATGATACATACCAGAGGTATTATCCATGCTGAGTGATTTTGAAAACGAATGAGTTTTGAAAACGGTTTTTCAAGATCTGTTCAAATGACCACAAAGATTCTTCCTCAAGAATCGATGATACTCAAAGCCAGTGGTCTGTAGAACCACTGCTCTGATACCACTTGTAGGTCCCGAACGGGTTTTGTGAGGGGCAGAAGTCTAGAGGGAGGGTGAATAGACCGAAAACTTTTTCGTCTTGGATCGGTGTGATTTGCAGATTACGACGGAGTGCTAGTGAGTCAGTTTGGACTGATGTTCAATCTTACTGAGTGCCTGAGGGTAGATCAGTTTGATATCTGTCAGTTTAACTGAGAGTGCGGAAGCTTGTAAATACCCGTGTGAAAAATCAGTTTTATCAATTCAGATTCTTAAGTCAGTTTTCAATCAGCTGACTAAGGTGTCAACCTGATCAGATCAGTTGCTTGGTGCAGACTGAGCTTAACTTAGAATATGTATGCAATTTTAAACTCAGTTGTGTGAATAGTGTAAAGCAATAGAAAGCAAGTAAATGCACACAAGACTTTTATAGTGGTTCAGACGAAACCCGTCTTACATCCACTCTTCCCTTAACACAGGGGTAACTTAACCGAACTTAACCGAACTTAACTGAACTTAACCTACTTGGACTTAGTTTTATGTGTTAGTCCAACACTCAACAGAAGATTATCGAGTTCACACTCAACCGAACAAGAAATCAGAAAACTAGAATCCCTAGTCTGAAATCTTGCGGTAACAAACTTAACCTAACTTGAGTTTGGGTAAAGAATGTTTGAGGGTTCCAACTGGAAATCTATCCTGGTGTTTTAGGTAGCCAAATGCTAGTGGATAGGATTTCTTGCTAAGACCAATGGGATGAACACTCTAAAAATAATCTTCAAATATGGTGTTCTTCCAGCGGAAATTCTGAAGGCTTTTTGCTTCTTGAGAATTTGTGTTAATGTTGTTTTTCCGCTTTGCTCAATTGTTCATGTGATGGTAGTTGGTCTCTTGTCCTCCCCCATTTCTTCACTTGACGAGCAATCCCATTTTATAGACCTCGAAATCAAAGAGCCGTTGGAGAGCAATTTGAATTTCGGGTTATATTAGGTAGGTTGTAGGATATGATTGTGACGTGCTCCAAAAATCTGCATGGCCGTAGGTATGATTAGTGTTGTTTATGTCCGCAGCGTCGAATCCCGTAATGTCAGCTCTTTTTGTGCACGTGTCGCTTTCTCTTTGGCCCGTGAGGCGGTACACTTGATAATTTGTCCGTTAGACGATTGATATTCCTTTTGTAGAAGATTTGTCTTGTCTGGTGTATCATTTTGATTGACGCCAGGTGTGAGCTGACTTGATCAGATAACTGATCAGTCTACCTTGTTGAGTCTTCTGATGCAGATTGTCTTAGCTCAATATGCAGACTCGGCTGATTGTAGGTCTTCAGGTCTTCTGGTAGTCTTCTGATCTTCAGGTGACTCTGAGCCTCAGTGTCTTCAGTCATACTGAGTCTTCAGGTTTGTTACTGAGTCTTCAGGTTTATCTGAGTCTTCAGCTTTATCTGAGTCTTCAGGTTCATCTGAGTCTTCAGGTTCATCTGAGTCTTCAGGTTCATCTGAGTCTTCAGCTTTATCTGGGTCTTCAGGTTCATCTGAGTCTTCAGGTTTATCTGAGTCTTCAGGTTCATCTGAGTCTTCAGTGTCTTCTGTCTTCACCTGATCTTCTGACTTCTTGTCTTCTGATTCGTTCTTAGCCTTCTGATCATCTGACCTTATCTGGGTCATCTGATACTTCGACCTGACCTATACATATTGAGTTCCCCCTCAATATGTGACCTATCTTTTACATCAGCTATCTATACATTTCAGCTGGTCATCTTAAACTGATTCTAAGTCATCAGTCAGCTAACAGGTCTGACTGGTCCTATTACAACCTGTTTTGGAACTTCCATCAAAACTTAAATACAAATTTCCCAACACTACCTTCACTCAGACAAATGATCAGATCACTCAGGAAGTAATTTCTTAGAAACTGAGTATTAGAAGGATGGTTGGAACAAGCAAGGCAGAAGAAAATCTTGTCATAACTGATAAGAGAAAGGCTGTTGCATTTATGGAGCAAGAAAAGAAGAAAAGAGCTTAAGCTTCTAAGCCTGCTCAGAGGAAATTGATAATGGATTTTGAAGAATCTGAGGAAGAAGCTGAAAAAGAAGAAACTAAAATTCAGAAAGAAGTCTTCAATACCAAGAAAACTCTGAAAACCCTTCAAATCGAAAAAGAGAAGAAGACTGCTGCTTCTGTGTTAGGTGTTTCTTTGATCAGGAAAAAGAAAGAAGAAGAGCAGAAAAGAAGAAGTGGTTTTAAAAAGTTTTTGAGCAAAAGGAGGGTCTGAAAAAACTTCGAGAAATGGCCGCACATTGACAAGTGGATGCCTATTCAGTTCAATGATGAATGGGAGGAGATCAAGAGAACCTTCTGGTTCTATTATGAGATTCTGAGAGAATGGAGGGGGAGCAGCTCGGATATGAATGAAGCCTTCATTGAATACTTACTGTCATTCTATCCTAAGTACCTGCAAAGTTGGATCAATTTGGCAGATGAAGGAAATACTCAGATAGTAGCCCCTGGTCCATACACTTACCCAGCTCCTAGATTTGAGAATGGTTATATGAATGAAACAACCATTTCTCAGGAAATAGCCCAGTATGCCATCCAGCTAGGCTTAACAGGAAACAACCCTGAAATCATCAAGGCAAGAGATGAACAGAAGAAGAGATACTACGGGATGTTCAACCTGGAAGTGCCAGAGGATGAAGTGGAAGAACACTGAAGACTTTGTTCTTCTGTTTTTTGTTTTTATTTTTTCATTGTAATCTGTAACTCTTTTCTTACATCAATGAAAATTCTATATTTATGCTCAAAGATAATATCTCATTATCTTTTTACATGTCTTGATATGCCAGATTGTTAAAAAGGACTTGATTGGAGAAATACCATTTTGGTTGTAATAGATAAACTGAAACCTGAGGATAGGTTAGGTTTTCTTAAATGTAACAAGATGGTTTTGGCATCATCAAAAAGGGGGAAATTGTTGGGAGATGAATTTAATAAAGAAGTTTTGATTAGATCCCAAAAACCTTGAGTATGACATGTTCGGGATAATCTTGATAGATCGAGTCGGGGTTTCGATATAGATTGTTTCGAAGTTATCTCGCACTATGTATAGTTAGCGATATAGATCCCGTTAGATTTTGAAGACTCAAAAGAAGTAATCAAGAACATCAAGACTCCGCATAGTAATCAAGACATCAAGACTCAAGAAGTAATCAAGACATCAAGACTCAGTAAGTAACGGAAGACATCAAGACTCAAGAGAAGTAATCAAGACATCAAGACTCAAGAAGCGGGTCAAGACATCAAGACTCAAAGAAGTTGTCAAGACATCAAGACTCAAGATGTCATCAAGACATCAAGACTCAAGATGTCATCAAGACATTGAAGACTCAAGATGTCATCAAGACATCAAGACTCGAAGATATCAAGACCCAAAGAGTTATCAAGACTTCGACGAAGAGATATCAATACTCAAGATAACCCGAATGTTTGAGGCAATCAATAATATCTATCTGAAGACTACAAAACTGAGAAAAACGCAAATATTCAGTAAAGAAGATATTGCCCAAAACATTCATATGTAGACATAAAGGAACTAAGTCTAAGTGTTGTTTAAGGTTGTCTCATTCAGAGAGATTGACCAAAAAGAGCCGTTTTGTTGTCTACATTCACTGAAGACAAGAACCAATCAGAAGAAGACAACACTATACTTTACTGACACTGAAAGCGACAGGACCCTGAATCATGTCAGTAGTACTAAGTTCCAGACTGCAAAAATTGGTGATTGGCAACATGACTGCATATTTCCTAAAACATGCAAAGGAGTGTTCAAACCTTAAATATAGTCGTTCATCAAACACCAGAAGAGGAAATTCATAAAGTTATCTCTTCCAACGGATAGTTTTTCAAGAGTGACCTTGGTGAAGTTGCCTATAAATACCAGTGACCCTTTACATTGAGAGGTTACGGGAAATTTCAAAGCAACTCAAGAGCTCATTCGTATTATTACAAATTGAAGCACTCGAAAAACCTCAAATGTTTCACATTGGAGAGAGCTCACTATTCTAAGCCTAGAGTGATAGATATATCCAAAGCTTAGAAGAGATATCCTAACCTTTGCATTAGTTCTTATTGTAAAGGATATCTCATCCTAGTTGGAAACCAACCCAAAACCCAAACCCTTTGTTAAGGAAGTTTGTGTGTGTTTTGTTGGTGAGTTGGAGTTGTAAAGAGTTAGTAAGCTACAGTGAGTTAGCCAGAAAACTCTAGAGAAGAAGTTAGTAAGCTACTTGTGGTAGTCTGAACACTTGTGTGTGTTTGAGTTAGTAAGCTGCAGTGAGTCAGCCAGAAAACTCAAGGTAGAAAAGTGAGTAAGCTACAGTGAGTTAGCCAGAAAGCTTTAGGAAGTGGTTAAGGAATTTCTCTGAAGATCAGAGAGAGTGGACGTAGGAGCTTGAGTCTCTGAACCACTATAATTGTTGTGTTGTTTTGCTTTCTGTACTGCATTATTATCTGTTGCATGTTTTTCACTGAAAGCATTGTTCACTGATATTCAGTTGGAACCAATCCACTGAACTTGCATCAAATTGATCACAGCTTTAATCACTTTTTTTATTGAAGGGAAGATTTTCAGCAAAGCTAAAACGAGTATAAACTTAGGGCCAACCATTCCGCACACTTGAGTAGATAGAACAAATAGTTACCAAACTGAACTAACTCTACTGAGGGTTCAGTAAGATAATTATTTGATCCAAGCGCCTCAGGATCTCTGATAAACTCAGGCTCAGTTGGGCTAATCTGAAGCTTCTGAAAGCAGCTCAGGATCATTGTCTCAGTAGACTTTGACTCAGGGCAATCCGTGCTTCTCAGGGCAAAATCATCAGGATAAGCTGACCCATCTGACCTCAGTGAAAGAAAAGTTTTAAAAATCACTGAACACGTGTATTCCCCCCCCCATACACGTGTGAGACTCGGATCTTACAAAGTTATTGATGTGAATACACATTCTTCTTCTAGTTTGTACACCAGTGGTAGCTTCTCCAATGATCTGATCCGATGGATGACTTTTCATTATCTTTGTTGAAGGAACCAACTATTTTGGATACTGTGAATCTTGTGACAGATTTTCAGTATTTGAACTTTTGGGTAATATTGTATCAGATGTTGAAGGAACACTCTGATCAACATCCTTACTATCTTCAGTGTCATCAGTATCTTTGGATACTTCTATCAAATCTGATACATTATCTTCAGCACTTTTTCCTGCAAGACTTGCAAGTTCATCAAATACCACATTAACAAATTCTTGCATAGTTTCAGTTCTCAAGTTATAGATTCTATATGCCTTGCTATTCTTAGAATATCCTAAGAAAAATCATTTATCACTTTTAGAATCAAACTTGTGCAACTGATCTCTATCATTCAAAATGTAACAAACACAACCAAAAACATGAAAGTATTTCAAATTTGATTTCTTGTTATTCAGAATCTCATAGGGAGTACAATTACTACCAGAACGAATGTACACTCTATTCACAATGTGACAAGCAGTATTTAAAGCTTCAGCCCAGAATTTCTTAGAAAGACTCTTTGAGGTTAGCATAACTCTTGCCATTTCTTGCAAAGTTCTATTCTTTCTTTCAGCAATCCCATTTTGTTGTGGAGTTTTAGGTGAGAAAAACTCTTGCAAAATACATTTCTTTTCACAAAAATTAGTAAACAAACTGTTTTCAAATTCTCTTCCATGATCAGATCTTATCCTACTGATCTTTAAACATAAAACAATTTTAAACATTTTGTAAAGAATTTTAAACTTAGAAAAGGTATCAGATTTTTCTTTCAGAAATATAACCCAGGTATATCTAGAAAAATCATCTACAAGAACATAAGAATACCTCTTTCCACCTAAACTTTCAGTTTCCATAGGACCCATTAGATCCATATGAATCAACTCACAACACATGTTTGTTGTGCATGCTGATAACATTTGATGTGTTGTCCTTACTTACTTACCTTTCTGGCATGGTCCACAGATTTTTCCTTTTTCAAAGTTAAGATCAGGTAAACCAACAGCAGCCCCTAGTCTATGTAATTTATGAATACTTCTGTAATTAGCATGACCAAGTTTTTGATGCCACAAAATAATATCATCTGCTTTAGCACTTTTACAAGCATGATTTGAACCAATCAAATAGCAATTATCAGCAGATCTATTGTCAGTCATTAAGCATTCATCATTCTTATCAAACACATAGCATGAATTCTTGTCAAATTTTTCATGTAAATCATCATCAGATAACTGACTAATACTAATCAGATTAGCAAGTAAACCTTTTACATGTAACACATTTGTCAACTTTGGAAAACCAGGAACATTCAATGTTCCTTTACCAACAACTTTACCTTTTGAACCACCACCATAGGTAACATGACCACCATTATATGATGTATAATTAGTCAGATGATTGACTTGACCATTCATGTGTCTAGAACAACCACTATCAAAGTACCAAGATCCAGGAACACATTCTTTCAAAGATGTATACACAACATTATAAGATATGTTCTTATGAATCAACTTTTTAGTGTTGTTGACCTGTTTATGGGATGTTCAATTTTATCAGGTAAAAATATTCCAGCTTTTATGTCTCTCCTTAACTTAGAACAATATGGACGAATGTGACCTACTCCAGTACAATAAAAACAGACATACTCTTTAAACAAACCATCAGATTTCTTTTGTTTACCTTTAAAAGATTTCGGTAAAGAAGTTTCAGCTTTTACAAAAGAAATATGTTCACAGGATATGGGAGTATTCTCAAATGTTTCTCAAAATCAAGTCCAGCATTACCATGTCTACCAATCATCAATGCATCATTTAAATCAGTAGTGCTAGCAGAAAACTTTTTAAAACTAAGAGTAGTGCACTTAAGTTCATTTTTCAAAGCAGAAATCTCCACATCTTTTCTAGTTAAAAGAACTTCAAGTTTTACAAGATTTTCTTTCAAATCTGAATTTTCTATAGATAAGGAACTCAACACCTGCTTTTGAGTTTCTAGATCAGATTTAAACTTCGGATATTCAGAGTTACAATCAGCAGAACTTGATGTTTTAGCATTCAGAATAGTTCCAGCAAAACAGTTAATCTCATAATCATTTTTACTGAATGTTGTTTCAGATGTTGATATAACATCTGAATCTGCTTTAGACCAATAATCATCGAGATCATCATCATATGTATCATCATAAACTATTATAGCAGACATAACACTTAGTTCACATTTATCAGCATCAGTTTCATCATCAGAATCATCACTCAAGGTAGCATTAAAGTTCATCTTCTTCCTAAGCATAGTATTAGAACATTCATTAGCATAATGACCATATCCAGAACATGCATCACATTTAACCTTTTTTCTGTACTCAAGATCATATTTGAACTTGTTATCCTTAGTAAATTGTCTAAGTTGATTGAAACTGGAAGACTGACTTGAAACAAGCTTTTTATCAGAGGGGGAAGAGTTTTGGTTAAACTTATCCTTTGATTGAAATTGACCATTTGGTTTTCTGAACTTTTCTTTTAAAAAAGATTTGAATTGCTTAGTTATAAGAGTAAATTGTTCAGAAATGTCTTCATCACATAAATCAGAAACATCATCATCAGAATCAACTTCAGTTACAAAAGGATGTTTACCAACATTGTCAGAAGTTTCACCTCTAAGAGCAAGTACTTTCTTGTCTTTGTCTTTCTCATGTTTATCATCATCTAACATATTTGAGTTTATCTCATAAGTTTTCAAAATACTGATCAGCTCATTTTGACTCAATAAATCAGTGTTTTTAGCCTCTTCTATTGCACATATTTTAGCATCAAATAGTTTAGTAACAATTCTAAGTATTTTATTGACTAACCGAGTGTTGAAAATTGGATCACCAAGTGAGTGTGACTCATTAGCAATCTCACTTATCCTTTCATTGTATGATGGAATGTTCTCATCATCTTTCATTTTCAAGTTTTCAAACCTAGTTACCAACATTTTGAGTCTAGTCCTTCGAACACTTTTTGATCCTTCACAATGTTCCTGCAATATTTCCCATGCATCCTTAAAAGAAACACAGGTAGATATCAGTTTAAACATACAAACATCAGTAGCAGTAAATATCGCATTAAGGGTTTTAGAATTGAAATTGGTCGATGTACATTCATCATTGGACCAATCAATCTCCTTTTTTTACTTGCGATTCTCCATCTCTATCATCAATTGTTCTTGGTGGATTCCAACCAGATAACACACTACGCCATGCTCTCTCATCAATAGACTTAATGTACATGCGCATTTTAGGTTTCCAGTATGGGTAATTTGATTCATCCAAAATTGGAGGTTTTAAAGACGGAGTCAGTGGATAATCCATTACAAAAATACACTTTAAAACACAAGACTTTTAACTTAGTGTATCAAGTTTATGGCTCTGATGCCAACCGACAGTGTGTGTTCGTGTATTTTCAGAGTGTTGTTGAAAATGTTATGCAACATGTAAAACAACATATGACAGCGGAAGTATAAAAACGCAGTGCAAAGGATTTCAAAATTTTGTATAGTCTGTAATCCAGACTACACGAACCTCATGGTTAAAAACATCACTATAACAAGTAGTGAGATACACACGAATCTCTTACAAGATCCTAAAAGGTGTAGTGAAAAACCACACACCAAAAATCAATCTATTCAATCAAGTAACTAGTGATCTTATTCAACCTAAAACTTGATCTAATAAGATAAAATTAATACTGATGGGAAATGTTGTGATACACTCCACCAGTACAAATAGACATAGCATCAACCCTCACACTCCACTCACGGTTGTGTCTTGGATGCTACTCTCTTAAGTTTGGAGTAGAGCAAATGGTATTTTACTTTAACTCAAACTTGAATGTCGACCAATGCAATCTATTTATAGACATTCGGACCAACTGCATTGTCCTATCCACTTGGTGTGAACAGCCTTGAACTTCTCCTCCACTATCTCCATGGTCTTGGTGTAACCACCCATGATCTTTCTATTCTCACTCCATTCTAGTACAACCGCTTGAAAATATCCGAAATTATCTTCAACCTGCAATGTAGGAAACATAGAAAAACACATCTATTAAAACGGAGTCAGTGTTAGGAGAAAGGGCAAATTTATTGATGGTCCCGGTGGAAAACCCATTTTGCGCGTACGGAAGCAAAACATTTTTAAAGCGATGCATATAAAACAGGGGTGAGGGCAAAGTGTTTCCAGATTTTTTGCGTTTAAATCTCATGTGTTGTGTTTCACTTATAATCAAATGCATATGACAAGATAAGAACGTAAAGCAGTAAACAACACAACAAAGTATAGTGGTTCGGAGACTCAAGCTCCTACATCCACTCTCCCTGATCCTAGGGAAATTCCTTCAACTAGACTTATCACCCTCTTGGGTTCGCCTCTAGATATTTAACGAGCTCACACTCCAACGGGACTTATCACCCTCACTCGGGATTGCCTACAGATGTTTACCGAGTTCACACTCCAACGGGACTTATCACCCTCACTCGGGATTGCCTACCCTCCCTTTCGGGATTGCTAGATGTTTACTGAGTTCACACTCACCTACAAACTTAACCGACTGATTTGGGTAAGGTTTGTTGGTTTCCAACTAGTGTTGAGATTTTCCCTTACATTTGTTTAGCCTCAATGCTAAGGTTGGGAAAATCTCTCTAAGCTTAGGATACATCGTGGGTTGCTTAGATTGGGTTCTAGAACACTCTTGAACATATTTGTATATCTACAGACTTGTGTTCTAGGGTGGGAATGCTTTGGGTATATCTCTCTTTGGCTCTGTAGCATCTCATGTGCTATCTTCTCTGCATATCCACATTCCACCCGAATAATAAAGGAAGAACTTGTATTTATAGTGTGGATTTGAATGTTACCGTTTAAAGGAGTCACATTCAAATCCATACTATTCTGTAGCTTTTTGCAGCTTTTCCAGGCTGGTTGTCTTCCTCTCATTGGTCCACGTCAGCTGATTCTAACGGCTATATTCCTCAGATTCCTCGCCTTGGAATCATTCAGGATTCTCTGAGTCTCAGTGTCTTCAGAGACATACTGAGTCTTCAGTTCTATCTGAGTCTTCAGGTTTATCTGAGTCTCAGATTTCTCATCTGAGCCTCAGGTTTATCTGAGCCTCCAGCTGACTTCTCTTCAGCGGACCTTGTCTGATCAGGCATACTGACACTCAGGCTAACTGAGTTCAGCTCTTCTGTCTTCAGACATCCTGACCCTCAGGTCACTAGCACTTCAGGCTAACTGATCATCAGCAGCGTTCTGATTCTCAGTGAGTATGACTTCAGATGACTTCTCTTCAGATGACTTCTTTCCTGATCTGGTATGCAGATTTCTGGTTCTCTGATATCTGATTTCTTCTCGCCTGATCTGATCAGCTCACATGATCAGATCAGTATAGCATCAGGTCAGCATATCAGTATATCTGCATCAGATTAGTACATCAGGTTAGCATATTAGGTTAGCATATCAGTTTAGCACATCTGATCTCAATCACGTCTGATCTTGATCATCTGCTCATCTTCATATCTGATCTCGATCACGTCTGATCTCGATCAGTCTCATCTGCTCCTCTTCTGATCTGCAACCTTCTCTTCTGATCTTCTGGTCAGTTTCTTTCTGATCAGCTTGTCTGCTCTTCTGATCAGGTCATCTAGTCATCTGATCTTCTGATCAGCTGGCTTAGCTTATCTTCTCTTCTGATTTTGCACAGCTCATCCGTTAACTCCGGAACTCATCTTACTCATCTGATCTCGATCAGTCTCGTCTGTAGCCTCATCTGATCTCGATCATCTAAGTCTAATTTCGTGAGTTCCCCCTCAATTTGCTCTCTCGTTCCCCCTCAACTTGTTATCTGTAAATCAGCTTTCAATAACACAAGTTGATAATGTTTTGGCATAATTCATCAAAACTAAAATATCCCAACATTTATGATGTTGTGCAGAATGTTATCCAACATCTGGAACAACATACGAGCAACATCAACATGATGCATGTTCATATTTTTTTGAGATTTCAATATGAACCATGTGATCGAATTATGTGATATCCTTTTGTGTTGATCCGGATATTGACACAAATACATGTTTATTTCAGTTCAGCACGTCACAACCTTTTAATCCATTGAAATATATGCTCAAAGAAAACCAACTTACTGGTGAAAACTATGGAGTTTGGAAAAGAAATATGAAATTTGTCCTCACTGCACAACAACAACATTGGGTTCTTGGCGGATCCAAACCTGAAAAACTTACTGAAGGGTCATCAAATGCGGAGAGATCCATGTATGAAATCTGGGAGCAGGCCAACAAATTTATGAAGTGTATTATCTTGACTTCATTGTCTGGTGATTTGAAACACATTCGTAAAGATGTTGAAACAGCTGCGGAAATCATGCAGAGTCTCGAGGAAATGTTTTCAACAGAAAGCCGCATGACTGAACACTTTCATCATAATGGCGTGGCCAAGCTAAAGATGACAGAGGGAACACCTGTGAGGGATCATGTTCTCAAAGTCAGGCGCCATTTTGAGAAACATGCCTACCTCGGTGCTAAGTATGATGATGGGGCTCAAATCGAATTCTTGTTCCTAACTCTTCTGAGATGTTTTAATGAGTTTTACTGTAATTTTGTGATGAGCGATCACATGTTTACTATGAATACTCTACAAGAGGTCTTGGAAACGATAGATAAACATTTGGGACAAGAAGACGAGGCTTTGGTGACTAAGAAACTTCTTTCAAGATCTAGGCCAGTGGAAGGCAAGATCAAAGTGAAGATGATCAGTCAGAAACAAAGCAAAGCTCGTACTAAGAAAGGTAAAGGTAAGGCGGTCAGTTGGTTAGGGATCCAAAAGAAACCAAAAGGGAAGTGTTTTAACTGCGGTGAAAAAGGACATTCGAGGTCAGCCTGTTCCAAACCCAAAAGGTATGGAAAGAAAGGTAATTCTCTCGCACTAGTTGTTGAAACTTGTTTAGCGGCGTATGCTACCCATTCGTGGGTAATGGATACGGGGTCCACTGATCATGTTTGTTTCACATTACAGGGGTTCAAGCGGACCCGGCAACTTAGTGGGAGAGAGATCCTCATCACGCTAGGCGATGCTACGAGAGTGGCAGCGAAGTAGTGGGAGACGTGCACCTGTCTTTCGAAGACAAGAGTTTAATTTTAAGAGACGTTCCTTATGTTCCTGTTTTTTGGAAAAAACCTTATTTCTGTTTCAAAACTTTTTGCTGATGAATATTCTATTCGTTTTAATAAAAATGTTACTGTTTTTTGTAACTATTTGGTTATCTGTCATGGAACTTTAAAGAACAATCTCTACATTATTAATTGTGCACACCACACACGAAATGCATCCTGTAACACATCTACTGTTTCAAGTAAAAGAAAACGTTCGATCAACGTGAACGAGACACTTCTTTGGCACCTAAGATTAAGTCATATTAGCCCGAAGAGGATCCAAAGGTTGGTCCAAGATGGTTCATTGGAGTCCCTCCTAATTTAACCATTTCCAACTTGCGAATCATTCTCGGAGGGTAAGATGACCAGGAGGGCATTTGGAGCCAAGGGGCTTAGAGCTAAAGAAGTGTTGGAAATCGTTCACACCGATGTGTGCGGTCCAATGCAAATCAAAGCTAAAGGTGGCTACGAGTATTTCGTTACGTTTATCGATGATTACTCACGCTATGGGTACATTTTCCTAATGAAGCATAAATCTGAGACTTTTGATAAATTCAAAGAATTTAAAGCTCAAGCAGAGAATCATAAGGAAAAGAGTATCAAGTTTCTACGATCTGATCGTGTAGGCGAATACCTCAGCGATGAATTTTTGAACTACCTGTCGGATGAAGGGATTGCATCCCAGTTGACTGCACCCGGTACCCCTCAACAAAATGGGGTTGCAGAACGAAGAAACAAAACGCTTCTAGAAATGGTGAGATCAATGATGAGTTACGCGGATTTACCAAAATTGTTTTGGAGTTATACCTTGCAAACAGCAGCTTATATTCTAAACACAGTGCCATCCAAATCGGTTCCCAAAACTCCTAGAGAATTGTGGACAGGGCGCAAGCCCAGCTTAGGACACATGAGGATCTGGGGGTGTCCGGCATACGTGTTGGACAAGGAAGCTGGCAAATTGGATGCACGTTCAGAATTAAGGTTGTTTGTAGGATACCCCGAAGGAACGAAGGGATGCATGTTCTATGGTCCCGAAGATCAAAAGGTCGTAATCAGTACGCACTTTAGATTTTTAGAAGAAGACTATATGAATGATAAAAAGACTAGAAGAGAAATTACCTTAGAAGAACTTAGGGGGCCAACTCCGTTGCCAACTATACAAGACGACGTACCATGCGTCACACCTACACAACCAGAACCTCATCGTAGTAGGAGGGTTGTCTGGCAACCCGAGCAATTCTTGGGGATAGGAGAGTCCTCGGACTTGATCTCAGGAGAAGAATCAGATCCATGGTCCTACAAAGAGGCGATCCAAGACAAGAATGCAGAATCTTGGCAAACCGTAATGGAAGCCGAGATGGATTCAATAGATCACAATAAGGTGTGGGAGCTAGTCAAACCACTTAATGGGGTAAGACCCAATGGATGCAAGTGGGTATACAAGAGAAAAAGAGGACCGGACGGAAAGGTTGAAACTTTTAAAGCAAGACTCGTGGCGAAAGGGTACACTCAGAAAGAAGGGATCGACTATGAGGAAACCTTTTCGCCCCGTAGCCATGCTCAAGTCCATCCAAATTCTCTTGTCGATTGTTGCGCACCTAGATTTTGAGATCTGGCAAATGGATGTCAAGACAGTTTTCCTTAACGGAAGTCTCGACGAGGAAATCTATATGCAACAACCCAAAGGCTTCATTGAAAAAGGCCAAGAGCATCTGGTTTGCAAGCTAAAGAAGTCCATTTATGGGCTAAAGCAAGCATCCCGTGCTTGGAATCAGTGTTTTGATCAAGTTATAAAATCCTACGGTTTTCATCAAAACAATTTCAAAAGTTGTGTTTACAAAAGGCGTGACGGAACTGCCATGGTATTTCTAGTACTATACGTAGACGACATTCTGCTCATTGGGAACGATGTAAAGATGTTGCCAGACGTAAGGGAGTGGCTATCAAAATAGTTTGATATGAAGGACTTGGGAGAGGCCGGTCACATCCTAGGGATCAAGATCACTCGAGATCGCAAGAAAATGATGATCGGGCTTTCGCAAGCTTCGTACATAGACACCGTTTTGAAGCGATTCAGCATGCAAGATTCCAAGAAAAGTTTTGTACCTTTCAGACACGGAATCCATCTATCCAAAGAAATGTGTCCCAAGACACAAAAAGAGATGGATGACATGAAGGGAATTCCTTATGCTTCGGCTGTAGGAAGCCTCATGTATGCAATGCTGTGCACGAGATCGGATATCTGCTTCGCCGTAGGCATGGTGGCAAGATATCAAAGCAACCCCAGGAAAGAGCATTGGACTGTAGTTAAAAACATTCTGAAGTATCTGAAGAGAACACGGAACAGAATGTTGGTTTATCAGTCAGACAGTCTAATCCCCGTCGATTACACGGACTCAGATTTCCAATCAGACTTAAACTCCAGAAAGTCAACCTCGGGTAGTGTGTTTTGCATGGGGGGAGGAGCCATGACTTGGAGAACCGTTAAGCAGAAATGCATCGCCGATTCTACCATGGAAGTCGAATATGTAGCTGCTTGTGAAGCAGCAAAAGAAACGGTTTGGCTCAGGAACTTCCTAGTGGACTTGGACGTTGTTTTGGATTTGCCCAGCACGGTCACGGTTTACTGTGATAACGCCGGAGCAGTTGCAAATTCAAGGGAACCGAGAGTCCACAAGGCCAGCAAACACATAGAAAGAAAATACCATCTTATACGAGAAATCGTTAAGAGAGGAGACATAGAGGTGGCAAAGATTGTGTCCAAATACAACCTAGCAGATCCATTCACAAAGGGTCTGCCTCAGAGTACATTCGAGAGACATGTGAAAGGAATGGGTGTCAAGACCTTTGTTAATCTGCTTTGAGTATAAGTGGGAGAAATATTATTAGGTTCGTGTAGGGTGATATTAGATGTCACATAGAACACGAGACGTGTTGTAGTATACTTAAAAGCGGACTTTGAGTATAAGTGGGAGATTGTTGGGGTTATACTGAAAAGTATGTTTTTACTTTGTATAACCAAACAGAGTTTCTTATTTATTTACTGAAATAAATTATTTATCACTGTTGCACTAAATATGAATGAATGTTATATATATTTATTGCAAACCCGTTCGATAAGAAAGTACGTATTACGTTGAAGTTAATTTGGTGATACCAGATCACAGAAGATCAAATTAACAGTCCTCGTGATTAAGTACAAATTCACAACCCAGATGGAAATGAACAATCCATCATGAAAGGTTGAAGTTTAAGGCTCAGATTGGCTTGTCTTGACCAAGATAATTACACTAGTTCATGACGATGCGCTGAATAGGACCTACAGGAGGATAAATTCTTCGGTACTTAATATACAAGAATTAGACCTCAGTGGTGCGTTATTTCTTAATCTTCGTTCCTTAAATAGGATCGTGTGATATTAATAACTATTGCTTTGACTTATGATGGGAAGAGAATCATTGTGATTCGATACCTTATATCTTGGGAAATATTATTAGTTACACGACGATCGCTAAGATTTAATACGGAGAATCGTGTGCAAGCACGTCTTGCTTGATTTGTCCCCTTGGTGGGCTCAGAATCTTTATCATACCAAATCTTGCAAGTGGAAATTTATTTCCGGTATGGATAATAATGTTGAGTTGTCTTTACTCCAGAGACAAAGATATTAATTAATATAAAGCTTGTTCAGTGGCTTAATTAATTAGTGGACTAAGATAATCTTAAACACGGAAAATAACGACCGGGAGCCATATTATTGTGAAGTCGTAATGTGGGTTAAGATGGATAGTTCAATATTAATTTTATAGTGGAGTAAATTAATATTAATGGGCTTGAATAATATTTTGGCTAAATATTATAGTGTCATAGTCCATTGGAGGTCCAATCTTAATTCTCCTAAAGGCCCCTCAAATAGCCCAAATTAAAGTCCAATTAATAAAAAGGAGAAGAAAATATTATTGCCTATTTTTCCATAATTTTCGAAAATAATTAAAGGAAGAAAGAGAAAAGATTTTCTTGATTTTCTTGGAAAGATTTTATGGAATATGTATTCTTGGAATACAAGGTTATCCCATAAATTCAAGAAAAGTCAAAGATCCTATTTCTTTCCTATTTTAGTTGTAATTTTCGAAAACCCCTTAATATTAGGAGGTGGGATTTTTGTGGAATATTTTAATTATGGAGAAAAGAATATATTGGATATATTCAAGATTTCTTGGAGATCAAGAAAAAAAATTTCTCATCTTATTCCTAAGCCAAAATTTCGACCACCCTAGTATTATAAATAGGGGATGAATTTTTCATCCCCAATTTGCAATTTCATGTATTGGAAAAATTAGAAATCCTCAAAGGTGGTGGCAAAAATATTTTATTTTTCTCTTTTAAATTAAAATCGTTCGTTCAGAATCCTTCCACCGGATTACGTTCGTGGACGTGGGACGTATTTAGGAAGGCACTTTGGGTTGATCCATCGTCTCAACGTTGTCTCTACGAGAGGTTAGTATTTACGTAATTCCTAGATTCTGCATGCTTAGGATTTACGTGAATTACTTGTACGCATGTTGTTTAATTGCTTGTTTAATTATTATGTTGAATTGATTTATGATTAATTCATGCTAGTAATTAATTGAGTAATTTAAATATGTATTTAAATTCATCTCGAATAGATCCGGGCACCCCTAATTTCCCAACAGTTTTAAGGACCTGTAAAAGGATTACAAAACGTTAGAGCAGTTGATTAATACTCAAACATTAAAATGGGAGGCTACTGATGTGCGATTGAAGGATTCTATCAATTCCTTCACAAACCAGGTGGACACCCAATTTTCTGGTCTTTCTGGTGAGTTAAAGCGTGTTACTCCCTCTTTAATTGCCTTACAATTGCAACTCCTTAATCTAGATAAGGGCAATCCTTCTATGGGTTAAGGCTCTATTTTAGGAAATGGTCAGGGGGGGCCTTCTGGGACTCCTCAGGACCGTGTGATTCCTAATACTCCTCCCATAACTTCATTTTCCCATATTCCTAAACTAGAATTTCATAAATGTGATGGTTTTAATCTTAGGGTGGATATTGAAATGTAATGGGTATTTTAAACTAATTCCCTCAATCCCTGATTCCCAGAAAGTTACCTTAGCCTCTGTTCATTTTGAGGGCAAGACTACTCTATGGTTTCAAGGTTTTGCTCAAAAGCAAATGGATCTGACTTAGCCTCAATTTCTGGAGGTGATTTCTACTCATTTTGAGGACCTAAGGGAATCATTGGTTAGTGTTGAGTTTAAAAAAATAAAACAAACTGGTTCTTATGATGATTATGTTTCTAAGTTTGAAGAACTCAAGTCTTGCTTGATTCTCCTTCATTCTGAAGAGTTTTCAAAGAAGTATTTCATAGCCAACTTTGTTAGTGGTTTGAAGGATAGCTAAAATCATTTATGCGCATGTTTAATCCTCCTACTCTCCAAGAGGCAATTATTTTGGGTAAGCACCAGAACCCAAACCTCTTTTCAGAGGATTTCATTCCAATTCTAACCCTAACCCTAATCCTAACCCTAACCCTAACTATTCTACTTCTAGCTTACAGTGGAAGAAACCAGATTCTACTCTCACTTCTCCAGGCAGACCTCCTGGAGGTCCTACCAGACCTCCTATTAAGATGTTCACTTCTACATAAATGGCAGCATGCAGGGAAAAAGGCTTATGTTATAACTGTGATGAGCCTTATTCTTTTGGCCATAGGTGCAACCAAAAGATTTCTTACATGCTTTTATCTGAAGAAGATGGTTTTTCTATGTCTGATGACCCTACTGATGAGATTCCTTCTGATCAAGTTCCTATGAATGAGGTTCAGCTTGCACTGGATGTTATTTCTGGTGATGGTGGGGTGACTACTATGAGAGTCTTTGGTGAATATAACCAGTAACAGTTACACATTCTCATTGACACAGGCATCACTCTAAGTTTTATTCAATCTGCAATAGCTAAGAGGTTGAGATGTCCTCTTACTCCTGCAGATCCTTTGTTAGTCAAGGTGGCCAATGGTCAAAGATTTGTCAGTGCTAAGGAGGTCAACCCTTTTTGCTGGAAGATCCAGGGCCATGACTTTTCCTATCCTTTAAGAGTATTGGAAAATGTGGGGTGTGATCTCATCTTAGGTGGTGATTGGCTTAAGTCTTGCACTCCTATTGAGATAGACTACAATCTTATGACTTTCACAGTTACTGTTTTGGGTAAGAAGATTAGGTTACAAGCCCCCACTTCTAGTTCTGATTGTAGTCTGATTTTTTATGTTAATTTATTCACTATATTTCATGATGACCTTGTGAAGGCAGAGGATGATATGTTTTTCATCTTTCCTTCATTATGTGAGGTTTCGGGTGTTTTTGATCCTGCTTTGTCTCAACTATTGACAAGTTTTCAGGATATTTTTTAGGAACCTACAGATTTGCCACCTGAAAGGAGGTAGAACACCAAATCCTTCTCAAACCTGGAAGTTTACCTAAACAGCAATACCCCTACAGAACTTCACATACTCACAAGGAAGAGATTGAGAAGATTATCAAAGATCTCTTAACTTCTGGTATGATCCAGGATAGTAAGAGCCCTCTGCTTCTCCTATGATCTTAGTTAAGAAGAAGGACTCTACATGGAGAATGTGTGTGGATTATAGATATCTGAATGATATGACTATAAAGCACAATTATCCTATTCCAAATATTGATGAACTGCTAGATGAGCTTAAGGGTGCTCTGTTCTTTTCTAAAATAGATCTCAGGTCTGGTTATTTTCAAATTCTGATGACACCAGAACATAGGTACCTCACTGCATTCATAAATCATCATGGTCACTTTGAGTTTCTGGTAATGCCTTTTGGCCTATGTAATGCCCCTGCTATCTTTCAGTCTTTACTGAATAAGGTTTTTGGGGATTATCTAAGGAAGTTTGTACTTGTGTTTTTTGATGATATCCTTATCTATAGCCCAAGTTGGGAGATCATCTTGCTCACTTACAAGTTGTTCTTACTATCTTAAGAACTCACAAACTCTTTGCTAAAAAGAGCAAGTGTCAATTTGGTCAAAGGGAGATTGAATATTTGGGGCATATTATCTCCCATGAAGGGATAGCAACTGACCCTTCCAAGATTTTTGGAATGGTACAGTGGCCTTTACCTAAGACTATCAAGCAACTAAGGGGATTTTTTGGTCTTACTGGCTACTACAGGAAGTTCATCAAGGGATATGGGATTTTTTTACTAACCTTTTGAAGAAGGATAACTTTATTTGGTCCCCAGAAGCAGATATGGCTTTTCACACATTGAAAGAAGCCATGGTTTCTGCTCCTGTGTTAGCTCTTCCAGAATTTACAAAACACTTTGTTGTGGAGACTGATGCTAGTAGGAAAGGCATTGGGGCAGTACTTATGCAAGATGGTAAGCTTGTTGCTTACATCAGGAAGCCCCTATGCCCTATGAATCAAGCATTATCTGTCTATAAAAGGGAGTTCTTGACTGATCTAATGGTTGTACAAAAGTAGAGGCATTATTTACAGGGCAAACAGTTTGTCATAAGGATTGATCAATAGTCTCTTAAACGTCTATTTGATCAGAAAGTGGTTTCTCCCCTACAATAGAAATGAATTTCAAAGCTTCTGGTCCTTGATTATGTTATTCAATACAAAAAGGGGAAGGATAATGGAGTTGTTGATGCTCTTTCTAGAAGAGAGGTTTCTGATCCTAATTGCATTGCTCTCTCTACTGTCATTCCTCACTAGGTGAAATAGATTGTGCAGAGTTATGTGGATCATGAGTTTATTACTCTTCTTTTGAAGGTCAAACACTCAAACTCTTCTACATACACTGATTTTACTCCTATTGGGGGTATTTGGAGGTATAAGTCAAGAGTGGTGGTTGGTTCTGGTTTAGTATGTTAGTGTTAGTGTCCTAGAGACAATCCATTGTAAGGACATAATACTTAGATAATATTCAGTGTTGGTTTAATATTATTATTTATTTGATATTAATTATATGGCGTTGCACTTATTATAATATTATGTTTAATTGTTTGCATTTGTTCTTATCTGTGTTCCCATGAGTCATTGTTGTCATTGAGGTTGTGAGAACTCAGATGACTTAAGCATGATTCTCAAATGGCCCCAATCAAGGATCATCAAGAATGGGATATTGATAATGCAATTGAGATTGGTGTGCGATCTGCATCATACTCTTAGAGAGTGTAGTAAGATCTCACTTACTACGAGATACTAGGTATCTCATGATGGATGCACAAATACCTTAGAGGGTATTGGTATACCCATCCGAGAAACCGTTTGATGTAGTTCCACTATATGTGTCTACGGGTGTCTCGGTTAGTGGGAGCGATGCGATACTCCTTTGACTTGAGGTCAATACGCACGACATGTGTGGAGTGATGAACTTTGACCATGACCAAAGCTTGCACCCTTCCATGGGTAGATACGGCTTGGATTGGGTTCATCACGAAGTGCATGTGCGTGGTAGTTGAGCCAAGAAAAGAATTCATTCCTCAAAGTGGATTTAGAGAGAATACTCATCTTCTCATCATAATTGGATCAAAGTCATTGGTCATTGCACGTCAACTTGGACTTTGTGGCCAAGTGTGACACGAGTGATCAATTAGTGATTAGAGATAAATTGATTAAGTTATTTGGATAGACACTTCATCATGTTCAAGACTAATTGAGTATTCGTGAATGAAAGGAGGAAATCACAATAGCCCATGTTTCAGTTACAGGTAGTTGCATGTTTCTCGCAAGGTACCTCATATATTGAGAATGTCTAATTTATTGTCTAGGGTTCAATTAAGACTATTAGTTTGACTAATCGCTCGATATATGAGGGCCCATGGGTCACACAACAAGTAGTTCCCTTTTACGGATTATAGTTGGTTGATTAAATTTTAAATTGGATTTAATATTTAATTTATGGAAAATTAATTAATAATAGATTAATTTGGAATTAATTATTATTAATGTTTAATTAAATTGGATTTAATTAAATAGGAATTCTCAATAATAATATTGGAATATTATTATAGGATTTAATATATTTGGAATTTAAATCAATAGAGATTTTATATGTGGGAAATAAATCTAAGAGATTTATTTAAATAAAGATTAGTGATTTTTATTTCCCAATCAGGTTAGCTTAAGATTTAAGCTGAGTCTCTCCTATATATATGAACTCTTGGAAATTCATAATAGGTGATTTCATATTTTCTCCATAAAATCTAGAGATATAATTTTCCTAGCAAATTCATCTCGGGATTCAACGCTGGCAAATCTGTGCAAGTCCGTGAACGGGGATTACGTGGATACCATAGTTGAGAAATATGTCTACGAATTACAGTAAGGATTCTCATTATGTTTAACGTAATTAGATTATGCAATTAATTGTTCATTGTTGGTGAACTATTTATTTCCACTGCGCATGTATTACGTGTTTACGTACCTCAATATTCTAACAGTGGTATCAAAGCTTCAGACTTTCGTTTTAATTGCATTAAAATTGGTTTCGAAATTTAAAAAAAAATTATTCAAAACCGAGTGCGACTGCCTTTTGTTTGACAAAAACCGCACCCTTGTTTGTTTGTTTGGTCGCGCTCGTCTTCTCCACGAAAACCTAGGGTTTTTTTGGAAATTGCATCGCCGCCTTGGTCCCTCGATCGCCGGTGTTCGCTGGCATCCGTGACACCGCTCAAGTCGGTGGCTTCTTGCCGTGACTCATGGCGCTCGTGCGAAGCCGCAGCACCGTGCGCGACGGCGAATTAGATTCACCTCGCCATCCCTCGCTTCGCCTCGGTGCGACTCGCTTAGTCCCTATTCCCATCGTCGCACCTGGTTTTTCGTTCGATTTGATTGACCACCATCTCGATTCCTCTGACTCACGACTGTGTGCTCACAGATCGGTTCGAATGATGAAGGTGCGCCACGCCGTCATCTGGTTTCGATTCGGGGCAGCTCGTTTCGGAACCCTAATAATTGGAACAGTTTTGGGAATTTTTTTGAATAATTCTGATAAACTGATGAATTGTTGGATTTTGGTTTGGATGACCCAATCGGAAAATGATTTTGAAAACCGAGCAATGATGAGGG